>CM065597.1:20128862-20728862 GCA_033119425.1 Bufotes viridis
GGTCCCACGGCAAGAGTCATGCGTCATATCACCCACCAACTGGAGAAGGCCACTCTCATTTATTTCGGTACCAGCACCCAGACAGAGGGATACAGGTCCCACAGCAAGGGAATCATCGTCATATCAACCACCACGGAGAAGGCCACTCTCATTTATTTCGGACCAGCACCCAGACAGAGGAGAGAGGTCCCACAGCAAGGAATCAGTGCGTCATATCAACCACCACGGAGAAGGCCACTCTCATTTATTTTGGACCAGCACCCAGACAGAGGAGACAGGTCCCACAGCAAGGAATCATGCGTCATATCAACCACCACGGAGAAGGCCACTCTCATTTTATTTTGGACCAGCACCCAGACAGAGGATATTACAGGTCCCACAGCTTTAGGAGTCGTGCGTCATATCAACCACACTGCGAGGAGAAGGCCACTCTCATGTATTCCCGGACCAGCACCCAGACAGAGGAATACGAGGTCCCACAGCAAAGGAATCATGCGTCACCATAGCCAGCCACTGGAGAAAGGCCCACTCTGCATTTATTTGGGACCAGCACCCAGACGGAGGAGAGAGGTTTTCACAGCAGAGAATCAGGCATTTAGATCAGCCACCACAGGAGTAGGCCACTTTCATTTACATGGGACCTTAGCACCGGCACAGGCAGACATGTCAGATGACGCACAAGCATCAGTTTTACATCAACCAGCACAGGAGAAGGCCACTTTAGGGTCATTTGACCCCTGCAGCACACAGAAGGATAGAGGTCTCACAGCAGAGATTCAGGCATTTAGTATCACCCACCACAGGAGTAGGCCACCATTTAGTGATAGGCCTTAGCACCGACACAGAGGAGCCATGTCAGATAGCACAAGCATCAGTTTCACATCACCCAGCACAGAGAAGGCCACTTTTAGAGACTTTGACCCCTGCACCCAGCACGGAGAGAGAGGTCCCACAGCAGAGATTCAGGCATTTATATCAGCCAGCACAGGAGTAGGCCGCTTTCAGTGACTTAGGCCTTAGCACCGACACAGAGAGACAGGTCAGATAGCACAAGCATCAGTTTTACATCAACCAGCACAGGAGAAGGGCACTTTTAGAGACTTTGGCCCCTGCACCAGACAGAGGAGAGAGGTCCCACAGCAGAGAATCAGGCATCATGTCAGCCACCACAGGAGTAGGCCACCTTTTAGTGTCTTTGACCCCTGCACCCAGAAAGAGGGAGAGGTCCCACAGCAGAGATTCAGGCATTTATATCAGCCAGCACAGGAGAAGGCCACTTTCAGTGACTTAGGCCTTAGCACCGACACAGAGGAGACAGGTCAGATAGCACAAGCATCAGTTTTACATCAACCACCACAGGAGAAGGGCACTTTTAGAGACTTTGACCCCTGCAGCCACACGGAGGAGAGAGGTCCACAGCAGAGATTCAGGCATTTATATCAGCCAGCACAGGAGAAGGCCGCTTTCAGTGACTTAGGCCTTAGCACCGACACAGAGGAGACAGGTCAGATAGCACAAGCATCAGTTTTACATCAACCACCACAGGAGAAGGGCACTTTTAGAGACTTTGACCCCTGCAGCCACACGGAGGAGAGAGGTCCCACAGCAGAGAATCAGGCATCATGTCAACCACCACAGGAGTAGGCCACCTTTTGTTTCTTTGACCCCTGCACCCAGAAGAGAGAGAGGTCCACAGCAGAGATTCAGGCATTTATATCAGCCAGCACAGGAGAAGGCCGCTTTCAGTGACTTAGGCCTTAGCACCGACACAGAGGAGACAGGTCAGATAGCACAAGCATCAGTTTTACATCAACCACCACAGGAGAAGGGCACTTTTAGAGACTTTGACCCCTGCAGCCACACGGAGAGAGAGGTCCCACAGCAGAGAATCAGGCATCATGTCAACCACCACAGGAGTAGGCCACCTTTTGTTTCTTTGACCCCTGCACCCAGAAAGAGGAGAGGTCCCACAGCAGAGAATCAGGCATTTCGATCACCCACCACAGGAGAAGGCCGCTTTCAGTGACTTTGGCCCCCTGCACCCACACAAAGGAGACATGTCAGACAGCACAAGTATAACATTCATATCACCCAGCACAGGAGAAGGACACTTTCATGTACTTTGGCCCGGCACCCAGACAGAGGGAAGGTTCATTCAACTCTGGGTTGCACCCCAAGATCCTACTTAATTTCAAAAATTGATTTTCAATGAAGAAGTGGCCAGGAGTACAAGACAACATGGTTTAAGGCAGTTATTAAGGACTACTCTGCACAAGGGAGGGTCAGGTCTTGTGGGATCCATGCCTGGTTCATTTTTATAAACGTCAGCTTGTCCACGTTGGCTGCGGACAGGCGGCTGCGTTTGTCAGTAATGGCGCCCCCTGCCGTGCTGAATACACGTTCAGATAAAGCGCTGGCCGCCCGGGCAGGACTAGCACCTCAAGGCATAACATGCTAATTCTGGCCACGTGGACAATTTGGAAACCCAGAAGTTGAATGGGGCCGAACCATCCGTCAGTACGTGGAGTTGTGTGCAGACGTACTGTTCAACCATGTTAGTGAAATGTTGCCTCCTGCTAACACGTTCCGTATCAGGTGGTGGGGCAGTTAGCTGTGGCGTGGAGACAAAACTTTTCCACATTTCTGCCATGCTAACCCCTGCCCTCAGAGGAGCTGGCCGTGACACTGCTGCGTGGGCGACCTCTAGCTCCTCCTCTGCCTTGGCCTTGGCCTTCCACCTGTTCCCCTGTGACAGTTGGGAATGCTCTCAGGAGCGCGTCTACCAGTGTGCGCTTGTACTCGCGCATCTTCCTATCACGCTCCAGTGCAGGAAGTAAAGTGGGCACATTGTCTTTGTACCGTGGATCCAGCAGGGTGGCCACCCAGTAGTCAGCACACGTTAAAATGTGGGCAACTCTGCTGTCGTTGCGCAGGCACTGCAGCATGTAATCGCTCATGTGTGCCAGGCTCCCCAGAGGTAAGGACAAGCTGTCCTCTGTGGGAGGCGTATCGTCATCATCCTCTGTATCCCCCAGCCACGCACCAGGGATGTGCCTGCGCTGTGCTGGGTGCCACCCGCTGTGAACCTGCTTCATCCTCATCCTCCTCCACCTCCTCCTCATCCTCCTCGTCCTCCAGTAGTGGTCCCTGGCTGGCCACATTTGTACCTGCCCTCTGCTGTTGCAAAAAACCTCCCTCTGAGCCACTTCTAACAGACTGGCCTGAAAGTGCTAAAAACGACCCGTCATCCTCCTCCTCCTCCTCCTGGCCCTGGCCCACCTCCTCTTCCATCATCGCCCTAAGCGTTTTCTCTAGGAGACATAGAATTGGTATTGTCACGCTGATAACAGTGGCATCGCCACTGGCCATGTTGATGGCGTACTCTAAACAGCGCAACAGGGCACACAGGTCTCGCATGGAGGCCCAATCATTGGTGGTGAAGTGGTGCTGTTCCGCAGTGCGACTGACCCGTGCGTGCTGCAGCTGAAACTCCACTATGGCCTGCTGCTGCTCGCACAGTCTCTCCAGCATGTGCAGGTGGAGTTCCACCGGGTGGGCACGTCGCATATTAGGCGGTGGCGGGAAGGCCGAAGTTCCGCTGTAGCGCTGACAGGCGAGCAGCGGCAGGATGTGAACGCCGGAGCGCGCTGCAGGCGGCCCGCACTTTATGCAGCAGCTCTGACATGTCTGGGTAGTTGTGAATGAACTTTTGCACCACCAAATTCAGCACATGCGCCAGGCAAGGGATGTGCGTCAAACCGGCTAGTCCCAGAGCTGCCACGAGATTTCGCCCATTATCGCACACCACCAGGCCGGGCTTGAGGCCCACCGGCAGCAACCACTGGTCGGTCTGTTGTTCAATACCCCGCCACAACTCCTGCGCGGTGTGGGGCCTGTCCCCCAAACATATGAGTTTCAGAATGGCCTGCTGACGTTTACCCGGGCTGTGCTGAAGTTGGTGGTGAAGGTGTGTGGCTGACTGGATGAGCTGGTGGAAGCAGAGGAGGAGGAGGGCTCGAGTAGGAGAGGAGGCTGCAGGAGGCAAAGAATGATGCCCTGTGATCCTTAGGCTGCGTGGGCGACCTCTAGCTCCTACTCTGCCTTGGCCTTGGCCTTCCACCTGTTCCCCTGTGACAGTTGGGAATGCTCTCAGGAGCGCGTCTACCAGTGTGCGCTTGTACTCGCGCATCTTCCTATCACGCTCCAGTGCAGGAAGTAAAGTGGGCACATTGTCTTTGTACCGTGGATCCAGCAGGGTGGCCACCCAGTAGTCAGCACACGTTAAAATGTGGGCAACTCTGCTGTCGTTGCGCAGGCACTGCAGCATGTAATCGCTCATGTGTGCCAGGCTCCCCAGAGGTAAGGACAAGCTGTCCTCTGTGGGAGGCGTATCGTCATCATCCTCTGTATCCCCCAGCCACGCACCAGGGCTGTGCCTGCGCTGTGCTGGGTGCCACCCGCTGTGAACCTGCTTCATCCTCATCCTCCTCCACCTCCTCCCCATCCTCCTCGTCCTCCAGTAGTGGTCCCTGGCTGGCCACATTTGTACCTGCCCTCTGCTGTTGCAAAAAACCTCCCTCTGAGCCACTTCTAACAGACTGGCCTGAAAGTGCTAAAAACGACCCGTCATCCTTCTCATCCTCCTCCTGGCCCTGGCCCACCTCCTCTTCCATCATCGCCCTAAGCGTTTTCTCTAGGAGACATAGAATTGGTATTGTCACGCTGATAACAGTGGCATCGCCACTGGCCATGTTGGTGGCGTACTCTAAACAGCGCAACAGGGCACACAGGTCTCGCATGGAGGCCCAATCATTGGTGGTGAAGTGGTGCTGTTCCGCGAGTGCGACTGACCCGTGCGTGCTGCAGCTGAAACTCCACTATGGCCTGCTGCTGCTCGCACAGTCTCTCCAGCATGTGCAAGGTGGAGTTCCACCGGGTGGGCACGTCGCATATTAGGCGGTGGCGGGAAGGCCGAAGTTCCGCTGTAGCGCTGACAGGCGAGCAGCGGCAGGATGTGAGCGCCGGAGCGCGCACAGGCGGCCCGCACTTTATGCAGCAGCTCTGACATGTCTGGGTAGTTGTGAATGAACTTTTGCACCACCAAATTCAGCACATGCGCCAGGCAAGGGATGTGCGTCAAACCGGCTAGTCCCAGAGCTGCCACGAGATTTCGCCCATTATCGCACACCACCAGGCCGGGCTTGAGGCCCACCGGCAGCAACCACTGGTCGGTCTGTTGTTCAATACCCTGCCACAACTCCTGCGCGGTGTGGGGCCTGTCCCCCAAACATATGAGTTTCAGAATGGCCTGCTGACGTTTACCCGGGCTGTGCTGAAGTTGGTGGTGAAGGTGTGTGGCTGACTGGATGAGCTGGTGGAAGCAGAGAGGAGGAGGAGGAAGCCGAGTAGGAGGAGGAGGCTACAGGAGGCAAAGAATGATGCCCTGTGATCCTTGGCGGCGGAAGGACGTGCGCCAAGGAACTCTCCGCCTGGGGCCCAGCCGCCACTACATTTACCCAGTGTGCAGTTAGGGAGATATAGCGTCCCTGGCCGTGCTTACTGGTCCACGTATCTGTGGTTAGGTGGACCTTGCCACAAATGGCGTTGCGCAGTGCACACTTGATTTTATCGGACACTTGCATGTGCAGGAAGGCACGGCTGTCTTGAGAAGTAGTGGCGGCTGGGAACCACATACTGGGGGACAGCCATGGCCATCAGCTGTTTGAAGCTGTCTGTGTCCACCAGCCGGAATGACAGCATTTCAAAGGCCAGTAGTTTAGAAATGCTGGCATTCAGGCCAAGGGCTCGAGGGTGACTAGGTGGGAATTTGCGCTTCCTCTCAAAGGTTTGAGAGATGGAGAGCTGAACGCTGCTGTGTGAAATAGTGGAGACGCTAGGTGACGGTGGCGGTGGTGGTGGTGGTGTCGGTGGCACATCCTCTGTTTGCTGCTCGGCAGGTGGCAACATTCCTCTCGAGGCGGAAGCCGAGGCAGCAGCGCTAGAGGGAGCAGGGGAGCCTGAGCGGGTTCCTTGTTTTTAAGGTGTGTACTCCACTGCAGTTCATGCTTTGCATGTAGATGCCTGATCATGCAGGTGGTGCTCAGGTTAAGAACGTTAATGCCTCGCCTCAGGGTCTGATGGCACAGCGTGCAAACCACTCTGGTCTTGTCCTCAGCACATTGTTTGAAGAAGTGCCATGCCAGGGAACTCCTTGAAGATGCCTTTGGGGTGCTGGGTCCCTGTTGGCGCTGGCCAATAGCAGGCGAACTCTCTGGACGGCGGCTGTTCTGCTTTTGCCCCCTGCTCCCTCTTTGGCTTCGCTGTTGTCTCGGTCTCACCACTGCCTCTTCCTCTGAACTATTTAAGTCAGCGGCACGACCTTCAGTCCATGTGGGGTCTAAGACCTCATCGTCCTCTGCATCGTCTTCCACCCAGTCTTCCTCCCTGACCTCCTCCTGTTCAGTCTGCACACTGCAATAAGACGCGGCAGTGGGCACCTGTGTTTCGTCATCATCAGACACTCGGTCACTCTGCTGTGGTGGTATTCCCATGTCCTCATCATCTGGATACATAAGTGGTTGTGCGTCAGTGCATGGAATGTCTTCCACCGCTGGGGAAGGGATAGGTGGACGCCCCTGGAAAACCGTGGGAGCAGAGTCTTCAAACAGAAGAAGAGACTGCTGCATAACTTGAGGCTCAGCCAGTTTCCTTGATATGCATGGGGGTGATGTGACAGACTGATGGGCTTGGTTTTCAGGTGCCACCTGTGCGCTTTCCGCAGAAGACTGGGCGGAAGACAATGTGGTGAACGTGCTGGAAGCACTGTCGGCCACCCAATCGACTAATGCCTGTACCTGCTCAGGCCTTACCATCCTCATAACGGCATTGGGCCCCACCAAATATCGCTGTAAATTCTGCCGGCTACTTGAGGGAGTTGTTTCACTACTTTGTGCGCCTGAGGCCGAACGGCCACGTCCTCTGCCAGCAACAGAGGCTCCACGGACACCACCACCACCGCGTCCTCGTCCCTTAATAGAATGTTTCCTCATTGTTGCGATTCAACTCGCACCACAATAAAATATATTATTTTTAGCCCCAAAATTCCCACACTGGAAGATATAATTCCTTTTTCAGTATTAATTACAAGAACACTGCTGCTAATTGGACACCAGATTTTTATAATGCTAGTTTTGGTACATAGATTCCACACGGGAGATATAATTCCTTTTACAGGAGTAAAAACGTGAGGCCTAGTTTTCTGGTCTAACAAACACCAGATTGATTGAATTGGCCTTTTTTCAGCAAAATTACAACACTGGACAATAATGCCTTTTGGCGGTATTAATTACAAGAACACTGCTGCTAATTGGACACCAGATTTTTAAAATGCTAGTTTTGGTACATAGATCCCCACACGGGGAAATATAATTCCTTTTAGAGGAGTGAAAATGTGAGGCCTAGTTTTTCTGGTCTAACAAACACCAGATTGATTAAATTGGCCTTTTTTCAGCAAAATTACAACACTGGACAATAATGCCTTTTGGCGGTATTAATTACAAGAACACTGCTGCTAATTGGACACCAGATTTTTTATAATGCTAGTTTTGGTACATAGATTCCACACGGGAGATATCATTCCTTTTACAGGAGTAAAAACGTGAGGCCTAGTTTTTCTGGTCTAACAAACACCAGATTGATTAAATTGGCCTTTTTTCAGCAAAATTACAACACTGGACAATAATGCCTTTTGGCGGTATTAATTACAAGAACACTGCTGCTAATTGGACACCAGATTTTTTATAATCGTTAATTTCTAACGATAATTTGTTTTCCCTTAGTCCTAACAGCAGCACAGATGGGGTTAATTGCCCCCCGTGGACTGGTAGGACCAGCGGAATATTTAATGAGCTCAAGAACCAATAAAACTCTTTTGTGCCCCATAAAAGAGGGCCCAGCCCTTATCCCATTGTGTTAATTACAAGAATCTATATCAAGGGAGGGAAATTTGTGTGCTGCTGTTAGGACTAAGGGAAAACAAATTATCGTTAGAAATTAACGATTCCCTTACGTCCTACCAGCAGCACAGATGGGGACATAGCAAGAGGAACCCCTAGGGAGGGCCCTGATGCCTTGCAGCACTTAAAACTGCTCGTCCAAAAGCCGAAAATTCTGCTACCTTAGCATCTAACCTATAATGTGCTATAAAGGTAGACTCAGAGCTCCAGGAAGCTGCCCTACAGATCGTCTCTAAAGGAAGAAGGCTTCTCTCCGCAACCGAGGTGGCAACAGCCCTGGTAGAATGGGCTCTGACAAAATCTGGAGGGTCCAAGGATTGAGAAAGAAATGACTCCTTGATGGCTTCCTTAATCCAACGACTTATGGTCGTTTTAGATGCTTTACGGCCCTTGGACTTACCGGCAAACAGGATAAACAGGTTCTCATCTATCCTGAACTCCTTAGATCTATCCACATAGATCTGGAGGCATCTCGATATATCCAGAGGATGTTTCTCTGGGGAACTGGAGGAGGAAGAATACAAAACAGGTAAAGATATGACCTGATTAATATTGTGGAAGGAAGGTACCTTAGGACGGAAGCTAGGTAGATACCTCAGCAGTACCCGATCCTGTAAGAAAATTGTATAGGAAGCCAGGGCCGAGAAGGCTTGCAGCTCCGAAACTCTTTTAGCAGACGTGATTGCTAACAAAAAATAGCTTTCAAAGTCAAAAATTTAAAACTTACCTCCTCCAAAGGTTCAAAGGGGTGAGATGACAACCCCTCGAGAACTACTGATAAGTCCCATTGTGGAATGGGCTTCAGTACTGTAGGCTTTAATCTTTCTGCTCCTTTGAGAAAGCGTTTAATTAGCGGGTCCCGAGAATAAGGCCTGTTAAGGCAGGCCGATACTGCTGCCAACTGTACCTTCAGAGTGGCTGGAGCAAGTCCTTTGTCAAGACCTTCCTGGAGAAATTGTAGAATTCCATGTATAGGCGGATCTGCAGACGCCATACCTTTAGATACACACCATGAAGAGAAGATTCTCATGATTCTGGTGTAGGCTTTGTTTGTGGATTCAGCCCTTGAATGCGATAAAGTTCTCAGGACCGCTTCTGAGAGCCCTTCTACTCTGAGGAGGGACTGGACAACCTCCAGGCTGTCAGGTTGAATCTGTGCAGATCTGAGCAGAGATGTGTGCCCCACGACACCAGGGTCTGCTCTGGGGGAGTCGCCAAAATTGTCCCTGACTCATCTGCATGAGTTGGGTAAACCAGGATCTCTTGGGCCAAAACGGTATGATGGCTATGACCGTTGCCTGATCCTGACGAATCTTCATCAATACCCTCGGTATCATGGAAAAAGGAGGGAAGATGTATGCCAGCCTGAACCTCCACGGTATCGACAGAGCATCTATCGCCAGGGGTTTGTCCTCCCTGTAGAGGAGCAGAACCTCGGGACTTTGGCGTTGAACCTCGTTGCCATGAGATCCACCTCTGGCAAACCCCATCTGAGAACTAACTGCTTGAAGATCTCCGGATGGAGAGCCCATTCCATGGTGGGTAGTCCTCGACTGAGGCGATCTGCTATCATATTGAGGGATCCTCGAATGTGGACTGCAGATAGATGGGTAAGGTTCGACTCTGCCCACCGAAGAATCATTCCCATCTCGGCTAGGAGGGGAGGAGATCTTGTGCCTCCCTGCTTGTTTATGTATAACACCGCAGTCATGTTGTCTGACTGGACCCTCACTGCCCTGTGTTGGAGCTGAGGGGCAAAATACAGGAGGGCTAGCCGGATAGCTCGCATTTCTTGAAGATTGGAGGAAAAAGCCGCTCCTGAGGAGACCAAGTCCCGCTGACTTGGGACTCTAGCAGATGCGCGCCCCAGCCTACTTGGGATGCGTCTGTAGTCAATATCACCCAGGATGGCTGGGTGATAGACTTGCCCTCTGGTAGGTAAAACCACCACTTGAGGGAGAGGCGAGTTTGCAGGGGCAAAATGTATAGGGAATCCAGCCCCGCCGGTTCCATCCCATTTGAACAGGACCTCCGATTGTAGGGGACGGAGGTGCCAAAGAGCCCACGGGACCGCATCCGCGGCCGCTGACATGAGCCCCACCATCCTCATCAACGTGCGGATCTTTACCCGCCGAGGAACAAACAGGAACCTGGCTAGGTCCTGGATCCGATCTCTCCTTTCGGACGTTAAATGAAGGGACATAGTCACCGAGTTGACAATGAAGCCTAGGAAAGTCTTGGCAGTGGAAGGATCCACGCTGGACTTCTGCCAGTTGACGATCCATCCTAAGCGCATCAGGAAAGAGATGGCTAGTCGAAGATGGTGGATTAGAACTGGAACCGAGGCGGCTAGTAAAAGCCAGTCGTCCAGGTAAGGAATGATAGTTACCCCTTGGAGTCTCAAAGCTGCTACCACCGCCACTACCACCTTTGTGAAGGTGAGGGGTGCAGAGAAGATTCGAAAGGGAGGGCTGTAAACTGAAAGTGTCTTACCTCCCTGATAGTAGAACCGCAATTCTCAGATATTTTCGAGAAATTGGGTGAATTGGTACATGCAAATAGGCGTCTTTGAGATCCAACGTAGCCATGACATCTCCAGGCTTTAGAATATGGGTAACTGACTTTATAGTTTCCATACGAAACTTTGTCTTCCTTACAAATCGATTGAAATATCTCAAATCGATAATCATCCGGAGATCTCCTGTCTTTTTGGGTACCAGAAAAACTGGTGAATAAATCCCTAAACCCCGCTCCCCTGCCGGAACTTCCTCTAGACATATACACTTGCCAAGAGGCACTAATCCCTTTATTTATCTTGGGTATTAAAACATAACTTTTATTATAGTAATTGTAATAATAAATAAACCCTATAATTGCATATTAAAAACGCTGCGGTGCTTTCTGTGATAATAGAAAGAGGAAATAGACAATGGGAAACACGGGGCTGTGCACTGCTACCCGTGAGTCCCAGCTAGAAGGAGCTTAGGATAGGGTGACAACGCTGGGTATAATACGCAAAAGCTACGTTTGAATCACAAGGAACATCCGCTCCTAAAGCATTGGTAGTATGAAGATTCTCCCAGTAATTAGCCGGAGCAGCAGCTCCTGATCTGACACCCTAAACTATAAGCTCTTATAGTACTAGTACTTGCTACTCTAGAAACTATGAGCCAGTCCAGCCGGACTTTGGAGTGTTATTTCCACACAGTCACACAGCAGAGGTTAAAATACTACTATCTGCCCCCAACATGTTTCGCCAGTGACCTGGCTTCTTCAGGGAAATCGGGCAGTAATGAATAAATCGCCGTTGTTGGGGTTTATAACACCTCCTAAAATGACGTGAATTGTATGTTAGCCAATCAAAGCTGGGACTATAACGAGCCCAATCCATAGCAGGTACCCAACTAGTGTCAATCAGGACTTGCCACCAATAGACAACAGTACCCACAATGCCATAGGGGCAACTACCAATAGCGCTATAGGAGAAGCGATGACATACCTGCGCGTTGATACCTGCGCTAGAAGATGGTATTCATTCCGGTATCCAGTAGCTGTAGTGCGCATGACCTGCGCATACTGTGATGCGCAAAAACTTAGTCCATAACCTTCCAGAGGACTCGGGCTCAGGTATCTGCGCAGAACATTGATGCGCCTGGACTTAGTCACAGTGGCCAAGTCAGGAGCATCTCGTAATACATGTGTGCTGCGCACTTAGAGTATCGCGCGCACACTTAGGCATGGCTCCATATCGCAAGGATAAATAGCATACGTTGGATCAGCACTGGTACCGGAATAGAGAGGTTATTTGCCAAAGGCATGTGAGGTAGTGTCATTATAGGTGTACAGACCTTGTAAGTTGCAGAAAGGCTAAACATAAAAAATTTTTTATAAAAATAGGCGAAAACAACTTACATGGGTTCAAAGTGAAATACAATGAAACAAAGTAAAGTAAGTAGGTCTCGATTGCTCATATGAGTTACAGGAAGGAGGCAAATGTAAAGCCCTCATTAAGTCCATTCGGACTCAAGCTATCCAGACGGTAAATCCATCTCGTTTCTTCTTGTAGAAGGATGACATCAAGGTCACCTCTTCTGATACCAAGGGTCTTTTACAGATACCCCAGAATTGAAGACATTTAGGGTCATTGTCATGGTGCAGTCTTACATGTCTAGAGACAGAGGTTGCCGTCTTTGTGTTTATATTACTCAAATGCTGACAGATTCTTTTTTGAATTGCTGGGAAGTCTTGCCCACGTATAGTTTAGGACATGGACACTGTATGGCATAAATGATGCCCTGTGTTTTACAGTTGATAAAGTGCTTGATTTTATATTCCTTTCCATCTACAGGATTTGTAAAGGCACGACATTTTCTTATCTGCGGACAATACACACAGTCACCGCAAGGGTAAGTACCTACAGTGTGGGACGTGAGCCAGGTATTGGTTGGTCTAGCAGGATGGAAGTAACTCTGAACCAGCAGGTCCTTGAGATTCTTTCCACGTCTGTAAGTGACACTGGGGTTAGGTGTAATGACAGACCTAAGATCGTTATCGGCCCATAGTATATGCCAGTGTTTTTGAGGATTTGATGAATTTTCCAATTTTGTGCATCGTATGTACCGATGCATCTGACTTGTTGTCCCTGCGTAGTACAGTGTTTATTTTGTAACAGGGCCGTACGCTCTGTGCTTTTTGCTCTTTTATAGGCTCTGTGGAGTACCTTCTTAGGATAGCCTCTACTACGGAACCGGTCATACAGTACTCTACTTTCTTGATCCACTAAAAGTTATCAATCTGTCCAGTGTTGTACTAGAAGAGAAACATATTAAATTGCTCAGTAAGTCAGATGCATCGGTACATACGATGCACAAAATTGGAAAATTCATCAAATCCTCAAAAAACACTGGCATATACTATGGGCCGATAACGATCTTAGGTCTGTCATTACACCTAACCCCAGTGTCACTTACAGACGTGGAAAGAATCTCAAGGACCTGCTGGTTCAGAGTTACTTCCATCCTGCTAGACCAACCAATACCTGGCTCACGTCCCACACTGTAGGTACTTACCCTTGCGGTGACTGTGTGTATTGTCCGCAGATAAGAAAATGTCGTGCCTTTACAAATCCTGTAGATGGAAAGGAATATAAAATCAAGCACTTTATCAACTGTAAAACACAGGGCATCATTTATGCCATACAGTGTCCATGTCCTAAACTATACGTGGGCAAGACTTCCCAGCAATTCAAAAAAGAATCTGTCAGCATTTGAGTAATATAAACACAAAGACGGCAACCTCTGTCTCTAGACATGTAAGACTGCACCATGACAATGACCCTAAATGTCTTCAATTCTGGGGTATCTGTAAAAGACCCTTGGTATCAGAAGAGGTGACCTTGATGTCATCCTTCTACAAGAAGAAACGAGATGGATTTACCGTCTGGATAGCTTGAGTCCGAATGGACTTAATGAGGGCTTTACATTTGCCTCCTTCCTGTAACTCATATGAGCAATCGAGACCTACTTACTTTACTTTGTTTCATTGTATTTCACTTTGAACCCATGTAAGTTGTTTTCGCCTATTTTTATAAAAAATTTTTTATGTTTAGCCTTTCTGCAACTTACAAGGTCTGTACACCTATAATGACACTACCTCACATGCCTTTGGCAAATAACCTCTCTATTCCGGTACCAGTGCTGATCCAACGTATGCTATTTATCCTTGCGATATGGAGCCATGCCTAAGTGTGCGCGCATACTCTAAGTGCGCAGCACACATGTATTACGAGATGCTCCTGACTTGGCCACTGTGACTAAGTCCAGGCGCATCAATGTTCTGCGCAGATACCTGAGCCCGAGTCCTCTGGAAGGTTATGGACTAAGTTTTTGCGCATCACAGTATGCGCAGGTCATGCGCACTACAGCTACTGGATACCGGAATGAATACCATCTTCTAGCGCAGGTATCAACGCGCAGGTATGTCATCGCTTCTCCTATAGCGCTATTGGTAGTTGCCCCTATGGCATTGTGGGTACTGTTGTCTATTGGTGGCAAGTCCTGATTGACACTAGTTGGGTACCTGCTATGGATTGGGCTCGTTATAGTCCCAGCTTTGATTGGCTAACATACAATTCACGTCATTTTAGGAGGTGTTATAAACCCCAACAACGGCGATTTATTCATTACTGCCCGATTTCCCTGAAGAAGCCAGGTCACTGGCGAAACATGTTGGGGGCAGATAGTAGTATTTTAACCTCTGCTGTGTGACTGTGTGGAAATAACACTCCAAAGTCCGGCTGGACTGGCTCATAGTTTCTAGAGTAGCAAGTACTAGTACTATAAGAGCTTATAGTTTAGGGTGTCAGATCAGGAGCTGCTGCTCCGGCTAATTACTGGGAGAATCTTCATACTACCAATGCTTTAGGAGCGGATGTTCCTTGTGATTCAAACGTAGCTTTTGCGTATTATACCCAGCGTTGTCACCCTATCCTAAGCTCCTTCTAGCTGGGACTCACGGGTAGCAGTGCACAGCCCCGTGTTTCCCATTGTTTATTTCCTCTTTCTATTATCACAGAAAGCACCGCAGCGTTTTTAATATGCAATTATAGGGTTTATTTATTATTACAATTACTATAATAAAAGTTATGTTTTAATACCCAAGATAAATAAAGGGATTAGTGCCTCTTGGCAAGTGTATATGTTAAGTGAATTACCCTTCTTGGGTTAGGTCCTGTTTTTGGGAACTTCCTCTAGGGCTCCTTTGGATATATAATCTCCGATGTACGCTTCCAGAATGACTTGTCTGTCCGGCTGGAGACGTTGGGTCCTGACAAACCTCTCTGGAGGAGAAGAAGTTAGGTCTATGCGATAGCCTTGAGAGATGATGTTGACGACCCACGGATCTGGAATCTCTTGACTCCAAATGTCCCTGAAGTGGGAAAGCCGTCCTCCCACTGGGATATGAGGAACTGGTACGGGGAACTCCAGGGGAGAGATGGCAGGGGTAGCGGGGGTCAACCGAGAGCCTCGGAGAGGCCCATAGTCAGGAGGGTCTTGCCTCCTTGGCACCCTTGCGAGGATGCCGCAAACTTGCGTTGTGCCCCCAAGATCTTCCAGCCAAGTGGCCCGGTGACGTCATCCTCTTGTGCCAAGCAGCCCGGCACCGTCATCACCAGGCGCCGCGCGGCCCGGCGACGTCATCACTCTGCGCCCTGAGGCCCGGAGACGCCGGAAACGGGCAGCGCGTGCGATCCCAATCCAGCGCGTGCACCCGCCACCCAGGGGAGAAGAAGACTCCTACCCCGCAGGTATACGGAAGGGAATGCGGGGGTGGAGGAAAGGGAGAGGAAGTCCGAGAAAAAAACCCGGTCCCCCAGAATCCCCATAGGGAAAGATAACCCTAAGGAGGGAAAAATAAATAAGAAGACAACAGTTTCCCAAAGAGGGAAACATCCGCCTAGTCCACAGTCCGGAAGGACATAAAAAAACACAATGGGATAAGGGCTGGGCCCTCTTTTATGGGGCACAAAAGAGTTTTATTGGTTCTTGAGCTCATTAAATATTCCGCTGGTCCTACCAGTCCACGGGGGGCAATTAACCCATCTGTGCTGCTGGTAGGAGGTAAGGGAATGCTAGTTTTGGTACATAGATCCCCACACGGGGAAATATAATTCCTTTTTAGAGGAGTGAAAACGTGAGGCCTAGTTTTTCTGGTCTAACAAACACCAGATTGATTAAATTGGCCTTTTTTTCAGCAAAATTACAACACTGGACAATAATGCCTTTTGGCGGTATTAATTACAAGAACACTGCTGCTAATTGGACACCAGATTTTTTATAATGCTAGTTTTGGTACATAGATTCCACACGGGGAGATATCATTCCTTTTTACAGGAGTAAAAACGTGAGGCCTAGTTTTTCTGGTCTAACAAACACCAGATTGATTAAATTGGCCTTTTTTTCAGCAAAATAACAACACTGGACAATAATGCCTTTTGGCGGTATTAATTACAAGAACACTGCTGCTAATTGGACACCAGATTTTTTATAATGCTAGTTTTGATACATAGATCCCCACACGGGGAAATATAATTCCTTTTTAGAGGAGTGAAAACGTGAGGCCTAGTTTTTCTGGTCTAACAAACACCAGATTGATTAAATTGGCCTTTTTTTCAGCAAAATTACAACACTGGACAATAATGCCTTTTGGCGGTATTAATTACAAGAACACTGCTGCTAATTGGACACCAGATTTTTATAATGCTAGTTTTGGTACATAGATTCCACACGGGGAGATATCATTCCTTTTACAGGAGTAAAAACGTGAGGCCTAGTTTTTCTGGTCTAACAAACACCAGATTGATTAAATTGGCCTTTTTTCAGCAAAATTACAACACTGGACAATAATGCCTTTTGGCGGTATTAATTACAAGAACACTGCTGCTAATTGGACACCAGATTTTTTATAATGCTAGTTTTGGTACATAGATCCCCACACGGGGAAATATAATTCCTTTTTAGAGGAGTGAAAACGTGAGGCCTAGTTTTTCTGGTCTAACAAATACCAGATTGATTAAATTGGCCTTTTTTTTACCAGAATTACAACACTGGACAATAATGCCTTTTGGCGGTATTATTACAAGAACACTGCTGCTAATTGGACACCAGATTTTTTATAATGCTAGTTTTGGTACATAGATCCCCACACGGGGAGATATCATTCCTTTTTACAGGAGTAAAAACGTGAGGCCTAGTTTTTCTGGTCTAACAAACACCAGATTGATTAAATTGGCCATTTTTTCAGCAAAATTACAACACTGGACAATAATGCCTTTTGGCGGTAATAATTACAAGAACACTGCTGCTAATTGGACACCAGATTTTTTATAATGCTAGTTTTGGTACATAGATCCCCACATGGGGAAATATAATTCCTTTTAGAGGAGTGAAAATGTGAGGCCTAGTTTTTCTGGTCTAACAAACACCAGATTGATTAAATTGGCCTTTTTTTCAGCAAAATTACAACACTGGACAATAATGCCTTTTGGCGGTATTAATTACAAGAACACTGCTGCTAATTTGACACCAGATTTTTATAATGCTAGTTTTGGTACATAGATCCCCACACGGGAAATATAATTCCTTTTAGAGGAGTGAAAACGTGAGGCCGAGTTTTTCTGGTCTAACAAACACGAGATTGATTAAATTGGCCTTTTTTCAGCAAAATTACAACACTGGACAATAATGCCTTTTGGCGGTATTAATTACAAGAACACTGCTGCTAATTGGACACCAGATTTTTATAATGCTAGTTTTGGTACATAGATCCCCACACGGGAAATATAATTCCTTTTAGAGGAGTGAAAACGTGAGGCCTAGTTTTTCTGGTCTAACAAACACCAGATTGATTAAATTGGCCTTTTTCAGCAAAATTACAACACTGGACAATAATGCCTTTTGGCGGTATCAATTACAAGAACACTGCTGCTAATTGGACACCAGATTTTTTATAATGCTAGTTTTGGTACATAGATCCCCACACGGGGAAATATAATTCCTTTTTAGAGGAGTGAAAACGTGAGGCCTAGTTTTTCTGGTCTAACAAACACCAGATTGATTAAATTGGCCTTTTTTCTGCAAAATTACAACACTGGACAATAATGCCTTTTGGCGGTATTAATTACAAGAACACTGCTGCTAATTGGACACCAGATTTTTTATAATGCTAGTTTTGGTACATAGATCCCCACACGGGAAATATAATTCCTTTTAGAGGAGTGAAAACGTGAGGCCTAGTTTTTCTGGTCTAACAAATACCAGATTGATTAAATTGGCCTTTTTTACCAGAATTACAACACTGGACAATAATGCCTTTTGGCGGTATTATTACAAGAACACTGCTGCTAATTGGACACCAGATTTTTATAATGCTAGTTTTGGTACATAGATTCCACACGGGGAGATATCATTCCTTTTACAGGAGTAAAAACGTGAGGCCTAGTTTTTCTGGTCTAACAAACACCAGATTGATTAAATTGGCCTTTTTTCAGCAAAATTACAACACTGGACAATAATGCCTTTTGGCGGTATTAATTACAAGAACACTGCTGCTAATTGGACACCAGATTTTTTATAATGCTAGTTTTGGTACATAGATCCCCACACGGGGAAATATAATTCCTTTTTAGAGGAGTGAAAACGTGAGGCCTAGTTTTTCTGGTCTAACAAATACCAGATTGATTAAATTGGCCTTTTTTTTACCAGAATTACAACACTGGACAATAATGCCTTTTGGCGGTATTATTACAAGAACACTGCTGCTAATTGGACACCAGATTTTTATAATGCTAGTTTTGGTACATAGATTCCACACGGGAGATATCATTCCTTTTACAGGAGTAAAAACGTGAGGCCTAGTTTTTCTGGTCTAACAAACACCAGATTGATTAAATTGGCCTTTTTTTCACCAAAATTACAACACTGGACAATAATGCCTTTTGGCGGTATTAATTACAAGAACACTGCTGCTAATTGGACACCAGATTTTTTATAATGCTAGTTTTGGTACATAGATCCCCACACGGGGAAATATAATTCCTTTTAGAGGAGTGAAACGTGAGGCCTAGTTTTTCTGGTCTAACAAATACCAGATTGATTAAATTGGCCTTTTTTTTACCAGAATTACAACACTGGACAATAATGCCTTTTGGCGGTATTATTACAAGAACACTGCTGCTAATTGGACACCAGATTTTTTATAATGCTAGTTTTGGTACATAGATCCCCACACGGGAGATATCATTCCTTTTACAGGAGTAAAAACGTGAGGCCTAGTTTTTCTGGTCTAACAAACACCAGATTGATTAAATTGGCCTTTTTTTCAGCAAAATTACAACACTGGACAATAATGCCTTTTGGCGGTATTAATTACAAGAACACTGCTGCTAATTGGACACCAGATTTTTATAATGCTAGTTTTGGTACATAGATCCCCACATGGGAAATATAATTCCTTTTTAGAGGAGTGAAAATGTGAGGCCTAGTTTTTCTGGTCTAACAAACACCAGATTGATTAAATTGGCCTTTTTTCAGCAAAATTACAACACTGGACAATAATGCCTTTTGGCGGTATTAATTACAAGAACACTGCTGCTAATTTGACACCAGATTTTTATAATGCTAGTTTTGGTACATAGATCCCCACACGGGAAATATAATTCCTTTTAGAGGAGTGAAAACGTGAGGCCGAGTTTTTCTGGTCTAACAAACACCAGATTGATTAAATTGGCCTTTTTTCAGCAAAATTACAACACTGGACAATAATGCCTTTTGGCGGTATTAATTACAAGAACACTGCTGCTAATTGGACACCAGATTTTTATAATGCTAGTTTTGGTACATAGATCCCCACACGGGGAAATATAATTCCTTTTAGAGGAGTGAAAACGTGAGGCCTAGTTTTTCTGGTCTAACAAACACCAGATTGATTAAATTGGCCTTTTTTCAGCAAAATTACAACACTGGACAATAATGCCTTTTGGCGGTATTAATTACAAGAACACTGCTGCTAATTGGACACCAGATTTTTATAATGCTAGTTTTGGTACATAGATCCCCACACGGGAAATATAATTCCTTTTAGAGGAGTGAAAACGTGAGGCCTAGTTTTTCTGGTCTAACAAACACCAGATTGATTAAATTGGCCTTTTTTCAGCAAAATTACAACACTGGACAATAATGCCTTTTGGCGGTATTAATTACAAGAACACTGCTGCTAATTGGACACCAGATTTTTTATAATGCTAGTTTTGGTACATAGATCCCCACACGGGAAATATAATTCCTTTTAGAGGAGTGAAAACGTGAGGCCTAGTTTTTCTGGTCTAACAAATACCAGATTGATTAAATTGGCCTTTTTTACCAGAATTACAACACTGGACAATAATGCCTTTTGGCGGTATTATTACAAGAACACTGCTGCTAATTGGACACCAGATTTTTATAATGCTAGTTTTGGTACATAGATCCCCACACGGGGAGATATCATTCCTTTTACAGGAGTAAAAACGTGAGGCCTAGTTTTTCTGGTCTAACAAACACCAGATTGATTAAATTGGCCATTTTTCAGCAAAATTACAACACTGGACAATAATGCCTTTTGGCGGTAATAATTACAAGAACACTGCTGCTAATTGGACACCAGATTTTTTATAATGCTAGTTTTGGTACATAGATCCCCACATGGGAAATATAATTCCTTTTAGAGGAGTGAAAACGTGAGGCCTAGTTTTTCTGGTCTAACAAACACCAGATTGATTAAATTGGCCTTTTTTCAGCAAAATTACAACACTGGACAATAATGCCTTTTGGCGGTATTAATTACAAGAACACTGCTGCTAATTGGACACCAGATTTTTTATAATGCTAGTTTTGGTACATAGATCCCCACACGGGAAATATAATTCCTTTTAGAGGAGTGAAAACGTGAGGCCGAGTTTTTCTGGTCTAACAAACACCAGATTGATTAAATTGGCCTTTTTTCAGCAAAATTACAACACTGGACAATAATGCCTTTTGGCGGTATTAATTACAAGAACACTGCTGCTAATTGGACACCAGATTTTTATAATGCTAGTTTTGGTACATAGATCCCCACACGGGGAAATATAATTCCTTTTAGAGGAGTGAAAACGTGAGGCCTAGTTTTTCTGGTCTAACAAACACCAGATTGATTAAATTGGCCTTTTTTCAGCAAAATTACAACACTGGACAATAATGCCTTTTGGCGGTATTAATTACAAGAACACTGCTGCTAATTGGACACCAGATTTTTTATAATGCTAGTTTTGGTACATAGATCCCCACACGGGAAATATAATTCCTTTTAGAGGAGTGAAAACGTGAGGCCTAGTTTTTCTGGTCTAACAAACACCAGATTGATTAAATTGGCCTTTTTTTCTGCAAAATTACAACACTGGACAATAATGCCTTTTGGCGGTATTAATTACAAGAACACTGCTGCTAATTGGACACCAGATTTTTTATAATGCTAGTTTTGGTACATAGATCCCCACACGGGAAATATAATTCCTTTTAGAGGAGTGAAAACGTGAGGCCTAGTTTTCTGGTCTAACAAACACCAGATTGATTAAATTGGCCTTTTTTTCAGCAAAATTACAACACTGGACAATAATGCCTTTTGGCGGTATTAATTACAAGAACACTGCTGCTAATTGGACACCAGATTTTTATAATGCTAGTTTTGGTACATAGATCCCCACACGGGAAATATAATTCCTTTTAGAGGAGTGAAAACGTGAGGCCTAGTTTTCTGGTCTAACAAACACCAGATTGATTAAATTGGCCTTTTTTCAGCAAAATTACAACACTGGACAATAATGCCTTTTGGCGGTATTAATTACAAGAACACTGCTGCTAATTGGACACCAGATTTTTTATAATGCTAGTTTTGGTACATAGATCCCCACACGGGAAATATAATTCCTTTTAGAGGAGTGAAAACGTGAGGCCGAGTTTTTCTGGTCTAACAGACACCAGATTGATTAAATTGGCCTTTTTTCACCAAAATTACAACACTGGACGATATAATGCCTTTTGGCGGTATTAATTACAAGAGGACTGCTGGTATTTCAGAACACGGAATTGTTAAAATGCTAGTTTTGCTAGATATATTTCCCACACTGGGAGAAATATTGCCTAAGCCTTTTTACAGTATTAATTACAACAGGAGTGCTTCTTCTGGTCTAACACCAGAATAATTTTATTATTACAGTGAAAGCTTTTTCTAATTTATATTTCTGGCACATAAAAAAAAAAATATTTCTGGCTGACAGTATTGGACAAAGTAGTGGCACTGGCTAGCCTAGCTGGAACAGCACATTCATGGGATTTGCTATCCAAGTGGGTTACTTTCAGTTTCACCACTGATATATTAAATATCTTTGCAGTTAGTATGGGTGACACAAGCACAGCCAAACCCCTGATGTAGTATATCTATGAAAAAATCGACTATTACATTAGATTAATGGACGTTGTGGCAGCTTTTGCTGTAGCACCACAAGTCCCAAAATGGCCGCCGCCTATCAGCCCAGTAACATGTGCCCAGAAAACAGTCTGCCCAGCCAGAAAAAAATTGACTTTGACTGAGCAGCTGAATCGCTGTTGTTCTGATTCACAGGTGTAGATTTTTAACTTCTTTGGAGCTTTGGTTTACACTCTGTGGCAGCAAGTGCTGGCGCACCACAAGTCCCAAAATGGCCACCGCCGGTCAGCCCAGTTACATGTGCCAGTAAAAATCGCTCTGGCCAGTCTCAACAAAATAGTGACTTTCAGTGAACAGCTCAGCTGAGTTGTTCTGATGCACAGGTGTAGAAAGGTAGATCATTCAATCGCTTCTTTATCCCTGCCTATCTCGCCCTCACAGAAGCTGCATCCTCTCCCTACACTAGTCAGAGCAGTGTGACGTGCGGCGCTACGTGACTCCAGCTTAAATAGAGGCTGGGTCACATGCTGCACTGGCCAATCACAGCCATGCCATTAGTAGGCATGGCTGTGATGAGCTCTTAGGAGCAGAAGTAAAACGCTAGCTGATTGGCTGCTGTGCAGCCCTTCAGAAAGCGGGAAGTAATCGGCGAACACGGACCCGAACCCGAACTTTTTGAAAATGTCGGGTTCGGGTCCATGTCCTGAACACCCCAAAATTCGATGCGGACCCGAGCGATTTTCGAACTGTTCGCTCAACACTACTTATAACACATACTTATTTTTCATATTAATACACCCCAACAATGGATGTATAACAATGTCGGTTCACTGCAGACCAGCTAATAAGACGTATTCTTTTTCCTATTAATACACCCCAAAAAATAAATATAATAATCACAATTCACCGCAGAATGGCTAATAGTACGTAGCTATACTATTAATACACCCTGTAAATGGCTGTAGTACAATGGAACTTCACCGCTGAATGGCAAATAATATTTTTTGCCACTAATATACGTCAAAAAGGGCAGTAATTTTCTCACTTTACCACACAATGGCTAATAAGCCTCATTTTTCTCCCCACTAATACACGACAAAAAGGCTTAAGAACATATAACTGTGGCTGTGAATGACAAATAATACTTTTTTTGGCCACTAATACACTCCAAAAAGGGCTGTAATTTTATCACTTCACCACACAATGGCTAATAAGCCCATTTTCTTTTTCTCCACTAAGACACGCCAAAAAAAGACTAGAACATTTAACTGCCGCCGTGAACGGCAAATTATATATTTTTTGCCACTAATACACGCCAAAAAGGGCTGGAATTTTTTCACTTTACCACACAATGGCAAATACTTTTTTTGTGCCACTAATACACGCCAAAAAGGGCTTTATAACATATAACTGCACCGCTCAACAGCCAAATAATATATATTTTTTCCCACTAATACACTCCAAAAGGGGCTGTAAGGGCTGTAATTTTCTCACTTCACCACAACGGCTAATAAGCCCTTTTTCCCTCACTTATACAAGCCAAAAATGCTTTAGAACATATAACTGCACTGCACAAGGGCAAATAAGACATAGAAATTTTTCCTGGTAATAAACCCTGTTAATGGCTGTATCAAACAACACTTGCACCCCAATAACAAGAACGGTTTGTTGGACGGTTTGTTGGAATTACAGAGCTGTATAATGGCAATTTGGATCCGCAGTGCAGCAAGGTGTAATAGGATTGTTCCTATTGCCCAGGCTGTAAACTCCCCTACTGAACCCTGTTCTGCTTCAATACTGTGAAATGATTCCTCATAATCCTTTCCCTGAACTTACATACAGCAAAATAAAAGTTTTAAAGTCTTTTCTACCACTGTCCCTGGTGCCCGCTGACCTCTCTCCCTGAACTAAGTACACTGGAAAATCGCTGAGGCTAGTTATAGGGATGTGACATCACAGGGGCTGGCTGGCTGCTGACTAGCTGCATGCATGGCTTTGTGGGTGATCCCTCATTCCCAGAGTTCCTTGCTCCATGTCTTAACACGTGCAGCAGGAAAAAAATGTGATTCGTTACCACGAAGCATGAGTAAATTCGGATTCGGTGTTAATCAAATTTCTAATTAAATTTGGATCGAATTCCACTTCGTCAACTACGATTCGCTCTTCTCTATTAAAGGGTTCTCCGGGAATTAAGAAAATGAAATTACTTAAATATTACTTTATAATAAATATATTCCCAAATACCCTTCATTAGTTATAATAGCTCATTTTTATGGGGAACAATCATCAAGGGAAACAAAATGGACGCCAAAATGGACGCCATCCTATTAGTTCACACAAAACCTGTCCTAATCACACAGCAGGATGAGTTACTTTACAACACTGAGGTAAAGAGCTGCCTCACTCTGCTTTCTTCCCTACTGGTCAGGGATTATGATCCTGAATACAGAGTATAAGAACTTTAGCTGAATCTGTGAGGAATTTAGTACAGAGAGGACGGACAGGACAGATTCTGATCATTTGTCACACCTCACCCTCTTTTCATGTCTCCTCATCATCTCCATTCCCACAAAGATTGACCTTTATTCAGGATCATAATTCCTGACAAGCAGAGTAGAGAGGAAGATGAGGCAGATCTTTGGCTCAGTGTCTGAAGTAACTTGTCCTCCTGTGTGATTAGGACAGGTTTTGTGTGTACTAAATGGACAACGACCATTTTGTTTCTACTAATGATTGCTCCCTAGATAAAACAAGCCATTATGACTAATGAAAGGTATTTGTGAATGTATTTATCATAAAGTAATATTTAAATATTTTAATTTTCTTAATTCCCAGAGAACTCTTTTAATAACCCTTAAATCTTGCAGTGAATCCAACGAAGTTAGAAAGAGGCGCCGGCAATCTGTGCCAGAAATAGCCTATAAATAGGCATATTTCTGGATAATAAATGACACTCTAAGTTGTGTTTCTCTGTTAATCATTGAGTTACAGAAAAAAAAAAAACTATAAATCTGCGAGGAAAAAAATTCTAAATTTCACCTCCACTTTGTTTTAAACACTTTTTTAACACCTAACGGGTTCTGGGTGGATTTCTAACATATAGCCCATCAGACCAATTGAGTTGGTCCTTAAAACTATGTATTGGACAGTTGAAAAGCAGAAAAAAACTAGATTTTGAAAATTGCTAATTTTTCTAATTTTCTGTAAGTTTTAGATTTAGCTTATTCATAGTAACCAAATATTTTGACCAAAATTAAATAAGAAGAGGTGTGTATTACAACATGCATATTTATTCAGGTTCTTTTTCAGACTTTGAACTTGGCCACAATGCAAAGAAACCAGACATCAATCACATTTCTCATCATTAAGGGGGTATCTGATGACCCTCACTTGCAGCTTCTGATCTTCCTTCTGGTTCTCCTGACTTATCTCATCACCCTATGTGGTAACCTGACCATTCTCATTGCTTGTAAGGAACCTCATTTCCACACTCCCATGTACTTCTTCCTGGGCAATTTGTCTATAGTAGATATCTGTTTTTCTACAGTTTCCTTGCATAAAATCCTTACACATTATATTTCTGGGGATAAAAAGGTTTCTTTTTTTGCTTGTATGGTCCAGATGTACATGTTTGGATCATTAGAAGGTCTTGAGCTGTCAAAATTTACAGCCATGAGTTATGACCGCTATGTGGCCATCTGTAAACCTTTACAATACCACCAGGTTATGAATAATGGAACATGTGGAACATTGGCTACAGCCTTTTGGATTTTGGGATTTTTACAAGTTCTTCCTCCCTTTGAGATGGTATACAGTTTCTCTTCTTATTCCTCTATTGGGATCAACCACTTCTTCTGTGACATAATCCCTGTGATAAGAATTTCCTGTGAAGACACCACTTTAATTGAAATGCTCTTCTTCATAGAAGGACTATTTCCCATAATCTTGACGCCATTACTCCTAACATTTGTGTCCTACATATTTATAATACACGCCATACTAAAGATACGTTCCAGCTCTGGAAGACTGAAGGCCTTCTACACATGATCCTCACACTCACAGTGGTCATATTACTATACACAACACTATTCAGCCTATATCTGACCTCAAACATTAGTAGCGCCTTGGAGTCCAAGAAACTTTTTGTTCTATTTAACCACTACAGGACCGCCCTAACGCATGGATGCGTGCGGCGGGCGGTCCTGTAGTTCTGAGTTGGCGCATCGGCGCGTCATCTCGCGAGATCGCGAGACTTCCTGTGAACAGTGCCGCGCGTCTCAGGAGTTGTACTACAGCCTGCCAGCGATGATCAATTGCTGGCAGGCTGTAGATCTGAATAAATCGCATCAAAGATGTATATCAGGCGCTGTTTTGTTAACAGCGTCTGATATACCTGCTACCTGGTCCTCTGGTGGTCCCATTTGCTGGGATCAACCACCAGAGGACCAGGTAACTATGTAAGTTGCACCAAACACTACACTACCCCCCACACACACACTTATTAACCCTTGTTAACGCCTTGATCACCCCATCTAGATTCCCTGATCACCCCCTGTCACTGATCACCCCCTGTCATTGATCACACCCTTGTAAGGCTCCATTCAGGCGTCCATATGTGTTTTGCGGATCCGTGGATCATGGAACCGCAGATCCTCAAAACACAAACACAGGCAATATGCTTTCCGCATTTTGCAGATCCGCATATTGCCAGAACTATATAGAAAATGCCTTTTCTTGTCACAGTTGCGGACAAGAATAGGACATGTTCTATATTTTTGCAGAACGGAGTGCAGACCGGAAGCGCGGATCCGTAATTCCGGATCCGAGCGGGACAAAGTCTGTCCCCATAGAAATGAATGGGTCCGCAATTCCGTTCCGCAAACAGAATTGCGGACATGTGAATGGGGCATAAGGGTCCCTTATCACCGCCAGTTAGTTAGCTACTTGTTAGGTAGTTAGCGCCCAGCCCACCACACGCAGTCACTGATTTTGGCAGAGATTTTTTCATCTACATTGATCGATCGCGAATGAAAAAATCTGTGCCGTTCATTTATTTATTTTTTTCAGCGCAGAGGCTGAACGGAAAAAAAATCTCATTACCCGTATACTCAATATAAGGAGAATAGCAGAAACTCCTAATGCTGGCCATACGTGTAATGATTGCGGAGAACCTCAAATGCCAGGGCAGTACAAAAACCTCACATGTGACCCCATTTTAGAAAGAAGACACCCCAAGGTATTCCGTGAGGGGTATGGTGAGTTCATGTAAAATTTTATTTTTGTCACAAGTTAGTGGAATATGAGACTTTGTAAAAAAAATATATATATCAATTTCCACTAACTTGTGCCAAAAATGTTTTTCTGTGAACTCGCCATGCCCCTCACAGAATACCTTGGGGTGTCTTCTTTCCAAAATTGGGTCACTTGTGGGGTATTTATACTGCCCTGGCATTTTAGGAGTCCTAAAGCGTGAGAATCCAAATGCGTAAAAATGCCCTGTGAAATCCTAAAGGTACTCATGGAATTTGGGCCCTTTGTGCATCTTGGCTGCAAAAAGTGGCACACATGTGGTATCGCCGTACTCAGGAGAAGTAGGGCAATGAGTTTTGGGGTGTATTTTTATATATACCCATACTTTGTGTGAGAAATATCGCTGTAAACGACAACTTTTTAAATTTTTTTATACAAAGTTGACAATTTACAGAGATATTTCTCTCACCAGCATGGGTATATGTAAAAATACACCCCAAAACATATTGCCCTACTTCTCCTGAGTACGGCGATACCACATGAGTAACACTTTTTGCAGCCTGGGTGCTCAAAGGGGCCAAATTCCAACGAGTACCTTTAGGTTTTACATGGCTGCTCACAATTTAGCCCCGCTCAAAATGCCAGAACAGTAAACACACCCCACAAATGACCCCATTTCGGAAAGTAGACACCCCAAGGTATTCACTGAGCGGCATAGTGAGTCCGTCTGAGATTTTATTTTTTTGCCAGAAGTTAGCAGAAATGGAAACTTTATTATTTCTTTCCTCAGAAAGTGTCATTTTCCGCTAACTTGTGAAAAAAATGAAATTATACATGAACTCACCATGCCCCTCCGCTAATACTTTGGGGTGTCTTCTTTCTAAAATGGTGTCATTTGGGGGTATTTATACTATCCTGGCATTCTAGCACCTGAAGAAACATGACAGGTGCTCAGAAAGTCAGAGCTGCTTCAAAATGCGGAAATTCACTTTTTGCACCATAGTTTGTAAACGCTATAACTTTTACCCAAACCAATAAATATACACTTATTGGATTTTTTTATCAAAGACATGTAGAACAATAAATTTAGAGAAAAATTTATATAGAAATGTAGTTTTTATAAAAAAAATTACAACAGAAAGTAAAAATAGTGGCGAGAGTCATAGCTCAATTTGGTCTCTTATCCCCTGCCACAGCTCTGCGGCGGTGTTCTGTTTTGTCCCCTAAACATATCAGCTTCAGCAGTGCCTGTTGCCGCTTCCCCACTCCAGTGCTGCACTGCTTCCAGCTACCGACTGATGGCTGACTGGTGCTGCACGCAGATAATTCAGAGGTGGAAGTGGAGGAGAAGGCAGAGGAGGAGAAGTGGGGGTTGGAGCCATTAACGTAGGTGCTGGCGGAAACCCTGATCGACGTAGGGCCCGCAATCCTTGGCGACGGTAGGATGTGTGCAATCTAAGGGTACGACTCGGCCTCCACAACATTGACCCAGTGTGCCATCAGGAAAATGTAGCGTCCCTGGCCGAATGCACTCGTCCATGTGTCCGTGGTTAAGTGGACCTTCCCAGTAACTGCGTTGGTCAGGGCACATGTGATGTTACAGGACACATGTTGGTGTAAAAAGAAATAGTGGAGGCTGGGGACTGCGTAATGCGGGACAGCCGCCGACATCAGGCTGCTGAAAGGCCTCAGTGTCCACAAGCCTAAATGTCAATATTTCCAGGTCCAGTAATTTGGAAAGCTGCGCATTAAGTGCTATGGCCTGTGGGTGGGTTGCTGGGTATTTGCGCTTTTGTTCAAATGCCTTGGGTAAGGACATTTGGACGCTGTGCTGGGACAGGGAAGTGGATGTGGTTGCTGATGGTAGTTGCAAAGGTCCAGGTGCAGGGCGGGAGGCATCCGGGCCTGCGTCTTCGACAGGGGATTGGCCAGCAGCACGTAACATAGGGGAAGAGGAGCCAGTAGTGTGACCCGCAGACACAGATTGTGGACCCAGTTGTTCGTCCCACTTATTAGGGTGCTTGGATGCCATGTGGCAGATCATGCTGGTGGTGGTGAGGTTGCTAGTGTTCACGACCCGGCTCATTTTGGTACGGTATAGGTTGCCAACTACTACTGTATCCTTTTGTTGTCCGCACTTTCCTCAAAAAAGCGCTATACTGCGGAACACCTACCCCTTGGCAAGGGAGATTTCTCCAAGGGGGTGCTCCATGGAACAGTTGCGGGCCTGTTTGGTGTAGCCCGCTTTCTCCCTTTTGCCACCCCACTGCCTCTTCCAGCCTGTTGCAATGCTGAAATTCCCTCCCCCTCTGTACTGCTGTCCTCGCTCGGCTTTCCACCTTCCCAGGTTGGGTCAATGACTTCATCGTCCACCACCTCCTCTTTCCCCTTCCTCACCTCTGCTCATCCTCCTGACTTGTTGACCTAACCACAACCTCAGTGATTGACAACTGTGTGTCATCCTCTTCATCAACTTCTTGAGACAGTAATTGCCGTTGACTTATTTGTAACTGTGTCTCATCATCATCCACCTCATTAAACAGTAATTGCCATCTCCCACCGTCATCTTCTTGTGACTGTGGATGCTCAAGAGGTTGGGAATCAGGGCACAAGATCTGTCCTCTTCAAGCTTGCTTGGCGAGAGGGCCAAATGAAGGAATGGTGATGAAAAGAGGTTCTCGGAATATCCGAGTGTGGGATCACTTGTTTGCCCAGACTCTCCATGGTGGGAGGAAGGAGGATCAGGGTGAGGATTGTGTTGACCAGACTGTTGGCTACTGAGACTGGACTTGGTGGAAGACAGGGTGGTGCTTAACCGGCTGAAAGCATTATCTGCTGCAATACAACCGACCACCTGGTCGCACTGGTCTGACTTCAAGAGTGGTGTCCTGCGCCGCCCTGCAAACTTGGACATGAAGCTAGGTATAGTGGATGATTGTCTTTCTTGTGCTCTGGCAGCAGGCACAATTTCAACGCGCCCAGGGCCACGGCTTCTGCATGCACCATCAGCATCACGGCCACTTCTCCGTGCCTTACTGTTCGCCTTCTTCATTTTAAATGTTATATATGCGTGAAAGTATGTCACACATACATTAGCGTAGGATTTGGAAGTGTATGCACAAAAAAATGAAAAAAGGTATTTGGGATGTGGAAACATCATACAGGAGATATCCCACAGATAATGTCAATGCTACCACCAGCGGCTAATAAAAAAATTACAGGGAATGACTCCGGTATTTGGGATCAGGAAACGTTATACAGGACAGGTACCACAGGTAATGCATTTGCGTCTATGGAAAAAGTACATTACATGCCACAGATACATTTTTTATCATTTTTTTTAACGCACACGTTACACTTTAGATGTGGCACTGGTAATGTCACTCTCAGAAGCGGACACCGTCTATGGAAAAAGTACACTGTATGTCACAGATACATTTTTTAAATGCACACGTTACACTTTAGATGTGACAGTGGTAATGTCACTACCAGAAGCGGACACCGTCTATTGAAAAAAGTACACTGTATGTCACAGATACATTTTTTAAACGCACACGTTACACTGGAGATATCCGCACATAATGTCAATGCTGCCACCAGCGACTAATAAAACATTACTGGGAATGTCACAGATATTTGGGATAAGGAAACGATATATTGGAGAGGTACCACAGGTAATGTTACTGTTCTCAGCATCTACGGAAAAAGCACTCTGTATGTCACAGATAAAAATTTTAAATGCACACGTTACACTTTAGAAGTTTTCCTGGTAATGTCACTCTCAGAAGCGGACACCGTCTATTGAAAAAGTACACTGTATGTCCCAGATACATTTTTTAAATGCACACATTACTCTGGAGATATCCCGCAGATAATGTCAATGCTGTCACCAGGGGCTAATAAAAAAATTTACACGGAATGTCGCAGATATTTGAAATGAGGAAACTATATATTGGAGAGGTACCACAGGTAATATCACTGTTCGCAGCGTCTATGGAAAAAGTACACAGTATGTCACAGATAAAAATTTTAGATGTGGCCCTGGTAATGTCACTCTCAGAAACACCGTCTATTAAAAAAGTACACTGGATGTCACTGATATTTTTGGATGCGCACACTTTACACAGGAGATCTAGCGCGGATAATTTAACTGTCCGCAGCGGACAACGTATACTGGAAAAATACTCAGGATGTCACTGGCATTACAGTGATTGGCTGGAACGTGTCATCTGGTGCTATATATCACCCATGGCGCATGTTCGACTCCGTCTTTAGTCAGGGAGAGCTGTGCATAGTAAGGGACAGACTGTGTAGGGAGTGATATTGGACTATTTTTATTAGAAAAACTTTTCAGAGACCCAAAGTCCTCCATTGTGTGTGGCAGCAGCAATATATTTTTAACGCATCCTGCGCTAAAAGCGTATAATAGGCTACTGCGGACAGTTAAATTATCTGCGCAACATCTCCTGTGTAAAGTGTGCACATCCCAAAAATATCTGTGACATCTAGTGAACTTTTTCCATAGACAGTGTCCGTTTCAGACAGTGACATTACCAGTGGAAATATCTAGTGTACCATGTGCACTGAAAAATTTATCTGTGACATACAGTGTACTTTTCAATAGACGGTGCCCGCATCTGACAGTGACATTACCAGGGGTACATCTCTAGTGCAACGTGTGCGGTGAAAAATGTATCTGTGACATACAGTGTATTTTTTTCAATAGACGGTGTCCGCTTCTGACAGTGACATTACCAGTGCCAGATCTAGCCCTGCTGCTACAAGGCTGGACCACTTCACATCTAAGCCACAGGAAGAACAGCTTCAATTAAATAATGCGCAACATGAAAAGATAGCAAAAGTTCACTATTAAATTTGGTTTAAAAATAAATAAATTGAGAGCAAGCAGGAAATAACCCTTTTAAAAATCTGATTCGAACAAGTAGAGAGTAAGCAAAACAAAATATTAAGGGGACAGAAAGCAATGTAAAAATAAAGATAAGCACAGCAAACCCACCAGCTATAGGTAGAACCATTTCTGATGAGCAAAATTTATAAATTTGAACATTAAGTGGTTCTTAGTATATCAGATCAGATTTTAGCCAAGCCTACATATTTTTCCCATAGTAGTCCCTCTAAAGATCTAGTCAAGAAAGAAAGACTTGATTATCCTCCCCAAAATATATTTTTATATTCGGCATTTTTCAAATTTTTATGGCAATCCAGACGCTCTAGATCAGTGGTGGAGAACCTATGGCGCGGGTGCCAGAAGGGGCACTCAGAGCCCTCTCTGTGGGCACCCACACCCTGGAAAAAGTCCATGGTGTACCAATATGCATTAGACCTACTATTATTAAGCGCAGGGTAATCTATGAACGGCACTGGCAACACACTGAATGGAGGCACGCTATTATAGCTAAATGATAAAGTATGGAAGATATACTATATTGGACTGTAGTATTCAGGTTAAAATGCTGTGTTGGCACTTTGCGATAAATAAGTGGGTTTTAGGTTGCAGTTTGGGCACTTGGTCTGTAAAAGGTTCACCGTCAATTCCCTAGATTAGCCTCCAATTATCTCCCGGACCAGAATACAGAGGTGGAATCCGTCTATTCAACTTGAAATATTATTAATCAACAGTACGTTAATAGAGTAGCTGACTAGTTGAAGCAACCCCCAGATAAATTGTGGGTGGGTGTGGAGGAGGCCCTGGCGGACATCCCACTTTGAATACTGCTGGTAGCCCTATCTGACCGTGGGTAGATCGTTCTAGAGAGAGGCCATCTGCATGCCTGCTGACCTTGGATGCGGTGAAGGCTTCGCCGCTCCACACTGCGAGGAAGTTCCCCCCCCCCCCGACTTCTCTGGTATCTTGCCCTCAAATTTTTTCTCTCCTGGACGCTATAGATTTTGCTGCGATTGTGCCCTGGTCGTTGTTCCTCCAACCTCGTTTGTCCTCTACATGGATCCCTCTTGTTTTGTCTCTGCTGTTATTTTTTGTGCGGTGCTAAAGGCATCTTTGCAAACAGATTAACATACTAGCAGCATCCTCTATAATAAACTAATATTTAAGTACCCTATTTAGTTAAAAGGCAATAGTGAAATAAAAAAAAGGGAAGGAGTAGGGAAAGAGGAGAAAGGAAAGGAAGGGAAGGGAAGAAGGAGGAAGAAGAAAAGAAGAAAAACAAAGAAAAGAAGGAACAAAAAGTAGGAAAAGAGCGAGAAGAAAAAAAGGGGAAAAAAAGAGGAGAAAAAGGAGGGGCGAAGAGGAGAAAAAAAAAAGAAGAGAAAAATAAAATAAAAAAATGGTCCCATACCAAAATAGGTGCTGAACAGATTTCTGGAATCTCTGGAATCTGCAAAAATTGATCAGTTTTTGAATTTCCAAAAGACCAGTACCCAAGCAGCACAGAGGGGGCCCCAGGATACTAATCTTAAAAGGAATAATACTTCTGTAGTTGGGGTGGACGAAACATTGAATGAACTCTCCCAAGTTGAAGAGACGCAGAGAGAGGATGAAGGAGAGTTATCCAGTGTTGAATCTTCCTCTATAAAATAAGTTTTGCTGGCAGTAAAAAAACGAGGGAATTAATACAGGTTATCTCAATGCAGCTCGGGTAAATCCAGTCCGATGTAGCCCTGATAAAGGATGATGTATCTAAGATTCTTAATAGAGTCAATATTATAGAAAAGTCCGTGGATGTTTTACAGACTGAATTTAAAATATCAAAAACTGAAATTTCCACTCTAAAGACGGACTCTGACCTGCTTAAAAAAAAGTTATAGACCTAGAGGACAGGTCAAGGAGATGCAATGTGAGAATCCTGGAGCTACCTGAGGGAAAATATTCTGCCCAAATGATACAAATGTTGATTTTGGAGAAGTTTGGAAAAGAACATTTTTTATCACTGTTCTTAGTCGAAAGAGCGCGTCAGGTCCCTGGAGGTAAATCAATTCCTGAAAGGCAGCAATGGACACTCCTGGTGAAGATTTTGGTCTCACGAGACAGAGATATGCTATTGAGAAGGGTGAGGGACTGCTCTCCTATCTAATATAATAGTAACAGATTGGCTTTTTTTCCAGACTTTTCCAAGGAGATTTAAGAAAAGAGGCGTACTTTTACTGCGGTTAAAAACGTTTACAGGAAAAGGATATTAAGTATTCATTTGTTTATGCAGCTAAACTTTGGATTATCTTCAATGATGGAACTCATTTTTTTGATTCCTCGGATCTTGCTATGAACTGGCTTGATCAGAATAATATTTGATTAGTTTTGCTTTCCTTTTCCTGACTGGTAGCATTGGTCGGGCTGGGTGGTAGTGCGAGAGTAGGGATGTTCTTAGTTTAGAGATCTGTTGCAGATGTGGTGAATCAGGTGAATTGGGGGTTCCTTTTTTTTGCGGGGAGGGTGGGGCGGAAAAAAGGTGGGGGGGGGTTAAAATAAAATATAAAAGACAAAAAAAGACAAAAAAATTCTGGCCTAGCAGTGAGGAGCTCATACAACATAAGTCATCGATCATCACTCTCCTTCAGCTAAGCACAGATTCTCTAACTAAGTAGAGGGTGGACCCAGGTCCATCACCTAGTAACCTCAAGGGGATGTGCCAAAGAATTAAGGGTTATCGGTTATGGCTGCACCTGAAAACATTGTACAAGTTTCATGATTAAATATAGAAATGTGTATTCTCCATTGTATACAGGTATTACTAGTTTCTCTACATGTTTACTTTTTATTATTCTTTTTTTTTACATCTTGTACAGATCCTTTGAGATTTGATCCCACAGCTCAGGAATATGTATAAGTGCTGGCTTCTTGTGTGTCACAGAGAAGCTCCTTCTTCCATGTTACATCAGGAAGATTAGACACGTACATCGTCTTATAGTATTATGATTGTTTTACTTTAGATTTTGTTTTACTTCCCCCTGTACCATACTACATAAGGTATTGTATGTCATATAATGTGCTGATTTATTACAGTCTCGGGTTAAACATGAAGCAGCTCCATAGTGATTGTTTTTATGAATTAATATTTATTCTGTATTATGATGAAAAGTAGAAGTATTGTGATCATGTGATCATGACATACTTAACCCCTTAACAGGATACCCCTGCTTTTAGATAGTGGTGACCTATCCCTGGATAGCAAACACACAATGCAGCAGCACTCTGCAAACATAGAATATATGGATTATTAAAACAAATTTATTTTTATTATACAATTACATTTTACTAACTCTGTTACCCTGACAGTGTAATAAACTTTAAAGGTTGTTAAGCTAAGCCAGTGTGATAAGCTTGTGTATTAACACACCAGGGCTTACAGATGCTGCATCTGTATATGCAGTGTTTGTGGCTGTCTTTATGTTGGTCTTTCACCGTAGCCATTCATCTTTTCAAGACTGGGCAGTATATAGCCGGATCCTACTTTCCCTGTATTTATTTGAGGGTCATGGGCACAGGGAGAGCAGTCATTATAGAGTCGAGGTTACCTTGTTGTGGTGGATGGGCACACTTGATTTTGATCAAAATTTAATTTGCCAACACTCAGCACCCCACTGATCAGCTGTTTTTGGCAGTCAAGGTTCACTGATGAATAGTCATAAATTTGCCGTCTTAGAAATCTAAATTGTCTCACTGTCTAGCTTGGACAGTTAAAAGAAAACCAAAAAATCTTTATTAGACTTGTCATAAATAAAAATAAAAAAGAAAGAAGCCTTTACCCTTTGTGTTCATACATAAACAGACAGTGGAAGCTGTGTCCTAAAAAATGCAGCATCTGTGATTAGCTCTAATGCCGCTATCCAAAAGGACACAAAGGTCCGGTAATGGTGTGCTCAATAGATAGTTTCTCATTTACCAATTACCAGGCCAGCCTGAATGTTGTAAGATTAGTGGTCTGGGATTATCCAACCTATTAGGTATGGTAACAAAGTCAAGCAGTTTGGTTAATTTTGTTATATGCCAAATAAACTGCTATTACATATGTACCCATACATGCATCAAGCTCTAGTGCAGACAAATATATCAGGGATTAATTTAGCAACAACTGTTGCACACCCTGAGTTAGCAAGGTACACTAGATACACAGTAAGTGTCTCCATCTATTATGCTGTGCTGAGGTGCTATGCCTCATTCAATATACACAGCCCGAAGCACGTGTGGGGGCAGTGCCCCTAACCTCTAATAATCTGTATCCTATCTAGCCTACTCTTCAGTCCCGCTCGACACGTTTCGCGTGTCCATGGAGCAGGGGTAAGGTGTCGGGTACTTGTTAGCTACCTAGAGATAGGAACAGGCAGTGTTGACTGCACTCATGGCGTGGAGCAGCGGCGCTAGTATGACTATCCTTCCAAGAGATATAACTTTTTTATTTTTCCATCTATGTAGTTGTATGAGGGCTTTTTTTTACAGGACAAGTTGTAGTTTTATAATGGTGCCATTGTGGGGTGCACATAGCTTTCTTACTAACATTTATTACTTGTTTCTGGGAGGGAGATGGTAAAAACAGCAATACTGCCACAGATTTTTTTACATTAGAAATTTTACGACGTTCATTTTTCGGTATAAATAACATAATATCTTTATTCTCTGAGTCAGTACTATTACAGCAATACCAAATACATGTAGTTTTTTTTTTTTTTTTTACATTTTACAACTTTTGCACAATAAAACCCATTTTTTGGAAAAAGGAAGAAAAATTTTTGCAATACCACTTCCCAAAACCCATAACTATTTTATTTTTCTGGATGTTGTGTTAGGGCTTGATTTTTGTGGGTTTACTTGCAGTTTTCATTGGTATCATTTTGGAGTAAATGATGCTTTTTGATCGGTGGCTATTACATTTTTTTGGTGGCAACCAGAAATAAATTAGTAATTCTGTAATTTTTTTTTATATTTTTTTTACAGCGTTCAACATAGGGGATAATTTACATGATATTTATGTAGTTTGGGTCATTATGGATGCGGCGATATCAAACATATAGGGGAGATTTTTTTGCAATTTTTTTTATTAAAAAGTGTATTTTCAGTGGAATTTTTTTATTTAATAAATGTGTTTTTTTTTTCATTTTTTACCACTTAGTCTAGTCTATGACAGACAATATTTTTGATTGCTTTTAAAATACAATGCACTATCCCTATAGTACATTGTATTCTAATGTCAGTGCTTTACTGAAATTGACCGTCAGGCTGCGCCAGAGAGGCACAGCCTGCTGGAAAACACTCAAGACTGGCTTGGGGCCTATACCAGACCCCAGATAGCCTTTAGACACATTGGCACCCCACAATCGCATTTTCAGTCAGACGATGGAATTTGGTTCCGAAGAAGTGACTGGCACAGGCTAGAGGCATGGGTGTAGTGAGTGGACAGATATATGAGCCTGGCTGATGAATTTAGGACTAAAGGGAAGTTTACTCATGGGAAGACTGATTAAAGATGAGTTACAGTAATTAAGATGAGAATGAATCAAAGCAACAGCTTTGGCAGTTTCCATCATGAGAAAAGGGTGGATTCTGGAGATGTTCTTGAGGTGCAAATTACAAGAGCGTACAAGTAATTGAATATGGGGAACCAAGAAAAGATCTGCCCAGTAGTACCACAGCATGCTGCCCAGTAGTATAACCGGTGTGCTGCTCAGTAGTACCACCGGTAGAAATTGGTTTAGGTAGGTTAGTAGTTGGGGAAAAGAAAAGAAGTTCCATCTTAGAGATTCAGCTTCAGAGAGAGGATATGATTTTAGAGGCAGCTGTCAGACAATTACTGTACTGGTGTTTTGTAGCACTGCTGGAGACATGTAACAGGATGAAGTGTATAGTTGGCTGTCATCAGCATAGAGATGGTACTAAAAACAAATCTGCTGATGGTTTACCAATTCAGGGCTGTGTAGAGAGAAAAGAGCAGAAGACCAAGAACTGAAACTTGAGTAACCCCAACAACAAGAGGAAGAAGAGAGAAAGTAGAGCCAGTGAATGATACACTGAAAGAGTGGCCATAAATTATATGTACCAGAAATTATGCTAATTTCAACAAATTTGATTCAATATGAATTACGTGGAGTTGTGTGCAGATGTACTGTTCAACCATGTTAGTGAAATGTTGCCTCCTGCTAGCACGTTCCGTATCAGGTGGTGGGGCAGTTAGCTGTGGCGTGGAGACAAAACTTTTCCACATTTCTGCCATGCTAACCCTGCCCTCAGATGAGCTGGCCGTGACACTGCTGCGTGGGCGACCTCTAGCTCCTACTCTGCCTTGGCCTTGGCCTTCCACCTGTTCCCCTGTGACAGTTGGGAATGCTCTCAGGAGCGCGTCTACCAGTGTGCGCTTGTACTCGCGCATCTTCCTATCACGCTCCAGTGCAGGAAGTAAAGTGGGCACATTGTCTTTGTACCGTGGATCCAGCAGGGTGGCCACCCAGTAGTCAGCACACGTTAAAATGTGGGCAACTCTGCTGTCGTTGCGCAGGCACTGCAGCATGTAATCGCTCATGTGTGCCAGGCTCCCCAGAGGTAAGGACAAGCTGTCCTCTGTGGGAGGCGTATCGTCATCATCCTCTGTATCCCCCAGCCACGCACCAGGGCTGTGCCTGCGCTGTGCTGGGTGCCACCCCGCTGTGAACCTGCTTCATCCTCATCCTCCTCCACCTCCTCCCCATCCTCCTCGTCCTCCAGTAGTGGTCCCTGGCTGGCCACATTTGTACCTGCCCTCTGCTGTTGCAAAAACCTCCCTCTGAGCCACTTCTAACAGACTGGCCTGAAAGTGCTAAAAACGACCCGTCATCCTTCTCATCCTCCTCCTGGCCCTGGCCCACCTCCTCTTCCATCATCGCCCTAAGCGTTTTCTCTAGGAGACATAGAATTGGTATTGTCACGCTGATAACAGTGGCATCGCCACTGGCCATGTTGGTGGCGTACTCTAAACAGCGCAACAGGGCACACAGGTCTCGCATGGAGGCCCAATCATTGGTGGTGAAGTGGTGCTGTTCCGCAGTGCGACTGACCCGTGCGTGCTGCAGCTGAAACTCCACTATGGCCTGCTGCTGCTCGCACAGTCTCTCCAGCATGTGCAAGGTGGAGTTCCACCGGGTGGGCACGTCGCATATTAGGCAGTGAGCGGGAAGGCCGGAAGTTCCGCTGTAGCGCTGACAGGCGAGCAGCGGCAGGATGTGAACGCCGGAGCGCGCACAGACGGCCCGCACTTTATGCAGCAGCTCTGACATGTCTGGGTAGTTGTGAATGAACTTTTGCACCACCAAATTCAGCACATGCGCCAGGCAAGGGATGTGCGTCAAACCGGCTAGTCCCAGAGCTGCCACGAGATTTCGCCCATTATCGCACACCACCAGGCCGGGCTTGAGGCCCACCGGCAGCAACCACTGGTCGGTCTGTTGTTCAATACCCTGCCACAACTCCTGCGCGGTGTGGGGCCTGTCCCCCAAACATATGAGTTTCAGAATGGCCTGCTGACGTTTACCCCGGGCTGTGCTGAAGTTGGTGGTAAGGTGTGTGGCTGACTGGATGAGCTGGTGGAAGCAGAGGGAGGAGGAAGCCGAGTAGGAGGAGGAGGCTACAGGAGGCAAAGAATGATGCCCTGTGATCCTTGGCGGCGGAAGGACGTGCGCCAAGGAACTCTCCGCCTGGGGCCCAGTCGCCACTACATTTACCCAGTGTGCAGTTAGGGAGATATAGCGTCCCTGGCCGTGCTTACTGGTCCACGTATCTGTGGTTAGGTGGACCTTGCCACAAATGGCGTTGCGCAGTGCACACTTGATTTTATCGGACACTTGCATGTTCAGGAAGGCACGGCTGTCTTGAGAAGTAGTGGCGGCTGGGAACCACATACTGGGGGATAGCCATGGCCATCAGCTGTTTGAAGCTGTCTGTGTCCACCAGCCGGAATGACAGCATTTCAAAGGCCAGTAGTTTAGAAATGCTGGCATTCAGGCCAAGGGATCGAGGGTGACTAGGTGGGAATTTACGCTTCCTCTCAAAGGTTTGAGAGATGGAGAGCTGAACGCTGCTGTGTGAAATAGTGGAGACGCTAGGTGACGGTGGCGGTGGTGGTGGTGGTGTCGGTAGCACATCCTCTGTTTGCTGCTCGGCAGGTGGCAACATTCCTCTCGAGGCGGAAGCCGAGGCAGCAGCGCTAGAGGGAGCAGGGGAGCCTGAGCGGGTTCCTTGTTTTTAAGGTGTGTACTCCACTGCAGTTCATGCTTTGCATGTAGATGCCTGATCATGCAGGTGGTGCTCAGGTTAAGAACGTTAATGCCTCGCCTCAGGGTCTGATGGCACAGAGTGCAAACCACTCTGGTCTTGTCCTCAGCACATTGTTTGAAGAAATGCCATGCCAGGGAACTCCTTGAAGATGCCTTTGGGGTGCTGGGTCCCTGTTGGCGCTGGCCAATAGCAGGCGAACTCTCTGGACGGCGGCTGTTCTGCTTTTGCCCCCTGCTCCCTCTTTGGCTTCGCTGTTGTCTCGGTCTCACCACTGCCTCTTCCTCTGAACTATTTAAGTCAGCGGCACGACCTTCCAGTCCATGTGGGGTCTAAGACCTCATGGTCCTCTGCATCGTCTTCCACCCAGTCTTCCTCCCTGACCTCCTCCTGTTCAGTCTGCACACTGCAATAAGACGCGGCAGTGGGCACCTGTGTTTCGTCATCATCAGACACTCGGTCACTCTGCTGTGGTGGTATTCCCATGTCCTCATCATCTGGATACATAAGTGGTTGTGCGTCAGTGCATGGAATGTCTTCCACCGCTGGGGAAGGGATAGGTGGACGCCCTGGAAAACCGTGGGAGCAGAGTCTTCAAACAGAAGAAGAGACTGCTGCATAACTTGAGGCTCAGCCAGTTTCCTTGATATGCATGGGGGTGATGTGACAGACTGATGGGCTTGGTTTTCAGGTGCCACCTGTGCGCTTTCCGCAGAAGACTGGGCGGAAGACAATGTGGTGAACGTGCTGGAAGCACTGTCGGCCACCCAATCGACTAATGCCTGTACCTGCTCAGGCCTTACCATCCTCATAACGGCATTGGGCCCCACCAAATATCGCTGTAAATTCTGCCGGCTACTTGAGGGAGTTGTTTCACTACTTTGTGCGCCTGAGGCCGAACGGCCACGTCCTCTGCCAGCAACAGAGGCTCCACGGACACCACCACCACCGCGTCCTCGTCCCTTAATAGAATGTTTCCTCATTGTTGCGATTCAACTCGACCACAATAAAATATATTATTTTTAGCCCCAAAATTCCCACACTGGAAGATATAATTCCTTTTTCCAGTATTAATTACAAGAACACTGCTGCTAATTGGACACCAGATTTTTTATAATGCTAGTTTTGGTACATAGATTCCACACGGGAGATATAATTCCTTTTACAGGAGTAAAAACGTGAGGCCTAGTTTTTCTGGTCTAACAAACACCAGATTGATTGAATTGGCCTTTTTTCAGCAAAATTACAACACTGGACAATAATGCCTTTTGGCGGTATTAATTACAAGAACACTGCTGCTAATTGGACACCAGATTTTTTAAAATGCTAGTTTTGGTACATAGATCCCCACACGGGGAAATATAATTCCTTTTAGAGGAGTGAAAATGTGAGGCCTAGTTTTTCTGGTCTAACAAACACCAGATTGATTAAATTGGCCTTTTTTCAGCAAAATTACAACACTGGACAATAATGCCTTTTGGCGGTATTAATTACAAGAACACTGCTGCTAATTGGACACCAGATTTTTTATAATGCTAGTTTTGGTACATAGATTCCACACGGGAGATATCATTCCTTTTACAGGAGTAAAAACGTGAGGCCTAGTTTTTCTGGTCTAACAAACACCAGATTGATTAAATTGGCCTTTTTTCAGCAAAATTACAACACTGGACAATAATGCCTTTTGGCGGTATTAATTACAAGAACACTGCTGCTAATTGGACACCAGATTTTTTATAATCGTTAATTTCTAACGATAATTTGTTTTCCCTTAGTCCTAACAGCAGCACAGATGGGGTTAATTGCCCCCCGTGGACTGGTAGGACCAGCGGAATATTTAATGAGCTCAAGAACCAATAAAACTCTTTTGTGCCCCATAAAGAGGGCCCAGCCCTTATCCCATTGTGTTAATAACAAGAATCTATATCAAGGGAGGGAATTTGTGTGCTGCTGTTAGGACTAAGGGAAAACAAATTATCGTTAGAAATTAACGATTCCCTTACGTCCTACCAGCAGCACAGATGGGGACATAGCAAGAGGAACCCCTAGGGAGGGCCCTGATGCCTTGCAGCACTTAAAACTGCTCGTCCAAAAGCCGAAAATTCTGCTACCTTAGCATCTAACCTATAATGTGCTATAAAGGTAGACTCAGAGCTCCAGGAAGCTGCCCTACAGATCGTCTCTAAAGGAAGAAGGCTTCTCTCCGCAACCGAGGTGGCAACAGCCCTGGTAGAATGGGCTCTGACAAAATCTGGAGGGTCCAAGGATTGAGAAAGAAATGACTCCTTGATGGCTTCCTTAATCCAACGACTTATGGTCGTTTTAGATGCTTTACGGCCCTTGGACTTACCGGCAAACAGGATAAACAGGTTCTCATCTATCCTGAACTCCTTAGATCTATCCACATAGATCTGGAGGCATCTCGATATATCCAGAGGATGTTTCTCTGGGGAACTGGAGGAGGAAGAATACAAAACAGGTAAAGATATGACCTGATTAATATTGTGGAAGGAAGGTACCTTAGGACGGAAGCTAGGTAGATACCTCAGCAGTACCCGATCCTGTAAGAAAATTGTATAGGAAGCCAGGGCCGAGAAGGCTTGCAGCTCCGAAACTCTTTTAGCAGACGTGATTGCTAACAAAAAATAGCTTTCAAAGTCAAAAATTTAAAACTTACCTCCTCCAAAGGTTCAAAGGGGTGAGATGACAACCCCTCGAGAACTACTGATAAGTCCCATTGTGGAATGGGCTTCAGTACTGTAGGCTTTAATCTTTCTGCTCCTTTGAGAAAGCGTTTAATTAGCGGGTCCCGAGAATAAGGCCTGTTAAGGCAGGCCGATACTGCTGCCAACTGTACCTTCAGAGTGGCTGGAGCAAGTCCTTTGTCAAGACCTTCCTGGAGAAATTGTAGAATTCCATGTATAGGCGGATCTGCAGACGCCATACCTTTAGATACACACCATGAAGAGAAGATTCTCATGATTCTGGTGTAGGCTTTGTTTGTGGATTCAGCCCTTGAATGCGATAAAGTTCTCAGGACCGCTTCTGAGAGCCCTTCTACTCTGAGGAGGGACTGGACAACCTCCAGGCTGTCAGGTTGAATCTGTGCAGATCTGAGCAGAGATGTGTGCCCCACGACACCAGGGTCTGCTCTGGGGGAGTCGCCAAAATTGTCCCTGACTCATCTGCATGAGTTGGGTAAACCAGGATCTCTTGGGCCAAAACGGTATGATGGCTATGACCGTTGCCTGATCCTGACGAATCTTCATCAATACCCTCGGTATCATGGAAAAAGGAGGGAAGATGTATGCCAGCCTGAACCTCCACGGTATCGACAGAGCATCTATCGCCAGGGGTTTGTCCTCCCTGTAGAGGAGCAGAACCTCGGGACTTTGGCGTTGAACCTCGTTGCCATGAGATCCACCTCTGGCAAACCCCATCTGAGAACTAACTGCTTGAAGATCTCCGGATGGAGAGCCCATTCCATGGTGGGTAGTCCTCGACTGAGGCGATCTGCTATCATATTGAGGGATCCTCGAATGTGGACTGCAGATAGATGGGTAAGGTTCGACTCTGCCCACCGAAGAATCATTCCCATCTCGGCTAGGAGGGGAGGAGATCTTGTGCCTCCCTGCTTGTTTATGTATAACACCGCAGTCATGTTGTCTGACTGGACCCTCACTGCCCTGTGTTGGAGCTGAGGGGCAAAATACAGGAGGGCTAGCCGGATAGCTCGCATTTCTTGAAGATTGGAGGAAAAAGCCGCTCCTGAGGAGACCAAGTCCCGCTGACTTGGGACTCTAGCAGATGCGCGCCCCAGCCTACTTGGGATGCGTCTGTAGTCAATATCACCCAGGATGGCTGGGTGATAGACTTGCCCTCTGGTAGGTAAAACCACCACTTGAGGGAGAGGCGAGTTTGCAGGGGCAAAATGTATAGGGAATCCAGCCCCGCCGGTTCCATCCCATTTGAACAGGACCTCCGATTGTAGGGGACGGAGGTGCCAAAGAGCCCACGGGACCGCATCCGCGGCCGCTGACATGAGCCCCACCATCCTCATCAACGTGCGGATCTTTACCCGCCGAGGAACAAACAGGAACCTGGCTAGGTCCTGGATCCGATCTCTCCTTTCGGACGTTAAATGAAGGGACATAGTCACCGAGTTGACAATGAAGCCTAGGAAAGTCTTGGCAGTGGAAGGATCCACGCTGGACTTCTGCCAGTTGACGATCCATCCTAAGCGCATCAGGAAAGAGATGGCTAGTCGAAGATGGTGGATTAGAACTGGAACCGAGGCGGCTAGTAAAAGCCAGTCGTCCAGGTAAGGAATGATAGTTACCCCTTGGAGTCTCAAAGCTGCTACCACCGCCACTACCACCTTTGTGAAGGTGAGGGGTGCAGAGAAGATTCGAAAGGGAGGGCTGTAAACTGAAAGTGTCTTACCTCCCTGATAGTAGAACCGCAATTCTCAGATATTTTCGAGAAATTGGGTGAATTGGTACATGCAAATAGGCGTCTTTGAGATCCAACGTAGCCATGACATCTCCAGGCTTTAGAATATGGGTAACTGACTTTATAGTTTCCATACGAAACTTTGTCTTCCTTACAAATCGATTGAAATATCTCAAATCGATAATCATCCGGAGATCTCCTGTCTTTTTGGGTACCAGAAAAACTGGTGAATAAATCCCTAAACCCCGCTCCCCTGCCGGAACTTCCTCTAGACATATACACTTGCCAAGAGGCACTAATCCCTTTATTTATCTTGGGTATTAAAACATAACTTTTATTATAGTAATTGTAATAATAAATAAACCCTATAATTGCATATTAAAAACGCTGCGGTGCTTTCTGTGATAATAGAAAGAGGAAATAGACAATGGGAAACACGGGGCTGTGCACTGCTACCCGTGAGTCCCAGCTAGAAGGAGCTTAGGATAGGGTGACAACGCTGGGTATAATACGCAAAAGCTACGTTTGAATCACAAGGAACATCCGCTCCTAAAGCATTGGTAGTATGAAGATTCTCCCAGTAATTAGCCGGAGCAGCAGCTCCTGATCTGACACCCTAAACTATAAGCTCTTATAGTACTAGTACTTGCTACTCTAGAAACTATGAGCCAGTCCAGCCGGACTTTGGAGTGTTATTTCCACACAGTCACACAGCAGAGGTTAAAATACTACTATCTGCCCCCAACATGTTTCGCCAGTGACCTGGCTTCTTCAGGGAAATCGGGCAGTAATGAATAAATCGCCGTTGTTGGGGTTTATAACACCTCCTAAAATGACGTGAATTGTATGTTAGCCAATCAAAGCTGGGACTATAACGAGCCCAATCCATAGCAGGTACCCAACTAGTGTCAATCAGGACTTGCCACCAATAGACAACAGTACCCACAATGCCATAGGGGCAACTACCAATAGCGCTATAGGAGAAGCGATGACATACCTGCGCGTTGATACCTGCGCTAGAAGATGGTATTCATTCCGGTATCCAGTAGCTGTAGTGCGCATGACCTGCGCATACTGTGATGCGCAAAAACTTAGTCCATAACCTTCCAGAGGACTCGGGCTCAGGTATCTGCGCAGAACATTGATGCGCCTGGACTTAGTCACAGTGGCCAAGTCAGGAGCATCTCGTAATACATGTGTGCTGCGCACTTAGAGTATCGCGCGCACACTTAGGCATGGCTCCATATCGCAAGGATAAATAGCATACGTTGGATCAGCACTGGTACCGGAATAGAGAGGTTATTTGCCAAAGGCATGTGAGGTAGTGTCATTATAGGTGTACAGACCTTGTAAGTTGCAGAAAGGCTAAACATAAAAAATTTTTTATAAAAATAGGCGAAAACAACTTACATGGGTTCAAAGTGAAATACAATGAAACAAAGTAAAGTAAGTAGGTCTCGATTGCTCATATGAGTTACAGGAAGGAGGCAAATGTAAAGCCCTCATTAAGTCCATTCGGACTCAAGCTATCCAGACGGTAAATCCATCTCGTTTCTTCTTGTAGAAGGATGACATCAAGGTCACCTCTTCTGATACCAAGGGTCTTTTACAGATACCCCAGAATTGAAGACATTTAGGGTCATTGTCATGGTGCAGTCTTACATGTCTAGAGACAGAGGTTGCCGTCTTTGTGTTTATATTACTCAAATGCTGACAGATTCTTTTTTTGAATTGCTGGGAAGTCTTGCCCACGTATAGTTTAGGACATGGACACTGTATGGCATAAATGATGCCCTGTGTTTTACAGTTGATAAAGTGCTTGATTTTATATTCCTTTCCATCTACAGGATTTGTAAAGGCACGACATTTTCTTATCTGCGGACAATACACACAGTCACCGCAAGGGTAAGTACCTACAGTGTGGGACGTGAGCCAGGTATTGGTTGGTCTAGCAGGATGGAAGTAGCTCTGAACCAGCAGGTCCTTGAGATTCTTTCCACGTCTGTAAGTGACCCTGGGGTTAGGTGTAATGACAGACCTAAGATCGTTATCGGCCCATAGTATATGCCAGTGTTTTTTGAGGATTTGATGAATTTTCCAATTTTGTGCATCGTATGTACCGATGCATCTGACTTGTTGTCCCTGCGTAGTACAGTGTTTATTTTGTAACAGGGCCGTACGCTCTGTGCTTTTGCTCTTTTATAGGCTCTGTGGAGTACCTTCTTAGGATAGCCTCTACTACGGAACCGGTCATACAGTACTCTACTTTCTTGATCCACTAAAAGTTATCAATCTGTCCAGTGTTGTACTAGAAGAGAAACATATTAAATTGCTCAGTAAGTCAGATGCATCGGTACATACGATGCACAAAATTGGAAAATTCATCAAATCCTCAAAAACACTGGCATATACTATGGGCCGATAACGATCTTAGGTCTGTCATTACACCTAACCCCAGTGTCACTTACAGACGTGGAAAGAATCTCAAGGACCTGCTGGTTCAGAGTTACTTCCATCCTGCTAGACCAACCAATACCTGGCTCACGTCCCACACTGTAGGTACTTACCCTTGCGGTGACTGTGTGTATTGTCCGCAGATAAGAAAATGTCGTGCCTTTACAAATCCTGTAGATGGAAAGGAATATAAAATCAAGCACTTTATCAACTGTAAAACACAGGGCATCATTTATGCCATACAGTGTCCATGTCCTAAACTATACGTGGGCAAGACTTCCCAGCAATTCAAAAAAGAATCTGTCAGCATTTGAGTAATATAAACACAAAGACGGCAACCTCTGTCTCTAGACATGTAAGACTGCACCATGACAATGACCCTAAATGTCTTCAATTCTGGGGTATCTGTAAAAGACCCTTGGTATCAGAAGAGGTGACCTTGATGTCATCCTTCTACAAGAAGAAACGAGATGGATTTACCGTCTGGATAGCTTGAGTCCGAATGGACTTAATGAGGGCTTTACATTTGCCTCCTTCCTGTAACTCATATGAGCAATCGAGACCTACTTACTTTACTTTGTTTCATTGTATTTCACTTTGAACCCATGTAAGTTGTTTTCGCCTATTTTTATAAAAAATTTTTTATGTTTAGCCTTTCTGCAACTTACAAGGTCTGTACACCTATAATGACACTACCTCACATGCCTTTGGCAAATAACCTCTCTATTCCGGTACCAGTGCTGATCCAACGTATGCTATTTATCCTTGCGATATGGAGCCATGCCTAAGTGTGCGCGCATACTCTAAGTGCGCAGCACACATGTATTACGAGATGCTCCTGACTTGGCCACTGTGACTAAGTCCAGGCGCATCAATGTTCTGCGCAGATACCTGAGCCCGAGTCCTCTGGAAGGTTATGGACTAAGTTTTTGCGCATCACAGTATGCGCAGGTCATGCGCACTACAGCTACTGGATACCGGAATGAATACCATCTTCTAGCGCAGGTATCAACGCCGCAGGTATGTCATCGCTTCTCCTATAGCGCTATTGGTAGTTGCCCCTATGGCATTGTGGGTACTGTTGTCTATTGGTGGCAAGTCCTGATTGACACTAGTTGGGTACCTGCTATGGATTGGGCTCGTTATAGTCCCAGCTTTGATTGGCTAACATACAATTCACGTCATTTTAGGAGGTGTTATAAACCCCAACAACGGCGATTTATTCATTACTGCCCGATTTCCCTGAAGAAGCCAGGTCACTGGCGAAACATGTTGGGGGCAGATAGTAGTATTTTAACCTCTGCTGTGTGACTGTGTGGAAATAACACTCCAAAGTCCGGCTGGACTGGCTCATAGTTTCTAGAGTAGCAAGTACTAGTACTATAAGAGCTTATAGTTTAGGGTGTCAGATCAGGAGCTGCTGCTCCGGCTAATTACTGGGAGAATCTTCATACTACCAATGCTTTAGGAGCGGATGTTCCTTGTGATTCAAACGTAGCTTTTGCGTATTATACCCAGCGTTGTCACCCTATCCTAAGCTCCTTCTAGCTGGGACTCACGGGTAGCAGTGCACAGCCCCGTGTTTCCCATTGTTTATTTCCCTCTTTCTATTATCACAGAAAGCACCGCAGCGTTTTTAATATGCAATTATAGGGTTTATTTATTATTACAATTACTATAATAAAAGTTATGTTTTAATACCCAAGATAAATAAAGGGATTAGTGCCTCTTGGCAAGTGTATATGTTAAGTGAATTACCCTTCTTGGGTTAGGTCCTGTTTTTTGGGAACTTCCTCTAGGGCTCCTTTGGATATATAATCTCCGATGTACGTTTCCAGAATGACTTGTCTGTCCGGCTGGAGACGTTGGGTCCTGACAAACCTCTCTGGAGGAGAAGAAGTTAGGTCTATGCGATAGCCTTGAGAGATGATGTTGACGACCCACGGATCTGGAATCTCTTGACTCCAAATGTCCCTGAAGTGGGAAAGCCGTCCTCCCACTGGGATATGAGGAACTGGTACGGGGAACTCCAGGGGAGAGATGGCAGGGGTAGCGGGGGTCAACCGAGAGCCTCGGAGAGGCCCATAGTCAGGAGGGTCTTGCCTCCTTGGCACCCTTGCGAGGATGCTTCGCAAACTTGCGTTGTGCCCCCCAAGATCTTCCAGCCAAGTGGCCCGGTGACGTCATCCTCTTGTGCCAAGCAGCCCGGCACCGTCATCACCAGGCGCCGCGCGGCCCGGCGACGTCATCACTCTGCGCCCTGAGGCCCGGAGACGCCGGAAACGGGCAGCGCGTGCGATCCCAATCCAGCGCGTGCACCCGCCACCCAGGGGAGAAGAAGACTCCTACCCCGCAGGTATACGGAAGGGAATGCGGGGGTGGAGGAAAGGGAGAGGAAGTCCGAGAAAAAAACCCGGTCCCCCAGAATCCCCATAGGGAAAGATAACCCTAAGGAGGGAAAAATAAATAAGAAGACAACAGTTTCCCAAAGAGGGAAACATCCGCCTAGTCCACAGTCCGGAAGGACATAAAAAAACACAATGGGATAAGGGCTGGGCCCTCTTTTATGGGGCACAAAAGAGTTTTATTGGTTCTTGAGCTCATTAAATATTCCGCTGGTCCTACCAGTCCACGGGGGGCAATTAACCCATCTGTGCTGCTGGTAGGAGGTAAGGGAATGCTAGTTTTGGTACATAGATCCCCACACGGGGAAATATAATTCCTTTTTAGAGGAGTGAAAACGTGAGGCCTAGTTTTTCTGGTCTAACAAACACCAGATTGATTAAATTGGCCTTTTTTTCAGCAAAATTACAACACTGGACAATAATGCCTTTTGGCGGTATTAATTACAAGAACACTGCTGCTAATTGGACACCAGATTTTTTATAATGCTAGTTTTGGTACATAGATTCCACACGGGAGATATCATTCCTTTTACAGGAGTAAAAACGTGAGGCCTAGTTTTTCTGGTCTAACAAACACCAGATTGATTAAATTGGCCTTTTTTCAGCAAAATTACAACACTGGACAATAATGCCTTTTGGCGGTATTAATTACAAGAACACTGCTGCTAATTGGACACCAGATTTTTATAATGCTAGTTTTGATACATAGATCCCCACACGGGAAATATAATTCCTTTTAGAGGAGTGAAAACGTGAGGCCTAGTTTTTCTGGTCTAACAAACACCAGATTGATTAAATTGGCCTTTTTTCAGCAAAATTACAACACTGGACAATAATGCCTTTTGGCGGTATTAATTACAAGAACACTGCTGCTAATTGGACACCAGATTTTTATAATGCTAGTTTTGGTACATAGATTCCACACGGGGAGATATCATTCCTTTTACAGGAGTAAAAACGTGAGGCCTAGTTTTTCTGGTCTAACAAACACCAGATTGATTAAATTGGCCTTTTTTCAGCAAAATTACAACACTGGACAATAATGCCTTTTGGCGGTATTAATTACAAGAACACTGCTGCTAATTGGACACCAGATTTTTTATAATGCTAGTTTTGGTACATAGATCCCCACACGGGAAATATAATTCCTTTTAGAGGAGTGAAAGCGTGAGGCCTAGTTTTTCTGGTCTAACAAATACCAGATTGATTAAATTGGCCTTTTTTACCAGAATTACAACACTGGACAATAATGCCTTTTGGCGGTATTATTACAAGAACACTGCTGCTAATTGGACACCAGATTTTTATAATGCTAGTTTTGGTACATAGATCCCCACACGGGGAGATATCATTCCTTTTACAGGAGTGAAAACGTGAGGCCTAGTTTTTCTGGTCTAACAAACACCAGATTGATTAAATTGGCCATTTTTTCAGCAAAATTACAACACTGGACAATAATGCCTTTTGGCGGTAATAATTACAAGAACACTGCTGCTAATTGGACACCAGATTTTTTATAATGCTAGTTTTGGTACATAGATCCCCACATGGGGAAATATAATTCCTTTTTAGAGGAGTGAAAATGTGAGGCCTAGTTTTTCTGGTCTAACAAACACCAGATTGATTAAATTGGCCTTTTTTTCAGCAAAATTACAACACTGGACAATAATGCCTTTTGGCGGTATTAATTACAAGAACACTGCTGCTAATTTGACACCAGATTTTTTATAATGCTAGTTTTGGTACATAGATCCCCACACGGGGAAATATAATTCCTTTTTAGAGGAGTGAAAACGTGAGGCCGAGTTTTTCTGGTCTAACAAACACGAGATTGATTAAATTGGCCTTTTTTCAGCAAAATTACAACACTGGACAATAATGCCTTTTGGCGGTATTAATTACAAGAACACTGCTGCTAATTGGACACCAGATTTTTATAATGCTAGTTTTGGTACATAGATCCCCACACGGGGAAATATAATTCCTTTTAGAGGAGTGAAAACGTGAGGCCTAGTTTTTCTGGTCTAACAAACACCAGATTGATTAAATTGGCCTTTTTCAGCAAAATTACAACACTGGACAATAATGCCTTTTGGCGGTATCAATTACAAGAACACTGCTGCTAATTGGACACCAGATTTTTTATAATGCTAGTTTTTGGTACATAGATCCCCACACGGGGAAATATAATTCCTTTTAGAGGAGTGAAAACGTGAGGCCTAGTTTTTCTGGTCTAACAAACACCAGATTGATTAAATTGGCCTTTTTTCTGCAAAATTACAACACTGGACAATAATGCCTTTTGGCGGTATTAATTACAAGAACACTGCTGCTAATTGGACACCAGATTTTTTATAATGCTAGTTTTGGTACATAGATCCCCACACGGGAAATATAATTCCTTTTAGAGGAGTGAAAACGTGAGGCCTAGTTTTTCTGGTCTAACAAATACCAGATTGATTAAATTGGCCTTTTTTACCAGAATTACAACACTGGACAATAATGCCTTTTGGCGGTATTATTACAAGAACACTGCTGCTAATTGGACACCAGATTTTTATAATGCTAGTTTTGGTACATAGATTCCACACGGGGAGATATCATTCCTTTTACAGGAGTAAAAACGTGAGGCCTAGTTTTTCTGGTCTAACAAACACCAGATTGATTAAATTGGCCTTTTTTCAGCAAAATTACAACACTGGACAATAATGCCTTTTGGCGGTATTAATTACAAGAACACTGCTGCTAATTGGACACCAGATTTTTATAATGCTAGTTTTGGTACATAGATCCCCACACGGGGAAATATAATTCCTTTTAGAGGAGTGAAAACGTGAGGCCTAGTTTTTCTGGTCTAACAAATACCAGATTGATTAAATTGGCCTTTTTTACCAGAATTACAACACTGGACAATAATGCCTTTTGGCGGTATTATTACAAGAACACTGCTGCTAATTGGACACCAGATTTTTATAATGCTAGTTTTGGTACATAGATTCCACACGGAGATATCATTCCTTTTACAGGAGTAAAAACGTGAGGCCTAGTTTTTCTGGTCTAACAAACACCAGATTGATTAAATTGGCCTTTTTTCAGCAAAATTACAACACTGGACAATAATGCCTTTTGGCGGTATTAATTACAAGAACACTGCTGCTAATTGGACACCAGATTTTTTATAATGCTAGTTTTGGTACATAGATCCCCACACGGGAAATATAATTCCTTTTAGAGGAGTGAAAACGTGAGGCCTAGTTTTTCTGGTCTAACAAATACCAGATTGATTAAATTGGCCTTTTTTTACCAGAATTACAACACTGGACAATAATGCCTTTTAGGCGGTATTATTACAAGAACACTGCTGCTAATTGGACACCAGATTTTTTATAATGCTAGTTTTGGTACATAGATCCCCACACGGGAGATATCATTCCTTTTACAGGAGTAAAAACGTGAGGCCTAGTTTTTCTGGTCTAACAAACACCAGATTGATTAAATTGGCAATTTTTTCAGCAAAATTACAACACTGGACAATAATGCCTTTTGGCGGTAATAATTACAAGAACACTGCTGCTAATTGGACACCAGATTTTTATAATGCTAGTTTTGGTACATAGATCCCCACATGGGGAAATATAATTCCTTTTAGAGGAGTGAAAATGTGAGGCCTAGTTTTTCTGGTCTAACAAACACCAGATTGATTAAATTGGCCTTTTTTCAGCAAAATTACAACACTGGACAATAATGCCTTTTGGCGGTATTAATTACAAGAACACTGCTGCTAATTTGACACCAGATTTTTATAATGCTAGTTTTGGTACATAGATCCCCACACGGGAAATATAATTCCTTTTAGAGGAGTGAAAACGTGAGGCCGAGTTTTTCTGGTCTAACAAACACCAGATTGATTAAATTGGCCTTTTTTCAGCAAAATTACAACACTGGACAATAATGCCTTTTGGCGGTATTAATTACAAGAACACTGCTGCTAATTGGACACCAGATTTTTATAATGCTAGTTTTGGTACATAGATCCCCACACGGGGAAATATAATTCCTTTTAGAGGAGTGAAAACGTGAGGCCTAGTTTTTCTGGTCTAACAAACACCAGATTGATTAAATTGGCCTTTTTTCAGCAAAATTACAACACTGGACAATAATGCCTTTTGGCGGTATCAATTACAAGAACACTGCTGCTAATTGGACACCAGATTTTTATAATGCTAGTTTTGGTACATAGATTCCCACACGGGAAATATCATTCCTTTTACAGGAGTGAAAACGTGAGGCCTAGTTTTTCTGGTCTAACAAACACCAGATTGATTAAATTGGCCTTTTTTTCAGCAAAATTACAACACTGGACAATAATGCCTTTTGGCGGTATTAATTACAAGAACACTGCTGCTAATTGGACACCAGATTTTTTATAATGCTAGTTTTGGTACATAGATCCCCACACGGGAAATATAATTCCTTTTAGAGGAGTGAAAACGTGAGGCCTAGTTTTCTGGTCTAACAAATACCAGATTGATTAAATTGGCCTTTTTTACCAGAATTACAACACTGGACAATAATGCCTTTTGGCGGTATTATTACAAGAACACTGCTGCTAATTGGACACCAGATTTTTATAATGCTAGTTTTGGTACATAGATCCCCACACGGGAGATATCATTCCTTTTACAGGAGTAAAAACGTGAGGCCTAGTTTTTCTGGTCTAACAAACACCAGATTGATTAAATTGGCCATTTTTTCAGCAAAATTACAACACTGGACAATAATGCCTTTTGGCGGTAATAATTACAAGAACACTGCTGCTAATTGGACACCAGATTTTTTATAATGCTAGTTTTGGTACATAGATCCCCACATGGGGAAATATAATTCCTTTTAGAGGAGTGAAAATGTGAGGCCTAGTTTTTCTGGTCTAACAAACACCAGATTGATTAAATTGGCCTTTTTTCAGCAAAATTACAACACTGGACAATAATGCCTTTTGGCGGTATTAATTACAAGAACACTGCTGCTAATTTGACACCAGATTTTTATAATGCTAGTTTTGGTACATAGATCCCCACACGGGAAATATAATTCCTTTTAGAGGAGTGAAAACGTGAGGCCGAGTTTTTCTGGTCTAACAAACACGAGATTGATTAAATTGGCCTTTTTTCAGCAAAATTACAACACTGGACAATAATGCCTTTTGGCGGTATTAATTACAAGAACACTGCTGCTAATTGGACACCAGATTTTTATAATGCTAGTTTTGGTACATAGATCCCCACACGGGAAATATAATTCCTTTTAGAGGAGTGAAAACGTGAGGCCTAGTTTTTCTGGTCTAACAAACACCAGATTGATTAAATTGGCCTTTTTCAGCAAAATTACAACACTGGACAATAATGCCTTTTGGCGGTATCAATTACAAGAACACTGCTGCTAATTGGACACCAGATTTTTTATAATGCTAGTTTTGGTACATAGATCCCCACACGGGAAATATAATTCCTTTTAGAGGAGTGAAAACGTGAGGCCTAGTTTTTCTGGTCTAACAAACACCAGATTGATTAAATTGGCCTTTTTTTCTGCAAAATTACAACACTGGACAATAATGCCTTTTGGCGGTATTAATTACAAGAACACTGCTGCTAATTGGACACCAGATTTTTTATAATGCTAGTTTTGGTACATAGATCCCCACACGGGGAAATATAATTCCTTTTAGAGGAGTGAAAACGTGAGGCCTAGTTTTTCTGGTCTAACAAACACCAGATTGATTAAATTGGCCTTTTTTCAGCAAAATTACAACACTGGACAATAATGCCTTTTGGCGGTATTAATTACAAGAACACTGCTGCTAATTGGACACCAGATTTTTTATAATGCTAGTTTTGGTAAATAGATCCCCACACGGGGAAATATAATTCCTTTTTAGAGGAGTGAAAACGTGAGGCCGAGTTTTTCTGGTCTAAGAAACACCAGATTGATTAAATTGGCCTTTTTTTCGGCAAAATTACAACACTGGACAATAATGCCTTTTGGCGGTATTAATTACAAGAACACTGCTGCTAATTGGACACCAGATTTTTTATAATGCTAGTTTTGGTACATAGATCCCCACACGGGAAATATAATTCCTTTTTAGAGGAGTGAAAACGTGAGGCCGAGTTTTTCTGGTCTAACAGACACCAGATTGATTAAATTGGCCTTTTTTTCACCAAAATTACAACACTGGACGATATAATGCCTTTTGGCGGTATTAATTACAAGAGGACTGCTGGTATTTCAGAACACCGAATTGTTAAAATGCTAGTTTTGCTAGATATATTTCCCACACTGGGAGAAATATTGCCTAAGCCTTTTTACAGTATTAATTACAACAGGAGTGCTTCTTCTGGTCTAACACCAGAATAATTTTATTATTACAGTGAAAGCTTTTTCTAATTTATATTTCTGGCACATAAAAAAAAAAAATATTTCTGGCTGACAGTATTGGACAAAGTAGTGGCACTGGCTAGCCTAGCTGGAACAGCACATTCATGGGATTTGCTATCCAAGTCGGTTACTTTCAGTTTCACCACTGATATATTAAATATCTTTGCAGTTAGTATGGGTGACACAAGCACAGCCAAACCCCTGATGTAGTATATCTATGAAAAAATCGACTATTACATTAGATTAATGGACGTTGTGGCAGCTTTTGCTGTAGCACCACAAGCCCCTAAATGGCCGCCGCCTATCAGCCCAGTAACATGTGCCAGAAAACAGTCTGCCCAGCCAGAAAAAAAATTAACTTTGACTGAGCAGCTGAATCGCTGTTGTTCTGATTCACACGTGTAGATTTTTAACTTCTTTGGAGCTTTGGTTTACACTCTGTGGCAGCAAGTGCTGGCGCACCACAAGTCCCAAAATGGCCACCGCCGGTCAGCCCAGTTACATGTGCCAGTAAAAATCGCTCTGGCCAGTCTCAACAAAATAGTGACTTTCAGTGAAGAGCTCAGCTGAGTTGTTCTGATGCACAGGTGTAGAAAGGTAGATCATTCAATCGCTTCTTTATCCCTGCCTATCTCGCCCTCACAGAAGCTGCATCCTCTCCCTACACTAATCAGAGCAGTGTGACGTGCGGCGCTACGTGACTCCAGCTTAAATAGAGGCTGGGTCACATGCTGCACTTGGCCAATCACAGCCATGCCATTAGTAGGCATGGCTGTGATGGGCTCTTAGGGCAAGAAGTAAAACGCTAGCTGATTGGCTGCTGTGCAGCCCTTCAGAAAGCGGGAAGTAATCGACGAACACCGGACCCGAACCCGAACTTTTTTGAAAATGTCCGGGTTCGGGTCCGTGTCACGGACACCCCAAAATTCGGTACGGACCCAAACGATTTTCGAACTGTTCGCTCAACACTACTTATAACACATACTTATTTTTCATATTAATACACCCCAACAATGGATGTATAACAATGTCGGTTCACTGCAGACCAGCTAATAAGACGTATTCTTTTTCCTATTAATACACCCCCAAAAAATAAATATAATAATCACAATTCACCGCAGAATGGCTAATAGTACGTAGCTATACTATTAATACACCCTGTAAATGGCTGTAGTACAATGGAACTTCACCGCTGAATGGCAAATAATATTTTTTTTGCCACTAATATACGTCAAAAAAGGGCAGTAATTTTCTCACTTTACCACACAATGGCTAATAAGCCTCATTTTTCTCCCCACTAATACACGACAAAAAAGGCTTAAGAACATATAACTGTGGCTGTGAATGACAAATAATACTTTTTTTGGCCACTAATACACTCCAAAAAGGGCTGTAATTTTATCACTTCACCACACAATGGCTAATAAGCCCATTTTCTTTTTCTCCACTAAGACACGCCAAAAAAAGACTAGAACATTTAACTGCCGCCGTGAACGGCAAATTATATATTTTTTGCCACTAATACACGCCAAAAAGGGCTGGAATTTTTTCACTTTACCACACAATGGCAAATACTTTTTTTGTGCCACTAATACACGCCAAAAAGGGCTTTATAACATATAACTGCACCGCTCAACAGCAAATAATATATATTTTTTTCCCACTAATACACTCCAAAAGGGGCTGTAAGGGCTGTAATTTTCTCACTTCACCACAACGGCTAATAAGCCCTTTTTTCCCTCACTTATACAAGCCAAAAAATGCTTTAGAACATATAACTGCACTGCACAAGGGCAAATAAGACATAGAAATTTTTCCTGGTAATAAACCCTGTTAATGGCTGTATCAAACAACACTTGCACCCCAATAACAAGAACGGTTTGTTGGAACGGTTTGTTGGAATTACAGAGCTGTATAATGGCAATTTGGATCCGCAGTGCAGCAAGGTGTAATAGGATTGTTCCTATTACCCAGGCTGTAAACTCCCCTACTGAACCCTGTTCTGCTTCAATACTGTGAAATGATTCCTCATAATCCTTTCCCTGAACTTACATACAGCAAAATAAAAGTTTTAAAGTCTTTTCTACCACTGTCCCTGGTGCCCGCTGACCTCTCTCCCTGAACTAAGTACACTGGAAAATCGCTGAGGCTAGTTATAGGGATGTGACATCACAGGGGCTGGCTGGCTGCTGACTAGCTGCATGCATGGCTTTGTGGGTGATCCCTCATTCCCAGAGTTCCTTGCTCCATGTCTTAACACGTGCAGCAGGAAAAAAATGTGATTCGTTACCACGAAGCATGAGTAAATTCGGATTCGGTGTTAATCAAATTTCTAATTAAATTTGGATCGAATTCCACTTCGTCAACTACGATTCGCTCTTCTCTATTAAAGGGTTCTCCGGGAATTAAGAAAATGAAATTACTTAAATATTACTTTATAATAAATATATTCCCAAATACCCTTCATTAGTTATAATAGCTCATTTTTATGGGGAACAATCATCAAGGGAAACAAAATGGACGCCAAAATGGACGCCATCCTATTAGTTCACACAAAACCTGTCCTAATCACACAGCAGGATGAGTTACTTTACAACACTGAGGTAAAGAGCTGCCTCACTCTGCTTTCTTCCCTACTGGTCAGGGATTATGATCCTGAATACAGAGTATAAGAACTTTAGCTGAATCTGTGAGGAATTTAGTACAGAGAGGACGGACAGGACAGATTCTGATCATTTGTCACACCTCACCCTCTTTTCATGTCTCCTCATCATCTCCATTCCCACAAAGATTGACCTTTATTCAGGATCATAATTCCTGACAAGCAGAGTAGAGAGGAAGATGAGGCAGCTCTTTGGCTCAGTGTCTGAAGTAACTTGTCCTCCTGTGTGATTAGGACAGGTTTTGTGTGTACTAAATGGACAACGACCATTTTGTTTCTACTAATGATTGCTCCTAGATAAAACAAGCCATTATGACTAATGAAAGGTATTTGTGAATGTATTTATCATAAAGTAATATTTAAATATTTTAATTTTCTTAATTCCCAGAGAACTCTTTTAATAACCCTTAAATCTTGCAGTGAATCCAACGAAGTTAGAAAGAGGCGCCGGCAATCTGTGCCAGAAATAGCCTATAAATAGGCATATTTCTGGATAATAAATGACACTCTAAGTTGTGTTTCTCTGTTAATCATTGAGTTACAGAAAAAAGAAACTATAAATCTGCGAGGAAAAAAATTCTAAATTTCACCTCCACTTTGTTTTAAACACTTTTTAACACCTAACGGGTTCTGGGTGGATTTCTAACATATAGCCCATCAGACCAATTGAGTTGGTCCTTAAAACTATGTATTGGACAGTTGAAAAGCAGAAAAAAACTAGATTTTGAAAATTGCTAATTTTTCTAATTTTCTGTAAGTTTTAGATTTAGCTTATTCATAGTAACCAAATATTTTGACCAAAATTAAATAAGAAGAGGTGTGTATTACAACATGCATATTTATTCAGGTTCTTTTCAGACTTTGAACTTGGCCACAATGCAAAGAAACCAGACATCAATCACATTTCTCATCATTAAGGGGTATCTGATGACCCTCACTTGCAGCTTCTGATCTTCCTTCTGGTTCTCCTGACTTATCTCATCACCCTATGTGGTAACCTGACCATTCTCATTGCTTGTAAGGAACCTCATTTCCACACTCCCATGTACTTCTTCCTGGGCAATTTGTCTATAGTAGATATCTGTTTTTCTACAGTTTCCTTGCATAAAATCCTTACACATTATATTTCTGGGGATAAAAGGTTTCTTTTTTGCTTGTATGGTCCAGATGTACATGTTTGGATCATTAGAAGGTCTTGAGCTGTCAAAATTTACAGCCATGAGTTATGACCGCTATGTGGCCATCTGTAAACCTTTACAATACCACCAGGTTATGAATAATGGAACATGTGGAACATTGGCTACAGCCTTTTGGATTTTGGGATTTTTACAAGTTCTTCCTCCCTTTGAGATGGTATACAGTTTCTCTTCTTATTCCTCTATTGGGATCAACCACTTCTTCTGTGACATAATCCCTGTGATAAGAATTTCCTGTGAAGACACCACTTTAATTGAAATGCTCTTCTTCATAGAAGGACTATTTCCCATAATCTTGACGCCATTACTCCTAACATTTGTGTCCTACATATTTATAATACACGCCATACTAAAGATACGTTCCAGCTCTGGAAGACTGAAGGCCTTCTACACATGATCCTCACACCTCACAGTGGTCATATTACTATACACAACACTATTCAGCCTATATCTGACCTCAAACATTAGTAGCGCCTTGGAGTCCAAGAAACTTTTTGTTCTATTTAACCACTACAGGACCGCCTAACGCATGGATGCGTGCGGCGGGCGGTCCTGTAGTTCTGAGTTGACGCATCGGCGCGTCATCTCGCGAGATGCGAGACTTCCTGTGAACAGTGCCGCGCGTCTCAGGAGTTGTACTACAGCCTGCCAGCGATGATCAATTGCTGGCAGGCTGTAGATGCGAAATAAATCGCATCAAAGATGTATATCAGACGCTGTTTTGTTAACAGCGTCTGATATACCTGCTACCTGGTCCTCTGGTGGTCCCATTTGCTGGGATCAACCACCAGAGGACCAGGTAGCTATGTAAAGTTGCACCAAACACTACACTACCCCCCCACACACACACTTATTAACCCCTTGTTAACCCCTTGATCACCCCATCTAGATTCCCTGATCACCCCCCTGTCACTGATCACCCCCCTGTCATTGATCACACCCCTTGTAAGGCTCCATTCAGACGTCCATATGTGTTTTGCGGATCCGTGGATCCGCGGAACCGCAGATCCTCAAAACACAAACACAGGCAATATGCTTTCCGCATTTTGCAGATCCGCACATTGCCAGAACTATATAGAAAATGCCTTTTCTTGTCCGCAATTGCGGACAAGAATAGGACATGTTCTATATTTTTGCAGAACGGAAGTGCAGACCCGGAAGCGCGGATCCGTAATTCCGGATCCGAGCGGGACAAAGTCTGTCCCCATAGAAATGAATGGGTCCGCAATTCCGTTCCGCAAACAAAATTGCGGACATGTGAATGGGGCATAAGGGTCCCTTATCACCGCCAGTTAGTTAGCTACTTGTTAGGTAGTTAGCGCCCAGCCCACCACACCGCAGTCACTGATTTTGGCAGAGATTTTTTTCATCTACATTGATCGATGCGAATGAAAAAATCTGTGCCGTTCATTTATTTATTTTTTCAGCGCAGAGGCTGAACGGAAAAAAAAAAATCTCATTACCCGTATACTCAATATAAGGAGAATAGCAGAAACTCCTAATGCTGGCCATACGTGTAATGATTGCGGAGAACCTCAAATGCCAGGGCAGTACAAAAACCTCACATGTGACCCCATTTTAGAAAGAAGACACCCCAAGGTATTCCGGGAGGGGTATGGTGAGTTCATGTAAAATTTTATTTTTTGTCACAAGTTAGTGGAATATGAGACTTTGTAAAAAAAAAATATATATATCAATTTCCGCTAACTTGTGCCAAAAAATGTTTTTTTCTGTGAACTCGCCATGCCCCTCACAGAATACCTTGGGGTGTCTTCTTTCCAAAATTGGGTCACTTGTGGGGTATTTATACTGCCCTGGCATTTTAGGGGTCCTAAAGCGTGAGAATCCAAATGCGTAAAAATGCCCTGTGAAATCCTAAAGGTACTCATGGGAATTTGGGCCCCTTTGTGCATCTTGGCTGCAGAAAAGTGGCACACATGTGGTATCGCCGTACTCAGGAGAAGTAGGGCAATGAGTTTTGGGGTGTATTTTTATATATACCCATACTTTGTGTGAGAAATATCGCTGTAAACGACAACTTTTTAAATTTTTTTATACAAAGTTGACAATTTACAGAGATATTTCTCTCACCCAACATGGGTATATGTAAAAATACACCCCAAAACATATTGCCCTACTTCTCCTGAGTACGGCAATACCACATGAGTAACACTTTTTTGCAGCCTGGGTGCTCAAAGGGGCCAAATTCCAACGAGTACCTTTTGGTTTTACATGGCTGCTCACAATTTTGCCCCGCTCAAAATGCCAGAACAGTAAACACACCCCACAAATGACCCATTTCGGAAAGTAGACACCCCAAGGTATTCACTGAGCGGCATAGTGAGTCCGTCTGAGATTTTATGTTTTTTTGCCAGAAGTTAGCAGAAATGGAAACTTTTTTTTTCTTCCCCAGAAAGTGTCATTTTCCGCTAACTTGTGAAAAAAAATTAAATTATACATGAACTCACCATGCCCCTCCGCTAATACTTTGGGGTGTCTTCTTTCTAAAATGGTGTCATTTGGGGGGTATTTATACTGTCCTGGCATTCTAGCACCTGAAGAAACATGACAGGTGCTCAGAAAGTCAGAGCTGCTTCAAAATGCGGAAACTCACTTTTTTGCACCATAGTTTGTAAACGCTATAACTTTTACCCAAACCAATAAATATACACTTATTGGATTTTTTTTTTATCAAAGACATGTAGAACAATAAATTTAGAGAAAAATTTATATAGAAATGTATTTTTTTTAAAAAAAATTACAACAGAAAGTAAAAAATGTAATTTTTTTGCAAAAATGTCGTTACATTTTTATTAATAGCAAAAAAAGTAAAAATGTCAGCAAGAATGAAATAGCACCAAATAAAAGCTCTATTAGTGAGAAGAAAAGGAGGTAAAATTCATTTGGGTGGTAAGTTGTATGACGGAGCAATAAACGGTGAAAATAGTGTAGTGCAGAATTGTAAAAAGTGGCCTGGTCATTAAGGGTGTTTAAGCTAGGTGGTTAACACAGCTGCTGTCCCACTGCTCAACCCAATCATCTACAGCCTTAAGAATAAAGATGTGAAAATGGCTTTGAAAAAGAGACAAGGTATTGTTAAATAGCATGAAGATTATGGTGGTCTACTTCTTCAACTGGAAACCTAATTCAGTGCTATTAAAGGTGTTGACTGACTTAGAAAACTGCGGACAAAAAGACAAGGACTGCACATCCACATGTCATGCACTGATCTATCGCTGCTATGCAAAATGTGTAAATATGAACCAAGTGTTCGGGTGCTCTGGCCGAACACATCTGGATGCTCGGGTGCTCTACCGAGCACTCGTGTATAATGGAAGTCAATGGGAGAACTCGAGCATTAAACCAGGCACCCCCTGCTCTGAAGAGGGGAGGGTGTCTGGTTCATAGGAAAAGTTCCGAAATCGATGGAAATACCACCGATATGGTTTGGGAACAGCATGGGGAGGATGTCTGGATGCATCTTGGACTCCCAGGTCGCTGCTGGGAACGTTGTCCGAGTAGTTTGCCACTTTTACAGACTGACAATAATACGCACAAAACCAAAGATAAAATCGATTTTATAGGAAAAATTGTTAGGAACCAATCTTTCCTGTATATTTGCTTGTATATAAAGTGCAAGTGCTGCCAAAAATTACAAGCAAGAGGCACTCCGATACAACCTGTATATCACATAAAGGAGGGCCTCATTCACATTGTGGTACAATTGCTCATGTAGTGAGACTCCTACACTCATAAAGCCTATGCGAGGACCTGCAGATGAGCTAACCCTGTAAAACATTATATGCGAGGGCCTGCAGGTGAGCTGACCCTGTAAAACATTATAAGCGAGAGCCTGCAGGTGTGCTGATTGAGTAAAAGATTGTAGGTGAGGGCCTGGAGGTGATCTGACCCTGTAAAACAATATATGCGATGGCCTGAAGCTGAGCTGACCCTGTAAAACATTATATGCGAGGGCCTGCAGGTGAGCTGACACTGTAAAACATTATATGTGAGGGCCTGAAGGTGAGCTGACCCTGTAAAAGATTGTAGGTGAGGGCCTGCAGGTGAGCTGACCCTGTAAAACATTATATGTGATGGCCTGAAGCTGAGCTGACACTGTAAAACATTATATGCGAGGGCCTGCAGGTGAGCTGACACTGTAAAAAATTATATGCGAGGGCTTGCAGGTGAGCTGACCCAGTAAAAGAATGTAGGTGAGGGCCTGGAGGTGATCTGACACTGTAAAACATTATATGCGAGGGCCTGCAGGTGAGCTGACACTGTAAAACATTATATGCGAGGGCCTGCAGGTGAGCTGACACTGTAAAGCATTATATGTGAGGTGTAGGTAAGCTTACCCTGTAAAAGATTGTAGGTGAGGGCCTGTAAGTGAGTTGACCCTGAAAAACATTATATGCGAGGGCCTGCAGATGAGCTGACCCTGTAAAACATTATATGCGAGGGTCTGCAGGTGAGCTGACCCTGTAAAACATTATGAGCGAGGGCTTGTAGGTGAACTGACCGTCTAAAAGATTGTAGGTGAGGGCCTGTAGGTGAGCTGACTCTGTAAAACATTATATGCGAGGGTCTGCAGGTGATCTGACCCTGTAAAAGATTATATGTGAGGGCCTGCAGGTGAGCTGACCCAGTAAAAGATTGTAGGTGGGGGCCTGCAGGTGAGCTAATCCTGTAAAACATTATATGCGAGGGCCTGCAGGTGAGCTGACCCAGTAAAAGATTGTAGGTGATCTGACACTTAAAACAATATATGCAAGGGCCTGCAGGTGAGCTGACCCTGTAAAACATTATATGTGAGGGCCTGTAGGTAAGCTTACCCTGTAAAAGATTGTAGGTGAGGGCCTGTAAGTGAGTTGACCCTGTAAAACCTTATATGTGAGGGCCTGCAGATGAGCTGACCCTGTAAAACATTATATGTGAGGGCCTGCAGGTGAGCTGACCCTGTAAAACATTATAAGTAAGGGCTTGTAGGTGAACTGACCGTGTAAAGATTGTAGGTGAGGGCCTGTAGGTGAGCTGATCCTGTAAAACAGGCATCCTCAAACTGCGGCCCTCCAGCTGTTGTAAAACTACAACTCCCACAATGCCCTGCTGTAGGCTGATACCTGTAGGCTGTTTGGGCATGCTGGGAGTTGTAGTTTTGCAACAGCTGGAGGGCCGCAGTTTTAGGATGCCTGCTGTAAACCCTGTATATGCGAGGGTCTGCAGGTGAGCTGACCCTGTAAAACATTATATGCAAGGGCCTGCAGGTGAGTTGACCCTGTAAAACATTATATGCGAGGGCCTGCAGGTGAGCTGACCCTGTAAAAGATTGTAGGTGAGGGCCTGCAGGTGAGCTGACGCAGTAAAAGATTGAAGATGGGGGCTTGCAGGTGAGATAATCCTGTAAAACATTATATGCGAGGGCCTGCAGGTGAGCTGACCCAGTAAAAGATTGTAGGTGATCTGACCCTTAAAACATTATATGCAAGGGCCTGCAGGTGAGCTGACCCTGGAAAACATTATATGAGAGGGCCTGCAGGTGAGATGACCCTGTAAAACTTTATATGCAAGGGTCTGCAGGTCCGCTGACCCTGTAAAAGATTGTAGGAGAGGGCCTGTATGTGATCTGACCCTTTAAAACATTATATGTGAGGGCCTGCAGGTAAGCTGACCCTGTAAAACAGTATATGCGAGGGCGTGCAGGTGAGCTGACCCATTAAAGATTGTAGATGAGGGCCTGCATGTGAGCTGACCCTGTAAAATATTGTAGGTGAGGGCCTGCAGATGAGCTGACCCTGTAAAAGATTGTAGGTGAGGGCCTGCAGGTGAGCTGACCCTATAAAACATTATATGAGGGTCTGCAGGTGAGATGACCCTGTAAAAGATTGTAGGAGAGGGTCTGTATGTGACCTGACCCTGTAAAACATTATATGTGAGGGCCTGCAGGTGAGCTAACCCTGTAAAACAGTATATGCGAGGGCGTGCAGGTGAGCTGACCCATTAAATGATTGTAGGTGAGGGCCTGCACATTAGCTGACCCTGTAAAACATTATATGCGAGGGCCTGAAGTTGAGCTGACCCTGTAAAAGATTGTAGGTGAAGGCCTGCAGGTGAGCTGACCTTGTAAATCATTGTATGCGAGGGCCTGCAGGTGAGCTGACCTTGTAAAACATTATATGCGAGGGCCTCCTGGTGCGCTGACTATGTAAAACATTATATGTGAGGGCCTGTAGGTGAGCTGACCCTGTAAAACATAATATGCGAAGACTTGCATGTGAGCTGACCCTATAAAAGATTGTAGGTGAGGGCCTGCAGGTGAGGTGACCCTGTAAAAGATTGTAGGTGAGGGCCTGCAGGTGAGCTGACCCTGTAAAACAGATGCGAGGGCCTGCAAGTGAGCTGAACCAGTAAAAGATTGTAGGTGAGGGCCTGCAGGTGAGGTGATCCTGTAAAACATAATATGTGAGGGCCTGTAGGTGAGCTGACCCTGTAAAAGATTGTAGGTGAGGGCCTGCTAGTGAGCTGACCCTGTAAAACATTATATGTGAGGGCCTGTAGGTGAGCTGACCCTGTAAAACATTATATGCAAAGATCTGCAGGTGAGCTGACCCTGTAAAAGAATGTAGGTGAGGGACTGGAGGTGAGGTGACCCTGTAAAAGATTGTCGGTGAGGGCCTGCAGGTGAGCTGACCCTGGAAAACATTGCGGAACAGATCCGGACTTATTCTACGGACCTGTGAATGGACCCTAAATGTGTTTATAATGTAATGAATACACTGTATTCCCATGCACCCCTATCACCACAAAAAAGGGTAAATTAATCGCATATAATGCCCTCGCATATATGCTGTCCCATATAATGTTTTACAGGGTCAGCAGCCCGCAGCCTATCAGAGGAACAGGGAAGGGAGACGCCTCTCCCTCCCCTGCCCCACAGCCATCTGTATCGCTGTCCTTAGGACGGCGATACAGATGACTATGGAGATGAACGCTTCCACAATGGAAACTTTCATCTCCCTGTGACCTGCTGCCGCGGGCCCCCTTCCCGGCCGGCCCCTCGGACCACGTCCGAAATGCCCGACCGCTTAGTCTGCCCCTATATGTACTCCTTCACTATCTTCCAAAATTTTTCCCTCCTTCTGACATTAGGCCGCGCATCAGGGTGAGGATGCTGGCATGTGTCATAAAAAACTGTACTAGGCTTTGGAGAGTGTTGCCCTGCCTCTGTTGGAACTGCTGTATGTTCCACTTGTCTCCCCTCCTCAGTTGCCCAAGGAATGACGGATTCTGCTGCGAGCGTTGTCAGATGGAAATTTTTGGAGCAATTTTTCAACAAGGACCTTCTGGTATTGCCCCGTTTTGCTCGTCCTCTCCACCAGATGAATGAGAGATAATAAGTTCTCTTTGTAGCGGGGGTCGAGAAGGGTGAACAAGCAGTAATCCGTGTTGTTTAAAATACGTATAACGAGTACAAACAGGCAAGAGTTTGCTGTCGTCATCAGGAGGATGCACGATAAGAAATATCCCAGCGACTTTTCTTGCTTTTGATTTCTGTTTATAATTTTATTATGCAAATCACAAAGGTTGCCCGGACGCGTTTCGGCTAATGAGACTTCTTCAACGGGTCTCAGGACTAATGCATGCAGACATTTAAAATGATTTTAAATGTCTGCATGCATTAGTCCTGAGACCCGTTGAAGAAGGCTCATTAGCCGAAACGCGTCCGGGCAACCTTTGTGATTTGCATAATAAAATTATAAACAGAGATTAAAAGCAAGAAAAGTCGCTGGGATATTTTTTATCGTGTGTGCTGTGGAGAGAGCTCCTTCCCGTGCGACACATCCACCGAGTGCTGGCTAATCTATCATTCGTCATCAGGAGAATGACTCTCAATCTCCTCATCCTCTTCCTCCTCTTCTACCCACCCACGCTGAACAGATGGAATTACACTTCCATGGGTACTACCCTCTGTAGCGGATTCAACCATCTCCTGCTCCTCCTCTTCCTTCTCCTCCTCCTCTTCATTGTCCAATTTGCGCTGAGAAGATGAACTGAGGGTGGTCTTGCTATCACCCTGTGTAATGTCTTGTGTAATGTCTTCCCCCATTTCCACCTCTTCCACATGCAAAGCGTCATCCTTAATTGTGAGCAGCGAGCGTTTAAGTAGACACAGAAGTGGGATGGTTACGCTGATAATAGCTTTATCGCCGCTCACCATCTGTGTTGATTCCTCAACATTTCTCAGTTTCACAGAGGTCAGACATCCATGCCCACTCCTCGCTTGTGAATAGCGGAAGCTAACTGGAAAGGTGATGAACATGTTGCAGCTGGCATTCCACTATTGCCCTCTGCTGCTCACAAAGCCTGGCCAACATGTGGAACGTCGAGTTCCAGTGCTTGCTCACATCGCACAACAGCCAGTGAACTGGCAATTTCAAGCACTGCTGCAGTGTTGACAGACCGGCTGAAGCTGTTGATGACTTGCGGAAATTTGCACACACACGGCGCACCTTCACCAGTAGCACAGGCAAAATGGGGTAGGTTTTGAGAAACCGCTGAACCACTAAGTTTAAGACGTGGGCTAGGCATGGGATGTGTGTGAGCTTGCTGAATTTCAAAGCCGCCACCAAGTTACAGCCATTATCAGACACAAACATGCTAGATTGTAGGTTGAGTGGGGAGAGTCATAGCTCAATTTGGTCTCTTATCCCCTGCCATAGCTCTCCGGCGGTGTGCTGTTTGTCCCCTAAGCATATCAGCTTCAGCAGGGCCTGTTGCCGCTTCTCCACTGCAGTGCTACACTGCTTCAAGCTACCGACTGATGGCTGACTGGTGCTTAACGCGGATAATTCGGAGGTGGAAGTGGACGAGGAGGCGGAGGAGGAGAAGTGGGGGTTGGAGCCACTAACGTAGGTGCTGGCGGAAACCCTGATCGACGTAGGACCCACAATCCTTGGCGTCGGTAGCACCTGTGCCATAACAGGGTACGATTCACTCCCGGCCTCCACAACGTTCACCCAGTGTGCCATCAGGGAAATGTAGGGTCCCTGGCCGAATGCACTTGTCCATGTGTCCGTGGTTAAGTGGACCTTCCCAGTAACTGCTTTGGTCAGGGCACGTGTGATGTTACGGGACAAATGTTGGTGCAAGGCGAGCATGGCACACCTTGAAAAGTAGTGGCGGCTGTGGACTACGTAACGCAGGATGGCCGCCGACATCAGGCTGCGGTAGGCCTCAGTGTCCACAAGCCTGAATGGCAACATTTCCACGGCCAGTAATTTGGAAAGCTGCGCATTTAGTGCTATGGCCTGTGGGTGGCTTGCGTTCAAATGCCTGGGGTAAGGACATTTGGATGCTGTGCTGGGACAGGGAAGTGGATGTGGTTGCTGATGGTGCTTGCGAAGGTCCAGGTGCAGGGCAGGAGGCATCCGGGCCCGCGCCTTCGACAGGGAATAAGCCAGCAGCACGTAACATAGGGGAAGAGGAGAAAGTAGTGTGAACCGCAGACACAGATTGTGGACCCAGGCGTTCGTCCCACATATTAGGGTGCTTGGAAGCTATGTGGCGGATCATACTGGTGGTGGTGAGGTTGCTAGTGTTCACGCTCCGACTCATTTTGGTACAGCACAGGTTGCAAACTACTATTCTTTTGTCGTCCACACTTTCCTCAAAAAAGCACCATACTGTGGAACACCTACCCCTTGGCAAGGGAAATTTCGACAAGGGGGTGCTCCGTGGAACAGTTGCGGGCCTGTTTGGTGTGGCCCGCCTTCTCCCTTTTGCCACCCCACTGCCTCTTCCAGCATGTTGCGGTGCTGCAGATCCCTCCCCCTCTGTACTGCTGTGCTAGCTCGGCTTTCCACCTTCCCAGGTTGGGTCAATGACTTCATCGTCCACCACCTCCTCTTCCCCCTTCCTCACTCTGCTCATCCTCCTGACTTGTTGACACAAGCTCAGTGATTGACAACTGTGTGTCATCCTCTTCATCAACTTCTTCAGACAGTAATTGCCGTTGACTTATTTGTAACTGTGTCTCATCATCATCCACCTCATTAAACAGTAATTGCCATTCCCCACCGTCATATTCTTGTGACTGTGGATGCTCGAGGTTGGGAATCAGGGCACAAGATTTGTCCCTCTTCAAGCGTGCTTGGCGAGGGGGCCAAATGAAGGAATGGTGATGAAAAGAGATTTTCGGAATATCCGAGTGTGGGATCGCTTGTTTGCCCAGACTCTCCATGGTGGGAGGAAGGAGGATCAGGGTGAGGATTGTGTTGACCAGACTGTTGGCTACTGAGACTGGACTTGGTGGAAGACAGGGTGGTGCTTAACCGGCTGAAAGCATTATCTGCTGCAATACAACCGACCATATGGTCGCACTGGTCTGACTTCAAGAGTGGTGTCCTGCGCCGCCCTACAAACTGGGACATGAAGCTAGGTATCGTGGATGATTGCTTTTCTTGTGTTCTGGCAGCAGGCACAGTTTTAACGCGCCCAGGGCAACGCCCTCTGCCTGCACCATCAGCATCACGGCCACTTCCCCTTCCCTTACTGCTCGCCGTCTTTATTTTAAATGTTATATATGCTTGAAAGTATGTCACATGTGCAGTAGCGTAGGATTTGAAAGTGTATGCGCAAAAAAAAATGTAAAAAGGTATTTGGGATGTGGAAACGTCACACAGGAGATATCCCGCAGATAATGTCAATGCTGTCACCAGCGGCTAATAAAAAATTACAGGGAATGGCACAGGTATTTGAGATGAGGAAATGTTATACAGGACAGGTACCACAGGTAATGTCACTGTTCGCAGCGTTTACGGAAAAAGTACACTGCATGCCACAAATACATTTTTTAAACGCACAAGTTACACTTTAGATGTGGCACTGGTAATGTCACTCTCAGAAGCAGACACCGACTATTGAAAAAGTACACTGTATGTCACAGATACATTTTTTAAACACACACGCTACACTTTAGATGTGGCCCTGGTAATGTCACTCTCAGAAGCAGACACCGTCTATTGAAAAAGTACACTGTATGTCACAGATACATTTTTTAAACGCACACGTTACACTGGAGATATCCCGCACATAATGTCAATGCTGCCACCAGCGACTAATAAAACATTACTGGGAATGTCACAGATATTTGGGATAAGGAAACGATATATTGGAGAGGTACCACAGGTAATGTTACTGTTCTCAGCATCTACGGAAAAAGCACTCTGTATGTCACAGATAAAAATTTTAAATGCACACGTTACACTTTAGAAGTTTTCCTGGTAATGTCACTCTCAGAAGCGGACACCGTCTATTGAAAAAGTACACTGTATGTCCCAGATACATTTTTTAAATGCACACATTACTCTGGAGATATCCCGCAGATAATGTCAATGCTGTCACCAGGGGCTAATAAAAAATTTACACGGAATGTCGCAGATATTTGAAATGAGGAAACTATATATTGGAGAGGTACCACAGGTAATATCACTGTTCGCAGCGTCTATGGAAAAAGTACACAGTATGTCACAGATAAAAATTTTAGATGTGGCCCTGGTAATGTCACTCTCAGAAACACCGTCTATTAAAAAAGTACACTGGATGTCACTGATATTTTTTGGATGCGCACACTTTACACAGGAGATCTAGCGCGGATAATTTAACTGTCCGCAGCGGACAACGTATACGGAAAAATACTCAGGATGTCACTGGCATTACAGTGATTGGCTGGAACGTGTCATCTGGTGCTATATATCACCCATGGCGCATGTTCGACTCCGTCTTTAGTCAGGGAGAGCTGTGCATAGTAAGGGACAGACTGTGTAGGGAGTGATATTGGACTATTTTTATTAGAAAAACTTTTCAGAGACCCAAAAGTCCTCCATTGTGTGTGGCAGCAGCAATATATTTTTTTAACGCATCCTGCGCTAAAAAGCGTATAATAGGCTACTGCGGACAGTTAAATTATCTGCGCAACATCTCCTGTGTAAAGTGTGCACATCCCAAAAATATCTGTGACATCTAGTGAACTTTTTCCATAGACAGTGTCCGTTTCAGACAGTGACATTACCAGTGGGAAATATCTAGTGTACCATGTGCACTGAAAAAATTTATCTGTGACATACAGTGTACTTTTTCAATAGACGGTGCCCGCATCTGACAGTGACATTACCAGGGGTACATCTCTAGTGCAACGTGTGCGGTGAAAAAATGTATCTGTGACATACAGTGTATTTTTTCAATAGACGGTGTCCGCTTCTGACAGTGACATTACCAGTGCCAGATCTAGCCCTGCTGCTACAAGGCTGGACCACTTCACATCTAAGCCACAGGAAGAACAGCTTCAATTAAATAATGCGCAACATGAAAAGATAGCAAAAGTTCACTATTAAATTTGGTTTAAAAAATAAATAAATTGAGAGCAAGCAGGAAATAACCCTTTTAAAAATCTGATTCGAACAAGTAGAGAGTAAGCAAAACAAAATATTAAGGGGACAGAAAGCAATGTAAAAAGAAAGATAAGCACAGCAAACCCACCAGCTATAGGTAGAACCATTTCTGATGAGCAAAATTTATAAATTTGAACATTAAGTGGTTCTTAGTATATCAGATCAGATTTTAGCCAAGCCTACATATTTTTCCCATAGTAGTCCCTCTAAAGATCTAGTCAAGAAAGAAAGACTTGATTATCCTCCCCAAAATATATTTTTATATTCGGCATTTTTCAAATTTTTTATGGCAATCCAGACGCTCTAGATCAGTGGTGGAGAACCTATGGCGCGGGTGCCAGAAGGGGCACTCAGAGCCCTCTCTGTGGGCACCCACACCCTGGAAAAAGTCCATGGTGTACCAATATGCATTAGACCTACTATTATTAAGCGCAGGGTAATCTATGAACGGCACTGGCAACACACTGAATGGAGGCACGCTATTATAGCTAAATGATAAAGTATGGAAGATATACTATATTGGACTGTAGTATTCAGGTTAAAATGCTGTGTTGGCACTTTGCGATAAATAAGTGGGTTTTAGGTTGCAGTTTGGGCACTTGGTCTGTAAAAGGTTCACCGTCAATTCCCTAGATTAGCCTCCAATTATCTCCCCGGACCAGAATACAGAGGTGGAATCCGTCTATTCAACTTGAAATATTATTAATCAACAGTACGTTAATAGAGTAGCTGACTAGTTGAAGCAACCCCCAGATAAATTGTGGGTGGGTGTGGAGGAGGCCCTGGCGGACATCCCACTTTGAATACTGCTGGTAGCCCTATCTGACCGTGGGTAGATCGTTCTAGAGAGAGGCCATCTGCATGCCTGCTGACCTTGGATGCGGTGAAGGCTTCGCCGCTCCACACTGCGAGGAAGTTCCCCCGACTTCTCTGGTATCTTGCCCTCAAATTTTTCTCTCCTGGACGCTATAGATTTTGCTGCGATTGTGCCCTGGTCGTTGTTCCTCCAACCTCGTTTGTCCTCTACATGGATCCCTCTTGTTTTGTCTCTGCTGTTATTTTTTGTGCGGTGCTAAAGGCATCTTTGCAAACAGATTAACATACTAGCAGCATCCTCTATAATAAACTAATATTTAAGTACCCTATTTAGTTAAAAGGCAATAGTGAAATAAAAAAAAGGGAAGGAGTAGGGAAAGAGGAGAAAGGAAAGGAAGGGAAGGGAAGAAGGAGGAAGAAGAAAAGAAGAAAAACAAAGAAAAGAAGGAACAAAAAAGTAGGAAAAGAGCGAGAAGAAAAAAAAGGGGAAAAAAAGAGGAGAAAAAGGAGGGGCGAAGAGGAGAAAAAAAAAAAAGAAGAGAAAAAAATAAAATAAAAAAATGGTCCCATACCAAAATAGGTGCTGAACAGATTTCTGGAATCTCTGGAATCTGCAAAAATTGATCAGTTTTTGAATTTCCAAAAGACCAGTACCCAAGCAGCACAGAGGGGGCCCCAGGATACTAATCTTAAAAGGAATAATACTTCTGTAGTTGGGGTGGACGAAACATTGAATGAACTCTCCCAAGTTGAAGAGACGCAGAGAGAGGATGAAGGAGAGTTATCCAGTGTTGAATCTTCCTCTATAAAATAAGTTTTGCTGGCAGTAAAAAAAAACGGGGAATTAATACAGGTTATCTCAATGCAGCTCGGGTAAATCCAGTCCGATGTAGCCCTGATAAAGGATGATGTATCTAAGATTCTTAATAGAGTCAATATTATAGAAAAGTCCGTGGATGTTTTACAGACTGAATTTAAAATATCAAAAACTGAAATTTCCACTCTAAAGACGGACTCTGACCTGCTTAAAAAAAAGTTATAGACCTAGAGGACAGGTCAAGGAGATGCAATGTGAGAATCCTGGAGCTACCTGAGGGAAAATATTCTGCCCAAATGATACAAATGTTGATTTTGGAGAAGTTTGGAAAAGAACATTTTTATCACTGTTCTTAGTCGAAAGAGCGCGTCAGGTCCCTGGAGGTAAATCAATTCCTGAAAGGCAGCAATGGACACTCCTGGTGAAGATTTTGGTCTCACGAGACAGAGATATGCTATTGAGAAGGGTGAGGGACTGCTCTCCTATCTAATATAATAGTAACAGATTGGCTTTTTTTCCAGACTTTTCCAAGGAGATTTAAGAAAAGAGGCGTACTTTTACTGCGGTTAAAAACGTTTACAGGAAAAGGATATTAAGTATTCATTTGTTTATGCAGCTAAACTTTGGATTATCTTCAATGATGGAACTCATTTTTTTGATTCCTCGGATCTTGCTATGAACTGGCTTGATCAGAATAATATTTGATTAGTTTTGCTTTCCTTTTCCTGACTGGTAGCATTGGTCGGGCTGGGTGGTAGTGCGAGGAGTAGGGATGTTCTTAGTTTAGAGATCTGTTGCAGATGTGGTGAATCAGGTGAATTGGGGGTTCCTTTTTTTTGCGGGGAGGGTGGGGCGGAAAAAAGGTGGGGGGTTAAAATAAAATATAAAAGACAAAAAAAGACAAAAAAATTCTGGCCTAGCAGTGAGGAGCTCATACAACATAAGTCATCGATCATCACTCTCCTTCAGCTAAGCACAGATTCTCTAACTAAGTAGAGGGTGGACCCAGGTCCATCACCTAGTAACCTCAAGGGATGTGCCAAAGAATTAAGGGTTATCGGTTATGGCTGCACCTGAAAACATTGTACAAGTTTCATGATTAAATATAGAAATGTGTATTCTCCATTGTATACAGGTATTACTAGTTTCTCTACATGTTTACTTTTTATTATTCTTTTTTTTTACATCTTGTACAGATCCTTTGAGATTTGATCCCACAGCTCAGGAATATGTATAAGTGCTGGCTTCTTGTGTGTCACAGAGAAGCTCCTTCTTCCATGTTACATCAGGAAGATTAGACACGTACATCGTCTTATAGTATTATGATTGTTTTACTTTAGATTTTGTTTTACTTCCCCCTGTACCATACTACATAAGGTATTGTATGTCATATAATGTGCTGATTTATTACAGTCTCGGGTTAAACATGAAGCAGCTCCATAGTGATTGTTTTTATGAATTAATATTTATTCTGTATTATGATGAAAAGTAGAAGTATTGTGATCATGTGATCATGACATACTTAACCCCTTAACGGGATACCCCTGCTTTTAGATAGTGGTGACCTATCCCCTGGATAGCAAACACACAATGCAGCAGCACTCTGCAAACATAGAATATATGGATTATTAAACAAATTTATTTTTATTATACAATTACATTTTACTAACTCTGTTACCCTGACAGTGTAATAAACTTTAAAGGTTGTTAAGCTAAGCCAGTGTGATAAGCTTGTGTATTAACACACCAGGGCTTACAGATGCTGCATCTGTATATGCAGTGTTTGTGGCTGTCTTTATGTTGGTCTTTCACCGTAGCCATTCATCTTTTCAAGACTGGGCAGTATATAGCCGGATCCTACTTTCCCTGTATTTATTTGAGGGTCATGGGCACAGGGAGAGCAGTCATTATAGAGTCGAGGTTACCTTGTTGTGGTGGATGGGCACACTTGATTTTGATCAAAATTTAATTTGCCAACACTCAGCACCCCACTGATCAGCTGTTTTTGGCAGTCAAGGTTCACTGATGAATAGTCATAAATTTGCCGTCTTAGAAATCTAAATTGTCTCACTGTCTAGCTTGGACAGTTAAAAGAAAACCAAAAAATCTTTATTAGACTTGTCATAAATAAAAATAAAAAAGAAAGAAGCCTTTACCCTTTGTGTTCATACATAAACAGACAGTGGAAGCTGTGTCCTAAAAAAATGCAGCATCTGTGATTAGCTCTAATGCCGCTATCCAAAAGGACACAAAGGTCCGGTAATGGTGTGCTCAATAGATAGTTTCTCATTTACCAATTACCAGGCCAGCCTGAATGTTGTAAGATTAGTGGTCTGGGATTATCCAACCTATTAGGTATGGTAACAAAGTCAAGCAGTTTGGTTAATTTTGTTATATGCCAAATAAACTGCTATTACATATGTACCCATACATGCATCAAGCTCTAGTGCAGACAAATATATCAGGGATTAATTTAGCAACAACTGTTGCACACCCTGAGTTAGCAAGGTACACTAGATACACAGTAAGTGTCTCCATCTATTATGCTGTGCTGAGGTGCTATGCCTCATTCAATATACACAGCCCGAAGCACGTGTGGGGGCAGTGCCCTAACCTCTAATAATCTGTATCCTATCTAGCCTACTCTTCAGTCCCGCTCGACACGTTTCGCGTGTCCATGGAGCAGGGGTAAGGTGTCGGGTACTTGTTAGCTACCTAGAGATAGGAACAGGCAGTGTTGACTGCACTCATGGCGTGGAGCAGCGGCGCTAGTATGACTATCCTTCCAAGAGATATAACTTTTTATTTTTCCATCTATGTAGTTGTATGAGGGCTTTTTTACAGGACAAGTTGTAGTTTTATAATGGTGCCATTGTGGGGTGCACATAGCTTTCTTACTAACATTTATTACTTGTTTCTGGGAGGGAGATGGTAAAAACAGCAATACTGCCACAGATTTTTTACATTAGAAATTTTACGACGTTCATTTTTCGGTATAAATAACATAATATCTTTATTCTCTGAGTCAGTACTATTACAGCAATACCAAATACATGTAGTTTTTTTTTTTTTTTACATTTTACAACTTTTGCACAATAAAACCCATTTTTGGAAAAAGGAAGAAAAATTTTTGCAATACCACTTCCCAAAACCCATAACTATTTTATTTTTCTGGATGTTGTGTTAGGGCTTGATTTTTGTGGGTTTACTTGCAGTTTTCATTGGTATCATTTTGGAGTAAATGATGCTTTTTGATCGGTGGCTATTACATTTTTTGGTGGCAACCAGAAATAAATTAGTAATTCTGTAATTTTTTTATATTTTTTTACAGCGTTCAACATAGGGGATAATTTACATGATATTTATGTAGTTTGGGTCATTATGGATGCGGCGATATCAAACATATAGGGGAGATTTTTTGCAATTTTTTTATTAAAAAGTGTATTTTCAGTGGAATTTTTTATTTAATAAATGTGTTTTTTTTTTCATTTTTACCACTTAGTCTAGTCTATGACAGACAATATTTTTGATTGCTTTTAAAATACAATGCACTATCCCTATAGTACATTGTATTCTAATGTCAGTGCTTTACTGAAATTGACCGTCAGGCTGCGCCAGAGAGGCACAGCCTGCTGGAAAACACTCAAGACTGGCTTGGGGCCTATACCAGACCCCAGATAGCCTTTAGACACATTGGCACCCCACAATCGCATTTTCAGTCAGACGATGGAATTTGGTTCCGAAGAAGTGACTGGCACAGGCTAGAGGCATGGGTGTAGTGAGTGGACAGATATATGAGCCTGGCTGATGAATTTAGGACTAAAGGGAAGTTTACTCATGGGAAGACTGATTAAAGATGAGTTACAGTAATTAAGATGAGAATGAATCAAAGCAACAGCTTTGGCAGTTTCCATCATGAGAAAAGGGTGGATTCTGGAGATGTTCTTGAGGTGCAAATTACAAGAGCGTACAAGTAATTGAATATGGGGAACCAAGAAAAGATCTGCCCAGTAGTACCACAGCATGCTGCCCAGTAGTATAACCGGTGTGCTGCTCAGTAGTACCACCGGTAGAAATTGGTTTAGGTAGGTTAGTAGTTGGGGAAAAGAAAAGAAGTTCCATCTTAGAGATTCAGCTTCAGAGAGAGGATATGATTTTAGAGGCAGCTGTCAGACAATTACTGTACTGGTGTTTTGTAGCACTGCTGGAGACATGTAACAGGATGAAGTGTATAGTTGGCTGTCATCAGCATAGAGATGGTACTAAAAAAAAACAAATCTGCTGATGGTTTACCAATTCAGGGCTGTGTAGAGAGAAAAGAGCAGAAGACCAAGAACTGAAACTTGAGTAACCCCAACAACAAGAGGAAGAAGAGAGAAAGTAGAGCCAGTGAATGATACACTGAAAGAGTGGCCATAAATTATATGTACCAGAAATTATGCTAATTTCAACAAATTTGATTCAATATGAATTACTTCATCACGAATTAAATTCCACTGTATGAAGTGGGTGTAATGACAGGAAACGGCGATCGTGCTGCCCCCAGTCATTAAACCCCTCAGATACCACGCTCAAAGCTGATTGCAGCATCTGAGAGTCACATTGAGGCCTTGCAGGGAATAATCAGGGGTTAAAAATTTAAAAAAAGTACATACTCACCTTATCTTTTTCATTCTGGAGAGGCCATCGCAGCCAGTTTAATGGAAAAGGAGCCAAATTTTGCATGCGCATGACATCCGCCCCCAGCGTGATGATGTGATGAAGCGGTGATGTTATCACTGAAGACATCCACGCGCCTGGCCAGCGAGATGACATGGTGACGTCACACATCAGTGTGCGCGAGATTTGGAGCGCTTTATTAAATCAAGTTGGCTGCAACAGCCTCTACGTGATGAAATGGATGAGATGAGTATGTATTTTTATTTTACCATCATTTCAGGAAAAAATGATTCATTACCACGATGGGCTAAGAAATTCGCCTTCATGACGAATTACATTTTTCCTGAAATTCGGATGGAAGTCCATTTTGTTAACTTTGATTCGCTCAACACTAGTTATCATAATAATTATACCTTACAGTGTAAATCGTAACTAAAACTAAATAGCAGATTTGTTTCCTATTCCCTCTCCTTACCTACACAAAAAGTATAAAGTTTAATCAGAAAGGGATATGTAAACAGAAATGCTGATATTGAAAAAAATAAGACCTTATACTGTAGGTAAACGTGGAAAAAAAAGTTGCAACTTTTGTGACCTAAAGGATGAAAACTTAACTGACATTGTATGTAACTTTAGGGTGCACCTCAAGAGTTGTTTCTAACAGTGGGCACCCCAGTCTGACATTGGACAAACCATCTCCTGCACTTGAGTGTAAAGATATCATGACCAGTGTCCCACAAATTGCCTACGGCTGGGAAAAACATACTTAAACCATCCTAAGAAAAGACTGCTATGCTTTTATTGATGCCAACTGTTGCCACTATTACTTCTGGTCTTGAACTGTAATCACCAAGACTTGTGCCAGCTGTGGTCATTAAGGCTGTGCCTCATCATTTAGGCTCCTAGCTTCTTCTTGCCAACCTCTCTTTCCGTGTGTGCTGTGACATCCATCTGCTAGGGAAAACAAACTTTGCCCCACTGCCAACCACCCTGCCCATTACACGTGTATATATATATATATACATACTTTTACAGAAAAGAAAACCAGTCCATCCATGACTACAATAAACCAGACCACCCTAGTGGACTTTCGACTTAAAGGAATCTCAAATGTTCCTGACCAACAAGTTCTCATCTTCCTTCTGGTTCTTCTAATTTATCTAATTTCTCTTATCGGAAATCTCACCATTCTGCTACTGGTTTGCTTCGATCTCCACCTGCACACTCCAATGTACTTCTTCCTGTCCAACTTGTCTATCATAGACATATCCAGCTCTACTACAGCGCTACACATGATTTTTGTGATCTTTGCAACAGAAAACCACATTGTTTCCACCTGGGCCTGTTTGACCCAAATGTTTATTTTCTCTTCATTAAGCGTTAATGAGATCTCAATTTTGGCCGCCATGAGCATTGATCGCTATGTAGCAATCTGTAAGCCTTTACATTATCACACTGTCATGAGTTGGAGACTCTGTGGTCTGCTGGCCTCAGTCAGCTCAGGTTTTGGGTTTATAGAGGCACTTCCTATCACAGTCCTCTTTTCAAAGTTCACCTGTTACATATCCAAGGAAATTGATCATTATTTTTGTGACACTGTGGCTATCCGGGACATTACATGTAGTGATATTACAGATTTAGACCTTTACATTCTAATTCTTGGCAATGCAAGCATATTTATTCTACTTTCTCTGACTATAACACCCTATGTTTTTATTATTGCTTGTATTTTAAGTATAAGCTCAAGTTCTGGAAGACGTAAAGCTTTCTACACGTGTTCCTCACACATCACAGTGGTTCTCACCTTCTATTCTTCCATCATCATACAGTACATAGGAACAGTTTCCGGGAACAACATGGGATCTAACAAAATACTCTCTCTCTTTAACACGGCCATTGTCCCCATGATGAACCCAGTGATCTACAGCTTGAAAAATAAAGATGTAAAATCTGCCCTACGACGAAAAGTTAATTTGCATGGAATAAAATATTAAAATGTCAAAAATTTGGCAAAGCTGAGACTGAGGATGTGTCACGTTCCCCTCTCACACACATTTATTATGGAGAGGGTTAGTGGAAGCTAAAATGAACTGAGCAATTGTAGTAGACAATGTTTGAGGTAGACCAGTCCACAACTTGATTAATCTTACTCTAAAAAAAAAACTATTTCTAAGCTATGGTTTAAAATTTTTCATCTGCAAGAAATTGATGCTTAAATTTCAAGTGATACACTTGCCCCCTTACAAAGCTCTATTGTTCTTTGTTGCATTATGAGATGCATTGTAGCTAGTAGCAAACCGATGTCCCCTGTTCTGGAGGAGGATGCGCCTAATTTATGACAAGGTGCAGGCCTTGTCATAAATGAGGCGCATCATCCTGCAGTCTGTGCGCCTATCTGGAAATTTACGATGGCTCAGAGCTGCCATAGATTTCTGACCTCATTCAAGCCAGAAAATTGGCATGAACAAGAATAAATTTAGCAGAGTGGCTTGCCTTGCCCTCTTTCCCTTCCTTGCAATGCCTCCTTTCAGAACTTTAAACAACACTTTTAAAGGGCAAAGGCAATGATAAATCTTCCCCAGTGTGCAGTACATGTGCAGTACCCAATACCTGGGGGTATCTGCAATTGTTATGTTTATATGCATTTTTTACACTTTATTTTTTATCATGTCCCACTTGAATCTGAAGATCCAGTGCGCCTGATGGCTATACAGTGCATTGCAATAGTCACCTATTGCAATGCATGGTATTGTTAATTTTAGACTGACACTAAGCCTGATCAGACCCTCAGGGTCTGTCAGGATTAGATACTGTACCTGTCAAACCTGCACGTGTTTGTAAGACATGCAGTTGCCATTGTAACCATCAGACTTCAATAATCACAGGGCGGTGGCCCATTTTTGTAGGAAGAGTGCAGGGGGAGTATATCGCATTAAGTCCTAGTGCACCCACATTCATACTTTAGGTACTGTGCCGTCAATATTACAGGCAGGTGTAATTTATCACCATGTGCATCACTGTGCTGGGCACCAAGAAAGCGTGTGTAGTACCTGGGAGTGGGGCACTATTATTTTGTCACCTGACTATTGTTTCCGATGTCTAGCGATGTATTCCATGCTTATATTTATTTCCAGATCCTCTCATTCAGTAAAAACCATTGAAATTTAACAAGTCTTGACTTTAATTACTCCACTAACTACAACTCCTTTGTTGCTATGAAGCCTAACCCCAGAGAGTGACAGTATCCAGGTAGGAGCACCATGACATAAACTATTAAGGCCGCATCACCACTCGGCATTCCTAAACACTGGGACCCGATTAGCCCTAGGGGGCGGCACATTGCTTATCCAGCATGTGGCATGGTTCTGGCAGAGTGTTAGATAGAATGGGACTATGCATTCCATTATTTTTCCCCCTTTAGAGAGAAATGGGCTGACCCCGCTTTCCACCAAGGTAGGGTTTACAGAAAGCTGTAGTTAGTTGAAGTTGGAACTGAAACATGTAACAGCCAGCATGGCGCAGTGAGGGGAGCGTTTCCCCCCTCCTGTTACAGGAGTCCAGGGGAGTGGCTCATAGAGCAACTCTCTCATTTTGTCCCCATAAATACTAAGAGACCTTACTTTACTGGAGGTATAACATCCTAAGAGAACCCCACTCTTTTGGGAGACAAAACAGACAGAATCCAGATAGAATCTAAGAGAAGCATTTGGACCAAGTGAATTCCAGTCAAGTAAAGCAATGTTCTTGTATTATCAAGTTTATTAAAGTAAAGTTAACCGTTTCCTGAGTCTTGACGTCTTCGTCTACTGCAAATCAGTTATTGCAGCAAACCTCCCTCAGGGAGTGATGGTATGAGGTAGGAGCACCATGACAAAAGGACACTACACTATGCCATAATATACCACTTGCAGACCTCCACGAATGTGCTGGGGCTCCCCAGGGCATACGCGGCACATGCATCTGGCCATTTGCGCAACGGACTCGGGAGACCTCCCTGCCTCCATCTCCACTGCATACTGCCATGGTCTGTAGGGGTTATCTGCATAGCCTTCTTCACCGTCCTTCAGCCCCTCCTGTTCCTCTCCTGTCACTTGGGAAGATAAACCATCTAGTTATGTATGAAATTCCTGGGCAGTTGTACCTTCTGTTGATGCAGTCGAGCCCTGACTGCTGGAAAGGCGATTAGGGCCAGTGGGAGATGCAGCGGCTGCTGCATCAGGCTGTAAAACAGTTTTCCGAGACCACATTATAATGATCTGTTGACGCAAGGCTGTCCTGTCAACCCTGGCCATGACTTATTTGTGCCCACATATCCTGCACATCCACGCTAACATCCCACAGCATTTTCATTCCACCGCTGTGTGAGGCCTGTCTGCTGCTGCTTATATAAACCTGTGCACTGCTAGTGGGTTCCTCACAGGTAGTCTCCTGAGTAGCAGATCGTGTACCCCTTACATTTTTGGCTGCAGATCTGATGACCTGATGATGACAATGCCCCCTCTTCACCCGGGCTCCCACGTGCGATCGACTACAGCAGTGGTGCCCAACCATTTCTTGTCTGAGGGCCGCACTAAACATGGTATAAATGTTGCGGGCCAGAACCAGGTAGCTTTGCCAGAAAGAAATGCAAACACTGAGAGGCCATATTCGATTTCGCAATATTTTGCAAATATTCAATTGAATATTCGTCATATATTCATCAAAATCGAATATTCGTCATTATTCTATTTATCGCAAATAAGATGCAATTTAATTATCCGCTATTGCGAATTGAACTTTAAATGGGGTATAAAGGCAACTTTCCCATTGGGTTGGCTATCTAGAATTAACGAAGATTACGAATATAGCGCTATATTTTCTATCTTCGTTAATTTTAGCAAGCCAACCAATAGGAGAGTTAAACCCCGTTCAAAGTTTTATTCGCTGTACACGAATATTACATAAGTTAATATTCGCGTACTGCGAATAAAACTTTCAATGGGCTATAACTTTCCTGTTGGTTGGCTTGCTAGAATTAACGAAGATAGAGAACATAGTGCTGCTATATTCGTATTCGTTATCTTTGTTAATTCTAGCAAGCCAAGTAAACTTGCCTATACACAGCTCTAAGTTGGATGCGCAATGTGAGAATATTAAGTAATATTACTCGAATTGCGCATCTAACTTAGAGCGGGGTATATGCAACTTACTTATTGTTTGGCTGGGTAGAATTAACGAATATGACGAATACGAATATAGCGCTATATTCTCTATATTCGTTAATTCTAGCAAGCCAACCCAATAGGAAAGTTGACTGTACGCAATTCTAAGTTGGATGCGCAATGGGAAAATATTACTTTACCTATTTTTGGCAATAAATAGAATAATGAGTCAGTATTCTATTTATTGCAAAAAATAGGTAAAGTAATATTTTTGGATGGTGCATCCAACTTAGAGCTGGGTACAGTCAACTTTCCTATTGGGTTGTCTTGCTAGAATTAACGAATATAGAGAACATAGCGCTATATTCGTATTAGTCATATTCGTTAATTCTTCCGAGCCAAACAATAGTAAAGTAAGTTGCATGTACCCCGCTTTAAGTTAGATGCGCAATGCAACGAATATTACTTAATATTCTTGCATTGCGCATTCAACTTAGAGCTGGGTATAGGCAAGTTTACTTGGCTTGCTAGAATTAACGAAGATAAGGAATCCAATTATAGCACTATGTTCTCTATCTTCGTTAATTCTAGCAAGCCAACCATTAGAAAAGTTATAGCCCGTTCAAAGTTTCATTCGCAGTACGCGAATATTACATAATGTAATATTCGCGTACAGCGAATGAAACTTTGAATGGGCTGTAACTTTCCTATTGGTTGGCTTGCTAGAATTAACGAAGATGGAGAACATAGCGCTATATTCTCTATCTTTATTAATAGTATCTTGGGTTCAGATTGAAAAAAAACAAAAAAAAAATTAGCGAATTAGCGAAGTTCCGATATTCGTAAAAAAAAAACGATGTTCGAATATTCGCGGTCAACACTAATGAGCATTACTAAATTACATAATACGTAGGCCTTCAAATCTGCGTTGGAGGCTGAGTTTGGAGCCTCCGCTGCAGATTCTGTCGAAAGACCAGACAAAAAAGCTTTGTATGCAGCACTTTTGTGTCCAGCAAAAAGACCGGACCCAGGATCCGTAACGAGGAGGGCTGAGGTGACAGGAGGAGGGGGGATCAGGGTCACTTGTGGGGTAATAGGAGGAGGGAGGAGAAGGATCACTAGTGGGGTGACAGGAGGAGGGGGGAACAGGGTAACTAGTAAGGTGACAGGAGGAGGAGGGACCTGGGTCACTAGTAAGGTTATAGGAAGAGGGGGGAGCAGGGTCACTAGTGGGGTGACAGGAGGAGGGGGGAGCAGGGTCACTAGTGGGGTGAAAGGAGGAGGGGGGAGCAGGGTCACTAGTGGGGTGACAGGAGGAGGGAGGATCAGGGTTACTAGTGGGGTGATAGGAGGAGGGGGGAGCAGAATCACTAGTGGGGTGACAGGAGGAGGGGGCCAGGGTCATTAGTAGGGTGACAGGAGGAGTGGGGAGCAGGGTCACTATTTGGGTGACAGGAGGAGGGGGGCAGGGTCACTAGTGGGGTGAAAGGAGGAGGGGGGAGTAGAGTCACAAGTGAGGTGACAGGAGGAGGGGGGAGCAGGGTCACTAGTGAGGTGACAGGAGGAAGGGGGCAGGGTCACTAGTGGGGTGATAGGAGGAGGGGGGAGCAGGGTCACCGTGTAGCAGTCACATGAGTCCGCGGCTCCTTACCTCTCCTGCGGCCCTGTCATGTTTCCCAAGGACCTTGGGCAGTGCGCCCAGCTCTCCTTACAACAGCCACCCTGGGAGCCGGCCCCTCCTCCTTCCATCTTCCACCAGCTTCTCCTGCTGCAGGGCGCTGTATCGCTACCGCGTGCGCCCATCTCAACCAATAACAAAGCTCCTTGCTGTAAGGAGCTTTGCTATTGGTTATTGCAGGCACATGCAGCATCGCTCACTGCGCTAATGAATGTGTGGGAAAAGTCTAAGGCATATTGGTACACCTTAGACTTTTCCAGGGAGTTGCACAGGCCGCATGACACAGCTTCGTGGGGCGGATTTGGCACACGGGCCGTAGGTTGGGCATCACTGGACTACAGTACATCGTCATCTACATCTGTTTGTTCCTCACTAATGTCACCCTCACCTGTCTCTTTTGCATGTCCCTTACCTCTCAGAACATGCGCTCCCACCCGACTGTTCTCACTGGTAGTTGCACGCCTAAAGGAGTCCACAGAGGATCTCATCTCGTCTGTGCTGGTCTGTAACTGCTAAATGTCCTCAAAAGCTCATCCTTGCTGAAAAGCTCAGCAGAGCTGGTGGCATACATTACTTGGCAGAAGCAGCAGCAAGCAAGAGCCAGGTTCAGAACAGGTGAGGTCACAGAGGCATTTCCTGGGCCATACCAACTAAGTGTGGTGTCAGAGGAACACACTGATTACTGGTTGTGTGTATCTATTGTCACCTGAGGTGATGTTGAAGAGCGAGTCAACCATTCTAGTATAGTTGGATTTTTGGCATTGGCAGCTCTGGCCTGTTGCTGTGGCTGCGGTCCCCAACCCTTCTTCTGCTACTACTTGTACCGGGTACAGCAACATTTTTCCATTGCCTATTCCTTTGGAGGGCCCCAGCAACTGTTTGTTGGCCATAGTGTACAGTAGCTGAATCATTAATATAACAGATAATCTTGTTCACCTGCTGCGCCATTCATACTTTAAGGAGGCAAAATATTAAACCGCCTGTTGAGACGGAGTCTGAAAAACAGCAAGTCAATTTATAACGGAACAGATTAAGTATGAATGGTGTAGCAGGTAAACAACATAAATGTTGCCATATATTAGACCGTCTATGAAGAAAGAGTCTGACTCACAGTATGAATGCACAGCAAGTGAACAAGATGCGCAGGGCAATTACACTCAGCCTGCACTGTCTCTGCACTGTCCCTGCAGTCTCCCTAGGCCCCTACACTGTCCCTACAGTCTCAAACAACTCTCCCTATGATCCCCTGCCCTGTCCCTGCATTATCCCTCTCCAATATTCTTTTTAACTGTTTGTAGCAACACTGTCCCTAGCACATTCTCCCTATGATCAGCTCACAGTGAAATGGCAGAGCCAGCACAGGATGAGGCTTTTATAGGGCTGTGACTAGTGTTGAGCAAACCTTGTCGATTTGGTCAAACACTTCAATTTTAATGCTGTACAGCATTAAAATGTATTGGCTCTGTGTAGCCAAACATCGTTTCACCGTTTCAAGTTGCATGAGACTTTGGTGAATTAATTCTGTATTCATTTCTACATCTTTAAATATGTTTAAAATTAGGAATCCGAAGTCTGGTTTAGTACCGGCTGGTACCTCGGTTCCAAACCCAACTTCGAATTCCTAATTTTAATCCAGAAATGAATACAAAATTAATTCAACAAAGTCTTGCATGACTTCACTGGGTGAAAAAATAGTTTTCCTACATGGAGGCAATTCATTTCAATGCTGTACGGAGACAGGTCTCAGACAGCATTAAAACCGAAGTTATTGAACAAAGCAACTTTGGATCTCTGATCTGAAGCTCAATTCGCTCAAGCCTAATGCTACTCCAGAGATATCCAAATCCATAACAAATCCAAACGGGAGTATAGCAAGGTAGTGAAACCTTTAACTGGCAAGGGTGTATTGCTAGCAGGGGATTTAAATAGAGTGCCAAATCACTGAATCAGAACCCGAAAGGTCCAGGGACTCAGTGACCCATTGGACCAAAATACAAGTAGTCCTGAGATTCTCAGCCTACATCATAAACATACACAGGTGATACCTATAACTCAGTAACCTCCCCAGCGAGCATGTGCTGTGAGGAGGAACAGAGGGAGTGCTGTGTTGCCACAGGCAAGCTCACATTGCCAGAGGGTGTGGCTTAGTGTGTCACAAAGGGGCATGGCTCAGACAGTGCGTCATGGGGGCGCGGCCTGGCAGCATGTCTCACTTGTTGTGCCATAGCCCCAGAGTGCATCGCTGGAGCCCAGCCAGAAAAGTTAGTGACAGCTTATTTATGATGGAATACCCTATCCTCTTTGGGTACATCTATGTGTATTAAAAGACAATCAAAATTTAGATTTGTATATTAATCCAATAAAACTGCTACAAGAAAATTATCAGATGACATCAGCCCATCAAAAGTCTATAACATTTTCTTATATATCCTCCAGTTTTTGGAGGTGTAATCAAGATTTCAGAGTCTTCTACAATGCTAAAAAAAGAACTAGAGATTAAAACTCTAAAATATGGTTGCCGGGGATAAAATACCACTCTTTTACCCCAAAAGGTTTGTAAAAAATTCTGCTCTGGATTCACTTCAACACCACCCCCTTTTTTTTCCTCTTTCTTGTATCCCTTTTTTTTACTCTCTTTAGGGTACTTTCACACTAGTGTCTTTGCTGGCTTCGGCAGGGCTCAGCAAAAACGCTTCCGTTAAGATAATACAACCGTCTGTCTGCATCCATTTGAAGAGATCCGGTTGTATTATCTTTAACATATTTTTAACATTGCCAAAACGGATCCGTCCCCATTTACTTGCATTGGGTGTCATGAAGGATCCGTTTTGTTCCGCATCCCAGGACCGAAAGCAAACCGTAGCATGCTGTGGTTTGCTCTCCGGTTTGCATTTTGGAGCCTTCCGTTCACTTCAGTTCAGTTTTGTCCCCATTGACAATGAATAGGGACAAAACTGAATCATTTTTCTCAAGGAATTGAGCCCCTATGATGGAACCGGAAAACATTAACGCTAGTGTAAAAGTACCCTTAGATATTTTTTTTTTATCTAAGAGCTCAGAGGCATGTCCATTAAGTCATGTTAACCATTATATCCATTTCCAATTTTATTTTTACAGGGCATAAGAAGTGTGAGAATTTGATTATGTAAGAAACAATAAGTCCATTATTGTAATTATTTCTTGTGCTGTTTAATAAGGATGTATTTTGTGATTTTTAATGCAAAAATACTTAACATCACATAAGTGTTTAATAAAAATATGTTTTAAATAAGAACGTTCAAGTTCCCCAACTTTCCAGAGTGACCATAGCATGCAAGCAACAGCAAAACCTGGAGAAATGCACCCACTACGTACCATATATTCCACCCTTTTAAGAGAACTGTAACTGTATTCTTTTCCAGTGTAACATGAAGACACAGAGGTAAAGACAACTGATGAACTCTTATGGTCTGTGGTCCATTCTTTAAATTGAAAACCACTCAAAAACCACGTTACATAGTAACTTAGCTATCATGGAAAACTCCTGAAGGCACAAGGGTAATCACAGGCAAGAGTAATGCAACCCTACAAACAATCCCTTGGTGAGGCAGTTAGTAGCATCTTTGCCCTCTAGACTTCTAGCCAGCTTTGAAAGTTAGGACAAGAGCCTCAAGGCATCTTGGGGTTCAACCTGACCTCTGATTCTGTAAATAGTTTTTCTAGGACATAGATATCAGATGACCTATCCTCCAGTTATCAGATTGGTAGGGGTCCAGACCAGGTCTCCTCCCCAACCATTTAGCTGTTATAGGCAAGTGTTGGCACCGTGCTTTTGTACCGCTAGTGGCAATGCCGGTGTACTGCCACTCAGCTCTAATTTAAGTTTATCACATCGCACAGTGATTAGTGTGGCCCAGCATCAGGCAGCTCTACAAGTGGATGCCACCCGGCCAATTCACATTCTAGAATGAGTTTCTTGTGGCCATTTTAAATAATTCCCGGAGAACACCTTTAAACTGACAACAATGTTTTACCAAATAGAGGTTGAGCCCTGCACACAGTGCTCAATCAGTCCTGCCAGAATAAGACTGTTTAGCCACACTCCCTTTCAACAAGAGGAATGGTGACACTTACGTAGCTGTCAATGTATTTATACATTTCTAGAGTAATAGAGGAATGGCAAAACACAAAGGTGTCAGATGCTCCAGAATTAAGGTCCCCATACACATAAGAATACAGTCAGCAGATCATTGAATGTGCATGAATTTCAATGCACAATTCTTTTGTTCTCTCAGGACATAAGACATCTCCAGAGGGGTTTGTCAATGGCTTTTAACCATGGACAACTTATACATGTTGGGAAGAAATGAACACGTATGTGCATGGGGGAGTCAGGAGAGATAGCTAAAGGTGAACAAGCGCTTGGCTGACAGCTATTGAAGGTGTATGGGTGCAGTGTCCTGAAATACACTTCTTAGTATTGTAATTGTGTTTCATGAAAATGTGCTTGTTCCTGAGTTCCCATAAAGTTGCACAGGGAGGGGGATTCTAATAAACTTCCCATGGCTGTCTCCACCCTTCTCTCTCTAAGAGGAAGAAAGTACAGTGTGTGTTATCTGAGGTAGAAGCGACATTTCAGCAGCTATTGCGTAGAGTCTAAACTCCAGAGATAGTTCCATGTACCAGCCCATACAAGGAAAAGATTACAGAAGATCCAGGCAACCCAGAGAGGAAGTGAGAATATTGGAAAAGGAAGGTAGTTTTCATTTATCAGGCTGTAGCCTCCTCTGCATTTGGCGGGGATATTCCAAGCTATCAGCTGCCTGCCATAACCAAAGACAGAGCAGCTACTGACAAATAATAATACAGAGGATAAATGGGAGAGCTTTAAATCCAGATTGAGTAATTGCACTAACAAATGTATTCCTTTACGTAACAAGTATAAACGGCTAAAAGTAAACCTCCCATGGCTTACAGCTACTTTAAAAAGGGCAATAAATGACAAAAAAGGGGATTTAAAAAATACAAATCTGAGGGGTCAGCTGTAGCCTTTGAAGTTTACAAAGGGCTTAATAAAATCTGTAAAAAGGAGATAAAATTACCAAAAATACAAAACTAACAGCAGGTGGCAAAAGAGAGCAAAACAAATCCCCAAAAATTACTTAAATATATAAATGCCAAAAAACCAAGGCCTGAGCAGGTAGGGCCTCTAAATAATAGTAAAGGGGGGTTAGTCACTGAATATAAGAAAAAGGCAGAGTTACTAAATTAGTTTTTTTTAGCTCTGTATATACAAAAGAAAAGAAATGAGCTGATATCTGATCTGTGGTGCTGGGGCTGTTAGTACATTCAGTAATACACTCAATTGGCTAACTGTAGATATGGTCCAAGCTAAGTTAAATAAGGTAAATGAGAACAAGGCTCCAGGTCCAAATGGATTACACCCGAGAGTTCTTAAAGAGCTCAGCTCAGTCATTGATGTGCCCCTGTTTATAACTTTTAAAGATTCTCTAGTACTGATACAGTGCCAAGTAATTGGCAAAAGGCAAATGTGCTGCTCATATTCAAAAAGGATCTAGGTCCTCCACAGGTAATTATAGACCAGTTAGTTTAACTTCTGTTGTGGGAAAATGTTTGAAGGACTCTTAAAAGTGACTATATTCAGGAGTATGGGACTGTAAATCATATTATAAGTGATAACCAGCATGGGTTTACCAAGGACAGAACTCATTCAGACTAACCTGACTTGTTTTAATGAGGAGGTGAGTAGTAGCTGTCACTGTCCCTCCTGTGGCAGAGGTTAGAAGATCTGAGAGACTGGTTGCACGTGAGGTTATCTGACAGCCTCTCTGTTTTCACTAGTTGCAGTGTTGTTATTGGTAAAGACCACACCTCTTGTGTCAGGCGTAGCTTGGTCATTACTGCTCCTCTATTTAGTCTGGACTCACACTTCATACTGTACCATGCTGTTGATATTCTCTGCCTGGAGTTGGAAGAGATGGTATGTTGTCCTCTTCTAAGTTCCTGTTCATCCATTTTCTATTGAAGATAAGTGTTCTTCCTTTTGTATTTTGTTGTTCCCATTGGCTTGTTGTTTACTAGGCCTCAGGGAGATGTTGTTTCATTCATCTGGGAAGGAACCACTAGTCTCAGACCCTGTCACTACTCCTAAGGCTATTCAGGATTTCCAGGGCCTAGGTTTTCTCCGCAGACTTGGAAGGGGGAGGAGCCAGTATGTCCTCTGTCTTTGGGTTCATGTGCTGTTGCTACACAGGAAGGACCAAGTGTTCAAGTCACAAGCAGTCTAACATTGTAAAGGGTGATCCCACTGCTAGAAATGTGAGTTGAGAGGGGACCAGCACTCATGGAAACTATGAAAGGTGTTCCAGTTCCTTCTCCTAGTTCTAGATGCCCTAAGGCACTGTGCACAAACTTAAGGGAAATGTTAAGCTACCAGTTTAGTCATCAAGGTGACCTAGCTTAAAGCCTTATTAGACCTTGGTGCTGGGAAGGGAATACAGGATGAATCCACCCTTCTATTTACGAACGGTCATATTTTTGTGGAGGGTTTACAGTACATGACACCCCCATGCCCCATATTTATGACTTTGGCCAGTTCGAAGAGTATTTGATCGCTTTGTGCAGTATATTTTGGTTCTCTGGTTTTACTGAGAGGGAAATTGACACCCTACTCACACGGGCAGAGACCTATAGGTAGCCATTGTAGAGCAGACTGGAGAGCTGCAGAGAACTTTCATAAAAGGGCCAGATGCCTTTATAGTGACCTTTGCCCATAGCAATGCAATACAAGAAGTGTGTAAAATTGCATTTAATTAGCATTATATTGATAGACTGTAAATGACATGTCTAAACAAGGAGCTAGTGAGCAGCCTGACGCTAGCGGGTCCCCTGCAGTAGTCATAGCTAGTCCCAGTGCATCACCAGCCACCACCAAGCATGATGCCCTTAACAATGCCTTAATTTCTAGGAGAACCTGCTTCCCATGATATACTTGGGAAGTTCATACAATAACCCTTTTGCTACCGACGCTGTACATGAAGCTTCTGGGCTTCTGGACTTGTTACCCTGTGGCCAGTGAGGATGCTGGTAATTGATTTAAATGAGATCAGCATCGCTGAAGAGGCTGAGAGCATTTAAACTGCAATTCTTATTTTGGCCACCAGGTGGCAGGCCAACATAAGAGATGAGCAATAGACTAATAAATTGGTTTTAAAAATACCTAATTTTTCAAAATTAAAAATTTATTTTGTAGGCTCAAATACAAGCTTCAAAATCATTACAATAAAGTAAAACATTTTGTAAAAGACATACAAATTTTAAAAAATATTAAGTTTAAATTACCCCCTTCAGTATAATAAAAAAATAAATACCTAAATAACAAAAATATAAAAATCATGGGTATCACCACAACCAAAAACACCCATAGTATTAGAATATACAAATAATTTTCCAATATGGTGAATGGCGTAACAGAAAAAAGGGGTCAAAATGGACAATTTGCTATTCTTTCATTGCTTCTCTTACCCCCCCAAAAAAACAAACAAAATATGATCAAAAAGTCACACACTCCAAAATGGTATCAATAAAAATGAAAGATTGTCTTGGAATTCCTAGCACTTGTGTGGGATGTCACTGAGAAATTTAAAGACTACCGCTTAGCATTTTAGCAACACCATTTGTGATCTATACTGATTAAAACCTCTGGTGCACCTCAACACCGCCAAGTTAGGAGCTTTAGTAAAAGATGGGCCTCACGTCTTGCCATCTACAACTTTGTAATCAAGTGCCCCCCTTATGTATAGTGCCTCTCATATGTGCTCCCTTTATGTATAGCGCCTCTTATATGTGCCCCCTTTATGTATATTGGCTTATATATGTGCCCCTTTATGTATAGTGCCCCTTATATGTGCCCCCTTTATACATAGTGCCTCTTTGCTGTGCCTTCTGAATACAGGGTGCACACACTGTATTATAATACTTAGTAGAAGCTAGAATGCAGTGGGTAACAGAAGGTGTGACGTTACCAGGTACATTTTGCTGATGGTCACATGGTAAGAGGTGTAATAGATGCAAGGGGTATATATATATAGTATATGTAATTGCTTGGAGTGGTATTACAATTCTTACACTCCGCTACTGTCTATATTTGCTAACATAAATATCATCATTATACTTAATTATAGGTCCTCCACGAATGTGCATTCATATGCTTGTTATGAAACTGTTATTACATGTAATATGCCTGGTTCACCAGCAGGTGGCAGCGTGTATGACAGAGCTATAAGTAGATAGAATGGAACTCACCATTCTATTCTCCCCACCTCTGGACAGAGGTGGGCCCGTCCTGCTTCCTACCAGAAGGGAGGGGCAGCAATTCCAGTCAGTTTTAGTTCTAGGCTAGTCAGGTCACTGTAAGTCAAAGTCTGGGCACCGTCACTGCCTGACGTGCCTATGTCAGCCAGAGCAGCCTAAGCTCTGTTGGCCATGGAAGCAAATAAATAAAGTGAAGTGATAAAGCTTGCCTGTCAGTACAGCAGGTAGAAAGAAAGTAAAGCTATCAAGTTTGCCTGCCAGTTTTTGTCAAAGCCTGCTGGAACCAAGACAAAGCCTCAAAATTGTTTGAATGCAAGTTTACCCAAGTAAAGCTGCTGTTGAATTTTTTATCAAGGTCTGGACTCAAGTAATTCTTCGTCCCTCAAATATCCCCTTTTTAATGCTTCGCGGTTTAAGCCTGGGCTCCCGCTGTATCCATATAGGAGCACCGTTACACATACAGGCCGCTCCAAACCACTCAGCATTCCATTAAACCTGGGACACGATAGGGCCGCGGGCAGGGGCGTAGCTAACAGTTCATGGGCCCTGGTGCAAGAGTTCAACTTGGGCCCCCCTTCCCTCAGTGCTTTGTGTGTCTTCTTATGAGGCACAACGGTCTTTGGGCCCCCTCAGGCTCCTGGGCCCGGTAGCGACTGCTACCTCTGCACCCCCTATAGCTACGCTCATGGTCGGGGGGGCGGCATGTTGCATATATACTGCAGTGTACTGATATGTGAGTTACAAGGTATAAATTGCACTTTTAAAGATCAGTACACTGCTGTATATACCATATATCTGTACATAGTGCATCTATTATACCTCATATATCAGTACACTTCTGTATATAATATATATCTATACACACTGCTTCTATCATACCCCTTACCTCACATATCAGTACACTGCTGTATATAGTATATGGCCTCTTTCACACGGGCGTCATGTTTGATGCCCGGATAAGAGGCGGGTGCATTGCAGTAAAATGCGCGATTTTTACGCTCGTGTGCAAACTGTTGTAATGCGTTTTGCATGCGCGTGCGAAAAATCGGCATGTTTGGTACCCATACCCGAAGCTGGACTTCATCACTGAAGTCCGGTTTCGGGTTGAGTATTCTGTATATTTTATTATTTTCCCTTATAACATGGTTATAAGGGAAAATAATAGCATTCTCACTATAGAATGCTAAGTAAAATGTTCATTAAGGGGTTAAACAAAAAATATAAACTCACCTTATCCACTTGATCGTGTAGTTGCGATCTCTTCTCTCTTCTTCAAGCATTACCTGCCGGCTAAAGGACCTGTGATGGCGTCACTGCGCTCATCACATGGTCCAATCACATGGTCCATGGTGATGTAACATGTGATTGGACCATGTGAAGTGACATCACCACAGATCCTTTAGCTGGCAACTAAGAAGAAAGAAGAGATCGGCAACTAAGGGATCAAGTGGATAAGGTGAGGTTTTTTTTTTAACCCCTTAATGCACATTTTACTAAGCATTCTGTAGTGAGAATGCTATTATTTTACCTTATAACCATGTTATAAGGGAAAATAATGAAGATCAGGTCCCGTCTCTTAGCAACCTTGCGGGAAAATCGCACTGCATCCGCACTTGTTTGCGGATGCTTGCGATTTTCACTCAGCCCCATTCACTTCTATGGGACCTCCGATGCGTGAAAAACGCAGAATATAGAACATGCTGCAATTTTCATGCAATGCAGAAGTGATTCATGAAAATCACCGCTCATGTGCATAGCCCCATAGAAATGAATGGGTCAGGATTCAGTGCGGGTGCAATTCGCCAACGTCACGCATTGCACCCGCGTGGAAAACTCGCCCGTGTGAAAGGGGCCTATATCTGTACACACCCCATCTATTATACCTGACATATCAGTACACTGCTGTGTATACTATCTATAGTGAAAACCACAAGTTTACATACACAATATAAAAAGACACATCTGCATGATTTTCTTAATATCTGTCGTGAAATCAGAATAAACTTTTCCTGTTTTTGGTCAATTAGGATTACCATAATTATTATAATTTGCCCAATGCCAGAATAATGAACCAGAGATAATGTTTTAAGGAATTTTTATTACTTTCTGCAAAGTCAAAAGTTTACATACATTTTATTATTATTTGGTACCATTGCCCCTAAACTGTATGACTTGAATCAAATGTTTTGGATATCCTTCCACAAGCTTCTCACAATAGTTGGTCTGAATTTGGGCCCAATCCTCCTGACAGAACTGTGTACCTGAGCCATGTTTGTTGGTCTCCTTGCTCGCATCTGCCTTTTCAGCTTTGCCCATAAATTGTCAATAAGATTGAGATCAGGGCTTTGTGATGGCCGCTCCAAAACATTGACTTTGTTATCCACTTTGGCAGTATGCTTTGGGTCATTGTCCATTTGGAAGACCCATTTCCGCCCAAGCTTTAACTTCCTGGCTGATGTCTTGAGAGGTTGCTTCAGTATTTCCACATAATCTTCTTTCCTCATGATGCCATCTATTTTATGAAGTGCACCAGTTCCTCCTGCAGCAACACAACCCCACAACATGATGCTGTCAACCCCGTGTTTCACAGTTGGAATGGTGTTCTTAGACTTCCAAGCTTCTCCCTTTTTCCTCCAAACGTAACGATGGTCATTATGGCCAAAAAGTTAAGTTTTAGTTTCGCCAGAACACAGGAGGTGTCTCCAAAATTTAGGTCTTTGTTCCTGTGTGCATTTGCAAACATTAATCTGGCTTTTTTATGTTTCTTTTAAAATAATGGCTTCTTCCTGGCAGAGTGGCCTTTTAGCCCATGTTGATACAGTACTTGTTTCACTGTGCATACTGACACAATCTTACCAGCTTGTTCACAAGGTCTTTTGCTTTTGTTCTTGGGTTGATATGCAGATGTCGGACCAAAGCACTTTCATCTCTGGGACACAGAACCCGTCTCCTTCCTGAGCGGTATAATGGCTGGATATTACCATCTTGTTTGTACTTGTGTAAAATTGTTTGTGCAGATGAACAAGGCACCTTCAGGTGTCTTGAAATTGCACCCAAGGTTGAGCCAGACTTCTGCCCACTTAAGTCCACAATTCTCTTCCTGAGATCTTGGTTGATTTTTTAGACTTTCCTATGATGCTACACTAAGAAGCAATGTGTTTCAGGTGTGCATTTAAATACATCCACAGGTGTGTCTCTATTTATCTCAGATGTTGCCAACACACCGAACAGAAGCTTCCAAACACATGACATCATCATATGGGCAGTCCAGAGTTGTTTAAAGGCATAGTAATCTTAGTGTATTTAAACTCTTGACATTGCAGAAAGTAATAAAAATACCTTAAAATATTTTCTCTCTTTCATTATTCTGGCATTTGGCAAATAGTAATAATTATGGTAAACCGAATTGACCAAAAACAGGAAAGGTTTATTCTGATTTCATGTGAGATATTGAGAAAAACATGCATAAGTGTCTATTCATATAGTGTATGTAGACTGTATCTGTATATACTGCATCTGTTATACCTTGTACCTCACATATCAGTACACTGCTGTTTATACTATATATCTGTACACACTGCATTTATTATACCTCGTATCTCACATATCAGTACACTGCTGTATATACTATATATCTGTGCACACTGCATCTATTATACCTCATACCTCACATATCAGTACACTGCTGTGTATAAAAATATCTGTACACACCGCCTATATTATATTTTGCACCTAACAAATGAGTAGACTGCTGTATATACTATATATCTGTACACACTGCATCTCTTATACCTCATACATCACATATCAGTACATTGCTGTATATACTATAATTCTGTACATATTGTATGTATTATACCTTGTACCTCACATATCAGTACACTGCTGGATATATTATATATTTGTACACACAGTATCTCTTATACCTCATACCTCACATACCAGTATATTGCTGGACATACTATATATCTGTACACACTGTATCTATTATACCACATACCTCACATATCAGTACACTGCTGTATATACTATATATCTGTACACACTGCATCTATTATACCTCACATATCAGTACATTGCTGTATATGCTATATATCTATATACACTGCATCTATTATACTTTGTACCTGACATATCAGTACTCATTGTGTATACTATGTGTCAGGTACCAGGTAGAATATAATCCTCAAATTTTTTAAACTCCCAAGGTTAATATTTCCCAAATAGGAGCAAACTCTAATTAAGTGATTAATTTCTAACACCTTTTAATTTTAACCCATATTAAGTGCATCATATGACTGATTGGACATTTCCTACTATTTATCTTGATAATCCCAGCTTCCAAAAACTGAAAATGTTATACTGGGAATTTGCAAATTCTCCAGCCAGTTGTTTAAATAGTCCGCCCTCGCCCATCATTAACCATTGTATCTGAGATGCTAAAAAATAGCCTAGAAAAACGGGGATAGACAATCCGCCATCCGCTTCATTTGGCAACAAATATTTCAGTTTCAGCTTGATTCTTTTTCTTCCCCATATAAGATCGTTTAATAATCTTTCCAGCAGATTAAAGAAGTGGTCCTCAATCCATGCTGGACATGGCGATATTACATATAAAATCTGCGGGAGAAGGACCATTTTTATAAGTGCGATTCTATCCGTCTGATTTATTGGTAGTTTTTGCCATACACATACTTTGCTCTTAACCATATCCAAAAGTGGAGAAATGTTTCATTTTAAATAATCCTGAATAATGGAGCTTAGTCTAATTCCTAAATATTCAAATGTATCTGTTTATTTCAATATTTTATCCTCAGCTAAGCTCTGGGATATTTCATTCCTATCGGCAATAATTCTGATTTTGTCCAGTATACTTTGAACCCGGATATTTGTCCAAATTGATTGATTATCCTCATTAAATACGGCATTATAGATGTCCCCTCTTCCAAAAAAATCAAAATATCGTCCGCATACATGCACATTTTGTCCGAGACCCCCCTACTACTAAAACCTTTAATTTTCTCATCTGTTCGAATTTTACTTGCAAGGGGTTCGACAAAAATAGCAAATAATGGAGAGAGGGGACGTCCTTGTCTAGTACCTCTGTGTGATAGGCTCTGATAAAGACCCATTTATATTTATTCTCACTTTAGAGCACTTATACAATAATTGCACCCATTTTATAAAATTGTCTCCTAAGTGCATCTCTTGCATTATTTTGCAAAGATAGGCCCACTCCACCCTATCAAGCGCTTTTTCAGCATCCAATGACAGGATGGAGTGGGCCGATCCTTACCTATCTGGATTTTCAGCAGGGCACGTTGAATATTCATTTGAGCTTGTCTTAGGTATGAACCCTGATTGATCTGGGTGTATTAATTTTCCTATAACTTTTTTTAATCGATTTGCAAGTAATTTGGCACATAATTTAAAATCAGTATTTAAAAGAGAAATAGGACGCTATGAGCCCACTGCATTTTCATCTTTTCCCTTTTTCTTTATAAGTATTATTTCCACTTCTAATAAGGATGAAGGCAAATTACCTAATTCCAAGGATTCTTTCAGAACTTGAAGAAAAACAGGCAGAACTATCTCTCCATGTCGCCTATACGTTTCAAACGGAAAACCGTCCAATCCAGGGGTAGAATTTCCCTGGATGGATTTGAGAGCATCAAATATTTCCTCCAAGCTAATAGGACAATTCAAAAGCTCATTATCAACCTCAGAGAGCCTAGGGAGTGAAATACCCATATTCTATTTTTTTCTTTTTGATTTTGTACCAAAGTAGATAGTAATCTCCCCGGCTTTCCTGTCTGGATAAAATATTTTGCCCCAGCAAAAAAAAATCTGTGTTGCGCTTTATCTACAAGATAATTTTTATGTAATATTTTTGCCTCTTTTAATTGATTCTGCAATTCCAGCAAATTATTTTCAATAAATTCTTCTTGTAATTCTTTTATTCTTTCAACTAAAATGTTCTCCTTTTTGGCAAACTCCGATTTGGTCCCCTTAATCATACCAATAAACATCCCTCGGAGATACGCTTTAAATGCGTCCCAAACATAACATATATGAGTAGAGGCAATATTTACACACCAAAACTCCTTAATATCTTCATTTGTACGCTCAAGATCACCAATTAAATTCAGCCAGTTTGGATGTAGGCGAAATCCTTTCCTTTATTGTATAATGATTATTTTTGAAATACTACAAGATCCAGGGAATGATCTGACACACTATGTGTTTCGTACTTCATAATGAAGATCCTGTCCAAAAAATCCAAACTAGCTAAGGCTAAGTCTATTCTAGACATTATCGTATTTGAGCGACTAAAACATGAATAGGCTCTCTTCTCATCATACCTCCATACATCTATCAATGCTAGTTCTTGAGACGCTCTTTTCAACAATGTCTGTTGTCCTGTATCATTTTTATCATTGGAGATAACTGAAAATCTATCTTTCTTGATATCAATGACATTATTAAAATCTCCCATTATTGACACAGGACATCTAGGTCTTGCATAGGTAAAGTCAACCAAATGAGATATAACATACAATGAGAATGGCGAGGGTATGTACACAAAAGCTAAAATACAAACTATACCATTCCATTGACAATGAAGAAATATAAACCTACCCTCTTTGTCTATTTTTTTATCAAGTGGGAGGTAGTCAACATCACGATGTATATAGACCAGTGGTGGCGAACCTATGGCACGGGTGCCAGAGGCGGCACTCAGTGCCCTCTCTGTGGGCACCCACACCCTGGAAAAAGTCTATGGTGTACCAATATGCCTTAGACTTTGCCTGCCAGTCTTCAGCGCAGGCGCACTAGGAAGAACACAGGCAGCGCATTAAATGCAGGCAGGCTATTATAGCTAAATGATAAAGTACATGGAAGATATACTATATTACCGTGTTGGCACTTTGTGATAAATAAGTGGGTTTTGGGTTGCAGTTTGGGCACTTGGCCTCTAAAAGGTTCGCCGCCACTGATATAGACTCTTACCCCACGGGAATGTGTGGAAAAACATGAATGATACTCATATTTCGCTCATTGCCTCTTCAATATATTTATTTTATCATATATAACATGTCTTCTTCATCCCCACAATTGCTGGGAATTGTATCAAAAATTATAACCCTTTTAGTTTTATCTCCCAATCCACGCACATTCCATGTTAGAATCTTGTTAATGACTACCTCTCAATTGATGAAACAGGCCTATTATTCCCATACTCATCATAAAAGGTCCACCGAGACAGCCAAGACCCTCCCCCACCCTCCCCCAATCCGCATCCCCATCACATGGTCGGCAAAGATAATCACCTCCCCAACCTCTTACACATCCCTCCCCAAACTCCCCTCTCCGTATTTTCCGCTTTTTTACGAACCTATCTCCTTACGGTTTAGCCAGTCCCTCGTTTCCTCTGGAGCACTAAAAAAATAAACTTGATCTCGGTATATGACTCTCAATTTAGTGGGATAAATAAGGGAATATTGTATCTTTGCTGCAGCCATTCTCTTTTTCACTTCCCTAAACTCCTGCTGTTTGTGTTGCCCTTGAAAAATCTGGATATACTTCTATATTACAACCATTATATTATATTGTCTGTAGTTTCCGTTTACTCATAATAGTATATCTATCTTTGGAGCATAATATTTTAGCTAGAATTGCTCTAGGTGGACTCCCTTTTGGAGGAGGCTTTCCTGGAATCCTATGAGCTTTCTCAACTAAAAACCCAGATGATAGCCCCTCTGCTCCAAATCTATCTGTTAAGCATTGCTGAATAAACCCAGTTGGGTCTTCTTTTTCTGCTCCTTCTGGAAACCCCACTAAACGGATGTTTGATCTACGAGATATATCCTCCATTTTCGTAATTCTGTCTCAGTATATATTGACTCTACTCTATGCTTTATTGTCTCTAGTTCTTTTTTCAAACCCCCAGATGTAACCTGCAGTTCAATCACCTTTTCCCTTATTTTGTTCATCTCCTCTTTAATAAGAGTAAGGTCTTCCTGAGCTGAGGCAATCTTAACTCTCAAGTCCCCTAAGGATCGGTTCGATTGTTGAACCGCATTCAAAATATCCATCAGTTTTTTATCCACTGAATTAATCCTCTCCTCCATACGTTCTCCACTGCTTATCATGTCTTTGCCATCCTCCATCCTTTGCGGATCTCCACTATCACTCTGATTTTCTTTACTTCCCCTCTGGGAGCTTCTAATTTTCTGTGGGGATTTAAGATATTTATCTAGTCTAGTTATAAAACTAGTTCCCATTCCCCCACCTGGGGAGGACATCCCGGAGGATTTTCTGTTATGTGATTTCGGTGGCATATTAAATTAAAAAAATATATATATTTTTTCCCCTCTCAAAACCCCAAACCCATTCTTCGAGTAGTAGCAATATATAATATAAAATATATTAACAGTGTGCGATAAGTCACCATTAGATCACAACACGACGATCTTTTATCCGTCAGATATTACTTACAGTAATTCCTTTTCCATAAGAATCATTCAGGGCCAATGGCTCAATTACTTCAATTGCATCCTGAAATGAAGCTCTTGATTAGCATAAACTTGCACAATCGTCCACTCGTCAATTCTTTTAAAGTATCAGTAAACAATTAATCAATTCTTAAACGCAGCCCTTTAGTCTCCTTTTAGGGAAGTCACCATCTCCTTAAAGAAGTATCACCACCTTGTCTCACTCGATTTCCTCCTATATAACAAGAGGCAAAGGGGGGAGGTCACAGCTTTCACCTCCTCTTCAATAGTCTTCAGTGGCCTTTTTAATGAATGGGGGACCACATAAATATTATAGGGCTCATTCAGACAATACAACGTTTCAGTCATTCCATAATCGTCCAGCTGCTCCTCACAAGGGGGGGGTTACTCGCACAGATCTTGTTGCGAGACGGTTAATTTCCAGGCAGCAAAACCAACACAGGGACGGTATAGGAAGCAGACAAGTCTTACCAATTCAACATGTCCCCTCAACCATATATCAGAAAACGGGGACCCTGGCAACACACTCCACTCCAAGGCTGCCCATGTATGCCCAAACGCCGACACCACCTCGCTGACACTCTCCACACCACCCTGTGTCACGGTGTCATCCTCTCACCACGGCCACATGTCCAGGGCGGGATCCCGAGACTTCGCGTTCCTCTCCAGGGCAGCTCACTAATGCACAAATCCGGCCACCACCTCACCAGCTCTCTCCACTTCAACATGCGGATTCCTCTGCTTCAACAGGCGGGGCCGTCCCTTCCTTCTTAGCGCTGACCGGCCTATCCACTACCGCCTGCTTCCAGCATTCGGCGTCAGGCAGCCCAGCAGCGCTTGTAGGGATGAAGAAAACCATCTCGGCAAGACCTGCGGTACACGGAGGAGGAGGAGGAGGGAGGGAGCGTTAGGAGTCAGTATTAGAGCTAAAATTAGTATTAGTAGGTAGTATTACGGTTATTAGGAATAGTAATAGGCTAGGGCTAGTATTAGAATTAGCATTAGGGTAAGGGTGTCAGTATTAGGGCTCATGCTCACAACCGTCGAGTGTTTTGCGGTTGACAAATTGCGGATACATGAAACACGCATACCAACTGTGTGCATTCCGCATTTTGCAAGATGGAATGGCCTCACCCTAATAAAACAGTCTTATCCTTGTCTGTAATGTGGACAATAATAGGACATGTTCTATTTTTTTGTAAAATGCCCATGCAGACATACGGACATGGAATACATACAGAGTCATTTCTGTTGTTTTGCAGCCCCATTGAAGTGAAGAGTTCCACGATACAGGCTTAAAAAATAAACAGATCAAAATAAGAAACAAAATAAGATCATGTGCATGAGCTCTTAGGGTTAGGATCAGTGTTAGTGATGTTAGTAAGTGTTAGGATTTGCACTAGGATCAGTATGAGGGTTAGGGGTCAGTATTTAGTGTTAGGGGCCAGTATTAGATTTAGGGACCAGTATTATGGTTAGGGGTTAGTATTAGAATTGGGCACAGCATTAGAGTTAGGGGCCAGTATTAGGGTTAGGTGTAGTATTAGGTTAAGGGTCAGTATTAGAGTTAGGGCCAGTATTAGGGTTAGTGGCCAATATTAGAGTTAGGGGCCAGTATTAGGGTTAGTGGCCAATATTAGAGTTAGGGGTAGTATTAGGGTTAGGGTAAGTATTAGAGTGTAGGTAAATGTGATATTCTGTATTGGGGTCAATGTTAGGGGTTAGTATTAGGTTTAGTGTTAGAGTCAGGGGCCAGCATTAGGATTAGGGGTCAGTATTAGGGTTTGGGGTCAGTATTAGCATTAGGGGTCAGTATTAGGGTTGAGGGCCAGTATTAGGGTAATTTTTAGGGTCCTATTGAGGTTAGGGTACATGGAAATAAAAGGGGAGGGCAGTTTCTACTCACCTGTCCCGATGATGTCTAATGATGCAGTGATGCAGACCTGGCTTCTTCTGGTTGGTCTGTTCCTGTGGAATGACACAGGCAGCGAGATGATGTTATCGCGCCATCTTTGTCACATCGATGTGCCGGGAATTGCTAAGCAGGGAACCAGTGGTTCCCTTGTGCCCCTGATGATGCTGCATGCTCCATTGCTTCTGCGTTCAGTGGACGCAAATACAGATGAGTTCACCGGCTGCATAAATTGGCGGCCCTAAACACCTACTGGCTTGGGGGGCATATTCCACCCTACCCCAGCCCAGCCCACCCCTGGGCTGGGGGCATAGTTACCCCTAGGAGAACTCGCCTTTCCTCCTAAAATGTTGAGAGACTTACCTTCATAAAGATGAATCAGGCATGGATCAACCAGGATTTCCAGACACCGATTCCTGATGTGACAGAATATATAATTCTGCCTCTAATGATCATACTGTAATGTGCTACCATACTGAAATATTTTCTTCAAAATTTGCTGTTTCTTCTGGCCATGTGGTGCTGTCACCATTCTGATGCTGCCACCCGCCTGATGCCATCTGCCTGCTGCTTCCACTGCCATTCCTACAATGCGGCTTCTTGGCCTACTCATATGTACATGTTACATTTTTACAAGGATATGCATACCACTCGGCCTTGCTATCACACTGCTGTTGTTGGGTTCTGTTACTACTGTTGTCTGCCACCATCTTGTCCTGTATGACAATGCTCGCCCCCTGCCCCCCCCCCCCCATTCTCCATTTTGTCATGGGGCCACTATTGTCACTGTTACTGCTGCTGATGCCACCTACCAAGAGGAAATTAAGCAACCCCTGTAAGGGTTACAGCTGCACCCAAAAACATTGTAGAAGTTTAAAGAATAAGGTTTCAATAGTTAGCTATATTCTGAAGTGAAAAGTCTATTCTTCATTGTATACAGATATTATTTCTACAAGATTACATTTTCTTCTTGTTAGTTTCTTTAACTTCTTGTTCGGATCCCCAAAGATTTGATCCCACAGCTCAGGAAAATGTATAAGTGCTGATGTCTTGTGTATGGCAGAGAAGCTCCTGCCTTCCATGATATATCAGGATGTGACTCCTGTACATTGTTTTATATTATTATGTTTTAATGTGGATTTTCTTTCACTTTATCTTGTACCATATTGCATAAGGTAAATGATTTCATCTTATTGTCCTGTGCCTACCGCATGTCATGTAATGTGCTGGTTTATAACAGTCTCTGGTTATACATGGAGCAGCTCCATATTGATTGTTTTTATGAATTCATATTTATTCTGTATTATTATGATAAGTATTTTCATTATGACATACTTGCCTCTTGAAGGCGTTTTCCATATTTTAGATATCGATGAACTATCCTCCACATAGCAAACACAATGCAGCTGCACTCTGCAACCAGTGAATTTATGGATTATACATTTTACTAATGCTATATATATATATCTATATGTAATTTATATGAATGAATAGTAGTTGTTTTCGCAGTGTGGTTCACTGTGACATGGGTTGCCATATTTGCTCATGTTTTTTGCTCTGGCATACTGGCTGCAGGCTTCCTGTGTAGGTAGGCTGTGTGTAAACTGTCTCTTGTCCTTGCATACTCCCTTCCCTGTTTGTCTGGTTCTTGTGGGGTTAATGTTCTGGTCTGAGTGTGTTTGCTAGGTGGTCAGATCTAGGTGTGTAGATGCTGCACCCAGCAAAGCTGGAGACAGCGTCTATGCACCTGACCTGGGATTATTCCATTTGCCCTCTTCGGGCAGGGCTCCTAGGTTCTGCAGAGGGAGGACAATTAATCTATGTGTACAGCTCTGACTAGGACCGCTAGGTAGCAGAGTTCGCATACGGTCTAGTCATCTGCCTGTTCTGTCTTGTTTTAGCAGCTCTGTCTGTGACCACCATGCATCTGTTTTACATGGGGTCCAGGCATCTGCTTGTCTTTCTGTTTCAGCAGCTCTGTCTGGGACGGGCATGCATCTGTTCTGTAGTCTATTGTTTCCTTGTATAGCTTTCATGCTTCTCTGGGTCCCTGTCTTGTTTTCGGGTTTTCCGTTATGTTCTATCTGAACTGTGCCCTGACTTTGGGTTTCAGTCTGCCTCGTGTTCACCAATCACCTGGACAGCTGGTGCTTGCACCAACGTCAGTCTTTGCAGGTAAGTGGCCAAGTGCACCGGGATCAATCTGGAGGTGCGACTCTGTGAAGAACAGGGCTCACTGAGTCTTCTCTCTCTAACTGGTGCACTTGGTCCATCTGCCACTTTATCCTTACCTGCTGGTCCAGCTTCCTGTCTTGTCTGGATCTCTGTTAATAAAGTATTTGTTTTTTCGTCCTTGCTTTGTCTGTCTGCTTGCCGTGGTGTTTTATGTTTGAGAGATGTCCTAGGGGCCTGTATTAACCTTGCTAGAACATGACAATTACTTATTTAAAATATTTTGATCAAAATCATTTGTGTCCTACCACCGACAACTCTTTTAGATGGGACCCTTCTCTACAATGACTCTTCTCATAATAATCCATAGAAATCTATCAGGTGTCATCATCAGTGGGTTAATGCATTAACATACCAGGAATTATTTTAGCAGTAGCCACATCTGTATATTCAGTGTTTGCAGAGTTGCAGCGCAGGCTGTTGCATTGTGAGCCACTGTGATGTGCAGAGTTGCAGCGCAGGCTGTTGCATTGTGAGCCACTGTGATGTGTACCTGCAAAATTTATTTCATTTTATAGTGTGGGTTGGTTTTTTTATTTTTGCATTGTGCATGTGGAAGTGTGGCTACCTTCAAGTTGATCCTTCAGCCAAGCCATCCATCTTTGCAATGCTGTGCAGTTAATAGTTGGATACTACTTTCCCTGGATTTATTTAAGGCCTTTGAGCACTGGGAGAGGAGCTATAATTGAGTAGGGTCCTTGCTAAAAAAAATGTCACCTTTTTGTGATGGATGGGCAAAAATGATTTTGATCAAAATATCATTGCCACCCGCACTGATCGGCTATTTTTGAAGTTTACAGCATCAAAAAATAAACAGAGGACAGAGTTGGAAGCATACATCTTCATCCACTGTGTAGTGGCCATGCCAGCTTACATTCAAGTAAATGGGACCAGAGCTGCAGAACTTTCGCATGGCCACAACATAGTGGACCGAGCCTTCTGCTTCCAGCTATATCCACTGTTTCCTGCACCAGAGGTTGAGGATAGATCATTGATATGAAAAAGCTGGAATACTATATTAATTTGGCATTTAATCTATGGAGGTTTGGATTTTGTTTAATTCCTGTAAAACCGTCCATATTCTGTATTCCCGATCTAGTTATTTTTTTTATAGTTGCGGTTATACCAAATATGTGTAGTTTCACCACTTTTGCACACTAAAGGTATGCTTAAGTGTCCATTCACATGTCCGCATGAATGTGTCCACATCCCTTCCACAATTTTAGCGGAACGGGTGCGGACCCACTCATTTCAATGAGGCTGCAAAAGATGCGGACAGCACACCGTGTGCTGTCCGCATTCGTACTTCCTTTCTGCAGCCCCACCAAAAAGATAGAGCGTGTCCTATTCTTGTCTGCAGCCATGGACAAGAATGGGTAGTTCTATCATAGTGCCAGCCATGTGCGGTCCATGTGAATGGGTCCTTGATCCGTGCGCACTGCAAAAAAAAAATGGAACGTGTTTTCTTGGTGAGGAGGCGTGGAGAGAAACCCCACAAAAGCACTCTATAGTGCTTCATTGGGTGCCTCCGTTCTGCACCGGTCCTTCCAGATTGCGGACCCATTCAGGTAAATGGGTCTACATCCGTAATCCAGTGTGCACGCGGCCAGTGCCCGTATATTGCAGACCCACTGTTTGCGGGTCGCAATGCGGGCATGGACGGGCAACTGCCATGCGCATGAGCTCTAAGGTTGTTCCTCAACATTTTAGTTCCTATCTTCTCCTTGCCAGCTTCTCTGTCCGTGTGTGCTGTGTCATCTTCTGGGGAAAACGAACAACATCTCATCACCTACCACCCTGCTCATTACACGTGTATATATATATATATATATATATATATTTGCAGAAAAGAAAACTGGTCCATCCATGAGTACCATAAACCAGACCACCATAGCGGGCTTTCGACTTAAAGGACCCTCAGATGTTCCTGAACTGCAAGTTCTCATCTTCCTTCTGGTTCTTCTCATTTATCTTATTTCTCTTTTCATAAATCTCTCCATTCTACTTCTGGTTTGCTTCGATCTCCACCTGCACACTCCCATGTACTTCTTCATCTGTAACTTGTCTATCATAGACATATGCAGCTCTACTACAGCGCTACACACACTTTTTATGATCTTCGTTACGCAAAACCACATTGTTTCCAACTGGTCCTGTTTGACCCAGTTGCATATTTTTGGTTCATTAACGAGTAATGCATTTTCAATTTTGGCCGCCATGAGCTTTGATCGCTACATAGCAATCTGTAGGCCTTTACATTATCACACTGTCATGAGTTGGAGACTCTGTGGTTTGCTGGCCTCAGTCAGCACAGGTTTTGGGTTTATAGAGGCACTTCCAATCACAATCCTCTTTTCAAAGTTCACCTGTTACATTTCCAAGGAAATTGATCATTATTTTTGTGACACTGTGGTTATCCGGGACATTACATGTAGTGATATTACAGATTTAGACCTTTACATTCTCATTCTTGGCAATGCAAACATAATTATTCTACTTTCTCTGACTACAACTCCCTATGTTTTTATTATTGCTTGTATTTTAAGGATAAGCTCGAGTTCTGGGAGACGTAAAGCTTTCTACACGTGTTCCTCACACATTACAGTGGTTGTCACCTTCTATTCTTCCATAATCATACAGTACATAGGAACAGTTTCTGGGAACAACATGGGATCTAACAAAATACTCTCTCTCTTTAACACGGCCATTGTCCCCATGATGAACCCACTGATCTACAGCTTGAAAAATAAAGATGTAAAATCTGCCCTACGACGAAAACATTTACTGTGGAGAGGGATAGTGGAAGCCAAACGGAACTGAGCAATTGTAGTAGGCAATTCTTAAAATAGACTATTCCACAGCATGATTATTCTTACTGTAAAGAACCTCTTTCTAAGCTATGGATTAAAATCTTCCTTCATCTGCGAGTGGCTGATGTCTCTGGTATAGGGGTAAATTGCAACAAACACACTTGCCCCCTTACAAAGTTCTATTGTTGTTTGTTGCATTATGATAATGTTCATATAACTGAATTGTGATGATATTTCACACTGTATGGTACTCGTAATGCTGTGTACCCACCGTAAACACACCCCTTGATGCATTGCAACTTGTAGCAAACAGATGTTTTAGCAGTGTTCATATTCCTGTTTTAGTTGATGACACCAGAAACGACATTCCTGGATGTCATTTTGCAGGTGGGGTGTAGTTGTCAGAGGGGGCAATTTACAGTTTTCCTACATCTGACCTGATGGTTTTGCATGTCTGCAAAAACTTATCATAACTGGCACTTTCATTGTCTCCCTTTTGGGCAGAAGTGTGCTAGTCCTGCTTCCCATCCTCCTCAGGGCTAAGGTGGCCATAAAATGTATGTGCCACTTCTTCTGTCCCCTCGCGAATCAGATTTGTCAGCATCTCCTCCAGGACATGAAGAAGTGGAATGACATCATTCATCCCGTAAGTTTGCTGACTGATAAATAAAGTTGCCTCCTCAAAGGGCATTAGCAAATGGCATGTGTCATGCATGATCTGCCACTGCCTAATTTGGAGGTTACACTGGGGAGTAGACCGATCAATCTCTTTTATTAAGAAATCATTGATCGCCTTCCTCTGCTGGTGGTGTAACTAATGGAGAGTTGAGCTTAAATGGGTGAAAACGTCGCTTATTATGCAATGTTGGGGAAGAGCATTTTGCCTTTTCAGCTCATGTTTTGCATGGTATGAGTGGCTGAAGTGCATGCACAATATTGTGGACATTTATTTTAACAGCTCTTGCAATTCAGTGAAATACTTGAGAAACTGGGTGACAGTGAGATTGAAGACGTGAACCATTCTTCTTCCCATTATCAGTAAACATGGTTTCTATCTCCAGTTTGAGAGGAGACAGCCAGTGTTCAATTTTTATAATGATTATTCTTAGCAGTTCCTCCCCAGTGTGGCTCCGTTTTCCCAAGCTGACCAGGTGCAGAATCATGTGCCAATGTCTAGCTTTGCATACATGATATGTTGGAGGACCACTGTGAACTATTCCTACATTGGAGGGTGAGGACTAGGTGGAGGATGAGGAGGCAAAGGAGAGCATTGGTGCAGAAACTCCAGTATTACAATACAAAGGCAGCATTGCCATCACCTGGCCAAGTTGCTGGTGTACCTTGTCCAGAACCTCATTTACCCACTGGGATATGAACTACATATATTGTCTTGGCCATAGTTTTAACTCCATACGTAAGCACTGGTGTGAACTCTACCAGACACAGAGAGGCCTGTAAGACCTGTCCTAGGTTGCAAATATGGCTCACATATGTATACACCTAGACCTGCCAATAACCTCAATATAACTCATATGTTTGTATGTTAAAGCCTAAAGCAGAATTATGCGATTCATATTTCTGAATGTCATATAACAGTTATATGTATATTGTGTTATCAGAAGCAGAAAAGAAAATGTACCTTTAAGACTGATTATATCACTGGAAAGGTAAGCCAATCACAGCCAGCCTCACACTGCCCAAGAGTCTTAGCCAATCACAGCCAGCCTCACCCTGCCCAAGAGTCTTAGCCAATCACAGCCAGCCTCACCCTGCCCAAGAGTCTTAGCCAATCACAGTCAGCCTCACACTGCCCAAGAGTCTTAGCCAATCACAGCCAGCCTTACACTGCCCAGGAGTCTTAGCCAATCACAGCCAGCCTCACCATGCCCAAGAGTCTTAGCCAATCACAGCCAGTTACTCACTGAGCCTGTGTGGAAGTCCCCTAACAGATTCTTCCAGAATTACTATTCACCAGAGACAGAGAGGTGAACAGACATAGTTCCAGCCAGAGCAATGTTTTATGGAAGTAAAAGGGGACAAATAGGTATTTAATACAATTATATATGTTCCTATAGTTAATAGTGTCATTAGGACTGTATATTGAACTGGTTTTGTGTTTACTTGCAGTTCCACCAAATCATTGCTTGCATCAAATATCAAATTGCAAATACCAAATGCAAATGTAAAGTCCAAATTGTGACCAAATTAGGCAAATTGCTATCAAACAGTATACTGCAAATCAAATGAGCAATTGTATAGAGTCAAAGACACAAATACATCCACCATTTTATGTTAACTGACAAGATTGAACTGTTAAACCGCCATTTTGTGATAATTTATTCACCACATGTTTTGTACATGGACTGTCTCCTGCAGAAGCAGCAGTGTTATATGAAGAAAAGTTGAAGTTATTTCAAGGATTTGTTGTGCTGTTTAAACCTACTGCTTCCATAGAACGGCGCTAGAGGAATTACAGAGTAATAGACAGTCTGCTTAGACTAAAAGTCAGAGATATCATAGTTCTTCTAATGCCACAGCGCATAAGGCACTTCAAAGTGCTGCGCCTGCCACAGTGGAACTATTACCCTCAGAGGGCGAAGCAATAGCGCACCTCAACTTGCACAGTAAAGAGCGCACTAGATCAGCGGAGCGCCAGAATATACTGCTGCGCAGCAACTGATCCTTGGGTGAGCAAGTAAAGACACCTTAGCGAACCTACCATAATAAAGGCCATAGAAAGTGCATTAGTCAAACTGCAGCCGACTCTTAAAGTGGCAGAACGGCAAATGCAAAATAATCAGAGAAATAGTGCCAACTCTCCTGCGATCCCTAGAGAGAGAAAGAGTCGCATGGTGGGACAAAGTGTAGAAGGAAGAGAAGCATCAGGAGCAATGGGGACAACAGCCTCCTTCTGTTGATGTTGTCGAGCCCTGACTGCTGGAGAGAGGAAGTGGGCCATTGGAATATGCAGGCTGCCACAAGTTTTCCTTTGACACTTTTTGGTGCGCGTCACCTTGTGTCCGGATATCCTGCATTCCACCATGTTAACATCCCCCAGGGACTTGTTGAAAAATTCCAACACTGCAGATTATGGTATTTTCCATCCACCACTGCGTGAGGCCTGCCTGCTGCTGCTTTTATGAACCTGTGAATTTCTAGTGGGTTCCTCACAGGTAGTCTCAGCCCTCCCGCTTATGGCTCTACCAGTGCTTCCACCCTGCTGTCTCACGGGCAAGCTGCCACCCTGCTGTTTCACAGGCATGCTGCCATCCTGTTGTCTCATGGGCATATTGCCGCCCTCACCCCTTGATGATGACAATGCCCTCTCTCCACCCGGCTCCCACATGTTATCAACTACATAGTCACCTACATCGGTTTGTGCCTAACTCTGTTGCCTATCTCTTACACATCTCCCTTACCTCTTGAAACATGCTTAGGTGGACTGCTATCATCATAGTTGCACGCCTAGAGGAGTCCACAGCGGACCTCTATTCCTAGTCTGTGCTGATCTGAAAATGCTGGCTGTCCTCAAAAAGCTCTTCCTCACTGAAAAGCAGAGCAGAGCTGGCAGCATATGTTACTTGGCTAGCAGAAAGAGCAGAAAAAGCAATAGTCAGGTTCAGAACAGGTGAGGTCACAGAGGCAGTACCTGGGCCATACCAACTAAGCGTCGTTCCAGACTAACCCACAGATTCCTGGTTGAGCGTATCTTTTGTCACCAGATGCTGTTGAAGAGTGAGTGTCACGGGTAGGCGTGGATGTGAGGAACACCAAATAAACAAGCGGCGACAGAAAGCAGACTAGGCCTTAAAGCTAAGGAAGAGGGGATGGTAACCTCTTAACAATCTGAGCCTCTTCCTGACTGCTGACAGACAGTATGAGCAAGTCCTGGAGGTGAACGAGCTAATACGCTGGAACCTAAACCCTGCTGAAACTGTCGCAAACCCTAACTTAGGGAGCAGGAAATTAGCTAACTGATTCCTTCCACTGTGAAGGAACAAGCGTCTCCCTGAGACCTAGTAACAACGCACAAAAACGAAGGAGAAAACTGGGGAACTTAGCTTGAGACGAAAGGGACACAGAAGATCCACAAACAACCAGCATAGAATTCCAGCATGAAATATCAACTGCATGGTCAGCAGTGATAGGCGGATTTAAATAGAGCCTCCTCACTGATAACAAGCATAACCTGTGGAGAGGTGGGATCCTGCCAACAATAAAAAACAAAAAGGAAAAACAGAGAGACCTGTCAGATAGACTAACAAGTCTATTCAATCTTCTCAGATTTCTCACAGGGAAGGCAGTGACAGTGAGTCAACCATACCGGTACAGCTGGATTGTTGGTCAAAACATGACTTGAAGATGACAGTGGCAGCTCTGGGTTGTTGCTGTTGCTGCTAACACCAATCCTTCTTCTGCTGCTACTTGATGGCTACAGGAACATTTTTGCCACTGCCTATTCCTTTGGAGGCTCCAGGAAAATGTCTTTTGGCTATAGTTAGAGATGCAACTTTCCTTGAGCTTCGCGGTAACGAATCGCATTCTTTTCTAACGTGGCGGCTACAATGGTGGCAAAACGTGTGAGGACATGGGGCAAGGAACTCTGGGAAGGCGAGATGACCCATAATGCCATGCATGCAGCCAATCAGCAGCCAGCCAGACCGGTGATGTCATATCATGATAAATATGGCGGCCATCTTAGATGCTGCCATTCACTATCGTACATTGTTCAGGGACAGACGTGTATGCAGGCGCTAGGGAGAGTGAAAGAAACAATAGTTGTAAAAAAAAAAAGTAAAGAAGTGTTTTACTAGTGCAGGGAAAGGATAAGTGAGACAAATTATTTCACAGTCATAGAAAGATGTGCAGATGCTAGGGAGAGTTATAGGAAAATCCTCATTGGGAAAACAAGCGATTTACAAGGGCAGTGAAAGGACAGTGAGAGGAATCATTTCACAGTCAGTGATAGACGTGTGCAGATGCTAGGAAGAGTTGTAAGAAAAGACTTATTGTGAAAACAAGGAAAACAAGCGATTTACAAGTGCAGGGAAACATAATATGGGGATCCAGATAGTCTCATCCAGCAATTAGTTATTGGGGTGCAAGTGCTATGTTGAAAAGCCATTAAAGGCTGTGTATATATTTATCTGTGTAAAAAGATAAATATATACGCAGGTCACTTTTGCTGTTATTGACGCTAAAATCATTTGCAGTCATTTCTGGTGAAAGAGTATAGGGCGGTATTTCAGTAATACACTAAACATTTAAACGCACTGCACAGTTGCATTCATTTCTGGTGAAAGATTATAGGGGCTTATTTCATTTTTAAAAATAGATACGCACTACTGGTGAAAGTGTATAGTGGCCTATTTCAGTCCAACAAAAAATATATATTCTCTGGTCACTTCTGCACTTATTTCTGGTGAAAGCGTATAGTGGCGTATTTCAGTACTTCAAGAAAAATATATTCTGAGTACACTGTTGCAGTTATATCTGGTAAAGCCTTTGCTGGTGTTTTGCAGTATAAAAAGAAATATACATTTGCCTTTCGCTGGTGCACTTATATCTTGAAAAACCTTTATACACGTACAGCGGTAGAAAAATAAATATACATTCGCCATTCACTGCTGCACTTATATGTTGATAAACCTTTACTGACATATTTCAGTTAGTGATGGCCTTGCGGTTCGCTGGGCGGTCGTTTCGCAGCAAACTTTACTCGCTCGCTATTCGCCGAACAGGTGGACATATGGTGATGTCCGCCGGCGCCATATTCTTTTGCATTGCGTGCAACTTTGACCCATGACACATCCATGTGCTACAGGACAGCTAATAGAGACGTTTCAGCACGTGGACACACCCCCTAGCCTATAACAGAACCCAATCTGGCCGCCATTTTACAATCCGTCTTTTGTCAGTGTAGGGAGAGGTTGCTGTGCTAAGGTTCAGAACGTAAATGCCTCGCTTCAGGATCTGATGGCACAGCGTGCAAACCACTCGGGTCCTGTCGTCAGCACATTGTTTAAAGAAGTGCCAGTAGTAGGCGAACTCTCTTGGAGGCGGCTGTTCTGCTTTAGAGACGTTTCAGCACGTGGACACACCCCCTAGTCTATAACAGAACCCAATCTGGCCGCCATTTTACATTCCGTCTTTTGTCAGTGTAGGGAGAGGTTGCTGTGTGGAGCAGGGACAGGCTTTTAGGGACACTAAACGCTAGCTAATAGGGCCACAAAAGTCCTTTGAAGGACTGGTATAGGTGTTCTATCGATACTGAGGGTGTGATATACCGTATTTTTCGCCCTATAAGACGCACCGGCCTATAAGACGCACCTGGGTTTTTGAGGAGAAAAATAAGAAAAAAAATATTTTTAACCAAAAGGTGTGCTTTTGAAGTAATGGTGGTCTGTGCATGACAGTATTATGGGGGGGATCTGTGGATGGCACTGTTATGTGGGGAGATGTGGATGGCACTGTGATGGGGGATCTGTGGATAGCACTGTGATGGGGGATCTGTGGATAGCACTGTGATGGGGGATCTGTGGATAGCACTGTGATGGGGGATCTGTGGATAGCACTGTGATGGGGGGATCTGTGGATAGCACTGTGATGGGGGCATTTATGAATGACACTGTAATGGATTGGATCTGTGGATGATACATATATAGCATCTTATGCTATATGTGTCATCCACAGATCACCCCAATTACAGTGTCATCCACAGGTGCCCCCTTTTCTAAAACATCTGGCCCATGGCTGCTTAGGGGGCGGAGCCTGGCAACACGCGGTGGGCGGCCCGCCGCTAACAGCGTGACTGCTTGTATAACATTTAAAATCTTTAATTATGTCCCCTTATTTCCTAAAAGCCTAGGACAGTAGCGCTCTGCTAACCTGCTATAACGATCCTCTAGCAGGCAGAGCGGTGCGGCGGCAGGCTGGTGTGTAACGTCCTCACTGACGTCATCTGCCTGCTCCTCCTGCTTCATTCATAAAGTGAAAGGAGCAGGCAGATGACGTCAGTGAGGACGTTACACAGCACCGCTCTGCCTGCTAGAGGATCGGTATAGCAGGTTAGCAGAGCGCTACTGTCCTGGGCTTTTAGGAAATAAGGGGACATAATTAAAGATTTTAAATGTTATACAAGCAGTCATGCTGTGAGCGGCGGGCCGCCCGCCGCGTGTTGCCAGGCTCCGCCCCCTCCTCCTTCCATGCTGATACATCGCAGGCTGTGCGATGTATCGGCTTCAGCTATAGGAAAATGGTAGTATTCGCCATATAAGACGCACTGCCATTTCCCCCCCACTTTTGGGGGAAAAGTGCTCTTATATGGCGAAAAATACGGTACTTATAATATGCTTTCTAACATAGAAAGAGTATTATAGTGTATTTGTATTGGGCAGCAGATGTCTGCGGTTCTGCTGTGATACTGCAGCCAGATCGAGGGACAAACTCTATTAAATAACTAATTGCAACTGGTGTGATATACCTTTTGCCCCCCCCCCCCCTTCCCCTTAAAAAAACTGATTCAGGGGTTTAAAATATCTATAATATACGTTCTAGCATATTATAAAGTGTATTATAGTACATTTGTAATGTTCAGCAGTTGTGTATGGTTCTGCTGCGATATCGCAGCTAGATAGATGGACAAGCGGTATTTGAAAAACTATTTTTGAGGGGTGCCATTTACTGCTATATACTTTCTTCCACTAAATATTGATTGAGGCCTGCTATATACCAGATTCCACCAAATGAATTGATTTAGGGTTCCTATATACCTGAATCCACAAAATTGTTATAGAGGGATGTGATATACCGGAGTCCGAGAAATCTTTATTGAGTGGTGTGATATACCTGAATACACGCAATATTTTTTTAGGCCTGTGAAAAACCTGATTCCACAAAATAGTTATAGGGGATGTGATATGCAGTGTCCCACTACCCACATGTTGTCATATTATGCTTTGTATGCTTTATTTATATAACCTGTCTTATGCTGCAGTGCATCTTTATGCATAATCCCTACCTACAGGTGAATTAGATTACATTACACTGAGCCTACCACTGGGGGGAGACAACACATGACATATATAGCCCAGCTCAGGCTTAGTCAGGGAGGAGAAGTCTTCAGCCTTGAGCTGAAGTGTCCTCATCCTGCTCAGAAGTCTGCTAAGAGTTAGTGGACATGAGCTAGCTTCAAAAGGCATATTAATCCACCAGAAACTAAAGGAACATAGACCCAAAGGATTACGGCTATATCTACAAGCGCCTTAGGACCTTTGGAGTTAACTACTGTAGGACTTACCAGACTCCGGCAGCCTCAACAACCCGCACTGGAATAATGTTGACCAGCATTGAAGTCACCTACCAGTAAGAATAAAAATCTATATCATTAATAGCCTGAGACACAGACATCCCAACTGTGAGCAGTGGACCCCTTGAAGCTTTACCTCTGCCTATCTAAAAGAGACTGCATTTCATATCTGGATGTACTAGAGACTGTTTTATACTTGGATGTAACTGTTACCAGGAGCAACGTTCAGAAAAAGTCATAAGTTCGATATCACTGCTGTTTTAGTTTTAAATTCCTCATTTACTACTACTATATATGGTTGTACCACTACAAAAGGTACAGGTGTCACGACAATCAGGGACCTTGCCTTGGCACATTAATGCAGACCACCAAGGGCACCTCGAAACACCATCTGGCCTGTGTCCCTTATCAGAGCGTGCCCCAGAGAATCGTTGTGCTGTTCTCATCACTTATGCAAGCCTGCCCAGTGATGACATAACCGTGAGTAACCAGAACTGTATTCACCTCGGCCTACCTAATGCTCACACCGTCACCTCACATATAACTCCCCTGTCGGTCTAGCTTACTGCATAATGAATTTTGGCGTCACGAATAGTGTTGAGCGAACAGTTCGAGCATAGTTCGGGTTCGTACCGAATTTTGTGGTGTTTGGGACCCGGACCCGAACATTTTCAAAAAAGTTTGGGTTCGTTGTTCGGCGATTTCTTCCTGCTTTCTGAAGGGCTGCACAGCAGCCAATCAGCTAGTGTTTTACTTCTTGCCCTAAGAGCCCATCACAGCCATGCCTACTAATGGCATGGCTGTGATTGGCCAAGTGCAGCATGTGACCCAGCCTCTATTTAAGCTGGAGTCACGTAGCGCCGCACGTCACACTGCTCTCATTAGTGTAGGGAGAGGACACAGCTGCTGTGAGGGCGAGATTAGGCAGGGAAAAGTCTGCAAAAGCACCTAATGAAGTGATTGATCTACAGCTGTGAATGATTGAACTTCTGCTAGTTACTTGCTCACTGGTTTTTAGGCTGCACAGAGCGTTTTCTGTCACTTATTTTCTGGGGTGATCGGCGGCCATTTTGTGACTTGTGGTGCACCAGAACAAGCTGCCACCAAGTCCATCAATCCATCAATACTAGTTTTTTTGCTATATCCTACATCAGGGGCTTGGCTGTGCTAATTGTCACCCCTAGAAACTCAGGATAGCAATTTCTATATTTTATTAAGGGGTTAAATACAATTGCCAAAATACCAATCCCCTAAATCTGGTGTTCCAGCTTTGGCTAGCCAAGTATAATACTGTCTGCTGTTTGGCAAAGGATAGATTATTTTCTGTGGTGAAATTCAATTGTCAAAATAGCAATCCCCTAAATCTGGTGTCCCAGCACTGGCTAGCAAACTATAATAGTGTCCGCCAAAACATATATTTTGTTCTGGGGTGAAATTCAATTGCCAAAATAGCAATACCCTGAATCTGGTGTTCCAGCTGTTGCAGGCCTAGTTTAAATCTGTCTCTAACAGGGTATATTTTGTTCTGGGGTGAAATTCAATTGCCAAAATAGCAATACCATAAATCAGTGGTTTCAGCTGTGGCTGGCCAAGTTTCATAGTGTCCTGCAAATTATATATTTTGTTCTGGGGTGAAATTCAATTGCCAAAATAGCAATACCCTGAATCTGGTGTTCCAGTTGTTGCAGGCCTAGTTTAAATCTGTCTATAAAAGGATACCTTTCATCCAGGGCCTATATACTAGCCCTAAAAGAGATATTCCCCTAAATCAATGGTTACTGCTGTGCCTGGATTAGTGTAATACGCTACATAAATAGGCAGATAGTGTTAGGTGCCTGTAAAAAAAGGCCTGAATTTGAAATCAATACATTGGGCCAAATATTTTTTTTCTTATTGTGGTGCTTGGTGAATGGTAACAATGAGGAAAACATCTAGTACGGGACGCGGACGCGGTCGTGGTGGTGTTAGTGTACCCTCTGGTGCTGGGAGAGGACGTGGCCATTCTGCCACAGCCACACGTCCTAGTGAACCAACTACCTCAGGTTCCAGTACCCTCCAGAATTTACAGCGATATTTGGTGGGGCCCAATGCCGTTCTAAGGATGGTAAGGCCTGAGCAGGTACAGGCGCTAGTCAATTGGATGGCCAACAGTGGATCCAGCACGTTCACAACATTATCTCCCACCCAGTCTTCTGCAGAAAGCGCACAGGTGGCGCCTGAAAACCAAGCCCATCAGTCTGTCACATCACCCCCATGCATATCAGGGAAACTGTCTGAGCATCAAGTTATGCAGCAGTCTCTTATGCTGTTTGAAGACTCTGCTGGCAGGGTTTCCCAAGGGAATCCACCTAGCCCTTCCCCAGTGGTGGAAGACATAGAATGCACTGATGCACAACCACTGATGTTTCCTGATGATGAGGACATGGGAATACCATCTCATCGGAGTCCGCACGTCTCTGATGATGACGAAACACAAGTGCCAACTGCTGCGTCTTTCTGCAGTGTGCAGACCGAACAGGATGTCAGGGAGGAAGACTGTGTGGAAGACGATGCAGGGGACGATGAGGTCCTAGACCCCACATGGAATGAAGGTCGTGCCACTGACTTTCATAGTTCAGAGGAAGAGGCAGTGGTGAGACCGAGCCAACAGCGTAGCAAAAGAGGGAGCAGGGGGCAAAAGCAGAACAGCCGCCTCCAAGAGAGTTCGCCTGCTACTGGCCACCGCCACCAGGGACCGAGCACCCCAAAGGCAGCTTCAAGGAGTTCCCTGGCATGGCACTTCTTTAAACAATGTGCTGACAACAAGACCCGAATGGTTTGCACGCTGTGCCATCAGATCCTGAAGCGAGGCATTTACGTTCTGAACCTTAGCACAACCTGCATGACCAGGTATCTACATGCAAAGCATGAACTGCAGTGGAGTAAACACCTAAAAAGCAAGGAACTCACTCTGGCTTCCCCTGCTCCCTCTTCTGCTGCTGCCTCGGCCTCTTCCTCCGCCTCGGGAGGAATAGTGGCACCTGCCGCCAAGCAAAAAGAGGATGTGCCACCGACACCACCACCTGCGTCACCAAGCATCTCCACCATGTCACACGGCAGCGTTCAGCTCTCCATCTCACAAACCTTGGAGAGAAAGCGTAAATTCCCACCTAGCCACCCTCGAGCCCTGGGCCTGAATGCCAGCATTTCTAAACTACTGGCCTTTGAAATGCTGTCATTCAGGCTGGTGGACACAGACAGCTTCAAACAGCTGATCTCCATGGCTGTCCCACAGTATGTTCTTCCCAGCCGCCACTACTTCTCCAAGAGAGCCGTGCTTTCCCTGCACAACCAAGTATCCGATAAAATCAAGTGTGCACTGCGCAATGCCATCTGTGGCAAGGTCCACCTAACCACAGATACGTGGACCAGTAAGCACGGCCAGGGACGCTATATCTCCCTAACTGCACACTGGGTAAATGTAGTGGCGGCTGGGCCCCAGGCGGAGAGTTCCGTGGCGCACGTCCTTCTGCCGCCAAGGATCGCAGAGCATCATTCTTTGCCTCCTGTAGCCTCCTCCTCCTACTCGGCTTCCTCCTCCTCTGCTTCCACCAGCTCATCCAGTCAGCCACACACCTTCACCACCAACTTCAGCACAGCCCGGGGTAAACGTCAGCAGGCCATTCTGAAACTCATATGTTTGGGGGACAGGCCCCACACCGCGCAGGAGTTGTGGCGGGGTATTAAACAACAGACCGACGAGTGGTTTCTGCCGGTGGGCCTCAAGCCCGGCCTGGTGGTGTGCGATAATGGGCGAAATCTCGTCGCAGCTCTGGGACTAGCCGGTTTGATGCACATCCCTTGCCTGGTGCACGTGACATGTCAGAGCTGCTGCATAAAGTGCGGGCCGTCTGTGTGCACTTCCGGCGTTCACATCCTGCCGCTGCCCGCCTGTCTGCGCTACAGCGGAACTTCAGCCTTCCCGCTCACCGCCTCATATGCGATGTGCCCAACAGGTGGAATTCCACCTTGCACATGCTGGAGAGACTGTGCGAGCAGCAGCAGGCCATAGTGGAGTTTCAGCTGCAGCACGCACGCGTCAGTCGCACTGCGGAACAGCACCACTTCACCACCAAAGATTGGGCCTCCATGCGAGACCTGTGTGCCCTGTTGCGCTGTTTCGAGTACTCCACCAACATGGCCAGTGGCGATGACACCGTTATCAGCGTTACAATACCACTTCTATGTCTCCTTGAGAAAACGCTTAGGGCGATGATGGAAGAGGAGGTGGCCCAGGAGGAGGAGGATGAGGGGTCATTTTTAGCACTTTCAGGCCAGTCTGTTAGAAGTGGCTCAGAGGGAGTTTTTTGCAACAGCAGAGGCCAGGTACAAATGTGGCCAGCCAGGGCCCACTACTGGAGGACGAGGAGGTGCAGGAGGAGGTGCAGAAGGATGAGGATGAAGCAGGTTCACAGCGGGGTTGCACCCGACACAGCTCAGGCCCATCACTGGTGCGTGGCTGGGGGGATACGGAGGACGATGATGATGCACCTCCCACAGAGGACAGCTTGTCCTTTCCTCTGGGGAGCCTGGCACACATGAGCGACTACATGCTGCAGTGCCTGCACAACGACAGCAGAGTTGCCCACATTTTAACGTGTGCAGACTACTGGGTTGCCACCCTGCTGGATCCCCGGTACAAAGACAATGTGCCCACCTTACTTCCTGCACTGGAGCATGATAGGAAGATGCTCGAGTACAAGCGCACGCTGGTAGACGTGCTCCTGAGAGCATTCCCAAATGTCACAGGGGAACAGGTGGAAGCCCAAGGCGAAGGCAGAGGAGCAGCAAGAGGTCGCCAACGCAGCAGTGTCACAGCCAGCTCCTCTGAGGGCAGGGTTAGCATGGCAGAAATGTGGAAAAGTTTTGTCTCCACGCCACAGCTAACTGCACCACCACCTGATACAGAACGTGTTAGCAGGAGGCAGCATTTCACTAACAAGGTTGAACAGTACGTCTGCACATCCCTCCACGTACTGACTGATGGTTCGGCCCCATTCAACTTCTGGGTCTCCAAATTGTCCACGTGGCCAGAGTTAGCATTTTATGCCTTGGAGGTGCTGGCCTGCCCGGCGGCCAGCGTTTTGTCTGAACGTGTATTCAGCACGGCAGGGGGCATCATTACTGACAAATGCAGCCACCTGTCCACAGCCAACGTGGACAAGCTGACGTTCATAAAAATGAACCAGGCATGGATCCCACAGGACCTGTGCCTCCCTTGTGCAGAATAGACATTTATAACTGCCTTCCCCTCAACCATGTATTCTTGTACTCCAGGGCACTTCTTTATTGAATCCTCATTTTTTTTAATTTTTTTTAACTTTACCATGATCTTGCGGTGCAAACCAAAGTTGAATGAACCTCTCCTCTGTCTGGGTGCTGGGCCGAAATAACTGAAAGTGTCCTTCTCGAGTGGTGGGTGAAATGACGCATGATTCCTTGCTGCGGGACCTCTCTCCTCTGTCTGGGTCTTGGGGCCGAAATAACTGAAAGTGGCCTTCTCCAGTGGTGGGTGATATGACGCCTTATTCCTTTCTGTGGGACCTCTCTCCTCTGTCTGGGTGCTGGGGCCGAAATAACTGAAAGTGGCCTTCTCCAGTAGTGGGTGAAATGACGCATGAATCCTTGCTGTGGGACCTCTCTCCTCAGTCTGGGTGCTGGGCCAAAATAACTGAAAGTGGCCTTCTCCAGTGGTGGGTGATATGACACATGATTCCTTGCTGTGGGACCTCTCTCCTCTGTCTGGATGCTGGGGCCGAAATAACTGAAAGTGGCCTTCTCCAGTGGTGGGTGATATGACGCATGATTCTCTGCTATGGGACCTCTCTCCAATTGATATTGGTTAATTTTTATTTATTTTATTTTATTTTAATTCATTTCCCTATCCACATTTGTTTGCAGGGCATTTACCTACATTTTGCTGCCTTTTGCAGCCCTCTAGCCCTTTCCTGGACTATTTTACAGCCTTTTTAGTGCCCAAAAGTTTGGGTCCCCATTGACTTCAATGGGGTTCGGGTTTGGGATAAAGTTCGGGTCGAGTTCGGATCCCGAACCCGAACATTTTCGGGAAGTTCGTCCGAACTTCTCGAACCCGAACATCCAGGTGTTTGCTCATCTCTAGTCACAAACAGGATGCAAAATCATAATCAACTGTGTGCCATTGTGGACTGTTTAATTGGGAATGAGCCCCAATCTATTTGAACTGTTATATTGGGCCAAAGAACTGTTTGAAATACTTAAAAAGTGTCTGCATGTATTGCGCTCCACTTCTACTACAAAATCGCATCTATAAAATTGCAAAATTGTGGATTTTTCAAAAGTCAATAGCGCTGCTTGCTTTATTTGAATGGACTGTTTTGCACTGAAGATTGGCGCCTAAAGGATTTGTAATTGTTTGCTCCACTATTACTGAGCAGCTTGGCGGGAAAAGGTTGATGCTCCACCCTGTATGCAAAGTAATCAGTAAAAGTACCGCCTACCACTCCTGTAGCGATCCGGGGAGGACGAGCTGTATGCAGAGTGTAGCACCGCCCCTCCTTGCTGTGAGACAGATTGAAGAGAACCGCTGCGCACGGGACGTAAGTGTGACGCATCGCGAGATCTGATATGCGAACAAGAGAGAGCAGAATCGCCGCATTGCCAGCCAAACTCCACGGAATAAGCATAAGTAAAGGCCCCGAACTTACTTCTCAGCCTGTAAAATTATCCATCAGTAGAAGGAGGACATTTAATAAGAACTTTTCCCAACTTTACCTCCGGCCTGCAGCATGCATCTTAACCGCTTACCGACCGCCTCACGCAGGATTGCGTCCTGCGGGCGGTCGGTCTGTTCCTCCTTGACGCGCCCGCGCGTCATCTCGCGAGAGGCGAGATTTCCTGTGAACGCGCGCGCGCACGTGCGCGCGTTCACAGGATCACGTCGGGGAGAAGGTAAGCTACAGCCTGCCAGCGCTGATCGTGCGCTGGCAGGCTGTAGAAGTTAAAAATGGCATATCAGACGCTGTTTTGTTAACAGCGCCTGATATGCTTGCTGATCGTTCCTTTGGTGGTCCCATTTGCTTGGGACCACCAAAGAAACTTTTATAAGTGCACCAAAACACCACACAGACCCCCCCACCCATCCACCCCACCCCCCACTGATTAACCCCTGATTAACCCCGATCACCCCATGTCACCCCCTGTCACCCCCTGACACTAATTACCCCACTGTAAGGTTCATTCAGACGTCCGTATGTGTTTTGCGGATCCATGGATCCACGGATCCGCAAAACACGGACACCAGCAATGTGCTTTCCGCATTTTGCGGATCCGCACATTGCCAGAACTATATAGAAAATGCCTTTTCTTGTCCGCACTGCGGACAAGAATAGGACATGCTCTATCTTTTTGCGGAGCTGCGGCCGGATGCTTGGGGGCCGAAACCCGGAAGTTTGCGGCCGCAGCTCCGCAAATGCTGATGCGGCGAGCGCATAGTGTGCTCTCCGCATCACCGCCAGCCCCATTCACACTGAATGGGTCCGCATCTATTCCGCAGAATTGCGGAATAGATGCGGACATTTTTAGCGGACGTGTGAATGGGGCCTTACTACTTTTTTTTGCACATTTTTTGGCAGAGATTTATTCATCCACATTGATCGATGTGAATGAGGAAATCTGTGCCGTTTTGTTTTTTTTGCACATTTTTGGGCAGAGATTTTTCATCCACATTGATTGATGCGAATGAAGAAATCTGTGCCGTTCATTTTTTTTCTTTTCAGTGCAGAGGCTGAACGGGAAAAAATCTCATTACTCGTCTGCTCAATATAAGGAGAATCGCAGAAACTCCTAATGCTGGCCATACGTGTAATGATTGCGGAGACCCTCAAATGCCAGGGCAGTACAAACACCTCACATGTGACCCCATTTTAGAAAGAAGACACCCCAAGGTATTCCGTGAGGGGTATGGCGAGTTCATGCAAAATTTTATTTTTGTCACAAGTTAGTGAAATATGAGACTGTAAAAAAAAAAAAAAAATCAATTTCCGCTAACTTGTGCCAAATTTTTTTTTCTGTGAACTCGCCATGCCCCTCACGGATTACCTTGGGGTGTCTTCTTTCCACAATGGGGTCACATGTGGGGTATTTCTACTGCCCTGGCATTTTAGGGGTCCTAAAGCATGAGAATCCAAATGCGTAAAAATGCCCTGTGAAATCCTAAAGGTACTCATTGGTTTTAGGGCCCTTTAGCATCTTGGCTGCAAAAAGTGTCACACATGTGGTGTCGCCGTACTCAGGAGAAGTAGGGCAATGTGTTTTGGGGTGTATTTTTATATATACCCATGCTGGGTGTGAGAAATATCTCTGTAAACGACAACTTTTTACATTTTTTATTCAAAGTTGTCAGTTTACAGAGATATTTCTCACACAAAGTATGGGTATATGTAAAAATACACCCCAAAACACATTGCCCTACTTCTCCTGAGTACGGCGATACACATGTGTGCCACTTTTTGCAGCCAAGATGCGCAAAGGGCCCTAAAACCAATGAGTACCTTTTAGGAGGGCATTTTACGCATTTTTCTTCTCACGCTTTAGGGCCCCTAAAATGCCAGGGCAGTATAAATACCCACATGTGACCCCATTTTGAAAGAAGACACCCCAAGGTATTCGCTGAGGGGCATAGTGAGTCCATGAACAATTTAACTTTTGTCAAAAGTTAGCAGAAAGGTAGACTTTATGAGAAAAACAATAAAAATCAATTTCCGCTAACTTGTGCCAAAAAAATCTTCTATGAACTCGCCATGCCCCTCACAGAATACCTTGGGGTGTCTTCTTTCCAAAATGGGGTCACATGTGGGGTATTTATACTGCCCTGGCATTTTAGGGGCCCTAAAGCGTGAGAAGAAAAATGCGTAAAAATGCCCTCCTAAAAGGTACTCATTGGTTTTAGGGCCCCTTTGCGCATCTTGGCTGCAAAAAGTGGCACACATGTGGTATCGCCGTACTCAGGAGAAGTAGGGCAATGTGTTTTGGGGTGTATTTTTGCATATACCCATACTTTGTGTGAGAAATATCTCTGTAAATTGACAACTTTGAATAAAAAATGTAAAAAGTTGTCGTTTACAGCAATATTTCTCACACGCAGCATGGGTATATGTAAAAATACACCCCAAAACACATTGCCCTACTTCTCCTGAGTTCGGCGATACCACATGAGTGGCACTTTTTGCAGCCAAGGTGCACAAAGGGGCCCTAAAACCAATGAGTACCTTTAGGATTTCACAGGCCATTTTTACGCATTTGGATTCTCACGCTTTAGGGGCCCCTAAAATGCCAGGGCAGTATAAATACCCCACATGTGACCCCATTTTGGAAAGAAGACACCCCAAGGTATTCCGTGAGGAGCATGGCGAGTTCACAGAATTTTTATTTTTTGGCACAAGTTAGCGGAAATTGATATATATATTTTTTTATTTTGTTTTTTTACAAAGTCTCATATTCCACTAACTTGTGACAAAAATAAAATTTTACATGAACTCGCCATGCCCCTCACGGAATACCTTGGGGTGTCTTCTTTCCAAAATGGGGTCACATGTGGGGTATTTATACTGTCCTGGCATTTTAGGGGCCCCTAAAGCGTGAGAAGAAGTCTGGAATCCAAATGCGTAAAAATGCCCTGTGAAATCCTAAAGGTACTCATTGGTTTAGGCCCTTTGCGCACCCAGCCTGCAAAAAGTGCACACATGTGGTATCTCAGTACTCAGGAGAAGTAGGTCAAGTGTTTGGGGTGTATTTTTATATATACCCATACTGTGTGTGAAAAATATCTCTGTAAACGACAACTTTTAAAAAATTTTATACAAAGTTGTCAGTTTACAGAGATATTTCTCTCACCCAACATGGGTATATGTAAAAATACACCCTAAAACACATTGCCCTACTTCTCCTGAGTACGGCGATACCACATGAGTGACACTTTTTGCAGCCTGGGTGCAAAGGGCCCAAATTCCAACGAGTACCTTTAGGTTTTACATGGCGGCTCACAATTTAGCTCCCGCCCAAAATGCCAGAACAGTACAAACACCCCACAAATGACCCCATTTTGAAAGTAGACACCCCAAGGTATTCACTGAGGGGCATAGTGAGTCCGTCTGAGATTTCTTTTTTTTGCCAGAAGTTAGCAGAAATTGAAACTTTTTTTTTTTTTTTTTCTCAGAAAGTGTCATTTTCCGCTAACTTGTGAAAAAAATGAAATGATACATGAACTCACCATGCCCCTCCGCGAATACTTTGGGGTGTCTTCTTTCTAAAATGGTGTGATTTGGGGGTATTTATACTATCCTGACATTCTAGCACCTGAAGAAACATGACAGGGGCTCAGAAAGTCAGAGCTGCTTCAAAATGCAGAAATTCACTTTTTTGCACCATAGTTTGTAAACGCTATAACTTTTACCCAAACCAATAAATATACACTTATTGGACTTTTTTTATCAAAGACATGTAGAACAATAAATTTAGAGAAAAATTTATATAGAAATGTAGTTTTTTTGAAAAATTTTACAACAGAAAGTGAAAATGTCATTTTTTTGCAAAAATTTCGTTAAATTTGTATTAATGGCAAAAAGTAAAAATGTCAGCAACAATGAAATACCACCAAATGAAAGCTCTATTAGTGAGAAGAAAAGGAGGTAAAATTCATTTGGGTGGTAAGTTGCATGACGGAGCAATAAACGGTGAAAGTAGTGTAGTGCAGAATTGTAAAAAGTGGCCTGGTCATTAAGGGTGTTTAAGCTAGGGGGGCTGAAGTGGTTAAAGGGTCATGCATCCGCAACGGTTGTCCATAGCAACCACATTAAAAAAAAAATTTATAAAGTCATCTTTACCTTGCAGAATTTAAATAGACTGTTATTGACATGTCTGCTCCGGAGGAATCCGCGCAGCCTGACCTCAGCGGGTCCCCTGCAGCAGCCGCAGCTGGCCCTAGTGCACCACCAGCCGCAGCAACAGCCAGCATGATGCCACTAACCATGTCCTACTACTTTGGGTCCCCTTGGTTTCCTCTATACTCTGGGAAAGCTCACACCCTAAGAGGCTTTAGGGAGAAAATGTGTGCCTTGTTCAGGTTGTACCCTGTCTCCACAGAGCAGCAAATGGAAATACTCCTAGCGCAACTAGAGTGAGCTGCACTCCAGGAGGTGAAGTCCTGGCCTAGCTCTGAAAGGAGAACACTGGGACAGATCTTCGAGAGACTCTACACCACCTTCGAACCAAAGACCATGTCAGAGGTCAAAATGAGGTGCTTCAGCACGAAACAACAAACCGGTGAGTCACTCAGAGACTTTGTACTGTCTTTACAAGAAGCCCTTAGAGCTGTGGTTCAGGTAGACCCCCGTGAGGCAGAGAACCAAGACAAAACTGTGAAAGAGCAATTCATTGAAGGTGTTAACACTGATAACCTAAAAAGCCAGTTGAGAATGTTAGCTGTGCAACACCCGAGTGGCACCTTTCTGAGCTTTAAAGAGCTATCCATTAGCATTCTATGAAAGAGTGCGCGACCAGAGCCTGCTAAATCTGGTAAAACTCCTGTCCATACACCTGCTACCCCTTCCATGTGTTATCCGGTAACCAGTCCGGCAGCTCAAACTCCGGTTCCTGATGCCGTTGCGGTCTTGACAGAACAGGTTAACTTCTTAACAAAAAGCCTGGAGAAGGTGTCAAAAATTAGAACAGTGGGAAAAACCCTTGTTGTTGGAGGATGAAACATCGTTACCAAGAAGACATTCCCCTCCTGACTACAAAGATGTATATCCCAGAGGTCCTGGCTGGCGCCCAAATGACCACTCTAACACCCACAGGCAACCTAGCAGTTATTGAAGAAAGGAGTGAAATGGGAATGGAGTGAGTGTCATGAGCAAGCTGTGACTGAGCTCAAGGCCAAACTTATTCAGGCTCCATGCCTTGCATATCCAGAGGGTGGAAAACCTTTTTTCGTTGAAACAGGTTTCACCGACAAAAGCGTAAGTGCAGTTCTTTTCCAAAAACAGGAAAACCGGAACAAGATCATCGCCTATGCCAGCAAGTCCTTGTCACCAGTTGAAGTAAAATTCAATAGCTGTGAGAAAGCATTACTGTCAACAGCGTGTGCTTTACAATTTTTCAGGAGCTTTATCCAAGGGGAAAGGATCATTGTGGAGACTGCACACCAACCGCTGCAATACTTGCAGAGTGATCAGATAAGGGATGGAAACCTGTCAAATAGCAGGATAACTGCCTGGACAATATCCTTAATGGGATGGCCACTGGAGATCAGGTACAAATAAAATAATAAAAACCAATTGCTCAAGGATTAGCAGAACTCCATGATTGGACCAATGCGGAACGTAAAGGTCGACGGAAAATGATTTCCTGGAGGAACAATCCTCATCCCCATATAAATCCTATGAAGAGGAGTACTGCAAATCATTACCATGTGTGTAAGTAGATGGCTGTTCCTTCCATGCCGATGTAGGATCCGAATGCACACTTGTTGCAGGTATTGGAATCGTGTGGAATAATATATTCCCGGATGTGTCCGTCGGATACAAAATTAGTTCCAAATGTAGCCAGGTCGCAGAACTTACCCCTGTGTACAGAGCCGTACAAATGGCTATCGAATATGATATTAAAGAGTTTGTCATAATCACATATTCTGATTATATTTGTAACAGCTTTGTGGAGTATTTCCCCGGATGGAAAAGGTCTAGCATGATGAGAAGCAACAGCAAGCCAGTCAAACATGGTAAAATGTTTTGTAAGATTGACGAGATGGTTACCACCCATAGTGCTACCTTATTTTGAAAGAAGGTAAGAGGTCATTCAAAATATCCAGGCATGGATAAAGAGGGGAATGACCTAGCAGATTCCCTCACCAAGCAAGCAGCCATTGACGAAGAAGTCTTTGACGTTGATGACCTCATGGGAACTGTCCAAGTGGACGCAACGACAAGGAGTCAGGCCCAAAAGGGAACTGAAGCCAATGTGGCGCAATGGAGCCAAGATTCCCCTAGTGAGGATCTCATTGCGAGCCAAAAGGGGGATCCAGTTATTGGTATCTTTTATAAACACATTGTAGATCCACAGAATTGTCCCATAACCATAGAAGACTGTGATGGTAAGGAGGAGTTACGAATTCTGATGAAGGGTAAGTCCCAATTCTCATTACAGGATGGATTGCTGACAAGGACCTCGAAGAACGGTATCACACAATGGTAGTACCCGCAGCGTATCGAGGTCTGATGCTACAACATGTCCATGATGCCCCAACATCTGGACATCGAGGTGAAAAACTAACATACGAGTTACTACGGGACTAAGCTTACTGGCCACATATGTTACAAGACTTGCAAACATATTGTCAAGGATGTCTAATATGCCCTTAATTCCAGCCACAAGCACCCACTCATCGGGTGATGAAAAGGGTGATGTCCATGACATGGTCAGACGTCCAAATTAATTTGATTAGACCAGTAACAACCTCATCAAATGGGAACAGATACATGGTAACCGTAACTTGTTTGTTCACAAAATGGGTGAAATGTTTGTCATGCAAAACATGCAGTTCAAGCGTGTGTGCATCTCTGCTTATTAACCATATATTTTCCCGGTTTGGTGTTCCCCAGCGCATCAAATCTGATGGTGGAAGTCATTTCACTAGTGAGATGATGACAAAGATCTGGGAAATACTGGGGGTAAAGAGGAAGCTACATATAGCTTATCGGCCAGCCTCTAGTGGTTGAGTAGAGCACTGCAACCAATCGATTGTGAATATTCTAAAAAAGTGTTTGTCAATGAATTCGGTAAAGACTGGGATGTCAAGTTGCCATTGGTTCTCATGGCCATCAGGGCCACCCCAAGCACAGCAACTAAACTTTCTCCCTTTGAGATGATCACAGGAAGGAAGATGGTGTTACCCCAGCTTTTACTCTACCGGACGACAGACCACAACTTAATAAGTAGTACAACATTCCATCAATATGTGAAAAATTTAACCAAGCATCTTCAGCATGCTTTTGCGTTTGCCCGGAAAAATATAGATAAAGCCGCAGTGAGTGCTAAAACATACCACGATCTGAAAACTACTCAGAAGGAGTATCAAATTTCCAATTTCTATAACTTTGCTTGGGATCAAGTGAAAGAGAGAAAATTCTTACCTTCCTGGAAAGGACCTTATGTCATTATTGACAAGTTGTTACCAGTGGTCTACAAGATAAAAATCCCTAATGGGGATGAATTTGTAGAAAAATGGGTGCACATTAACCAACTATGTGTTTGTCATCCTAGCTCACGAATTTGAGAGATAGAAGGAGTCGGATGAGGAGAGGTGAAGAGATTTTACGGTTGCAGCTAAAGATGGAAACAAGGATTGGTATCGTATGAACGTACAAGTTTTTTATGTTATCCACCACTTTTAGCTCATATTAACCCATCCTCACATATGTTTCCTCTGCAACTAAACATCTTTTGTCTCACCTCTGAAACCGGAACTTACTCTGTTCAAGAATAGAACCTATGCCAATCAAAGATATATGGCAGTATAACCTCTTTTCTTGCAGGATAAAAAGTGAAAGATGTATATACTCATATGTGTCATACAATATTTTAGGCGCAAGATGCCGACTAAGATGATTGCCCTCATCTATGTCATCCTGATCTTGGGGAAGGAGTTCCATGCTGAGCCAATTGTTGTGCCAGGTCCTTAGTCCAGAATAATGCTGCAGGACACCACGGGGTTCATTCTGACGAACAAGAGGATTTTGTCGCAAAAGATTTACATCAGCCTGGATCCACGTGTCTTCATCGAAAGACAATTCAACGTGTCCGAGATCCTGTACCCGGAGATCCGAGCCTGGTACCAGACACACATCGGATATTCCCAAGAACGGATTACGCAGATCCTGGAGCAAGCGAGACAGACCTTGACCTTTCTACGAGTCAAAGAACAAAGCGGTTTATTTCTGCCATCGTAGCCGCTATAATCTTTAGTGTAGTGGGCACTGTCATTGTCACAGGTGTAACAGTTGCCAATTCCATCTCCATCAAAACATTGGAACTGGAGATCGGTTCACTAAAAAGTAACTTACTAAGTATACATGCTGAGATGGAGAAACAGAAGAAACCCTTATCAGATTTATATACCGTTGTACAGGATACTGTCGTTACTACACTCTGAATTATTGACCCACTTAATAAATCTTCACAAAAGTAACAAACAGTTTAAGCAGGAACTTATATTATTAAATATTATGAGAAACATGGATCAGAGAAATGCCAGGTGACCCTGTCAAAAATCGAAGAGGGAAACGTGGTAAATGCCATCTTGATAAAAGATAAGTGGCTCGTTAGCACTCGCTTACCAGGCATGACTGTCCTTTCAAATGACCATGTAATGGCGAAAGTCATCGCCCTGCTTTCTTGTGTCTCATTATAAAGGTTCAATATAAAGTCAAAAACAGCTCACCACTGGGACGCTTGCACGGGAAGGGGTTATCCCCAACAAAATTTAAAAAAAATCGATGAATCCCAGCAGGCATGTAGGGAGTATACTTTTATTCCAAAGAAAATAAGTGTCACAGGACGCGTTTCGGCCTATCCAGCCTTCTTCAACTGCGTTTCAACTTCAGTTGAAGAAGGCTGGACGGGCCGAAACGTGTCCTGTGACACTTGTTTTCTTTGGAATAAAAGTATACTCCCTACACGCCTGCTGGGATTCATCGATTTTTTTTTCCATTATAAAGATAACCCGTTATTCCAGGATTATGATTGGGAATTGTACCCTATATCCTGTTGACATAGAAGATGTTAAGGGGGAAGTAGAGAGTATTGATGCCTTCCAAAATCACGAGATTGCCATAAATCCAGACTTAAAATTTCTGCTAGATAACAAACCTAGCCATACAGTCCGCATGGTAATAAGGAAGGACAACATCACAATAGACATATTACAGTATTCGCCGGCAGATAACAATATATTGTATCCCTCCATTTGGGCATGGGCGGGAGATTACATGTGGGGTATATTGTTTATCATCACCCTGGGATGGTTGAGTTTGCTGACCATCCAAGCAGTGCGTTGGATAAGGTTCTTCAAAAAGACTTTAGGTAAACTATGGCTAAAACACCATAAACAAGGTCTACGCACCATGGCCCATGAAGAAGACATATGAAAAGCCCTTTTAAACATTTCAAATATATTCACACTTTATGGAAAAATTTTGGAATGAAGGGGGATTTGTCGTGCATTTTCATAAGAGTACAATCTTATCTGATAATATTATAGTCTAAATATCGATGCTCATTGCCTTTAAGTGTAAAGACAGACTGAGTATAAAGTCTTCTTGTATGATTGAAATAGGCTGAGATGAGTTTATGCTGAGTTCAGTTTGGGTAAAAGTTCATAGTAGACACAGAGTGTATTGTCTCTTAAAAATTATTGTGAGCAGATGTGGTGTATCTGTTAATACTATAATGGGTCCTACAGACATGTGTTGGTGAGAGATAACCCTTCTAATAGCAACGTATTATTTTACTTCCTTACAAGGTCATTAAGGAAGTCATGCCTTATGGGAAACATCTGCTGTGTGATGTTCAATTAATGTATTTATAATTATATTCTATATATTTCTGTGTGGTATATTTTGATTTGCAACATATCTTGACCAATGATTTATATAATGTGTCATTTATGTGTAGCAGTGTGTCGATATACCGTATATATATATATATACATAAAAGAAAAAATTATAGCAGCACCGATATCAGCAAGCACGGGTGGGTGCAAGCTCAAAAACAGGGTTAAAGCTTACCCAGATGATACAGTCCCAAAAAATCAAGCAGCACTCCAAATTTATGGTGAATGATAGTGGGCGTTTATTCACCCATAGGTGTTGCAACGTTTCAGTCCCAAACCTGGGACCTTTCTCAAGCAAATAACAAGAATATTTGTGGAAATATATTGTGCAACACAATATCACGTAATTCGAGTCAATTAACCATACAAGTGCTGAACATATATCAAAATACATCATCTTCATGATCAAAAATATCAAATATGATTCATTTTTGGTCATACCACCCTTAAAAGTGTAATAAGTACATAAAGTGTCGTGTGCCATTCATAACTACTTATATATCATAATAATTCATAATGATGTGCCCCACTAGTGATCTATAAATAGTTAAAGTCCATTGTGCAATTTCATTATATATCCGTGAAGTGTACCTGCCCGAAAGGAGGAACCAGGATACCGTGGCACGTCGGTCTTTTCATCCATGATGCATTCATCACCCCTAAGTCGGCGTCTCATGATTTTCACTGCTCAGAATCAAGCCATGTCTACTTCATCAAATTACGTGGATCATCATGTGATGGAGACACATGTATTAATAAACAAATAGATGCCGTCCGCTCTCGCTTCTCTTATATCACACAAACTCACATATCGGTCATACAGTTGTGTTCAAAATTATTCAACCCCCACTGAAATTGAGTGTTTTGGCCAGTTTGACGTTGATTTTGATCATTTCAGTCATCTTGTTTACAATTAAATCAAAGAGGCACTTGTAAGTCAGACAAATATAACATAACATTTATAATGAAATAACCACAAATGTCTTCTCTGTGCTCACATCATTATCAGTTTTATTCAACCCCCAAGTGACATTCAATCTTAGTACTTAGTACAACATCCTTTTCCAGTTATAACAGCTTTTAAACGTGAAGCATAGCTTGACACAAGTGTCTTGCAGCGATCTAAGGGTATCTTCGCCCATTCTTCATGGGCAAAAGCCTCCAGTTCAGTCACATTCTTAGGCTTGCGCGCTGCAACTGCTTTCTTTAAGTCCCACCAGAGGTTCTCAATCGGATTTAACTCTGGTGACTGCGATGGCCACTTCAAAATGTTCCAGACTTTTCACTGGGTTCAGACCTGAGCGTTTTGAAGCCTAGCGTTTTCTGAGCGTTCAAGACGGGCGCACGCGCGCTTTTTCAAGCGCTTTGGTAATAGTGTAGGCGCGTTTGACGCGCGTTTATGTGATTGACTGCATAGTTGGCCAATGACCAAACAGCCCTCGCTATATATAGTTTGGCCAATCTGAGTGCTTTAGAGGTGTAAAATTCCATGGTGGCTGATCCAGCATGTTGGAAACTTTGAAAAACGCGCGTCCATAGGCGCGTTTAACGCTGCACAAACGCCCGAACAACACGCGTATCGCGTTTCCCATTGAAGTATATTGGCACCAAACGCTCGAAAAACGCCCGACTAACGCGAACATACTTGCTTATGCGTCGGACGTTTAGGCGCATTCGAACGCGCATAAAAACGCGCAAGTGTGAACCACCCCCATTGGAATGCATGGTTCCTGTACTGTTGTGCGTTTTTTTGCGCGTTCGAACGCGGCGTTTTACGCGAAAGTGTGAACTGAGTGTCAATCTGCAACCATGCTCTAGTGGACTTGGAGGTATGCTTGGGATCATTGTCCTGTTGAAAGGTCCAACGTCTCCCAAGCCTCAGGTTTGTGACGGACTGCATCACATTTTCATCCAATATCTCCTGGTACTGAAGAGAATTCATGGTACCTTGCACACGCTGAAGCTTCCCTGTACCTGTAGAAGCAAAACAGCCCCAAAGCATGATTGACCCCCCGCCATGCTTCACAGTAGGCAAGGTGTTCTTTTCTTCATAGGCCTTGTTCTTCCTCCTCCAAACATAGCGTTGATCCATGGGCCCAAACAGTTCTAATTTTGTTTCATTAGTCCACAGATCACAAATGTGGTTTGTCCACATGACTTTTGGCATACTGCAGTCGACTCTTCTTATTCTTTGGAGACAGCAAGGGGGTTGGCCTGGGAGTTCTGGCATGGAGGCCTTCATTACGCGGTGTGCGCCTTATTGTCTGAGCTGAAACTTCAGTACCCGCATCTGACAAATCTTTTTTCAGTTCCTCAGCAGTCACACGGTAACTTTTCTCCACTTTGCGCTTCAGGTAGCGCACAGCAGTCGAAGTCAGCATCTTCTTTCTGCAACGACCAGGTAACGTTTCAACAGTGCCCTTTGCCTTGAATTTTCGAATAATGCTTCCTATGGTGTCTCTTGGTATGTTTAACATCTTTGCAATCTTCTTATAGCCATTGCCCTTCCTGTGAAGAGAAATCACCTCTTCTCTTGTCTTCCTGGACCATTCTCTTGACTTCACCATGTCTGTAAACACACCAGTAACTGTCTAGAAGGAGCTGAGTATCACAGTCATTTTAAATCTGCCTAATTGGTTCTTATTATGCTTGATTGCTGCTCCTTGACATCCATCGGTGTATTCAATACCTGATCGAAAACACTTGAATGAACCTTTGTTCTTAAGAGTGGTCGTCTTTAAGGGGTTGAATAATTGTGTCAATGAAGAAATCACAAAAAAAACATTTAATACTGTATTACAAAAACAATTGATGTCATTTTAGTTGCATTTGGTTCTTTAAAAAGTCCTTGTAAGATTTCATTCTGAACACAATTACAAATGTACACTAAATTCCCTAAAACCCTTTACAGCATTGGGGGTTGAATAATTTTGATTGTTTGTTCTTTTTATTTTTTATTTTACTATTTTTTGTGGACTTGTTTGTTTGTTTGGAATATTTTCACCATGTCCAGACCGGACATGGATTCACCCAACAGTGCTACTTACACACAAGAGGAGGTGGAGAGGCTATTGCAGGGTATACAGGGAGATGCCGGCTTTCTAAATGCACCATCTATTAAGGACTTAAAAAGGAAATTTAAAACATTATCTAGACGTTCCATATCCCCACGATTGCATATGACAACACTGGGAGAATACTTCAAGGCTCAGCGTATCCCCAGGGGGATAAGATCTCATCTCAGACCTAATCTTTTTTCGGGCGATGCACACTTTTGCAAAAGGTTTGAAATCCTGTCCAACCAATATGCTTTTGATTTTATTCTAATGAATATTGAATATCTGCAACAAGAACTATGTGTTATAGCATGTGAAATTATGGATTTACAGCAGAAATTGAAATCCAAAATTTGTCATCTAAGGATCTTTCTACATCTCAAGTGAGTCTTTTAAGTAAGGGCTTATCATTTTGTCCAAACATGCATGTTGATTGGTTTATATTTGATTATGATTTAAATGCTTTCTTTAGGAACATAAAACTAAAAATATGGTTTCATGATAAAAAACATATGGTAACATCCAGAACCAGTGAGTTTACGCTGGGGATGGTAGATTTGCATAAAAAACTACTTCAATCCCAACTTTGATGAACCTGCTGTAGAGGCATTTATCAAAGCGGTAAAAATTGATATTGATATGCTGAAAACTAGGTATGATAATACAAATTTTGAGCATTTCAGGAATTGAAACACAACACCACCCTTGTCCTCAAACCTGCTGACAAGGGTGGTGCCGTTGTTGTAATGGATTCCCATAAATATATTGCAGAGATTATGAGACAACTCAGTGATACGGCTGTGTATGGTGAATTATCAGGTGATCCAAAATTTCACATCAAATCCCTGATTGGCATCTGCTTATCTAAGGCGTATGCAGCAGGGATTATTGATGAAGAGTTGGTGGATTTTCTTACAGTAGCACATCCAGTAACTTCTGTTATGTATGTGCTCACTAAAATACATAAGTCCCTGGTGAACCCCAGGGTCTGACTCTATTTTCAGTAATCCAGCAATTTTCATTTGATGTAGTATCATTATATACATCTATTGAACATATCAAGGGTATATCCTCTGTGAGGAAAATATTGTCTTTTTCTTCATTATCCACGATGGCTGTGGACTTTGTGACTGAATTATTGTCCATCATCTTGAACAACAACTACTTTTTGTTCCAGGACACGTTTTATGTTCAGAAAAGAGGTGTGGCCATGGGGTCACATATGGCTCCAACCTATGCAAATATTTTCATGTGTGTATTTGAGGAAGATGTCATCTATCTGTCCCACCACTATAGACGTGTTCTGGCATGGTGGCGATACATAGATGACATCTTGCTCATTTGGACCGGTAATGAGACTCAATTATCGGATTTTCATAATTTTTTGAATTCAGTGGATGCATCTGTACAGTTTACCCTGGTACAATCCAGTAATGAAATACAGTTTCTTGATACCACAGTTGTGCTCACATCTGAGTGCAAGTTGTGCACTTCAATGTACACGAAGCTCACGGATAGGAATACAACGTTATTATACAGTAGTTGCCATCCCAGGGATATGGTACAATATCTCCCATACTCACAAATGCCATGAGTGAGACGTATAACATCAGATGATTCAGAACTTGATAATTCTCTTAATAAGATGGTGGACAGATTCAGTCAGCGTGGGTATCCCCGCAGGCTGTTGAACAGACATAAAAATGAGGTAACCAATACGAAAAGAGATGAGAATTTGACCCAGCATACAAAGTCCAAAAAAATGAGAATTCCTTTTATATCTACATTTACTGAGGCTAGCAAATACATTGCCCGTATCATTAGGGGCCACTGGTCCATACTGGCAGGCTCCATTCGTGGTATACCTGAATTAGCTGAACCCCCGTTATTTTCATATCGTAGGGCAAACAGCCTTAGGGACCAGTTAATCAGGGCAGATGTGGGTCCAAAGAGAATAATGAGACAGAAGACTATTTCACAACCAGGCTTGGGATGTTTCCCATGCCTGATTTGTGTAAATTGTCAATACATATGTAAATGTAAACAGTTTGTGCATCCTGTGATACATGTCTCATATGACATTAAATTTCACCTTACATGCAACTCAGATCATGTGATATATGTTCTCTCCTGTCCATGTAATATTTTAGTTTCAAAAATCATTTATTGGGTTTTATAGAAATGAAGTATTCCAGTACAATATATTATACATCACGGAAATTAAAGGTATAAACAGTGCCTGTGAAAAAAAAAAATATACAAAAAAAATGAGGGAAAAGAAAAAGTAAAGGAAATATATATATGTATTTGTACATATACATAAATATGTAAAATGAAGATCACTTTAACAGAGTAAAAATGAGATAGTCCTGCATAAGAAGCTGTTTGTCGGTTACAACGTAAAGGTGTACCGAAGGTCTACAGAGTTCGGCGAAGCCATCCAAGGATCCCATATCTTCTCAAAGTTGGCTACAGAGTCATTGCGTATTGCCGTTAGCCTTTCACATAGAAGCATTTTGTTAACCCTTTCTAGTACAGCCTGGTAGCTGAGTGAGGGAGAACGCCATTTAAAAGCTACATGAATCCTAGCTGCCATTAAGATATAATGGGTCAGTTTAAATTTTGGGTAAGTCAGCCAGGAGGGTTTGTCACCTAATAGACAGTGTGGGAGAGTAGTGGGGTAAGAACATCCCAGGGTCGTCGCGATCAAAGCGCACACCTGGTCCCAGAATCGTCTAACCATTGCGCAGGACCACCAAATGTGTAGCATCGTGCCGTCCGTGTCACACCCCTGAAGCATTTGGGAGATACCTCCGGGTATATGTGATGTAACCTGAGCGGCACCATGTAAGTCCTGTGTAGAACTTTTATAGACGTCTCTGCCAGTGTAACCTGCCAGGATCCTTTTGTGATTGCTTGAGAACATCTTTGCCATCTGGACAGAGAGAGCTGCACTCCTGCATCGTTCTCCCACGCCAACATATATGGCAATTTTACCCCTTCCGGATGGGCATCAAGCAGCTCATAAATTCTAGACAGTAACCCCTGCTTATAAGGGGAGTATGCCATCATTTTTCAAAGGGGTAAAGTCCAATACTTGGGTGGATCCCATCAACATCTGCAAAAAGGAAAATATCCTATTGACATTAAAGTGTTCTTCTGCGGGGGGGGAATGTTTATCCGTAAAGTCTGCTATTGGTTCTAATTTACCCCGTCGCAGGAATTTATGTAGTATGCAGAGATTTTTGTTGATCCACCAAGTAAAAGGTGTATTTTGTAACCCCGGCAGGAACAGTGGGTTACCCAATATTGGTGTCAAAGGGGATGGTGTGGATTGTAATTTATATTTAAAGCGGACTGATCTCCATAAAAGTAAAGAGTAGTGTGATAAGAGGGATTTAGTACGTATGGACAGTGGGAGTGAGGGAACTGTCCATATTAAGGCTGACCAGGTATAGGGTGTCATCAGAGCCCCCTCTATTACGGTCCACAGTGGTTGAGACCTCTTGTCCATTTGTGTTAGGAACAACTGAGCCAAACTAGCTGCTCTGTAATATTTCAATAAGTCAGGGACCGATAGCCCTCCCTGTGTCTTGTGGCGACACATTGTTGGCTTAGAGATACGTGGTCTCTTGTTAGCCCAGATAAATGTCATAATGTCTTTCTGTAGGGATTTTAGGTCAGTTAAGGGGACAGGGACAGGGAGTGTCCTGAATAAATACAATAATCTCGGAAGTACTACCATTTTAATGATGTGTATCCTGCCCACCCATGAAACCGGTAGGGTGTTCCAGGTATTCAAATCTTGCCTAATCTTACGGTACAATGGAGGGAAGTTGGTTTTTTATACCAGTTCTAATTTGTTTGGTAGTAGTGTACCTAGATAGGGGATATAGTGGTGTTTATGTTGGAAAGGAAAGTTCCGTAGCAAGAGGTCTGTTGTTTGTGGTGGGGTATTACAGAGAAGTAGCTCAGACTTATCATTATTTATTTTGAGGCCAGAAACCTCTGAGAAGGTTCGTAATAGTTGCAGGAGTGATGGGAAAGACAAAGTGGGGTTGGTGACGGACAGAAGCAAATCGTCCGCAAATAGGTTCAATTTATATTCTGTACCACCAATAGTTAGTCCCGAAATGTCAGGGTTTGTTCGTATATGAATAGCTAGGGGTTCCATGGCCATGGCGAACAGGGCCAGGGATAAGGGACATCCCTGGCGCGTGCCTCGGTGTATCTGTATGGGGGATGGTGTAGAGGTGGGCAGTTTGAGATGTGCCTCTGGGGTAGAATAAAGGGAATCTATCGCCATCATGAATGGGCCGTCTATACCCATCTGAGTCAGGACCCTACGAAGATATTCCCATGACAACGAATCAAAAGCTTTTTCTATATCTAAAGCTAGCAAAGCTAGGGGAGTATGTCTCTTGGCTTCATGGAGTAGGTTAAAAATCTTCCTAATATTGTCTGGGGCTTCTCGTCCAGATATAAACCCCACTTGGTCTTTATGTATGAGTTCTGGCAGTATGTGGTTTAAACGACGTGCCAAGATGGATGTGGATATTTTGTTGTCTAGGTTGAGAAGGGATATGGGCCTGTAACTGGAGGGATGGAGAGGGTCTTTGTTCGGCTTGGGAATCACTGTTATATTAGCCTTAAGGAATTCTGCTGGGGGTGTTTTACCTTGTAACAGTAGGTTACAGTAGTTAGAGATATGCTTGGAAAGTGTAGGGGCGAATTTTTTATAATACAGGGCTGAGAGACCGTCCGGGCAAGGGGCCTTACCTAGTTTTAAGTGATTTATGGTAAATTCAACTTCCTCTGGTGTTATCGGTCTGCCTAAGTCTTGTGAAGATTCGGGGTTTATTCGAGGGATGGTTATGGATGTCAGGAATCTCTGAACTTGGGGTGCAGAAGGGGTATTGGGGCTAGAGTATAATTTCTGGTAAAAGGTGTGAAATGTTTGGTGAATGGTATCTGGATTGGATGTAAGTTTGCCTGAACTCGTACGAAGTTGGAACACCTGGTTTATTTTCTGTTTAGCCTTAAGTTGGGAGGCCAACATTTTATCAGGTTTGTTTGCATATCTATAGTAGTAAGACGCTGTCCATCGGAGGGCTTTTCCGGTGTTATTGGATAGGATAGCATTCAACTGCAATTTAGTATCTTTAACGGCTTTCAGAAGATATAAGGAGGGCGATCTTTGATGGGCTTTTACCAGTCGCTCTAGCTTGGCCTCCAAGGCTCTTTGTGCTGCAGTACGTTCTCGCTTTAAGTGTGAGGCTACACTGATAAGTTTCCCTCTTATAAATGCCTTGTGAGCCATACAGTCAGAGGGTCGGTGTCAGTGGTATTATTGTCAGTAAAAAAGGTTTGTATATCCGTATGAAGCTGGGTCGCTAAGTCGGGGCGAGTCAGTAGGGATTCATTAAGCCTCCATACATATGTCGATTTAGTATAAGCGGTATCGGCAATTTCTACCAAAACCATGTCATGGTCTGACCAGGAAGACGGGATATGTCTTGAGTATGAAAGGCAGGGGAGGAGCGTCGTTGACGTAAGGATTAGAGATGAGCGAACATTTAAAAAAAGTCCGTTGTTCGGGGTTCGGGTGGTGGTTAATTGCGCATCCCGTTATGGATTCCACAATAGCGCATATGGAATCCATAAGGGGCGGCTGCCACCAACCCGAACTGTAGAACAGCTGAAGGACCTGGCGTGACGTCACTGTCATGTGATCAGTGCAGGGGGCGTGGCTCAGAGCTGTATAGGAGAATTTAGCGAGGCTCTCTCCCCATCACTCAATGCAGGCATTTCAACATCAGCGAGATATCCCCTCACCTCCTTATCTATAGTACCCATTTCTGACTTATATAAAGAGGTATAGTACTCTGAAAAAGTCTGCGCAATTTTCTCCTCGTCTAAACTTACGGTCCCTTTTTGCTTTATTGCAAAGATTCTTGTCGTCATTTTTGAATTTTGTACAAGAGACGCAAGGAGGCGCCCAGGCTTACCTCCCTCACAAAAATACCTTTGCCCATTAAAAAAAACTCTTCTGTTGTGCCTTATTTTGGAGATATTTATTATATTCTTTAATAGATTCTTTGAGTTCCTGTTGAATACTAACATTGTTGTAATTTTTGAATCTTGCTTTCTAACTGCTTTTCTTTTTCTCTATAAGTAATTTTAATTTTGTATATCTTAGCAAACAGTGAACCTCGTATGTATGCTTTTAGAGAGTCCCAGACATAATTTATATGCGTAGAGTCTTTATTTATTTCCCAGAATTCCCTAATTTCCTCACAAATTTTCCATAATCCTGCAATAAATTAAACCAATGGGCATTTATCTTCATTATACCTGCTTTCTTTGTTGTTACCGTATATCTTAATCCTAATAAGATTGGAGTGTGATCTGAAATGCTTTGTGCCTCATAACGCATGTATGCTATTTTCCCTATTATGTCAGATGATGCCAAGACCAGGTCTATTCTTGAGCGGCACATATATGAGCGCGAGAAGCATGAGTACGCTTCCTTATCTCCATATAAGTGCCTCCATACATCCACAAGGCCAAATTCTGTACAAATCCTGGACAGTCTTGTTTCCCCTCTCTCAAAATATTTGCGCTTTGACTTATGGAACTTCTATCCTTTTCGAGATTAATTACCATATTAAAGTCCCCCATGACAAGCACGAGGCATTTCTCTTTCCCACATATGTATTCTGCCAGTCTGACCAACACCTGGGGTGCAAAGGGGGGGGGGGGGGCCACATACACGAAGACCAGCAGGTACTTTAGTCCATACCACATACAATGCAGAAATATATAACGTCCCTCCCTATCCACCTCTTGATCCAGCAGCTGGAACTCCACCCTGTGATGAATGAGTACAGATATGCCTTGTGCATAATTTGAAAACACTAAGTGGAATTGCAGCTTGGACCACTTCTTCGTCAGTCGATCCACTGTGTCTTTTGTTAAACGAGTTAAATGAGCCACCATTCTGATGCTGCCACCCGCCTCTACTGACATTCCTACAATGCTGCTTCTTGGCCTACTGATATGTACATGTAATATTTTTACAAGGATATGCATACCACTCGGCCTTGGTATCACACTGCTGTTGTTGAGTTCTGCTACTACTGTTGTCTGCCACCATCTTGTCCTGTATGCCAATGCTCCCCCCCTCCACTCTGTCAGGGGGCCACTATTGTCACTGTTACTGCTGCTGCTGCCACGTTCCCCACCCAGTCATGGTGCCAGTACTTGAATATTGGTGCACTGCACAGTTAAGTACACAGTGATAAATTGTAGCAGAGCCTGTAGTTCAGTGGTCTCTTACACTCTCCCTGCACCAGCGTTTTGTGATGAATTCATTTTGAACAAATCAAATTTCTTGGCCAACTTGGGGCGAAGCTGGCGAATCAATTTTTTCAAAATTTCGCTCATCTCTAGTTCTAATAGGAAATATAGGAAGGGACTACCAAGAGGAAATTGAACAACCCCTGTGAGGGTTACAGCTGCACCCAAAAACATTGTAGAAGTTTAAAGAATAAGGTTTCAATAGTTAGCTATATTCTGAAGTGAAAAGTCTATTCTCCATTTTATACAGATATTATTTTTACAAGTTTACTTTTTCTTCTTGTTAGTTTCTTTAACTTCTTGTTCAGATCCCCAAAGATTTGATCCCACAGCTCACGAAAATGTATAAGTGCTGATGTCTTGTGTATGGCAGAGAAGCTCCTGCCTTCCATGATATATCAGGATGTGACTCCTGTACATTGTTTTATAGTATTATGTTTTAATGTGGATTTTCTTTCACTTTATCTTGTACCATGATATTACATAAGGTACCGGTAAATGATTTCATCTTATTGTCCTGTGCCTACCGCATGTCATGTAATGTGCTGGTTTATAACAGTCTCTGGTTATACATGGAGCAGCTCCATATTGATTGTTTTTATGAATTAATATTTATTCTGTATTATTATGATAAGTATTTTCATTATGACATACTTACCTCTTGAAGGGATATTCCATATTTTAGATATTGATGACCTATCCTCCACATAGCAAACACAATGCAGCTGCACTCTGCAACCAGTGAATTTATGAATTATACATTTTACTAATGCTATATATATATCTATATGTAACTAATACTATATATATATCTATATGAATAGTAGATGTTGTCGCAGTGTGGTTCACTGTGACACGGGTTGCCATATTTGCTTACGTTTCTTGCTCTGGCATACTGGCTGCAGACTTCCTGAGTAGGTAGCCTGTGTGTGAACTGTCTCTTGTCCTTGCATGCTCCCCTTGCTGTTTGTCTGGTTCTTGTGGGGTTAATGTTCGGGTCTGGGTGTGTTTGATAGGTGGTCAGATCACCTCTTATCCTGCTATATTATCCTGTGAGCTGTGGGTCTGGGGTCAATCTGTTTCCAGCTTTGCTGGGTGCAGCATCTATGCACCTGACCTGGGATTATTCCATCTGCCCTCTTCCGGCAGGGCTCCTGGGTTCTGCAGAGGGAGGACATTTAGTCTAAGTGTGCAGCTCTGACTAGGACCGCTATGTTGCAGAGTTCGCATACGGTCTAGTCATCTGCCTGTTCTGTCTTGTTTTAGCAACTCTGTCTCTGACCACGATGCATATGTTCTACATGGGGTCCAGGCATCTGCTTGTCTTTCTGTTTCAGCAGCTCTGTCTGGGACTGCCATGCAGGTAAGTGACCAAGTGCACTGGGACCAATCTGGAGGTGACCAGTGAGCCCTCAGCCAAGTTTTTCCCTACCATCAAGTGAAGAATGGGGCTCACTGAGTCTTCCCTCTCTGGGTTTGGCCCCAAGTCAAACCGGTGCACTTGGTCCAGGTATTACCTGCCACTTTATCCTTACCTGCTGGTCCAGCTTCCTGTCTTGTCTGGATCTCTATTAATAAAGTATTTGTTTTTTGGTCCTTGCGTTGTTTGTCTGCTTGCCTTAGTGTTTTAGGTTAGAGATGTCCTAGGGGTCTGTATGAACCTTGCTAGAACATGACAGTTACTTAGTAAAAATATTTTGATCAAAATCATTTGTGTCCTACCACCATGACAACTCTTTTAGATGGGACACTACTCTACAATGATTCTTCTCATAATAATCCATAGAAATCTAGCAGGTGTCATCATCAGTGGGTTAATGCATTAACATGCCAGGAATTATTTTAGCAGTAGACACGTCTATATATTCAATGTTTGCAGAGTTGCAGTGTATGCTGTTGCATTGTGAGCCACTGTGACATGTACCTGCACATTTACTTAATTTTATAGTGTGGGCTGGCTAATTTTATTTTTGCATTGTGTATGTGGAAGCGTGGCTACCTTCATGTTGATCCTTCACCCTAGCCACCCATCTTTGCAATGCTGTGCAGTTAATAGTTGGATCCTACTTTCCCTGGATTTATTTAAGGCCAATGGACACCTGGAGAGGAGTTATAATTGAGGGGGGGGGGGGGGGTTAGACATATATTGTCTGCCATATACAATGCTGTCTTGTCACCTTTCTCTGGGAGGTCATGATCAACTACTAACTCCAATTAGGACTCTGGAATCAACACCTTCGACCCCATGCTGGGTATAATGACCTAATTACCAGATGTTGATTCATTTACATATTTATTCCCAGAGAATTCTTGTACAAGTCACTGAGAATTGAGAAAGCTTGTTGGAAGAACGAGTGAAACGTTTTCAAGAAATCTACAGCAAGTCCAGTTGCCTTGATTTATTCTTTACAGATATTCAAGTGAATGGGACCAGAGCTGCAGGACTTTGGGATGGACACAACATAGTGGATGGAGCCTTCTGCTTCCAGCTATGTCCACCAGATGTTGAGGATAGATCATCGATATGAAAAAGCTGGAATACCCTATTAAGTTGGCATTTATTCTATGAAGGTTTGGATTTTGTTTAATTCTCGTAAAATTGTCCATATACTGTATTCCCGATCTAGTTATTGTTTTTTATAGTTGTGGTTATACCAAATATGTGTAGTTTTACAACTTTTGCACACTAAAGGTATGCTTAAGGGTCCATTCACATGTCCGCGTGAAAGGGTAGCATCCCTTCCGCAATTTTGCGGAACAGGTGTGGAACCATTAATTTAAATGGGGCCGTAAAAGGTGCGGACAGCACACCGTGTGATGTCCACATCCGCACTTTCATTCCGCTGCCCCACAAAAAAGAGCAGCCACGGACAAGAATAGGTATTTCTATCATAGTGCCGGCCATGTGCGGTTCATGTGAATAGGTCCCTGATCCGTGCGCACCACACAAAAAAAAATGTTCTCTTGGTGCGGAGGCGCGGAAAAAACCCCACAGAAGCACTCCGTAGTGCTTCCATGGGGTTCCGTGCCTCTGTTCTGCACAGCTCCTTCCACATTGTGGACCCATTAGGGTGAATGGGTCTGCATCCATTATATAGTGTGTAGTGTTGCGCAAACAGTTCGAGCATAGTTCGGGTTCGTACCAATTTTTTTGGGGTGTTCGGGACACGGACCCGGACCCGAACATTTTCAAAAAAGTTCGGTTTGTTGTTCGGCGATTTCTTCCCGCTTTCTGAAGGGCTGCACAGCAGCCAATCAGCTATTGTTTTACTTCTTGCCCTAAGAGCCCATCACAGCCATGCCTACTAATGGCATGGCTGTGATTGGCCAAGTGCAGCATGTGACCCAGCCTCTATTTAAGCTGGAGTCACGAAGCGCCGCACATCACACTGCTCTGATTAGTGTAGGGAGAGGACACAGCTGCTGTGAGGGCGAGATTAGGCAGGGAAAAGTCTGCAAAAGCACCTAATGAAGTGATTGATCTACAGCTGTGAATGATTGAACTTCTGCTAGTTACTTGCTCACTGATTTTTAGGCTGCACAGAGCGTTTTTCTGTCACTTATTTTCTGGGGTGATCGGCGGCCATTTTGTGACTTGTGGTGCACCAGAACAAGCTGCCACCAAGTCCATCAATCCATCAATACTAGTTTTTTTTTTTTTGCTATATCCTACATCAGGGGCTTGGCTGTGTTAATTGTCACCCCGAGAAACTCAGGATAGCAATTTCTATATTTTATTCTATATTTTATTAAGGGGTTAAATACAATTGCCAAAATACCAATCCCCTAAATCTGGTGTTCCAGCTTTGGCTAGCCAAGTATAATACTGTCTGGGGTTTGGCAAAGGATAGATTATTTTCTGTGGTGAAATTCAATTGTCAAAATAGCAATCCCCTAAATCTGGTGTCCCAGCACTGGCTAGCAAACTATAATAGTGTCCGCCAAAACTTATATTTTGTTCTGGGGTGAAATTCAATTGCCAAAATAGCAATACCATAAATCAGTGGTTTCAGCTGTGGCTGGCCAAGTTTCATAGTGTCCTGCAAAGGATATATTTTGTTCTGGGGTGAAATTCAATTGCCAAAATAGCAATACCATAAATCAGTGGTTTCAATTGTGGCTGGCAAACTATAATAGTGTCCGCCAAAACATATATTTTGTTCTGGGGTGAAATTCAATTGCCAAAATAGCAATACCATAAATCAGTGGTTTCAGCTCTGGCTTGGCAAGTTTCATAGTGTCCTGCAAAGGATATATTTTGTTCTGGGGTGAAATTCAATTGCCAAAATAGCAATACCATAAATCAGTGGTTTCAATTGTGGCTGGCAAACTATAATAGTGTCCGCCAAAATATATATTTTGTTCTGGGGTGAAATTCAATTGCCAAAATAGCAATACCATAAATCAGTGGTTTCAGCTTTGGCTTGGCAAGTTTCATAGTGTCCTGCAAAGGATATATTTTGTTCTTGGGTGAAATTCAATTGCCAAAATAGCAATACCATAAATCAGTGGTTTCAGCTGTGGCTGGCCAAGTTTCATATTGTCCTGCAAAGGATATATTTTGTTCTGGGGTGAAATTCAATTGCCAAAATAGTAATACCATAAATCAGTGGTTTCAGCTGTGGCTGGCCAAGTTTCATAGTGTCCGCCAAAACATATATTTTGTTCTGGGGTGAAATTCAATTGCCAAAATAGCAATACCATAAATCTGGTGTCACAGCTGTGGCTGGCAAACTATAATAGTTTCCGCCAAAACATATATTTTGTTCTGGGGTGAAATTCAATTGCCAAAATAGCAATCCCCTAAATCTGGTGTCCCAGCAATGGCTAGCAAACTGTAATAGTGTCCGCCAAAACATATATTTTGTTCTGGGGTGAAATTCAAATGCCAAAATAGCAATACCATAAATCAGTGGTTTCAGCTGTGGCTGGCCAAGTTTCATAGTGTCCTGCAAAGGATATATTTTGTTCTGGGGTGAAATTCAATTGCCAAAATAGCAATACCATAAATCAGTGGTTTCAGCTGTGGCTGGCAAACTATAATAGTGTCCGCCAAAACATATATTTTGTTCTGGGGTGAAATTCAATTGCCAAAATAGCAATACCATAAATCAGTGGTTTCAGCTTTGGCTGGCCAAGTTTCATAGTGTCCGCCAAAACATATATTTTGTTCTGGGGTGAAATTCTATTGCCAAAATAGCAATACCATAAATCTGGTGTCACAGCTCTGGCTGGCAAACTATAATAGTGTCCGCCAAAACATATATTTTGTTCTGGGGTGAAATTCAATTGCCAAAATAGCAATACCATAAATCAGTGGTTTCAGCTGTGGCTGGCCAAGTTTCATAGTGTCCTGCAAATTATATATTTTGTTCTGGGGTGAAATTCAATTGCCAAAATAGAAATACCCTGAATCTGGTGTTCCAGCTGTTGCAGGCCTAGTTTAAATCTGTCCATAAAAGGATACCTTTCATCCAGGGCCTAAATACTAGCCCTAAAAGAGATTGTCCCCTAAATCAGTGGTTACTGCTCTGCCTGGATTAGTGTAATACCCTACATAAATAAATAGGCAGATAGTGTTAGGTGCCTGTAAAAAAAGGCCTGAATTTGAGATCAATACATTGGGCCAAATATTTTTTTTCTAATTGTGGTGCTTGGTGAACGGTAACAATGAGGAAAACATCTAGTAAAGGACGCAGACGCGGTCGTGCTGGTGTTAGTGTACCCTCTGGTGCTGGGAGAGGACGTGGCCATTCTGCCACAGCCACACGTCCTAGTGAACCAACTACCTCAGGTTCCAGTACCCGCCAGAATTTACAGCGATATTTGGTGGGGCCCAATGCCGTTCTAAGGATGGTAAAGCCTGAGCAGGTACAGGCGCTAGTCAATTGGGTGGCCGACAGTGGATCCTACACGTTCACAACATTATCTCCCACCCAGTCTTCTGTAGAAAGCGCATAGGTGGCGCCTGAAAAGCAAGCCCATCAGTCTGTCACATCACCCCCATGCATATCAGGGAAACTGTCTGAGCCTCAAGTTATGCAGCAGTCTCTTATGCTGTTTGAAGACTCTGCTGGCAGGGTTTCCCAAGGGAATCCACCTAGCCGTTCCCCAGTGGTGGAAGACATAGAATGCACTGATGCACAACCACTGATGTTTCCTGATGATGAGGACATGGGAATACCATCTCATCGCAGTCCGAATGATGATGACGAAACACAGGTGCCAACTGCTGCGTCTTTTGCAGTGTGCAGACCGAACAGGTCAGGGAGAAAGACTGTGTGGAAGACGATGCAGGGGACGATGAGGTACTAGACCCGACATGGAATGAAGGTCGTGCCACTGACTTTCATAGTTCAGAGGAAGAGGCAGTGGTGAGACCGAGCCAACAGCGTAGCAAAAGAGGGAGCAGGGGGCAAAAGCAGAACAGCCACCTCCAAGAGAGTTCGCCTGCTACTGGCCACCGCCACCAGGGACCGAGCACCCCAAAGGCAGCTTCAAGGAGTTCCCTGGCATGGCACTTCTTTAAACAATGTGCTGACGACAAGACCCGAGTGGTTTGCACGCTGTGCCATCAGAGCCTGAAGCGAGGCATTTACGTTCTGAACCTTAGCACAACCTGCATAACCAGGCATCTACATGCAAAGCATGAACTGCAGTGGAGTAAACACCTTAAAAGCAAGGAACTCACACTGGCTCCCCCTGCTCCCTTTTCTGCTGCTGCCTCGGCCTCTTCCTCCGCCTCGGGAGAAATGTTGGCACCTGCCGCCCACCAAACAGAGGATGTGCCACCGACACCACCACCTGCGTCACCAAGCATCTCCACCATGTCAAACGGCAGCGTTCAGCTCTCCATCTCACAAACCTTGGAGAGAAAGCGTAAATTCCCACCTAGCCACCCTCGAGCCCTGGGCCTGAATGCCAGCATATGTAAACTACTGGCCTTTGAAATGCTGTCATTCAGGCTGGTGGACACAGACAGCTTCAAACAGCTGATGTCCATGGCTGTCCCACAGTATGTTCTTCCCAGCCGCCACTACTTCTCCAAGACAGCCGTGCCTTCCCTGCACAACCAAGTATCCGATAAAATCAAGTGTGCACTGCGCAACGCCATGTGTGGCAAGGTCCACCTAACCACAGATACGTGGACCAGTAAGCACGGCCAGGGACGCTATATCTCCCTAACTGCACACTGGGTAAATGTAGTGGCGGCTGGGCCCCAGGCGGAGAGTTCCTTAGCACACATCCTTCTGCCGCCAAGGATCACAGGGCATTATTCTTTGCCTCCTGTAGCCTCCTCCTCCTACTCGGCTTCCTCCTCCTCTGCTTCCACCAGCTCATCCAGTCAGCCACACACCTTCACCACCAACTTCAGCACAGCCCGGGTAAACGTCAGCAGGCCATTCTGAAACTCATATGTTTGGGGGACAGGCCCCACACCGCGCAGGAGTTGTGGCGGGGTATTGAACAACAGACCGACGAGTGGTTTCTGCCGGTGGGCCTCAAGCCCGGCCTGGTGGTGTGCGATAATGGGCGAAATCTCGTCGCAGCTCTGGGACTAGCCGGTTTGACGCACATCCCTTGCCTGGCGCATGTGCTGAATTTGGTGGTGCAGAAGTTCATTCACAACTACCCCGACACTACCCTGACACTGTTATCAGCGTTACAATACCACTTCTATGTCTCCTTGAGAAAACGCTTAGGGCGATGATGGAAGAGGAGGTGGCCCAGGAGGAGGAGGATGAGGGGTCATTTTTAGCACTTTCAGGCCAGTCTGTTAGAAGTGGCTCAGAGGAGGTTTTTTGCAACAGCAGAGGCCAGGTACAAATGTGGCCAGCCAGGGCCCACTACTGGAGGACGAGGAGGATGAGGAGGAGGTGGAGGAGGAGGAGGAAGAAGCAGGTTCACAGCGGGGTGGCACCCGACACAGCTCAGGCCCATCACTGCTGCATGGCTGGTGGGATACGGAGGATGATGACGATACGCCTCCCACAGAGGACAGCTTGTCCTTACCTCTGGGGAGCCTGGCACACATGAGCGACTACATGCTGCAGTGCCTGCGCAACGACAGCAGAGTTGCCCACATTTTAACGTGTGCGGACTACTGGGTTGCCACCCTGCTGGATCTCCGGTACAAAGACAATGTGCCCACCTTACTTCTTGCACTGGAGCGTGATAGGAAGATGCGCGAGTACAAGCGCACGCTGGTAGACGCGCTCCTGAGAGCATTCCCAAATGTCACAGGGGAACAGGTGGAAGCCCAAGGCGAAGGCAGAGGAGGAGCAAGAGGTCGCCAATGCAGCAGTGTCACGGCCAGCTCCTCTGAGGGCAGGGTTAGCATGGCATAAATGTGGAAAAGTTTTGTCTCCACGCCACAGCTAACTGCACCACCACCTGATACGGAACGTGTTAGCAGGAGGCAGCATTTCACTAATATGGTTGAACAGTACGTCTGCACGCCCCTCCACGTACTGACTGATGGTTTAGCCCCATTCAACTTCTGGGTCTCCAAATTGTCCACGTGGCCAGAGTTTGCATTTTATGCCTTGGAGGTGCTGTCCTGCACGGCGGCCGGCATTTTGTCTGAACGTGTATTCAGCACGGCAGGGGGCGTCATTACTGACAAACGCAGCCGCCTGTCCACAGCCAACGTGGACAAGCTGACGTGCATAAAAATGAACCAGGCATGGATCCCACAGGACCTGTGACTCCCTTGTGCAGAATAGACATTTATAACTGCCTCCCCCTCAAGCATGCATTCTTGTACTCCGGGGCACTTCTTTATTGAATCCTCATTTTTTTAACTTTACCATGATCTTGCAGTGCAACCCAAAGTTGATTGAACCTCTCCTCTGTCTGGGTGCTGGGCCGAAATAACTGAAAGTGGCCTTATCTAGTGGTGGGTGAAATGACGCATGATTCCTTGCTGTGGGACCTCTCTCCTCTGTCTGCTTGCTTGGGCCGAAATAACTGAAAGTGGCCTTCTCCAGTGGTGGGTGATATGACGCATGATTCCTTGCTGTGGGACCTGTATCCTCGGTCTGGGTGCTGGGCCGAAATAGAAAGTGGCCTTCTCCTGTGGTGGGTGATATGACGCATGATTCCTTGCTGTGGGACCTCTCTCCTCTGTCTGGGTGCTAGGGCCGAAATAACTGAAAGTGGCCTTCTCCAGTGGTGGGTGATATAGTAACATAGTAACATAGTAACATAGTATATAAGGCCGAAAAAAGACTTTTGTCCATCCAGTCCGACCTGTTTCCTGCAAGTTGATCCAGAGGAAGGCAAAAAACCCCTGTGAGGTAGAGCCAATTTTCCCCACTTAAGGGGAAAAAATTCCTTCCCGACTCCAATCAGGCAGTCAGAATAACTCCCTGGATCAACGACCCATCTTTAGTAGCTATAGCCTGAAATATTATTACGCTCCAGAAATACATCCAGGCCCCTCTTGAATTCCTTTATTGTACTCACCATCACCACCTCCTCAGGCAGAGAGTTCCATAGTCTCACTGCTCTTACCGTGAAGAACCCTTTTCTATGTTTGTGTACAAACCTTCTTTGACGCATGATTCCTTGCTGTGGGACCTGTATCCACGGTCTGGGTGCTGGGCCGAAATAGAAAGTGGCCTTCTCCAGTGGTGGGTGATATTACGCATGATTCCTTGCTGTGGGACCTCTCTCCTCTGTCTGGGTGCTGGGGCCGAAATAACTGAGTGGCCTTCTCCAGTGGTGGGTGATATGACGCATGATTCTCTGCTATAGGACCTCTCTCCAATTGATATTGGTTAATTTTTATGTATTTTATTTTATTTTATTTTAATTAATTTCCCTATCCACATTTGTTTGCAGGGCATTTACCTACATTTTGCTGCCTTTTGCAGCCCTCTAGCCTTTTCCTGGACTATTTTACAGCCTTTTTAGTGCCAAAAAGTTCGGGTCCCCATTGACTTCAATGGGGTACGGGTTCGGGATAAAGTTCGGGTCGAGTTCGGATCCCGAACCCGAACATTTTCGGGAAGTTCCGTCGAACATCCAGGTGTTCACTAATCTCTAATAGTGTGCTTATGGCCAGTGCCCATATATTGCAGATCGCTGTTTGCGGGTCGCAATGCGGGTATGGCCGGGCAACAGCCGTGTGCATAAGCCCTAGGCTTATGCCTCATCGTATAAGTTCCTATCTTCTCCTTGCCAGCTTCTCTGTCCGTATGTGCTGTGACATCCATCTTCTAGAGAAAACAAACGACATCCCATCGCATACAATTCTGCCAATTACACTTGTATATATATATATATATATATATATATATATTTTATTTTTATTTATTTTTTGCAGAAAAGAAAACTGGTCCATCCATGAGTACCATAAACCAGACCACCATAGCGGGCTTTCGACTTAAAGGACCCTCAGATGTTCCTGAACTGCAAGTTCTCATCTTCCTTCTGGTTCTTCCCATTTATCTTATTTCTCTTTTCATAAATCTCTTCATTCTACTTCTAGTTTGCTTTGATCTCCACCTGCACACTCCCATGTACTTCTTCATCTGTAACTTGTCTATCATAGACATATCCAGCTCTACTACAGCGCTACACAAGCTTTTTCTGATCTTCGTTACGCAAAACCACATGGTTTCCACCTGGTCCTGTTTGACCCAGTTACATATTTTCAGTTCATTAATAAGTAATGCATTTTCAATTTTGGCCGCCATGAGCTTTGATCGCTACGTAGCCATTTGTAGACCTTTACATTATCACACTGTCATGAGTTGGAGACTCTGTGGTCTGATGGCCTCAGTCAGCTCGGGTTTTGGGTTTATAGAGGCACTTCCAATGACAGTTCTCTTTTCAAAGTTCACCTGTTACATTTCCAAGGAAATTGATCATTATTTTTGTGACACTGTGGCTATTCGGGACATTACATGTAGTGATATTACACTTTTAGACCTTTACATTCTAATTCTTGGCAATGCAAGCATAATTATTCTACTTTCTCTGACTATAACTCCCTATGTTTTTATTATTGCTTGTATTTTAAGGATAAGTTCGAGTTCTGGGAGACGTAAAGCCTTCTACACGTGTTCCTCACACATCACAGTGGTTGTCACCTTCTATTCTTCCATAATCATACAGTACATAGGAACAGTTTCCGGGAACAACATGGGATCTAACAAAATACTCTCTCTCTTTAACACGGCCATTGTCCCCTTGATGAACCCACTGATCTACAGCTTGAAAAATAAAGATATAAAATCTGCCCTACGACGAAAACGTAATTTGTGTGGAATAAAATATTAAAATATCTAAAATTTTATCTGAAACTTTTTGAATTCTGTTGGCAAAGCTGAGAATCAGGATGTGTCCTGTTCCCCTCTGACACACATTTATTGTGGAGAGGGATAGTGGAAGCCAAATGGAACTGAGCAATTGTAGTAGGCAATTCTTGAGGTAGACTGTTCCACAGCTTTATTATTCTTACTGTAAAGAAACTCTTTCTAAGCTATGGATTAAAATCTTCCTTCGTCTGCGAGTGGCTGATGCCTCTGGTATAGGGGTAAATTGCAACCAACACACTTGCCCCTTACAAAGTTCTATTGTTGTTTGTTGCATTATGATAATGTTCATATAACTGAATTGTGATGATATTTCACACTGTATGGTACTCGTAATGCCGTGTACCCACCGTAAACGCACCCCATGGTGCATTGTAGCTAGTAGCAAACCGATGTTCATATTCCTGTTTTAGTTGATGACACCAGGAACGACATTCCTGGATGTCATTTTTCAGGTGGGGTGCATGTGTCAGAGGGGGCAGATTTCCAGTTGCCCTACATCTGACCTGATGGTTTGGAAGGTCTGCTAAGACTTTTCAAAACTGGCGCTTTCTGTGCCGTTATTGATATCCCCAGTGCTGGCGGAGGATGAGTCTAATTTATGACAAGGTGCAGGCCTTGTCGTAAATCAGGCACATTATCCTTCAGTCCGTGCGACGGTTCAGACCTGCCATAGACATCTGGCTTCATTTACGCCAGAAAACTGGCATAAATGTGGATACTATCTGTCAGGATGGTTGGCCAAGCCCTCTTACCTGTCCTCGCCATGCCCCCTTTCACATCTTTTTAACAACACTTTTCGGGGCAATGGCAATGATAAATCTCCCTCAATGTGTGCAGTACATGTGCAGTACCCAATACCTGGGGGTATCTGCAATTGTTATGTTTTGTGTGCATTGAAATGAGATGAGCGACATTTAGAAAAATTTGATTTGAACAATTCTCTGAACTTCATCACAAATTGTTATACGTCAGGTATATACCCAGTGTGAAAGCTTAGAACTTACACTCCCCCTGCACTCTCTGGCATTATTTGAAAAGAGGACTAAACCTTTGGAAAGTTATATTTCATAGTCTGATTGCCGAGTCGGATATTTTATCATTTTAATATCATATATATTTTTGATTTTCATAGGCTGAGACAGAGTCAAGGGATAACATTTATAGTTCCTGTATTAATCCGTGTTTTGTCATGTTATAGCCTGTTTGATAAACAGAAGATCCCGAGTTTCTCCTGGTATATTAATCAGTGGTCAATTTGTTAAAATATAGCATTTATCATAGATAACTTAAGTTTTTCTGTGCTGGTGAAGTGGTGGTGTTTGGTTACAACACCATCTAGTGTTTTTTTATGGGAGTTCAAAGTATGTGTCTGAAAATTGTCGGTATTTTATTGGATTTATATGCATTCTGTAAATAAATTTATATTTTTGCATAATTGATTGTCCCTTCGTTTCATTAATTGCATAAATTAAATTTAGAGTCTCAAGATAAAAGAAAAAGGCATTTTTATGTCCGCCTAGTGGATTTCCTGATTGAATTTCCATATTTTATTGATATTTTCTCTTATATAAAATATTTATATTTTATATAAAAGATATAGTTTGACAAGGTTATTATTAGTATTAGGGCCATTATTAGGATTATTATATTATTATTTATTATAGTTAGGATTAGTGTTAGAGTGAGTATTAGGGTTAGGGTCTTTATTAGGCCTAACATTAGTATTACAGGTAGGAGTCAGTATTAGGTCCCTTTCACACGGGCGAGTTTTGCGCGCGGGTGCAATGCGTGAGGTGAATGCATTGCACCCGCACTGAATCTGGACACATTCACTTCAATTGGGCTGTGTATATAAGCTGTGATTTTCACGCATCACTTGTGCGTTGCGTAAAAATTGCAGCATGCTCTATATTATGCATTTTTGATGCAACACAGGCCCCATAGAAGTGAATGGGGGCAATTTTCACGCATGGTCGCTAGGAGCCGATCAGGATGGGGACCCGATCTTTATTATTTTCCCTTATAACATGGTTATAAGAGAAAATAATAGCATTGTTAATACAGAATGCTAAATAAATTAGGGATGGAGGGGTTAAAAATAAATAAATATTAAACTCACCTCATCCACTTGTTCGCGCAGCCCGGCTCGTCTTCTTTCTACTTTCTTCAGGACCTGGGAGGAAAAGGACCTGTGATGATGTCACTGCGCTCATAACATGGTCCATCACCATGGTGATGGACTATGTGATGAGCGCAGTGATGTCTTCAAAGGTCATTTTCCTCCCAGGCCTGAAGAAAGTAGAAAGAAGACGAGTCAGGCTACGTGAACAAGTGGATAAGGTGAGTTTAATTTTTTTTTCTTTTTACCCCTCCATCCCTAATTTACTTAGCATTCTGTATTAAGAATGCTATCATTTTCCCTTATAACAATGTTATAAGTGAAAAAAATAAAATTTACACAACACCGATCCAAAAACCCGAACTTCTGTGAAGAAGTCCAGGTTCGGGTCTGGGTACCAAACATGCCGATTTTTCTTATGTGCGTGCAAAACGCATTAAAATGCTTGGCACTCGCGCAGAAAAATTGCACATTTTTCCACAACGCACCCGCATCTTTTCCCGCAATGCTCCCACAACGCCCATGTGAACCCAACCTTAGAGTTAGAATTAGTATTAGTAATTAGTATTACGGTTAGGAATAGTAATAGGCTAGGGTTAGTATTAGAATTAGCATAAGGGTAAGGGTGTCTGTATTAGGACTCATGCTCACAACCGTCGAGTGTTTTGCAGTTGGCAAATTGTGGATCCGCAAAATATGCATTCCTCATTTTGCAGGATGGAATGGCCGCAAACTAATAGAACAGTCCTATCGTTGTCTGTAATGTGGACAATAATAGGACATGTTCTATTTTATTGTGAAATGCCCATGCAGACATACGGACATGGAATACACAGAGAGTCATTTCTGTTTATTTGCAGCTCCATTGAAGGCTGCAAAAAAAAACAGATCGGACACAGAAAAAAAATAAGCTCATGTGCATGAGCTCTTAGGGTTAGGATCAGTGTTAGTATTAGGATTAGCACTAGGGTCAGTATTAGGATTAGGGGTCAGTATTAGGGTTAGGGGCCAGTATTAGGGCTAGGGGCCAGTATTAGGGTTTGGGGTGAGCATTAGAATTAGGTACATCATTAGAGTTAAGGGCCTGTATTAAGGTTAGGCGTAGTATTAGGTTAGGGGTCAGTATTAGAGTTAGGGGCCAGTATTAGTGTTAGGGTCAGGATTAGGGTAAGTGTTAAGGTTAAGAGTTAGTATTAGGGTTTGGGTAAATGTTATAGTCTGTATTAGGGTCAGCATTAGGGGATAGTATTTGGTTTAGGGGCCAGCATTAGGATTAAGGGCCAGCATTAGGATTAGGGGTCAGTATTAGGGTTAGGGGTCAGTATTAGTTAGGGGTCAGTATTAGGGTCAGTTTTAGGGTCCTATTGAGGTTAGGGCACATGGAGAGAAAAGGGCAGGGCAGTTTCTACTCACCTGTCCCGACGTTATCCAATGATGCAGTGATGCAGACCTTGCTTCTTCTAGTGGGTCTCTTCCTGTTGAATGATGCAGGCAGCGCAATGATGTTATCATGCTACCTCTGTCACATCGATGTGCCTGGAATAGCCAGGCAGGGAACCAGGGGTTCCCTTGTGCCTCTGGTGATGCCACATGCTCCATTGTATCTGCGTAAACTGGCGGCCCCAAACACCTACTGGCTTGGGGGGCATAATCCCCCCTGCCCTGGCCCAGCCCATCCCCCTGAGCTGGGGGCATAGTTACCCCAAGGAGAGATGTTGAGAGACTTACCTTCATAAAGATGAATCAGGCATGGATCAACCAGAATTTCTAGACACCGGTTCCTGATTTGACAGAATATATAATTCTGCCTTTAATGATTATACTGTAGTGTGCTATCATTTTGAATATTTTCTTCAAAATTTGCAGTTACTTCTGGCCACATGGTGCTGCCACCATTCTGATGCTGCCACCCGCCTCTACTGCCATTCCTACAATGCTGCTTTTGGCATACTGATATGTACATTTTTCATTTTTACAAGGATATGCATACCACTCGGCCTTGCTATCACACTGCTGTTGTTGGGTTCTGCTACTACTGTTGTCTGCCACCATCTTGTCCTGTATGCCAATGCTCCCCCCCCCCTCTACTCTGTCATGGGGCCACTATTGTCACTGTTACTGCTGCTGCTGCTGCCACGTTCCCCACCCAGTCATGGGGCCAGTACTTGAATATTGGTGCACTGCACAGTTAAGTACACAGTGATAAATTGTAGCAGAGCCTGTAGTTCAGTGGTCTCTTACACTCTCCCTGCACCAGCGTTTTGTGATGAATTCATTTTGAACAAATCAAATTTCTTGGTCAACTTGGGGCGAAGCTGGCGAATCCAATTTTTCAAAATTTCGCTCATCTCTAGCTCTAATACGAAATATAGGAAGGGACTACCAAGAGGAAATTGAACAACCCCTGTAAGGGTTACAGCTGCACCCAAAAACATTGTAGACGTTAAAAAAAAAGGTTTCAATAGTTAGCTATATTCTGAAGTGAAAAGTCTATTTTCCATTGTATACAGATATTATTTCTACAAGTTTACTTTTTCTTCTTGTTAGTTTCTTTAACTTCTTGTTCAGATCCCCAAAGATTTGATCCCACAGCTCAGGAAAATGTATAAGTGCTGATGTCTTGTGTATGGCAGAGAAGCTCCTGCCTTCCATGATATATCAGGATGTGACTCCTGTACATTGTTTTATATTATTATGTTTTAATGTGGATTTTCTTTCACTTTATCTTGTACCATATTACATAAGGTAAATGATTTCATCTTATTGTCCTGTACCTACCGCATGTCATGTAATGTGCTGGTTTATAACAGTCTCTGGTTATACATGGAGCAGCTCCATATTGATTGTTTTTATGAATTAACATTTATTCTGTATTATTATGATAAGTATTTTCATTATGACATACTTGCCTCTTGAAGGTGTTTTCCATATTTAAGATATCGATGACCTATCCTCCACATAGCAAACACAATGCAGCTGCACTCTGCAACCAGTGAATTTATGAATTATACATTTTACTAATAATATATAAATATATATCTATATGTAACTAATTCTATGTATATATCGATATGAATAGTAGATGTTGTCGCAGTGTGGTTCACTGTGACACGGGTTGCCATATTTGCTTACGTTTGTTGCTCTGGCATACTGGCTGCAGACTTCCTGTGTAGGTAGGCTGTGTGTGAACTGTATCTTGTCCTTGCATGCTCCCCTCGCTGTTTGTCTGGTTCTTGTGGGGTTAATGTTCGGGTCTGGGTGTGTTTGCTAGGTGGTCAGATCACCTCTTATCCTGCTATATTAACCTGTGAGCTGTGGGTCTGGGGTCAATCTGTCTCCAGCTTTGCTGGGTGCAGCATCTATGCACCTGACCTGGGATTATTCCATCTGCCCTCTTCCGGCAGGGCTCCTGGGTTCTGCAGAGGGAGGATATTTAGTCTATGTGTGCAGCTCTGAGTAGGACCGCTAGGTAGCAGAGTTCGCATACGGTCTAGTCATCTGCCTGTTCTGTCTTGTTTTAGCAGCTCTTTCTGTGACCACCATGCATACGTTTTACATGGGGTCCAGGCATCTGCTTGTCTTTCTGTTTCAGCAGCTCTGTCTGGGACTGCCATGCAGGTAAGTGGCCAAGTGCACCGGGACCAATCTAGAGGTACGACCAGTGAGCCCTCAGCCAAGTTTATTCCCACCACAGGGACTCTGTGAAGAACGGGGCTCAATGTGTTTTCCCTCTCTGGGTTTGGCCCCAAGTCAAACCGGTGCACTTGGTCCAGTGGTATTACCTGCCACTTTATCCTTACCTGCTGGTCCAGCTTCCTGTCTTGTCTGTATCTCTGTTAATAAAGTACTTGTTTTTTGGTCCTTGCTTTGTTTGTCTGCTTGCCGTGGTGTTGTATGTTTGAGAGATGTCCTAGGGGTCCATTTTAACCTTGCTAGAACATGACAGTTACTTAGTAAAAATAGTTTGATAAAAATCATTTGTGTCCTACCACCATGACAACTCTTTTAGATGGGACCCTACTCTACAATGACTCTTCTCATAATAATCCATAGAAATCTACCAGGTGTCATCATCAGTGGGTTAATGCATTAATATACCAGGAATTATTTTAGCAGTAGCCACATCTGTATATTCAGTGTTTGCAGAGTTGCAGCGTAGGCTGTTTCATTGTGAGTCACTCTGATATGTACCTGCACAGTTACTTCATTTTATAGTGTGGGCTATCTAATTTTATTTTTGCATTGTGTATGTGGAAGCGTGGCTACCTTCATGTTGATCCGTCACCCTAGCCACCCATCTTGTCAATGCTGCGCAGTTAATAGTTGGATCCGTCTTTCCCTGGATTTATTTAAGGGCTTTGGGCACCGGGAGAGGAGTTATAATTGAGTAGGGTCCCATCTAAAAAAGGTCACCTTTTTGTGTTTTTGTGGTGGATGGGCAGAAATGGTTTTGATGAAAATATAATTGCCACCCCCCCCCTCCCCCCCGCTCAGCTGTTTTTGCAGTTTACAGCACCAAAAAATAAACAGTGGAGAGAGCTGAAAGCATACGTCTTCATCCACTGTGTAGTGGCCATACCAGGTTACATTCAAGTGAAAAGGACCAGAGCTGCAGGACTTTGGCATGACCACAACATAGTGGATGGAGCCTTCTGCTTCCAGCTATGTCCAGTGTTTCCGGCACCAGAGGTTGAGGATAGATCATTGATATGAAAAAGCTGGAATACCCTATTAACTTGGCATTTATTCTATGAAGGTTTGGATTTTGTTTCATTCCTGTAAAACTGTCCATATCCTGAATTCCCGATCTAGTTATTTTTTTTACTTGCGTTTATACCAAATATGTGTAGTTTCACCTCTTTTGCACACTAAAGTTATGCTTAAGGGTCCATTCACATTCACACCGTCTGCTGTCCGCATCCGCACTTCCGTTCCGCAGCCTCACAAAAAAAGATAGAGCATGTCCTATTCTTGTCCACAGCCATGGACAAGAATAGGTATTTCTATCATAGTGCCAGCCATGTGCGGTCCATGTGAATGGGTCCATGATCCGTGCGCACCACAAAAACAATAGAACATGTTCTCTTGGTGCGGAAGCATGGAGATAAATCCTCCGTTCCGCACTGCTCTTTACTAACTGCGGACCTATTCGGGTGAATGGGTCTGCATCCGTGATACAGTGTGCACACGGTCGGTGCCCATATATTGCAGACCCCCTGTTTGCGGGTCGCAATGCGGGCATGGCCGGGCAACGGCCATGTGCATAATTCCTAGGCATGTGCCTCATCATTTAAGTTCCTATCTTCTCCTTGCCAGCTTCTCTGTCCATGTGTGCTTTGACATCCATCTACTGGGGAAAACAAATGACATCCCATCACATACCACCCTGCCCATTACACGTGCGTGTATATATTCTTTTTTTGCAGAAAAGAAAACATGTCCATCCATGAGTACCATTAACCAGACCACCATAGCGGGCTTTCGACTTAAAGGACCTTCAGATGTTCCTGAACTGCAAGTTCTCATCTTCCTTCTGATTCTTCTCATTTATCTTATTTCTCTTATTGGAAATCTCTCCATTCTACTTCTGGTTTGCTTCGATCTCCACCTGCACACTCCCATGTACTTCTTCATCTGTAACTTGTCTATCATAGACATATCCAGCTCTACTACAGCGCTACACACACTTTTTCTGATCTTCGTTACGCAAAACCACATGGTTTCCACCTGGTCCTGTTTGACCCAGTTACATATTTTCAGTTCATTAATAAGTAATGCATTTTCAATTTTGGCTGCCATGAGCTTTGATCGCTACGTAGCCATCTGTAGACCTTTACATTATCACACTGTCATGAGTTGGAGGCTCTGTGGTTTTCTGGCCTCAGTCAGCACAGGTTTTGGGTTTATAGAGGCACTTCCAATGACAGTCCTCTTTTCAAAGTTCACCTGTTACATTTCCAAGGAAATTGATCATTATTTTTGTGACAATGTGGCTATCCGGGACATTACATGTAGTGATATTACAGATTTAGATCTTTACATTCTCATTCTTGGCAATGCAAGCATAATTATTCGACTTTCTCTGACTATAACCCCCTATGTTTTTATTATTGCTTGTATTTTAAGGATAAGCTCGAGTTCTGGGAGACATAAAGCTTTCTACACGTGTTCCTCACACATCACAGTGGTTGTCACCTTCTATTCTTCCATCATCATACAGTACATAGGAACAGTTTCCGGGAACAACATGGGTTCTAACAAAATACTCTCTCTCTTTAACACGGCCATTGTCCCCATGATGAACCCACTGATCTACAGCTTGAAAAATAAAGATGTAAAATCTGCCCTACGACGAAAACTTAATTTTTGTGGAATAAAATATTAAAATATCTAAAATTTTATCTGAACCTTTTTGTATTCTGTTGGCAAAGCTGAGAATCAGAATGTGTCCTGTTCTCCTCTGACACACATTTATTGTGGAGAGGGATAGTGGAAGCCAAACGGAACTGAGCAATTCTAGCAGACAATTCTTAAAACAGACTATTCCACAGCTTGATTATTCTTACTGTAAATAACCTCTTTCTAAGCTATGGATTAAAATATTCTTTCGTCTGAGAGTGGCTGATGCCTCTCGTATAGGGGTAAATTGCAACCAACACACTTGCCCCCTTACAAAGTTCTATTGTTGTTTGTTGCATTATGATAATGTTCATATAACTGAATTGTGATGATATTTCCCACTGTATGGTACTCGTAATGCCGTGTACCCACCGTAAACACACCCCTTGATGCATTGTAGCTAGTAGCAAACCCATGTATCAGCAGTGTTCATATTCCTGTTTTAGTTAATGACACCAGGAACGACATTTCTGGATGTCATTTTTCAGGTGGGGTGTAGATGTCAGAGAGGGCAATTTTCCAGTTGCCCTACATCTGACTTGATGGTTTGGCATGTCTGCAAAGGGCGTCTGGTGGAGAGAGATGAGCAGTGCAGTGGGGGGCGGGGTGACTGGAGGCATGTTGGGTGAATGGTAGGGGAGGTAGTGTGGGTGGGTGCGGTGGCAGGTTGGGGGCCCATGGATGAGTTTCGCACTGGGGCCCCATGGATTGTGTGTACGCCACTGACTAGACCACTTGTCGAGAATGAGTTTGGCACACAACAAGTCTATGTATAACAGTGCAAATTAAGAACAAATGGAGCAGCAGGTGAACAAGAAAAATTCAACGATATACTAGACCGCCTGTTTATATTGAGTCTAACACACAGTAAGTCTATGTACAGGGTGGGCCATTTATATAGATACACCTTAATAAAATGGGAATGGTTGGTGATATTAACTCCCAGTTTGTGGCACATTAGTATATGTGAGGGGAAACTTTTCAAGATGGGTGGTGACCATGGCGGCCATTTTGAAGTCAGCCATTTTGAATACAACTTTTGTTTTTCAATCGGAAGAGGGTCATGTGACACATTAAACTTATTGGGAATTTCACAAGAAAAACAATGGTGTGCTTGGTTTTAACGTAACTTTATTCTTTCATGAGTTATTTACAAGTTTCTGACCACTTATAAAATGTGTTCAATGTGCTGCCCATTGTGTTGGATTGTCAATGCAACCCTCTTCTCCCACTCTTCACACAATGATAGCAACACCACAGGAGAAATGCTAGCACAGGCTTCCAGTACCCGTAGTTTCAGGTGCTGCACATCTCGTATCTTCACAGCATAGACAATTGCCTTCAGATGACCCCAAAGATAAAAGTCTAAGGGGGTCAGATCGGGAGACCTTAGGGGCCATTCAACTGGCCCACGACGACTAATCCACTTTCCAGGAAACTGTTCATCTAGGAATGCTCGGACTTGACACCAATAATGTGGTGGTGCACCATCTTGCTGGAAAAACTCAGAGAAAGTGCCAGCTTCAGTGCATAAAGAGGAAACACATCATAATTAGCAATTTTGCATATCCAGTGGCCTTGAGGTTTCCATTGATAAAGATTTGCCCCACTATCTTTGTATCCCATATACCACACCATACCATCAATTTTTTTGTTCCAACAGTCTTGGAGGGATCTATCCAATGTGGCTTAGTGTCAGACCAATAGCGGTGGTTTTGTTTGTTAACTTCACCATTCACATAAAAGTTTGCCTCATCACTGAACAAAATCTTCTGCGTAAACTGATGGTCCTGTTCCAATTTTTGTTTTGCCCATTCTGCAAATTCAGTGCGCTGATCTGGGTCATCCTAATTGAGATGCTGCAGTAGCTGGAGTTTGTAAGGGTGCAATTTGTGAGTAGCTAATACCCGCCGAAGGGATTTTTGACTAATGCCACTCTCCAGTGACATGCGGCGAGTGCTACGCTGTGGGCTCTTGCTGAATGAAGCTAGGACAGCCACTGATGTTTCTTCATTAGTGACAGATTTCATGCGTCCACATTTTGGCAAATCCAACACTGAACCAGTTTCACGAAACTTAGCAAGCAGTTTGATAACTGTAGCATGGGAGATGGGTGGTCTTGTAGGGTGTCTTGCATTGAAATCTGCTGCAATGACCCGGTTACTCCATTCACCAGACATCAACACAATTTCTATCCGCTCCTTACGTGTTAACCTCGGCGACATGTCAATGGCTGTAAACAAAGAGAAACTTGTAAATAACTCATGAAAGAATAACGTTAAAACCAAGCACACCATTGTTTTTCTTGTGAAATTCCTAATAGGTTTGATGTGTCACATGACCCTCTTCCTATTGAAAAAACAAAAGTTGGATTCAAAATGGCTGAATTCAAAATGAACGCCATGGTCACCACCCATCTTGAAAAGTTTCCCCCCTCACATATACTAATGTGCCACAAACAGGAAGTTAATATCACCAACCATTCCCATTTTATTAAGGTGTATCCATATAAATGGCCCACCCTGTATAACAGAACAGATTAAGTATGAATGGTGCAGCAGGTGAACAAGATAAATGTGGCAATATATTAGACCGCCTATGAAGACTGATTCTGACTCATAGTATGAATGGTGCAAGATGCACAGCGTGATTACACTCAGCCTGCACTGTCCCTGCAGTCTCCCTATGCTCTCTTTTGAGTCTCAAAAAACTCTGCCTACAATCTCCCTGCACTATCCCTGCACTCCCCCTCTCCAATATATATTTTTTAAGTGTTTGTTGCAACACTGTGCCTAACGCATTCGCTGTTGTCACGTCTCTCCCTAAGCTCAGCTAACAGTAACATGGCAGAGCCCTAACAGGATGAGGCTTTTATAAGACTGTGACTAGCGTTGAGCAAATCGAGCTTCAGATCATCGATCCGAAGTCTATTCGGTCAAACATTTTGATTTTAATGCGGTACAGCATCAAAATGTATTCGTTTTGTGGAGCCAAACTTCATTTCGCTCAAAGTCGCATGAGACTTTGGTGAATTAATTCTGTATTCATTTCTGCATCTTTAAAATTAGGAATCCGATGTTGGGTTTGTTACCGGCTGGTACCTCGATGCCAAACCCGATTTGGATTATAAATTTGTTACCACAAAGTGCGAGGAAATTGGGATTTTTGGCGAATCAAATTTTTCCTAAACTTCGGATCAAATTTCATCTTGGATGCTTCGAATTACTCAGCACTATTTGTAATTTTAATCATGTGTTTTCGTCCGTATAAAACAGCAGAGAAAATATGGTTGGCAATAGCCGGAAGAAATAGGGCTAACTGCAGCGACCGGGCCGCAGGGGCAATGCGTGAGCTACGGTGGGCCAATGGGGGTGGTAGTTGTTTTACTGACAGTTAGCAGTGCTCCCTGGAGCGGCGTGCAGTGAAGGGAAGGACAGCACCAGTTCCTTCGGGCCCACTCTGTTTGTCCAGGAATTCCCACCAGATGGTGGTTGAGGTGCCCTTGGTGGAATGGGTTTTAGGTGCCTTGGAGGCAGGATCCCTGGTGTTTGTGACACCAGCATCGTTAGGCGCAAAGGAAGGTGGTAGATAGCATGAGGAGTCAATGGTTGAAAACAATGGAATTTTTACTTAATCACTTGCCTCAGAGTCAACAGTACAGTTTATTTAGATGGTAAAGATGATAATCCAAATAGTATCTCAGCTGTAATCCTAGTAACAGGCTTGGCAATGGGTTTCTTAAGATTGTCCTTCAGTAGGCAGGAAAGGTTCTTTCTTATATCAGTCTACACTAGGTCTACACTCTAGCACTGGATATAATAAAAGAAAGAAAAAAACAGGCACTCACCATCTGATTCTGAATTAAAATATATACAATTTTATTGCACAAAAATCATAAAAATATATAAAAAGTTGAATCCAGCTCACATTCTAATGATTTTCATAATCACTCATTGTTAAATACCGTTTACTATGCGAATGATAGATATATTTGCTGTGAAGTATATTTGGAAGAAAAAAAACTTCTACTAAATTTATACGTGCTGTATTGTGTTTGCTTATAATTCACAGCATAAATCCCAACTCCCTAATAATTGTATCCGAGTACAGATTGTATCAATGCTGAGTAGATATTTAAAACACTACTGGCTGATTACATCAAGGCCGAGAATAGATTATAGCATAGCTGAGTACATATCAAATCATAGCTGAGAACATATCCAGAGCGATATAAAATCTTTGCATACACTGAGCTCAAGCTGAATACATAAGGACAGTCTCTGAAGGATCCTGATTTGGTGAATTGCTCCAAAATAACATAAAAATAGCTGTATAGGTAGTGTGTTAGTTAGTTGGTTCTTGCAAGGACACAATTTACTGTAGATAGTGAACATGTCTTTCAATGTGTTGAATATATGCTGATCCACTGCACCCGGTTAAAATCTCGGTACTCAGAAGCAGAAAATATTGCCCAAAGTTCCTCCAATATTAACAGGCAGTGAGTGTATTAGTAGATTTGTAGTTTAGTCCCTACTCACAGGAGACTATTAAGTGTCCGGCTAGCAGCGAGGGCGTCCCACCCACTGCATTTACCACTCACCCAACCTTACTTCTCGAAGCAGTGTTTCCTGCCTTCGGTCCGGCCGCTCTGCAGTTGCCCGCTATGGAGAAGGCATCTCACGTGATGCCGAGCTGATCATGTGATGCAGATGGCAGATCACGTGTTGTTCTTGCTCTCAATATACCGCCCGTTAGCTATATGAATCAAAGAACTGTCCTTATTGTCTTACTATAATAACAGCCGTTATTAAATGAAAGCTTTTAGTGCTCCCGTCTCAGATGCGTTTCAAGGTATTCCAACCTCTTTCTCAGTGGCCATAACTGAGATCGGGTCCACCCTCCTCTTTTATACCTTCATATCTCAAGTTTTCCTCAAATTCTGGGATGGATTTCCTTTTCGGTTTCGTATTCTCTGTGTATCCTCAGCTTCTATATATATATACTCGCTATCTTTCCTACAAGTACTCATCCCGTACACAATATCGACTCTATTCAGTTAAAGCAAGCAAAATAACATTATATCATACAAAATATAGTAAAAAATATGGCATGAATTGAGTTGTGTTTGTAATGCGATTATGATGCGATTTTTTATATAGATGCATTTTATTGTTATTCTTTTGCTTCTATACACCAAACATTTATTTAATGAAATTTTACAAAAGAAAAACATAATTTATAAAATATTCCATCATTTATCTAAATATCCCCGTTTAAAATCAGATAAAGGTAATACTGTGGAACAAAGACTATATTGTTTCTATAGTTCTTTCTTTCTTTATTTTGGAATAGACTGTGTTGAAAGAAAAAAGGGGAGGTCGTGGTGCCAAGAGATTGGCCAAACACACGATGTCCCATCAGAGAAAGACCCTCACCCCAATCTTTATCGAAAACCAAAGATTCTGAATTGAGGCCTCCCGGTATTAGGGTTTCAAAATCATAGATTCATCAAGATTCCTGTCTTGACATATTTAAGACATGATTTCCACCTCTCCAACTTTGATCTATTTTTTCTAAAGTTACAAATGTCATTCCACTTGGATCCTTACTATGACACTGTTTAAAGTGTAAAGATAATGAATGTTTTTCATATCCCTTTTTAATGTTATATGTTCAGAGATCCTTTTTTTTAAACTCCTTTTTGTCCTACCCACATATTGTTTTTTACATGGACACTCTATTATGTGTATTACACTTGTTGAATTACATGATAAAAATTATTTTATTTGCCATGAACATATATTGTTAGTGGAACATACCTTTGTAGTTTTTTGGGGGAAATTTAATAATTCTACAGTTTTTACAACTCTCACACTTGTAAAATCCCTTCATGGCTATAATAACTTCTTAATTAGCAATCCACATAGCGGACTCCCTAACGGCAGGCAAAAACCTTCTGCTCCATCCACACTGAGACCAGGCCTGTAGTTAGTTAGTTAGGGTCTCTGATTGTGTCAGGCCAAAAGTGTTAATACTGTTCATTGCAAGGACGCCATAACTTAAAGCGACATTTCACATTGGAGAGCTGAAAACATTCCCACAAACTCAAGCCAGGGTGGCGTTTTGCTCAGAAGGAATACTCATGCATGTGCTACAGGACCAGTTATGGGAGGGGATAACTGTAGATCTGTGTAAGATTGTAATTAAGTAGTGAATGAGGCACTGACCAGTGCCCCGATTCTGGCTTATGCGCGGTTCGACACCCCACTGAAGAAAGTCTACATGGTCTGGGGGCCGTGTTATCCCAAGTCCAGGATGGACGTGAGAGAGTCATTGCCTAAGGCTGTCGGTCTTGAGGGAGTCAGAGCACAACCCTGACAAATATAGCTCCTTTAAGCTGGAACTACAGGCACTGGTGTGGGCCATGACCGAAAGATTCGCTGAGTACCTGACAGGTGCAGAGGTGACCGTGATGACGGACAACAACCCGTTAGCACATCTGAATAATGCCAAGCTCAGTGCGCTTTAGCAGAGGTGGTTGGCTCACCATTCTAACTACCATTACTGCATCAAGTTCCAGTCAGGTAGGAAGAACGGCAACGCCGATGCACTCTCCGAGCCCCTGTAGGGTTGTTGACTCAACCCTACAGAGCTAGAGGACACTGATACTCATGACCTTGGTCAATTATCCATGTTCCAGGACATGGCACATTCAAGTGGGGTGGCGTACTGGATGTCCATGGTGCTGAGAAAGATGTTGGCTGATTGGGAGAGAGTCCAGAATGGCTGTCTGGACCTGTGGAAAGTGAAAGAATGGGTCCGGACCAAGATCTTGCCTCGGCCAGAATAGCGGGCCCGTCAGACTTCAGTGGGCCAAAAGTTGTTGAGGCAGTGGGATAAGCTGACTGCTACCCAGGGCCTCCTGTGTTGGACCATATACTTGCAATTAAAATTGCAGTATCCGCGACAGATTGTCATCCCCATGTCATTGGGACCGGAGGCTGCCCGGGACGCCCATGAAGGGGTGACCATTTTGAGAGCGACAAAAGTGGCTCCAACGGCTGGTATACTGTCCAGATTTGGCAGACAAGGTGGCCGAGGCATGTCCTAAGTGTACTGAAAAGTGGGACACTCATACTGTTTAGTCATAACAGCTCATTTCACAAAGTATGAGGTGGCTGTACCCACCAGAGACCAGACGGCAGAGTCGGCCGCTGAAGCGGTCTACAAACACATTATACAGATGTTCAGGTGTCCACGGAGGATACATTCGGACCATGGGGCATGTTTTCAGGGTACTCTAATGAATGAGCTGTACCAACTGTATGGGATCGAACATTCCTGCACTACTGCGTATCACCCCAGGGAAACGGGCGTGCGAGCGCACCTTGCTCCAGATGCTGCAGACTCTGGAGGACAGCCAAAAGGCTTGGTGGCCCGAGTACCTACCTGAACTGATGTGGGCCTATAACATCAGGGTACACCATACCTACCACCAGATACTCCCCACATATGCTCATGTTTGGCAGAGCCGGATGGGAGATTGAAGACCTCCACATGCCCAATCCGATGGATCCACCACCGAGAAATACCACAGCATGGGTGCAAGAGCACCGCCAGCAGCTGAGAGTGATCAACAAGGTTGTGGGGAGCTCCTGGAAAATGTGGTACACCCTAACCCAAGGCCAGTGCAGAGGGATGGGTATGCCCGAGTGATCGAGTGATGGTCAAAGACAAACATCCGTCTGGAAAGTTGGATGGGCGGTGAGAGGTGCTCCCATACACTGTGAAGAGGAGGGTAGACTCTGCCATCCCGGTCTATGAGGTAGAGCCAATAAGGACTGGGGGCCTAATGAAACTTGAACCATAACATGTTGAGGAATTGTAATTTCGATGAGTCAGTGTGCGCGGAGGAGATGCCTCCCCCTGCTCAGGCACAGAGGAAATTCCCTTAGAGGAGGAGAAGGAGGAATGGGTTGTCCCTGCCCCGGTACCCACAGCCGTGGCAAGTTTGCCACCCAGGGAAAGTGTTGAGGGGTCAGCAGCTCCCTCTCATTAAATGTGCCCCAGTGCTTCTGAGACTATCACTCTACGAAGGTCAACAAGGCCCAATGCTGGTGTGCCCCCACAGCATTAAGCCCAGGATGTGTTTGTATGGGGAGGGTTGCCGAGTATTACAACCTCTAGTGGGGTGGCATGTGAGATGGGGAAACAGCTTTCATTGTTTGAACACTGTTTGTGTGAATTAAATTAAATGTTCTGGACTGACATTCTGCCAAAAAGTTGCCGCTGTTTCCTAAACACAGCTACAGACGGCATATATATCTCCTTATTCACGAGAGAGGTGAGGTTTTACACAGAGTCTGGAAAGGAGGCAGCCATCTTAAGGAGCATAGAATCTGATGGCATCCAGGTGTGAGAGCATCCTTCAGTGACCAGAGCTGCAGCTAAGTGAAGCTGATCGTGTCCAAGGACCTGAGCATATCCAGAGAAAGGAAGATTGCTGACAGGAACTCTGATGAGAGCAGAGGAACAAAGCAACATACACTGCGGTACCGCATGTTGGCGCCTAGAGACTGAGACCAGGCCTGTAATTAGTTAGTTAGAGTCTCTGTTTGTGTCAGGCCACAAGTGTTAATACTGTTCATTGCAAGGACTCTATAACTTAAAGTGACATGTCACATTGGAGAGCTGAAAATATTCCCACAAACTCAAGCCAGGCTGGCGTTTTTCTCAGAAGGAATACTCAGGCATGTGCTACAGGATCAGTTATGGGAGGGGGAATACTGTAGATCTGTGTAAGATCGTAAGCTGTTGTGCTGCACCGCAGGCTAGCCTGTACCGCACACCCATACAGTGATTCTTGTTCTTTTATGGCAGTGATGGGTAAAGTGAGGCTCTCCTCTCCAGCTGTTGCAGAACTACAACTCCCAGCATGCAAAGACTGTCTACAGCTATCAGCCTACAGGGCATGGTGGGAGTTGTAGTTTTGCAACAGCTGGAGAGCCGCACTTTGTCCATCACTGTTTTAGGGTAACAACAGGTAAGGTGTGGCAGTTTAGTTGTGCCCGCCAGTAGGTAAATTACAGTATTTTCCTTCTGAATCCATCAGAGGGCGCCGTGCTGTGCAGCACAAGGGTCTCAGCCTTCAGGCTGGGTGTAGGTAAATTTGTCTTATGTTCCCAGCAATTGTGTATGTGTTCATTACTATGTTTTAGTCAAGTTCTGTTTTGGCAAAAGATGGTTTTGGAGTTGCTTTCCTCGTTCGTGACTTCGCTGTATCCTGGGAAGCCTACCCCAATACACGGCTTACACCAGCACCACCTAGGGGCGAATAGATATAATGACACTTGAAACAGAAATATAATAATACACATATGCCAAAAGTTATACAGGGGCCCACGACGATGACTGAGTGGGACACTGCATAACCATTACCCCTGGAGTAGGTTTCTCCTGCTTCCTGTCAGAATGGGGAGTGGGCGCTCCAGAGTAGAGAGATCGTGAAGGAGATAGGAAGTACGTGCCAGAGCTCCTACTCCTAGAGCTTGTTATCTCTCTAGAGATCATCAGAATCAAGAACGTTGCTTCCGAGAAGCTTCAGTGTGTCTAGAGAGGAAAGTGATCAGCAAAACCACAGCTTTACAGACACTGCTGCAGGTTAGTTAAATAGGACAGACACCCATCACCAAGAACAACAACCAGGCCATACTACCTTCAAGCCTGCATCACACAGTGGACACCTATACCCACAAGTACCATTTAATTGCAACACAACCAGCCAATGACTTTCCTAACTGTACAAGATTACTGACTACTACTGACAGCTATTAAAGGTGTATGGGTGCAGTGTCCTGAAATACACTGCTTAGTATTGTAATTGTGTTTCATGAAAAAGTTGCACAGGGAGGGGAGGTTCTAACAAACCTCACATGGCTGCCTCCACCCTTCTCTCTCTAAGAGGAAGGAAGTTAGTAAAGTACAGTGTGTGAAGTCGGAGGAACAGGCTTGGATGGCCCACAGGGTTACAGGTGAATCCCCAGTTGGCCCCTAGTCCCCCACTCCCTGCAAAAGTGGCACATAACACAGTAGACTTACTGCACTACATACATTTACATACATATTCATTGTGCAACACCTCAACCAGCCTATGTTTATAAAAAAACGTTTACTGGTGGGCCATAGGCACCCCAGTCTGACACTGCTGAGGTACAAGCAGCAACTCAGCAGCCATTGTGAAGAGTCTAAACTCCAAAGTTACTGTAGTTCCATGTTCCATGCACCAGCCCAGAGAATGAAAAGATTACAGAAGATCCAGGTAACCCAGAGAGGGAGTGAGAATATTGGAAAAGGAAGGTAATTGTCGTTTATGAGGCTATAGCCTCCTCTGCATTTGGTGGAGAGGTTTCAACCAAAGACAGAACCGCCTTTTAGGAGAGAGTATTCCTAGAGAGGATCACTAAGTATATGACTATACAGTATAGCAGACATAGTTCATCTCTCCAGCCTGAAGAAACATGAGAGGACGATTGATTGCTATATAAGAAAACAACCCCTTATGCAACTTCTGGGAACTAACATAAACCATTGCAGAAGCTATCTTGCTGTAATTGACTTTTGTGTGCATTGGTGCCCTTTGGACTAGCTTCAGTAAAGTACAGGGAAATTGTTAAGAGAAGAGGTCTCCTTATTGTGTGAACTCATCACCTACTTTTTACCCAAGGCCCAGGGTGCTGGAGTCATAAACATCAGGGACCCTGTGTTCTCTGCCACTAAAACCCATACCACCAAGGGCACCTTAACCAACATATGTCAGGAGATCCTTCAACACCAGAGTTTTTCCCAAGGGAATCCAGTACTTTTTTTCCAGTCACTACACGCCGGCCCAGGAAGTTCTGCTAAACCGTGAGTACCAACTACTACACCTATCTGGCCACCACACTCACACATTGCTCCTTGGATCCCAGTCGCTGCATGGGCACCTTCATACCTATATGTAGATATGCATGTATGGGGAGATTTAGGCAATGAAAGGGGTAATGTACCAATAAATGTATGCCGTGGATCCCAACAATAACTATATATACTCAAAGTATTAAGGAATCTCATTAGCATAGCACATTCATTACTAAGTCAACATAGTATACTGTTCAATCTTTATTATAGTATATTTAAAACCCAACCCCCACACCCACCCACTTTTCAGGACTTACTTGCTGAAGCTTACTTACCTGCTTCCCGGTGCTGGCTACTCACTTCTTCTCATCCTAGTCTGCACTGCTCCTCCAGGCTCCCTTCCTGTTCGCAGAAAACATTCAGTTTGATGCCGTCTGCAACCAACCACTTACTGTGACCAGATTACTTTAAATTATGACAAATGGTCACATGATGCAAGCGGATCTGGTCGCCGCCACGGCCAGTGATTGACTGCAGGCAGTGTTAAACTGGATGTTTTCAGTCAGGGAGTTCAGAGGAGCATCACTGGCCATGAGGAGAAGGAGCGGGAGCTGGCAGGTAAGTGTCCCTTACAGGTCTGGCCAAGTGAGGGAGTTTGCCAAAAAAGCGCTCATTCTTACAAAACCCCTTTAAGGAATAGTGTTGATCTCAAATATTCTAATCGCTAATTTTTATTGCGAATATTGACACTTCGAGAATTCGCGAATATCTAGAATATAGTGCTATATCTTCGTAATCGCGAATATTCTATTTTTTTTTTCATCAGTACCCATGATCCCTCACTGCTTCTTGCTTGTGGGCCAATGAGAAGGATGCAATATCTTTGACTTTAGGAGTAGTGTTGATGGCGAATTTTCGAATTGTGAATTTTTAATCGCGAATTTTTATTGCAAATTTTCTGATTGCCGATTTTCGCAATCACGAAAATAATGACTGGGGATCCAAATATTTGCGAAATATCGTGAATTCGAATATTGCGCCTGCAGCTCATCCATGTTAACCTCTTGCCGACCGCCTCACGCAGGATTGCGTCCTGCGGGCGGTCGGTCTGTTCTTCGTTGACGCGCCCGCGCGTCATCTCGCGAGAGGCGAGATTTCCTGTGAGCAGCTGCGCGTGCTGCGCGTTCACAGGATCACGTCGAGGAGAAGGTAAGCTACAGCCTGCCAGCGCTGATCGTGCGCTGGCAGGCTGTAGAAGTCAAAAATGAGCATATCAGACGCTGTTTTGTTAACAGCGTCTGATATGCTTGCTGATCGTTCCTTTGGTGGTCCCTTTGCTTGGGACCACCAAAGAAACTTTTGTAAGTGCACCAAAACACCACACAGACCCCCATCTGTGCCGTTCATTTTTTTCTTTTCAGCCCAGAGGCTGAACGGGAAAAAATCTCATTACCCGTATGCTCAATATAAGGAGAATCGCAGAAACTCCTAATGCTGGCCATACGTGTAATGATTGCGGAGACCCTCAAATGCCAGGGCAGTATAAATACCCCACATGTGACCCCATTTTAGAAAGAAGACTCCCCAAGGTATTCCGTGAGGGGTATGGGGAGTTCATGTAAAATATTATTTTTGTCACAAGTTAGTGGAATATGAGACTGTAAAAAAAAAAAAAAATCAATTTCCGCTAACTTGTGCCAAATTTTTTTTCTGTGAACTCGCCATACCCCTCACGGAATACCTTGGGGTGTCTTCTTTCCACAATGGGGTCACATGTGGGGTATTTATACTGCCCTGGCATTTTAGGGTTCCTAAAGTGTGAGAATCCAAATGCGTAAAAATGGCCTGTAGAAATCCTAAAGGTACACATTGGTTTTAGGGCCCCTTTGCGCATCTTGGCTGCAAAAGTGTCACTCATGTGGTATCGCCGAACTCAGGAGAAGTAGGGCAATGTGTTTGGGGTGTATTTTACATATACCCATACTTTGTGTGAGAAATATCACTGTAAACGACAACTTTTTAAATTTTTTATTCAAAGTTGTCAATTTACAGAGATATTTCTCTCACTCCAGCATGGGTATATGTAAAATACACCCCAAAACACATTGCCCTACTTCTCCTGAGTACGGCGATACCACATGAGTGACACTTTTTACAGCCTGGGTGCGCAAAGGGGCCCAAATTCCAACGAGTACCTTTAGGATTTACATGGCTGCTCACAATTTAGCCCCGCCCAAAATGCCAGAACAGTACAAACACCCCACAAATGACCCCATTTTGGAAAGAAGACACCCCAAGGTATTCGCTGAGGGCATAGTGAGTCCATGAAAAATTTTACTTTTTGTCAAAAGTTAGCAGAAAGGTAGACTTTATGAGAAAAACAATAAAAATCAATTTCCGCTAACTTGTGCCAAAAAAATCTTCTATGAACTCGCCATGCCCCTCACAGAATACCTTGGGGTGTCTTCTTTCCAAAATGGGGTCACACGTGGGTATTTATACTGCCCTGGCATTTTAGGGGCCCTAAAGCGTGAGAAGAAAATGCGTAAAAATGCCCTCCTAGCAAGGTACTCATTGGTTTTAGGGTCCCTTTGCGCATCTTGGCTGCAAAAGTGTCACTCATGTGGTATCGCCGTACTCAGGAGAAGTAGGGCAATGTGTTTGGGGTGTATTTTACATATACCCATACTTTGTGTGAGAAATATCTCTGTAAATTGACAACTTTGAATAAAAAAATGTAAAAAGTTGTCGCTTACAGCAATATTTCTCAAACGCAGCATGGGTATATGTAAAAATACACCCCAAAACACATTGCCCTACTTCTCCTGAGTATGGCGATACCACATGAGTGACACTTTTGCAGCCAAGATGCGCAAAGGGGCCCTAAAACCAATGAGTACCTTTAGGATTTCACAGGCCATTTTTACGCATTTGGATTCTCACGCTTTAGGGGCCCCTAAAATGCCAGGTGAGTATAAATACCCCACATGTGACCCCATTTTGGAAAGAAGACACCCCAAGGTATTCCGTGAGGGGCATGGCGAGTTCACAGAATTTTTATTTTTGGCACAGGTTAGCGGAAATTGATATATTTTTTATTTTTTATTTTGTTTTTTACAAAGTCTCATATTCCACTAACTTGTGACAAAAATAAAATTTTACATGAACTCACCATACCCCTCACGGAATACCTTGGGGTGTCTTCTTTCTAAAATGGGGTCACATGTGGGGTATTTATACTGTCCTGGCATTTTAGGGGCCCCTAAAGCGTGAGAAGAAGTCTGGAATCCAAATGCGTAAAAATGCCCTGTGAAATTCTAAAGGTACTCATTGGTTTAGGGCTCCTTAGCATCCAGGCTGCAAAAAGTGTCACACATGGGTATCGCCGTACTCAGGAGAAGTAGGGCAATGTGCTTTGGGGTGTATTTTTATATATACCTATACTGTGTGTGAAAAATATCTCTGTAAACGACAACTTTTAAAAATTTTATACAAAGTTGTCAGTTTACAGAGATATTTCTCTCACCCAACATGGGTATATGTAAAAATACACCCCAAAACACATTGCCCTACTTCTCCTGAGTACGGCGATACCACATAAGTGACACTTTTTGCAGCCTGGGTGCGCAAAGGGCCCAAATTCCAACGAGTACCTTTAGGTTTTACATGGCGGCTCACAATTTAGCCTCCGCCCAAAATGCCAGAACAGTAAACACACCCCACAAATGACCCCTTTCGAAAGTAGACACCCCAAGGTATTCACTGAGGGGCATAGTGAGTCCGACTGAGATTTCTATTTTTTTGGCAGAAGTTAGCAGAAATTGAAACTTTTTTTTTTTTTTTCTCAGAAAGTGTCATTTTCCGCTAACTTGTGAAAAAAATGAAATGATACATGAACTCACCATGCCCCTCCGCGAATACTTTGGGGTGTCTTCTTTCTAAAATGGTGTGATTTGGGGGTATTTATACTTTCCTGACATTCTAGCACCTGAAGAAACATGACAGGCGCTCAGAATGTCAGAGCTGCTTCAAAATGCAGAAATTCACTTTTTTGCACCATAGTTTGTAAACGCTATAACTTTTACCCAAACCAATAAATATACACTTATTGGACTTTTTTTATCAAAGACATGTAGAACAATAAATTTAGAGAAAATTTATATAGAAATGTAGTTTTTTTGAAAAATTTTACAACAGAAAGTGAAAAATGTCATTTTTTTGCAAAAATATCGTTAAATTTGTATTAATGGCAAAAAAGTAAAAATGTCAGCAACAATGAAATACCACCAAATGAAAGCTCTATTAGTGAGAAGAAAAGGAGGTAAAATTCATTTGGGTGGTAAGTTGCATGACGGAACAATAAACGGTGAAAGTAGTGTAGTGCGGAATTGTAAAAAGTGGCCTGGTCATTAAGGGTGTTTAAGCTAGGGGGGCTTAAGTGGTTAAGGAACAGCCCTCGTAAACCAAATGACAAGGCAACTACATTGCCCGTCTACTGGTTGTTAATTGCCTGCATGAACCCCATTTTGTTGCAATGAGAATGCATCTTTCTACTCTTTATTCTCTTTCCCCTACAATGAGGTACAAGTCAGGGAGTGCCAAGAGTTGACCCAAACACTGCCTCCTACCAAGAATCTAGCCCATAAGACGCACTTTTTTCCCCCAAAGTGGGGGAAAAATGTCACTGAATCTTATGGGGCAAATACTAATGAGGGCTTCCACTCATTAGTACTGAAGAAATAGAAAGCGGTAAATGCAGTGCTCCCTGGGCTGTGTACTCACTGCTTCCTCGTTCCTTGATGTTGGCTGTGCTATGACTGCACATAGCATAAGGACGCTCTGTGACCTCACGCTGTGCGCGTTGGGCCATAGCACAGCAGACAGCAGGAAGAAAAGAGAGAGCTGGATCCTGGGAGCGGCAGCATCTGGAGCAGGAGAGGTAGGTTGATTTTTTAATTTTTTTATTTACTCTGATGCATGGGGCTGATCTAAGCATGGGGGTGATCTGAGGCATGGGGGCTAATCTAAGGCATGGAGCTGGTCTAAGGCTGGGGTCTGATCTGAGGCATGGGGGTCTCATTTGAGGTCTGAATGGGGGTTCTGATTTATATTGGGGTTTTTATCTGAGGTCTGATTGTGGGTCTGATCTGAAGATTTATTGGGGTGTTATTAACATGGCGGGGGGGTCTGATTGAGGTTCTTATTAACATTGGGGGTCTGATTGCTGGTCTGATCTGAGGTCTAATGAAAAATATTTTTATCAAAACCTAGGTGCGTCTTATAGAGCACAAAATTTGTTAAGCATCAAATGGGGCCGTTGAACCAGTCAAGCAAAAACTGAGCCCTGAAAGCCTTAGGCAGCTCCTTCCCTTCTAGCCCCTGCCATGTGTCCAGACAGTAGATTTTGGACATGGTGGGAGATCAGACTGCCTCCCTGGCAACCGGACGCCGATAGGTATGCAGAGAATCTCAACTGCCACCGAAGGTAGTGACAGCATGTTGTGGTCCAAAATGATATAAAAATTTGTGTTGCATACTGATAGCATGAAAGTCTATGGCACATTGTGTCACATATTCACCACTTTATAAAACACATATCACACACATTTAACAATCCAAAAATATATATGGCACAAACCAAAAATAGCTCTGGTTAAAATTCTGGTGCAAAAAACCTTTTAGATCTAATATATATTATTAAAGGGGTATGCCCATCTCATATCCCATATTCAGTCATAAATTCACAAATTAGAGAATTCGTGATTATTTTCTTGATTGCAGAAATCCGCAGTGTAATATTCGCGTAATGCGCACACAATACAGGCGTGGGTCACTTTTGTTACATTTTTCAAGCTGCTAGAAGTTTCCTGAGACTGGAGAAAATGGTCGGCACGGCAGAACATTACAACAGCTTTATATGCAGATAGAGTGCTCCAATATATTTGCGATTACGCAAATCGTTAATTAATGATGCGCATATTTTGTAGCAATACGTGCAGCTTCACATTTTAGTAAGTCTGACTACATATTAGTGATTGGCGCACTAAGTATTATTGTGAACTTGTGACATCACAGCACTATGTCTGTAGCATGTATGTATGGACAGCAGAACCTATCACACTACCTAACACCCTGCACTGGAACCTATCAGCTACACTATCACTATCTAACCTACACTGACTATCTCCCACTAACTATCTGTATTATATATATATAAACTAACTAACTATCTAATGTAATGACACAGCAAAGCACAGAGCACAGCAATGACACTGCTGTCTCTCTCAGTACTGCAAAAACTGCAGAAAATGGCTGCTAGGGAGGTTCTTATATAGTAAGGGGTAGGCAACTTTCCTATTCATTGCTAGGGATGTTGCTAAGCTCAGACAAAGACATTGCAGCCTTCTCATTGGCCCACAAGCAAGAATCAGGGAGGGATCATGGGTTCAGATAAAAAAAAAACCAGGAAGCTACAGCCAGAAGGTAGGAGCACTGTGACACAAACTTTAGGCCACAGTATACCACTTGACATACTACACTCTGGGACTATTCCACCTGAGGGGACGGCACACTGCAAGAGCACATGGGGAAAGACTCATAGTCACTTTGCCGTAAGAGAAAATGTTCACTTTTTTTTTTTTTATTAATATTTCTATATTCTTAATATATATATTTTTTCAACAGATTCCTTGCAACTAGAAACTGCCGTATTGCCGCACTGAGTTCGTGCTGAGGATCTCAACTATTTCTGGGATTGTCTGTCAAAAAGTCATCTGGCGGTGTCTCAGAGAAGCAATGATGCCACAACCCAAGCCGGAAGATTGTCTCCGTATTGCCGATGGATTCTATGATTCTGCGCAGTTTCCTAACTGCGTTGGATGGCAAACACATATGTGTTAAGAAACCGCCACACTAATGCTCCGGTACTACAATTACAAGCAATATTTTTGTGTGATGCTGTTAGCCTTGGCTAATAGTAACTACACATTTGTAATTGTTGATATTGGGGCCTATAGGAGCTCATCAGATGCCCACATCTTTAGAGCTTCTGGAGTGGGTTAATGGCTTAAGTGGACTGTCCAGATCTGCACGTCCACCGGCTCTATTTGTTATCGTGGCTGACGAATGGTTTGCATTATTATATGCATTATCATATGATGCGGCCCTTCCCAAGACATGATTTAGAAGACCGGAAGCGCATGTTTAACTACTGGTTGACTCGCACCTGTTGGGTTGTAGAGTGTGCTTTTGGAATACTTTCCACAAAGTGGAGAGTGTTAATGTCAATATTACTAGTGTTGAGCGAACCCAAACTGCAAAGTTCGGGTCCGTGCCGAACTTTGCAAGTTCGGGCACCTATACCAGAACCCGAACTTTCAGCAAAAGTTGGGGTTAAAGTTTGGTGTTCGGGCATTTAATAAAGCTTGTTGAAAGGCTAAAGGCAGCCAATCAACAAGCTTTTAAGCTGATGGGCACTTAGAAGCCATCACAGCCATGCCTAGTAATGGCATGGTTGTGATTGGCAGGTGCATCATGTGACCCAGCCTCTATACAAGTTGGATTACCGCCCACCAGCTCTGAGTAGTGCAGGGACAAGAAGCAGCCAGCTGAAGTTAGGGAGAGTGTTAGGAATTTCATCTGGCTATTTATTCTGTGGGTTACCTATAGCGATCTTTTGTGGGTGCAATGCACCAGCTTTACACCCCTGATACAGAAATATATTAATTAATCTGGCTGTTAATTCTGTGGGTGACCTATAGTGATTTTTTTGTGGGTGCAATGCACTATCTTTGTACCCCTGACACAAAAATATAATAGTTAATCTGTCTTTTAGTTCAGTGGGTGACATATACCCATTTTTGGTGTGAGGTTCACCTGCACTGCATCCATGACAGGGAAATTAATATAGTTAATCCGTCTGTTAGTTCAGTGGGTGAGATATTCCCATTTTTGGTGTTAGGTACACCTGCACTACATACGTGACAGGGAAATTAATATAGTTAATCCGTCTGTTAGTTCGGTGGGTGACATATACCCATTTTTTGTGTGAGGTACACCTGCACTGCATCCGTGACAGGAAAATTAATATAGTTAATCTGTCTGTTAGTTCAGTGGGTGACCTCAAAGAATGAGGAGAGCATCAAATATGGGACATGGCCCTGGTCGTGGTGGTGCTGGTGTTGGTGGAGCTCCTGTTGCAGGGAGAGGACATGGTCCTTCTGTGCCAGCTATACACCCCAAATGAAACACCTTCCTCATGTGCACGTAGGGGACAAGATGTTCAGCGTCATTTTGTAGGCCCGAATACTGGTGTACGAATGGTGAGGGCAGAACAAGTAGAGGGTGGGTAGATTGGGTAGAAGTAGTAGATTGGGTGACTGACAGTGCCTCCAGTTCCTTCACATTGTCTCCCACCCGGTCCCCTGCTGAAAGCGCAAAGTTAGCACCTGCAGCCCATGGGCATCTGTCTTTCACCTCACCCCCTTGCAAATCAGCCAAGCAGTCTGAGCCCCAAGTCATGCAGCAGTCTGTTATGCTTTTTGATGACTCTGCTGGCAGGGTTTCCCAGGGAAATCCACCTAGCCCTGCCCCAGAAGTGGAAGAGATTGAGTGCACTAATGCCCAACCACTTACGTTTAAGGATGTGGATATGGGAGGACTATGGCAGCACGTCACTGATGATGACGAAACTCAGGTGCCAACTGCTGCAGCTTTCTGCAGTGTTCAGACTGTCAAGGAGGGAGGGTGAAGAGTGGGTGGAAGATGATGTGGAGGATGATGAGGTCCTGGACCCCACCCCATGGAATCAAGGTCATGCAGTGACGTGTGCAGTTTGGAGGAAGAGGTGGTGGTCACACGGCGCCAGATGCACAGCAAAAGAGGAACAGGGTACAAAAGCAGAGTGGCCATCCTCTAGACAGTACGCCTGCTACTGCCCACCGCACCCAGGGACTCAGCATACCAAAGCCAGCTACAAGAAGTTCCTGGCGTGGCAGTTCTTCAGACAATGTGTTGACGACAAGAGGCGAGTAGTTTGCACGCTGTGCAATTGGAGCCTGAAGCGAGGCATAAGTGTTCTAAACCTGAGCACCACCTGCATGACCAGACATCTAAATGCAAAACACGAGCTGCAGTGGAGTACACACCTCAAAAACCATGAAAGATCTCATGATCCTCCTGCTCCCTCTTCTGCTGCAGTCTCGGCCTCTTCCTCCCCCTCTGAGTGACAGTGGCTCTTTCGACCTCGCAAACAGAGGATGTGGCAGCAACACCACCACCTCCACTACCGTCACAGTCACCAGCATCTCCACGCTGTCCCATGGAAGCGTTTAGCTGCCCATCCCCAAACACTAGAGAGAAAGAGGAAGTATCCCTTACCCACCAGTGATCTCTGGCCCTGAATGCCAGCATTTCAAAATTCCTGGCCTTTGAAATGCTGACATTCCGTCTGGTGGAGACAGAGACTTTTAAAAACCTTATGGTGGTGGCTGTCCCACAGTATGTGGTTTCCAGCCGCCACTACTTTTCCAGGCAAGCCATCCCTGGCCTGCACAACCAAGTGGTATAAAAAATCACGTGTGCACTGCGCAACACCATCTGTGGCAAGGTCCACATAACCACTGATATGTGGACCAGTAAGCGGCAAGTGTATTGTCCGAACGTGTGTTTGGCACAGCAGGGGGGTGATCACAGACAAGCGCAGCTGCCTGTCCAGATCCAACGTGAACAAGCTCACGTTCATTAAAATGAACCAGGCATGGATCCCACAGGACTTGGCTGTACCTTGTGCTGAATAGACAAGTATACCGGCCGCACCCCAACATTGTTATACTTAAGCGCACTTTCTCTTTGTGTTCTCTATTCCAGTTCCCAACGTTCTGGGGCATTCCCAAATTTATAAAAAATAAATAAATAAAGGGAAAAAAAAACTAAAACAGTCCTGGCTATTTCCTCCTCCTCCACCAGCGCTTCCACTTACACTGCCACGTCTACCGCCTCCTCAACCTCCTACTCCACTTTGACCTCCGGCTCCTAGTTCAAGATTATTTAAAAATATATATATATATATTCTATGTTATTTTAAGCAATTTCCCTATCCACATTTGTTTGCAGGGCAATTGTCCTGCTCTTACCCCCATTTTGCTTCCTTTTGCAGCCCTCTATCCCTAACTATGACTATTTTACAGCCATTTTAGTGTACCAAAGTTCGGGTGCCCATTGACTTCAATGGGGTTTGAGTTCGAGTTTGGGTCAAGTTCGGTCCCGAACCCGAACTTTGACTCGAAGTTCGGCCGAACCCGGCGAATCAGAACATTCACGGGTCCTCTCATCCCTAGTCATTACAGATGGATCCGGATAATTTCACCCTGGTGATTCAGGCTTGTGTACTTTTACACAATTTCCTCAGGATTCATGATTTATGGATGAGCGAAGTTTTGAAAAATTTGATTCAGACAATTTGTTAAACTTTGTCAAGAAATTCAATGTGTTCTGAATTAATTTGTCATAAATCATGATAAATCTGGCATACCCAGGCCCCCCTGCCTATTCATATTCATCCCACTTGGTGGCCCAATCTCAGTGTGAAGGCTTGGAATAGCAGGGAGAGTGCAAGGGGAGTGTATCTCCGTGTACACCCATATTTCTACTAAATTAATTCGGTAGGTTCTGTGGCTTTAGTATTACAGGCAATTGTAATTTATTGCCGTCTGCATCACTGTGCAGGGCACCAAGATTCATAGCTAATCCCTTCTATTAGCTGTAGAGTTAGGGTACATTCACACAACAGTATAAATGGAACCACGTCTGTTCCGTAATTTTAAATGGGGACAGCACACCGTGCTCATTCATGCCACTGCTATGACCTGCCTCCGCTCACATTCTGTATGTCTGCTGCTGCAGCAACCTCGATCATGTCACTGACGCCATCATGCCACTGCTTTAACCTGCCTACCATCATCTTTTGTAAGGTTGTTGCTGCCTCCATCATAAAAAAAAGAGAACAACTTTTTCAAAAATTCGGTGAACCGGACCTAAAACAAATCTTGACAGGTCTCTATTTTCTCTATTTAATTTTTGAAGTCACTCGATATATTCTATTTTCTGTTCTGGCTCTTAACTTTAGTCTCGGCTTTTAGCACAACAAACAGTCTCAAATGATTTTCACAGATAAGGAAGGGGATGAGTGACTCATTTAGTGCATCAAACATTACACTGATGAGTACAATGCTCTTCTGTGGACATCTTTATCTAGGTCGATGAATACAACAATAGAGTTGTCCTACTGCTATCCTAATTCTACTAATCTACTTTCTAATAACAAATAACATATTTCCCTTACACCAGTAGTGAAATAACCCTGAGAAGCCTTTCGATATAGGAGTTTTATCTCTTTGTGCTGACTGCTAGAGGAGGATAATATTTTTATTTAATTTTCAATGGCATAACACTGCCAAAATGAAAAAGAGAAAGCCAAAAATCTAAAAAGAAAATTAGTTTTCTATGAATTAAAGATGAACAAATTTCTTCAAATTAATTTGATTCGGCCAAATCCGTTGGGCAATTCGATTCAGGTCCGAATAAATTTAAACCCCAAACGGAAGTGCTCCAAATGTCCTGAAAAGTAGTACATGACATTCTGAGGTCTGCTAGGACTATATGCAACTCATTTCAAGTTCTTGGACACCAAACCAGCATTAATAATCTTAAAGTGACAGCAAAATATATGGTTATGGGTAAACATTTGGCTGGTGGTATCAAACAGCCTCATTGAAAACAAACTGCACTGTAGTCCTAAAAATGTAACACACCACTTGGATTCATGTGATCCTCCTTCTTTATCTTTCCTGTCTTCGGATCTGAAAAATGGCTAATGCCATTTTGAGAAATTCACCTGAATTGATTTGCCGAAAATTAAAATGGGAAGGGAAGGGAGTATAGAATCGATTGGCTCATTTCTAAGGCTAAATTCACATGAATGTATTTTGTTTCTATGTCCTTTGAGTTTTTTGCGGATAGGATGCAGACCCATTCATTTCAACGGGTCCACAAAAAATGCGGACAGCACACCGTGTGCCATCCGCATCCGTATGTCCGTTCCATAGCCCCGCAAAAAACATAGACCATGTCCTATTCCTGTCCGTTTTGCAGAAAAGAATAGGCATTGTGACAATGGATCCACAAAAAAAACGGAAGCCATATGGACGTCATCCGTTTTTTCTGCAGATCCACAATTTGCGTACCGCAAAACATATACGGTTGTGTGAATGTAGCATAATACTGAGTGTTAATAATGCAACTTTCTGACAACATTATCCATTTAAAGTTCAAGGCTGCACCTGAAAACATGGTAGAAGTTTTAAGAATTAAACGTAAATGTGTTTGTTCCCTCCTGCACTTATTACTAGTTTCTTAACAAGTTTACTTCTTCTTCTTCTTTGTTTCTTTTACTTCTTGTTTAGATCCTTCGAGATTTGATCCCTCGGCTCAGGAAAATGTACAAGTACTGTCGTCTTGTGTGTGAAAAAGAAGCACTTGCCCCCCGTGTTACTTCAGGTATGACTCTTGCCGTCTTATATTATTAGGATTGTTTTACTTTACAATTTATTTTACTTATTCCTATATAATATTACATAATCGTATTGCCTGCACCTGCTGTAGGTTAGATAATTTGCTCATATATTTCCGAACTGCAGATTAGCTCCATTAAATAGCCAGCCCCAAATTCAGCGCTGAAAATCATATTCAGTGTACGTTCACTTTGCAAAATGTGCAACATATTTTGGACTTGTATTACGTGCCTAAACACATTTCTATCATGAATGAAAGCAGCTTCCTATTGTTTGCTTTGCAAACATTCATAGTATCTTCAGATGGAGGATTTTGGGCACGGGTTGCAGCAGGGATTCAGTGCCAAAAACTGTGGCAAATCTGTGCTGAAATTTCCTCCCTTTGGATTCAAGGGGAGGTTGCACCGCAGTTGATGTAGCTGAGGGTTTTCGCCAGCCACTTTGCAAGACTGTGGCAAAAATAGACAGGTCCGTTATTGACATGGTTACTGCACAGACCCCTTCGCTAAGCCACAGCAGGAGCCTGCTCATGATATAGCTTAGCTCCTTTTAATCGAGTTAAACCTATAGTGGGTCCTTATAAAATCCCACAGCAGAGCCCACAACACAGAGTGCGAGATTTTGCATATGAGGGATTGGACTAGCTTATTTTCTGCTTTCAAAGCCAAAGTGTTTTGGTTGTTTCTTTTTTTAAACTCCGCATTCCAAGCACCATAACTTTTTTTTTCTGCATGAGGTTTTTTTTTTTTATAATTTTGGGGTACATTTTCCTTCTTTTACGGTGGGGGGGGTGTGTAAGAGACAAATGTGCACTATTCTTCTTTTGTTTTTGTTTTATTAGCTATAAATATCAGTTTTGCACAATAGAATTTTGTTTTATGGGGAATAAATCATTTTGGTGTAACCAGAGCCATAATGTTTTTGCTTTTCTGTTAAAAAATAAGAACTTTGTGCCATTTTGGGGTGTATATAAATTATTGATAAACTGTGGGACTGTCCATACTTTATTGGAAAACCATTAAAAGCACTATAAACCAGATATATACTAGGTCAGTGGCATACATAGAGAAGTAAGGGCCCAATAGCAAGGATCAAACTAGGCCCTCCACACAGGACAGAAGGGTTTCTGTCTAAACCCTTTTCAATGACCCTTGGGCCATTTTTCCTCTGCCTCATTTGTTAAAAATTGTTCCGTTAGAGGGTAGAGTCCTGACCAAGTTTTCACCTCCAGTAGAAGACTAGATAATCCCAACTAAGACTGGGCCCCCATTTGCTCTGGTAGTTACCCCCCTGCACTAGGTCCATCTCTCTAACCCTCCAATTGGTTTTATTGAGCTTCTGCCACTGCCACTTATCCAGACACTCCTTTCCAGCCTTGTTGGTTAGAGCAGCCAGGCTTTTAATACTTTTACATTACTGAACCCTTCTCCCCAACAATCAAAAGGTAGCTGTGGCCAGCGTTCAACAGATCTATCACTTGGAAGAACTATTTAGTTGGGAATTGGTCCCATAACAAATTCTTACCTCTGTGGGGTCCCTGGACTACATGGTCCGTGTCTGATTTGTCCAGCTCACTACCTGAGATTTCTAATATTTCCCAGTCTACTTCGTGATGTTCTAAAACTTGATATGATAATACTACCACGGACCTATTGCATATCACTTAAAGGGGTGGTCTCACTTCAGCAAATATAATTTATCATGTGGACAAAGTTAATACAAACCACTTACTAATGTATTGTGATTCTCCATATTGCCCTCTTTGCTGTCTTGATTCATTTTTCCATCACATTATACATTGCTCATATACATTGCTGATGGTTACGACCACCCTGCAATCCATCAGTGGTGGTCGTGCTTGCACACTTTAGGAAAAAATACTAGCCTATGTGCGCTCCCATGGTCCTGTCCACCAAAGAAGCCAGCACTTTTTCCTAAAGTGTCCCACCATGGTTACTGCAGATAGATTATAGGGTGGTCATAACAATGGAAACGAGCAGTGTAAAAAGTGATGGAAAAATGAATACAGCCAGCAAAGGAAGCAATCACAATACAATTGTAAAAGCCTTGTATTAACTTTGTCTACATGATAAATGCCATTTGCTGGAGTGAGACAATCTTTAGGGATCAAAGCTCCATATTTGTGATATAGAGCTTAAAATTTCAGCCACTCTGCAATCCAGCAGCAGTGGTTGTGCTTGTACACAATAGGAAAAACGACGGCCTCTCTGGTGGCCGGGACCGTGGGAGCGGGCATAGGCCAGTGTTTTTTTTCTACACTGTAAATGCACAACCACCCCTGAGGTCTCTTATTAAACAAGTAAGGACTGCATTGTTTAGCCTTTCTGTTTTGTTAATGGCTGCATGGCTATTAACAATGTGTGACTGCGTAGAACAAATAATTCTACTAATTATGCCATCCACCCTTAGGCCCCATGCCCCGACCAGCCACAATGAGAAACCCACTGGGAATTTTACTTGTAGTACTTGTCAGGGGCATGGAGACTAAGTGGGGGACTGGGAATAGAACTCCATTTGTGACCCCTGAAGTAATAGTACATATGCAGAGTGCAAATGGTATATGGGGAGGCATCATCCACCGTTCCATATGTGGTTGGGGCATGGTTCTATAAAAGGTGTGCTTCCACAGGTTAAAGGGTGCAATACTTGGATTGCCCTGGGTGCTAGGAACATATGCCATTCCACTAATGCAGTAATGCTCATTTGTTAACCCATTCTGCCATTAACAGAGAAAAAATGAAAAATCAATGAGTGAGTCAAACTGGGTTATCTATGAAAATTTATTTTTGGGCAATCTGACTAATAGTTCAGCCTGACATATGCAATGATATGGTCTGACTATTGGCAGGGCGTAACTACCATAGTGGCAGACCATGCGACTGCTATGGGGCTCAGGGTAAGAGGGAGCCCAGTTGGGTTCATCTCCTCTTCTACTGGGGGTGAAAACTTGGTCAGGACTCTACCCTCTAAAAGAACAACCTTTAGCAAATGAGGCAGTGGAAAAATGGGCCAAGGGTTTGATCCTTACTATGCAGACCTTACTTCTCTATGTATGCCACTGACTATTGGTACACTAATTTTCTCCTTCAAAGCTGTAAGCTATAGATTTGAGTTAAATGAGGTAGACTAATTACTAGACTTATACGTAGGATTGTCAGCCAACACCTCCATAGAAACCAGCCTGCCCAAGATTTTAGCTCAAGGCCAAAAAGCAGTAACAAAGCTGTGCCAGATAAGCTCAGTTCCTACCTTTATATTCATTAATACATAAAGGTGAGATGATGTCTGTGTGTATGCTCTTATAGGACAGAAAACCAAGTCCATCTATGGGTTTCACAAACTGGACTACGATAGAAGGCTTTAGACTTAAAGGACTCTCAGGCAATACCGAACTACAAGTTTTAAGCTTTGTTATAATTCTTTTCATATACCTCTTCTCTCTTATTGGAAATCTCACCATTCTACTACTGGTTTGTTTTGATCTACACCTGCACACTCCCATGTACTTCTTCCTGTCCAACTTGTCCATCATAGACATATCCAGCTCTACTACAACGCTACACATGATTTTTGTTATCTTCACAACACAAAACCATGTAATTTCTACCTGGGCCTGTATGGCCCACTTGTATATTTTCTGTTCATTAACCAGTAATGAGCTATCAATTCTGGCCTCCATGAGCATTGATCGTTACGTAGCCGTCTGTAGGCCTTTACATTATCACAATATCATGAATTGGAAAGTCTGTGGTCTGCTGGCCTCAGTCAGCTGGGGTTTTGGGTTCATAGAGATGGTTCCTACAGTTTTGTTCAGTGCATGGTTCACTTGTTACATTTCGAAAGAAGTCGATCATTATTTTTGCGATGTTTTGCCCATTAGGGACATCACCTGCAGTGACACTTCAGTTTTGGACCTTTATATTCTAATTCTTGGAAATGTGAACATATTTATTTTACTTTTCCTGACTATAACTTCCTATATTTTTATTATTACAAGCATTTTAAGGATAAGCTCCAGAGCTGGGAGACGTAAAGCTTTCTATACGTGTTCATCACACATCACAGTGGTTGTAATTTTCTATTCTTCTATTGTTTTACAGTACATAGTAACAGTTTCGGGAACAACATGGGTTCCAACAAAATCTTCTCTCTGTTTAACACGGCCATTTCTCCATGATAAACCCACTGATCTACAGCTTGAAAAATAAAGATGTTAAATCAGCCCTACAACGAAAACTTAAATTATTAAAATTGTTGTGACCTTTTCAATTACTATGGTCAAAACTGAAATGCAAAGGTTGGAGCAGTGACTTTTGTAAAATAAAGGATTATATGTTGATTTAAGTGGGACCAATGATCATATCATGAGTCATGTCATGACCTCTTGTTTTGATGACACATCTACATAAATTTCATTCTCTTGAAAATATCTCTTGTCGGGGTTTGTTGAAATATTTAAGTGATCCATGGGTTTCACAATTACAATAGAACCCAAAGAAGAAGAACATACTGTATGCCCATAACAACTTCTCATATCTAGGAACAGTAGAAGACAAAAACCTGGCACACTTTGAAATTTTTTTACAAAATTTACATTTTTTGAAAATGTGATCATTTACATTTGATCAACCTACAAACAAAGTGTGTGTCTAACCCAAGCACAATGATACACCAGTATATAGTGTGATAAAATACATATAATTGCACATATTAATGGAAATGCGCTTAATCCAGTGGGGTACATTGAGAGATGAGCACCGGGGAGAGGGCACAAGTATCAACAGCGAAGCGTTGGGAAGGTGAGGTGACACTGGGGTAAGAGGGCTTTACTGTTCGGTGGTGTTTATGATTTACTGTAATAGCTGATCCTTTTCTGGTATCTGACATTGTTATTATATAATGATTGTAGGCCACTGTGACTCGATCTCTGTACCACTATGGTCCTTATAGTATTGCGGTGTACTCTTTTACCCTTGAATTGATAGCAGAGATACCACATAGGCATTTTCTTTTACGACTATATGTGTGTTCACCGTGACTGGATACCGCCTACCTCCAGGTGCGTCCGATCTGTGTGCACACACATATCTTTTGAATAATGTAATGTGTTGATACTTGTGCCCCTCCCCGGTGCTTATCTCTCAATGTACCCCACTGGATTAAGTGCATTTCCATTAATATGTATATGTATTTTAATGGTATCGTAATAAAAATGTTAAAGGTATCTTTATAAAAATTGGTTTTATCACACCATATACTGGTGTATCATTGGGCTTGGGTTAGACACACACTTTGTTTGTAGGTTGATTAACATTCATGTGTGGTCCCATTAGGTCGCTTAATTGAATTTCTTTTTCATTTAAATTTTTATACAATCAATATAGAGTTATAGCGGAAAGACTGTCTGAAGATAATAAGATACAAAAGAAAACATACATATAACTTTAAATCTAAAGAAAAAACATTTTCCAACAATTTCACATTGTGTGGCAGGTATTTTACATTTGATTGCTTTCTGTAGCTCATATTCTGTAGCTGAGATGTCAGCTTTACTGTATAGACTGGACAGAATAAACAGAGACACCTCAATATCGTGGATGAGCAAGCTGTACAGTACTGCTGTATGCCTAGATAAGGCAGTACAGTGACACCATATATGTGATGTGTCATAATAAAGGTAGTGGCCTGGGGCTTATAGCCATTCAAAGTACAAAAATACTTGATTCACATTGCGGTTTTGTCCTGCTTTTGCAACAAATGAATAAATATGATAAGTACAGTGATAGCTGAAAACACAAATGTATGCAAGACCTATTACTGTAGCAGGACCTGCGCAGATATAGTTAAATTGTTTGGCCCTTCAGAGTTGCAAAACTCAGCAGAAAAGGAGTGGGTCAGAGTGTAAGTAGCTGAATGTGTCTAGGTTCAGTAAGGAAATCAATCAATGTTTTTCGAAGTTTTGCCCGTCTGGGACATTACATGCAGTGACACATCACTTTTGGACATTAACTTTCAAATTTCTTTCGGGGTTTCCACAAAATCTTCGCTCTGTTTAACAAGTCAATTTTCCCTATGATAAACCCACTGATCTACAGCTTGAAAAACAAAGTTGTGAAATTAGCCATAAAACAAAAATTTTAATTGTGCGGAATAAAATAACATTTTTGAAACCTTTTGTACTTTTTGAATACTATGGTCAAAGCTGAGGCACAGTGGAGGAATGTTCTACCAAATTATCTTGTAAAATAAAGGATTGCTGGAATTAAATGAGAAATCTGTTAACAAGCAGGACATTTTTGCGTCAATACTGCCATTTTTATACCAGTGAAATTAAATACAAATTACATGGAAGATAATAAATATTACCGCTTTTCCTGCGTAGTATTTTTGGCTGAATGGGGCAATAATGGCGCTACAAGATTGCAGAGTGTATCTTTTTTAACCTACATTTTTAAATGCAAATATCACAGTAGTCACAAATCTTACTAGCGCCAATGCTTCAATATTCCCAAAGTAAATTGTCAATAGCAGTCTCTCTTCGAGTTACAGAAAACACGCAAGCAATTTAGCTATAACCGTTCCATAATTTGCGCAACTTTGTACCAAATCTGTGGCTTTTCATTTAGGCAAATCGTGACTTTTCATTAGGCCTCATAATAAACTGTGTGTGGGAAGGGTTTAAAATTAAAGACCCAGGCTTTGTTCCCCAGAACCAGAATGTAGGTAGTAGCAGCAGCAGCCGTCCAGGCAGTAGTAGTAGTGGTAGGCCACAGTTCACTATGACCTTCATCTTTCTACGCCTGTTTTAAGTGTAGAAAAATGTCTTACTTTAAGCCAGTAAGAAAGCTGCCTTACATTTAGACTGGTGCTGGATACGACGAAGTTATGTAGAGGCCAGATCCACCGCCAGCTATAGGCATTATTTAGACCGGCATCTAGAACCGGCGTTAAAATAGCCCCCATAGTTTTTATGGACTCGAGGTGTGGGATTGATTTGTGTCACTGCATAGTCTAACATGGGCAGCACTGATTGGATAGGGAACACATCCCCAACTGGTAGCACCCGCATGAACCTTTATTGTAGACTGCTGGCAATTCAATCATAAATATCTTCAAGGAATAATAAAGGAATGACACAACATAGAGTCATAAGAATGGATGCTCCAGAATTGTTATTAAATGGGGATTGCAATTAGTTACTAAAACAGTCGGTGGAGGGTGATAGTCCTTAATAAAGGAATACTTCCATCAAAACATATTCACATATTACCTACCTATATGTGAATATTCTATGTCATTTCTTTTTATAACAAAAAAAGGTGGATAATTATCTGGTTATAATTTGTTGAAGTCACTCCATGGTGCAATGTGTGACGTGAACGCATAGCACCGGCACTGCACCTAACCCATTCATTTCAATTGGTCTGTGTACATGTACATGAGCGTTTTTTGTTCAAGCATCAGTTCTGCGTTGCCTGAAAATCACAGCATGTTCTATATTCTACTTTTTTTCATGCATAGAAATGAATGGGGCTGCATGAATAACGCATCGGATACGGATGCAATGCATTGCGTTTCGTTTTTTAACACATGTTACTTAGCAACAGTTGAAGGTAGATTCCACATGAAATGAGCATTTTCTGTGTCTGGCTCCTGCTACCTGTGCAGAGCTGCTTTATTGGACATATTGCTGACCTTGCTGAGCCACAGCCAAGATGCCAAGCCAACCCACCAAGCCTTTGGATGTGGAGAAGCTAATAGTGATGGTCCAGGAGAGCATTTGGGACACCAGTCGGGGGACTATCATGACAGATTCAAAAAGAATACCGCCTGGGTGGAAGTAACACAGGAGGTGTTTTCAAGGGTGTGGTCAAAAACCCTGAACAAAAGCACATGAGTTTAGGTAAGTGCACTGTCGATATACAGTTGTGTTCAAAATTATTCAACCCCCACTGAAATTGAGTGTTTTGGCCAGTTTGACATTGATTTTGGTCATCTTGTGTACAATTAAATCAAAGAGGCACTTGTAAGTCAAACAAATATAACATAACATTTATAATGAAATAACCACAAATGTCTTTTCTGTGCTCTCATCATTATCAGTTTTATTCAACCCCCAAGTGACATTCAATCTTAGTACTTAGTACAACATCCTTTTCCAGTTATAACAGCTTTTAAACGTGAAGCATAGCTTGACACAAGTGTCTTGCAGCGATTTACGGGTATCTTCGCCCATTCTTCATGGGCAAAAGCCTTCAGTTCAGTCACATTCTTAGGCTTGCGCGCTGCAACTGCTTTCTTTAAGTCCCACCAGAGGTTCTCAATCGGATTTAAGTCTGGTGACTGCGATGGCCACTTCAAAATGTTCCAGCCTTTAATCTGTAACCATGCTCTAGGGGACTTGGAGGTATGCTTAGGATTATTGTCCTGTTGAAAGGTCCAATGTCTCCCAAGCCTCAGGTTTGTGATGGACTGCATCACATTTTATCCAATATCTCCTGGTACTGAAGAGAATTCATGGTACCTTGCACACGCTGAAGCTTCCCTGTACCTGTAGAAGCAAAACAGCCCCAAAGCATGATTGACCCCCCGCCATGCTTCACAGTAGGCAAGGTGTTCTTTTCTTCATAGGCCTCCTCCAAACATAGCGTTGATCCATGGGCCCAAAGAGTTCTAATTTTGTTTCATCAGTCCACAGAACACTATCCCAAAACTTTTGTGGTTTGTCCACATGACTTTTGGCATACTGCAGTCGACTCTTCTTATTCTTTGGAGACAGCAAGGGGTGCGCCTGGGAGTTCTGGCATGGAGGCCTTCATTACGCAGTGTGCGCCTTATTGTCTGAGCTGAAACTTCAGTACCCGCATCTGACAAATCTTTTTCAGTTCCTCAGCAGTCACACGGGGACTTTTCTCCACTTTGTGCTTCAGGTAGCGCACAGCAGTCGAAGTCAGCATCTTCTTTCTGCCACGACCAGGTAGCGTTTCAACAGTGCCCTTTGCCTTGAATTTGCGAATGATGCTTCCTATGGTGTCTCTTGGTAGGTTTAACATCTTTGCAATCTTCTTATAGCCATTGCCCTTCCTGTGAAGAGAAATCACCTCTTCTCTTGTCTTCCTGGACCATTCTCTTGACTTCACCATGTCTGTAAACACACCAGTAAATGTCTAGAAGGAGCTGAGTATCACAGTCATTTTACATCTGCCTAATTGGTGCTTATTATGCTTGATTGCTGCTCCTTGTCATCCACAGGTGTTTTCAATACCTGATCGAAAACTCTTGAATGAACCTCTGTTCTTAAGAGTGGTCAGTCTTTAAGGGGTTGAATAATTGTGTCCATGAAGAAATCACAAAAAAACATTTAATACTGTATTACAAAAACAATTGATGTCATTTTAGTTGCATTTGGTTCTTTAAAAGTCCTTGTAAGATTTCATTCTGAACACAATTACAAATGTACACTAAATTCCCTAAAACCCTTTACAGCATTGGAGGTTGAATAATTTTGAACACAACTGTAGGTATATTTACATGTGTAATATTCACCAGGACGTTATTATATTTTGTAATTATGGTGGTTATAGTGTAAGAAATGATCACTACATTGTCAGATCAGACTATTGTTTCTTATTTGCTTATTTTTCAAATAAAAAAAAACAAAAGACTAAAAAAGTTATTGGTTTTATTTTTTCTTTAACCCCTCGCCGCAATATCACATACATGTATGTGGAGGAATGTGGTGCTTTACCGCATCCTCACGTGCATGTATGTGATGCAATCGGGTGGGTGCAAGAGCTGCACCCACCCAAGCTGCAGCACGGGCCCAGCTGTTACTGATAACCAGGTCCCTGCTGCATCCGCTGGCATTGCTGTATGCGGTGATGCCGGCAGAATAACCCTTTCACATGCCGTGGTTAGCGCTGACCGCGACATGTGCGAGGTTTACAGAGGGAGGGGGCTCCCTCTGACTGCATCAGCCCCCTGCGCTGCTCTGACAGGTGTCCGATGGTTGCCATGGCAGCCCTGATGCCTTACACAGGGCTGGGTCTCCTAGGCAACTGTCAGCATCTGACAGTTCAATTCAGTACAATACTGAATGTATTGTAATGAATTGAAACAGGAATCAAACCCTGAAAAGGTGAAGTCCCACAGTGGGACAAATATGAAAAGTAAAAAAAGTGGGGAAAAAGGGTTTATTTTATATAAAATAAATAGAAAAATTAAAGTTTCAAGTAAAAAAAAAGTCCCCCTCACCATAAAATAGTGTTTAAAAAAAAAAAAAAAACAGACATATCGTCCGTAACTACATGCTCTATAAAAATGTCACATAATCTACCACCTCAGGTGATCTCCATAAAAAATAAAAATGCCACTTTTTTTCACCATACATCATAAAAAGTATAATACCAAGCGATCAAAAAGTGATACGCACCCCAAAATCATACCAATCAAACAGTCATCTCATCTCGCAAAAAATGAGACTGTAGCTAAGAGAATCACCCCCCAAAAAAAACTATAGCTCTCAGATTATGGAAACACTAAAACATGATTTTTTTTGTTTAAAAAATCCTCTTATTGTGTAAAACTTAAATAAATAAAAAAAGTATACATATTATGTATCTCGGCGTCCATACGAACCTGCTGTACAAACATATGACATGACCTAACCCCTTAGGTGAACACTGTAAATAAAAATAATAATAAAAACTGTGTCAAAAAAGCAATTTTTTGCCATCTTACATCACAAAAAGTGTAATACCAGGCAATTAAAAAGTCATATGCACCCTAAAATAGTACCAATCAAACCATTGTCTCATCCCGAAAAAAAATTTGTCCCTACATAAGACAGTCGCCCAAAAAATAAAAAAAAACATGGCTTTCAGAATATGGAGACACTAAAAAATTATGTAAAACTCATATTTGGTATTGTCGCGTCCGTAACAACCTGCTCTATAAAAATAGCACATAATTTAACCTGTTAGATGAAGATTGTAAAAAGCAAAAAATAAAACTGGTGCCAAAACAGCTATTTTTTGTTACCTTACCTCACAAAAAGTGTAATATAGAGCAACCAAAAATCATATTTACCCTAAAATAGTACCAACAAAACTGGCACCTTATCCCGTGGTTTCCAAAATGGGGTCACTTTTTTGGAGTTTCTAGGGGTGCATCAGGGGGTCTTCAAATGTGACATGGCAACTTAAAATTATCCCAGTGAAATCTTCCCTCCAAAAACCATACGGCGTTCCTTTCGTTCTGCGCCCTGCCGTTGCCCGTACAGCAGTTTACGATCACATATGGAGTGTTTCTGTAAACTACAGAATCAGGGTAATAAATATTGAGTTTTGTTTGGCTGTTAGCCCTTGCTTTGTGCCTGGAAAAATGGATTAAAATGGAAAATCTGCCAAAAAAGTGAAATTCAGAAATTTCATCTACATTTTGCTTTAATTCCTTTAACAAAGTTTGCAAAATCAGTTTTGAATATCTTGAGGGTTGTAGTTTCTAAAATGGGTCCATTTAGAGGTGGTTTCTATTATGTAAGCCTCACAAAGTGACTTCAGACCTGAACTGGTCCTTAAAAATTGGGTTTTGGACATTTTCTTAAAAAATTTAAGACTTGCTTCTAAACTTCTAACCTTTCTAACATCCCAAAAAAGAAAATGTCATTTAAAAAGGATCCAAACATGAATAAGACATATGGGAAATGTAAAGAAATAACTATTTTAGGAGGTATCACTATCTGTTTTAAAGGCAGAGAAATTGAAATTTTGAAAATTCAGAATTTTGTCACATTTTTGGTAAATTTGGTATTTTTTAATAAATAAAAATGAAATATTTTGACTCAATTTTACCACTGTCATGAAGTACAATATGTGATGAGAAAACAGTCTCAGAATGGCTTGATAAGTAAAAGCGTTTAAAAGTTATTACCACATAAAGTGACACATGTTAGATGCAGGGTCCTGAAGGGGTCAAAGTAATATACACTGTAATTTGATTTAAATATGGTTGTAAAGATGACTTGGTGTATTGTAATAATGAGGGATTAGTTTATATTTCACACACATTTCAACTTACATTCTGCATGCGAAATATGTAAGCTCGCAACCCACGTCAAGGGTCCTCATCTTTTTGCGAGTCCCCTAACTAAAAAAAAAGCAAAAACACTAACAAAAATAATTATCCATTCAGGATACATACACTGTGGCGTTTCGAAATGTCAGCCTTATACAAATCACGCATCTGTGAGGTGACTTGTTGAATCAGACATCCTCTACTTACAGTTTACGCATCAGACACCCAGGAGTTAATCAAGTAGTCTTTTAATCCAGAGATTGTATTACAAGATATGCAGGGAATTGAGATGGTAAAAGAATTATGCCACTAATATTCTCCTTGATAAGAACATGAGATACACAGATTCACCTCAGATTTTCCTCAGAATCTCCTCAGAATTAGAGCACACAAAACAGCAATGCATGACAGGGTAAATAGGAAGTGGCTAGACTGAACCAACTAGAAGCAGAAACAGAGGGGGGAGGAGAAGAGAGGAGCATACCAATACACAATTCAAGATACTGAAACAGAACACTCCCCATCTGGTATCGGTAGATACCACTATGTATATGCATACAATAGAATTGTATAAATAACAATGAATAATGTCCATAAACCTGAAAAGGAAACATGCAATGAACATTTATTCAAACCAAAAAAGGATATATCTTCAGTTCAGACCATAGAGCTGGTACTGGAAACAATCCTAGAAGATGATGATCATCTCTGGTAGAAGGAATCTCAACATGGAAGTTCTTTCCATCCGAACTGGAAACAACTTTAGTAATAAGTCCAGTAGGCCAGTCGAGACCATTAACTTGTTTGTCTATTAAAAAGTATCTATATAGACCAGGTCTAATTTAAAACTGGGTGTTACCATGTCCCTTGTCAAGAGGATGTGCCAGTACACAAGTGTTATACTGCTAGCATTGATCCAACACTGTCAGTGTGTAAGGACATACTGTATGGGGTCATTTATTAAGACCGACATTTTAGACACCAGTCCTAATAGCCCTTGTGCTGGTGCATGAGGCATCTAAGTTATGTAGAGGCGCCAGTCTCTACATAACTTAAGCACATCCTCCGCCGGCCTCAATCTATGCCAGCTCCCATGCTAGCGTACAATTAGATAATTTAATGCGCCTAAAACAGGTGTAGAAAATAATAAATGAGACGGGCCAGCCAAAAATTGGCATATATCTAATAATAAATGACAGACAAGGTTAATGGGAACAACCAGTTGTCAATGCTAGCACAGAAAGGTTATGTGAATATAGACATGGTATGGTATGTCAAGGCTGAAATTGAAGAAGACGGGCCTCAATTTTGGGGAACAGTTCAGGGCCTACTGTCTACCTAATCTGCCAATGCATCCACTATAGACATAAATAAGGGTCTGTATAAAGATTCCCTAATCCTTCAGGAAGGGGCTGTACTGCTAGAGACTGTATTAATCTACGTCTTTTCCAATTGATTTCCATTCATTTCAGCTGCCATAAACAATGTAAACCCTGCTGTAAAGTCTATAGAGACCATATTGGAAGGAAGTGGGTGTTCAATATGGCCGTCTCACAGAGGCACTCATTATTTCTTTTTTACAGATTTACATGAAATTCATGAAATTAAAATTACATACATAGACAGTCCATCACTGTCATGAGTCGGTGAGTTTGCTGTCTGCTGGCCTTAGCCAGCTGGGGTATTGGGTTTATGGAGACCGTTCCAACCCTTTTGCTCATTTTGAGGTTGACCTGTTATACAGTATTTCTATGAAAATTGATCATTATGTTTGTGATGTTCTGCCCATCCGAGACATGCGGTGATTCTTCACTTTTGGACCTTTGCTTTCTAATTTTTGGCATTTTGATCACATTGATTTCACTTTACCTATCTATAATTCCCTAAAATTTTATTATAAAGATGTCAAATCAACCATGAAACAAAAACTTGAAGCAGACAAGTTTTCAAAAAAAAAGTTTTCATAATGGCTATGTGGCTGTGCTTCACTGTACAATCATAACTGTGAAGGAACCAGTAATTTTTGGGCTTTCCTGAAGTCTTTCTCAGCCATAGTATTCCCTGTTGCAGCTGTAGAGCTAGGTGCATTTCTCTCAGAAGCAGGGATTCTATCTCTTCTGTGAAATCCACCAGCACTCTACTGCCATGATGGAACTTTCCAATGAGAATGTAAAAAGCATTGAGATACACTAGGCTGCACTATCCAATTCATGATATTAGAACAGGGGTGCACAACGTTTTCTGGTGGGGGGCCAGGTTGTGCACCCCTGTATTAGAACAATGTTTCATAAGGCAGTTCCACTTTGTCTAAATAGTCATGAGACATTCTTTTTATGAGTCAGCAAAAAGCAGCTTCTCTCTGGCAGGGCCAAGTCTATTAATTTCAATGGAAGACAAGCTTCTGAATGTGGACCCACAAGAATGTTTTGATTCATCTTGATACCAATGAAATGCCTACGATTATACTCACAAACATACGGGTATACAAAATTTAGAGCTCATCAACATTAATAACCACAAGGAGTTCATACATGTCCAACTCAACTTTTGTCCTTTTTTTGTCTTCCTCTGGAGTTCAGAAACCTGGAAAGGCTTATATTCATCCAACATATAATAAATTATTATAAGTTCACATAATTAAAGTATATACATTTTGAATATGTTCCTCTAGCAGTAAAAAGATACATAAGACTCCTTTAATACATGGACTTCTTGATAAACACACCTACCCTTCTACACAAGCCGATGCAAAGTGAATGGGGAGGTAGAATTGCTACCGCAGTACATCCTCCCTCATTCAGTTCTGTTGATTATTAGCGGTACATCCCTGATTACACAGGAAGATCCTGAAGAAATATGCCAATCAGCCGCCAAACAAGTGTTTGCGCGTTGATCAGCTGATTGTTTGCACAATTATACATACCAATTATTGGGGACAAGCGTTTATTCCTATGAAAGTTGGCTCCTGATAATTGGCCTGAATATCATTCAGTCTAATAGGGTCTTAACTTTTTAATTTATATTGGAGGACCTTGGGACAAGATCCTAGTCTCTGCTGCACCTGGCATTAAAAATAGTGAACTCACATTACCTGTTTTTCTATCGTTAATGTCTTTTTCAGATCCCTCAAGATTTGATCCCACAGCTCAGGAAAATGTATAAGAGCTGATGTCTTGAGTATCTCAGAGAAGCTCCTTCTTCCATGTTACACCAGGATGTGACTCTTCTACATCGTCTTATATTATAATTATTGTTTTACTTTGTAATTTCTATTGTAAATGATCACATCTTATTGTCCTGTATAATACGTCTATTTATTACAGTCTCTGCATAAAGTAGCTGGACCTGGATTGTTTCTATGAATGACAAATTTAACCTCTTGACTCTGTGGCCAACTTTGGCCTTCACGAAGCTACGTCTGGTTTTTCATACCAGCCTTCAAAATTCCATACGATTTGTATACCTACTTAGAAGCAAGGCAATCTCCCTAAAAGGTCATCTCCACTAATTTTTAGCTCACGCTGGATCAACCCCTACTCAGCTCTGGTACATTCAAACACAGAAGTTTCACTTTTTTTTTATTCCTAACACATAAGGCTGTACATTTAGCTTGCTCCATACATGGCTGGTGCTGGCTATATAACACAGCAGGCACCTGCCAGCAGTGACTGGGATCAGAGATGATGTCGATCTTGCTCATTTAACCCCTCAGATGTTTTTGTCAATAGTGACTGCGGCATCTGTGGGGTTAGACAGAGGGGAGTGCTATCTCTGTCCTCTGACTGGAGCTCCTTCTAAAAAATTGTGGGGCTCCGATCAGTTGCCATGACTGCCTGGGCTTTTGAAGGTTTCAGGACTGTCATGGCTAGATGCCTAAAAAGCCGTGCTTGTCAGATGTCACAGATGTCAGATGTCCGTGTAGGCTGCAGCTCTTTGCGTACTGGCTGCAGGCCAAAACCTGTGTATGCTAGTTGCTTGGGGCTGCGTGCTGGCTGCGGTGGTTTGTGCGAACTCTTGTCTGTATCATTTTTCAGTGCTTCTGGTTACTCCTGGTTCTGATGGGGTTACATTCCCTTGGTCTGTTCCTGTATGTGGCTTATCAGATGCCCTCATTATGCAGCTATATCTATCTGTGAGCTATGGGGCTTGGTGTCAGTCTTTCTCGCGTCTTGCTGGGTGTAGCACCTTGCTGCTCACGCAGGAGGCCAGTCTATCCTCTGCCTTGCTGGGTGTAGCCCCTTGCTGCTGACCCAGGGGTTTTGCCATCTGCCCTTCTGTGTGGTGTCGCCTGGTATAGTGATGATGTTGTTGCTTTGTCTGTTCTTCTGTACCTGTCCTGTAATGATGTTGATATTGTTATCCTTGTCCATGCCTTGCCTGTTCGTCTGTACCTGTTCTCTGTGTGGGTCCACTCTGTTCCATGTTTAGCCTTGCAGTGTTTTAACTGCATCTTATAACCTGGCAGTGCTAAACTGCTTTTGTTCCTGCCTGTTCTGTGTCCAGCCTGGCAGTGCCTATTGCTTCTGATCTAGTCTGTTTCTTGTTTGTCCTGCCATCGTGAGAGGGCCCCTGGGTTCTCTGGAGGGAGGATCTCATGTCTGTATGCAGCTCTGTCTGTGACTGCCATGCTTCCATTCCGCTTGGGGTCCAGGCATCTTCTTCTGTGCTGGTTCCCATACGTCTTGTTGTCTGTTCCTTGTCCTGTGTTTGCTTGGGTTCCAGTTCTGTAGTCTGTTCCGCTTGAATCAGCATGGTTCCTTGTAGGTAGGGGCCAAGAGTACCAGGACCTTCCTGGAGGTGCGACCAGTGAGTCCTCGACCCAGTTCATCCCTACCACCAGGGGCTCTGTAAAGAATGGGGCACGCTGGCTCTCTGACCTCTGGGTTTTGCCTCTGGTCTGCCAGTGCACTTGGTTCTGTGGTATTGCTACCACTATTGCCTAACCTGCTTTACTGTCATGTGCTTTATTACATGAGTAATAAAGTATTCTGTTGGTCCCTGGTCTAAATCTTGCCTGTGTCCTGTTTGCAAGATGTCCCGGTGGTCTGCCTTGGGCCTCCGGCACGTGACATCAGAATCTCATAGACTGCAATTTTTTCTAAAAGGAGTAAATCAAAATAAAAACTAAACAAATATACTTCAGAATAGAGACATCAAGTCTTTTTTTAGCTCAAAGTGAATGCCATAATATCAAAACAAAAAACCCTCAATTGTGCTTTTTTTAAATTTCACCACTCAAATAATTTTTGCCATTTTCCTTTACAGGTTATGATAAATGGTGCAGTTAAAAAATACAACCTATCCCACAAAAAGCTCTCATATGGCTTGCAGGACCTTTTTTCACTGATGGTTGCTAGGAGATTCTGTAGGATATTCTTTAGGTTTTGTGTGTTAGGTTAGGTTAGTGTGTGCTAACTGAGGAAGTGAGAGAAGCTACTTGTTCTCACTTCTCCAAGAACTAGCCCTTGCTCCCACAGAATCTCTGAAAGATCCACAGAGATAAAACCTTCTCTACATAACAGTACTTCCTGTAAGCGCTGCGGCTTCTCAGTGCTTACCAAGCACAGCGCCTTAAGTTGTATATCAGCTGTGCTTAGTATCGCTCTCAGCCCCATACAAGTGAATGGGGCTGAACATGATACCAAGCACAGCTGCTGTACAGTGTATGGCGCTGTCCTTGGTAAGCATGGAGAAAGCTGGTGACTTCTCAAACAGCTGATTAGAGCATACAGCGTACTTGATTTAAAAAAAAAAAAATTTGCATTAAGCCTGTGCTTCTTTGTACAATCATAACTGTGGGAATGGGTCATTTTTTGGTTTCTCTCATTTCATTTTCGGTCATATTATTCCCTGTTTCAGCTGCACAGCTAGATGCATTTTACTCAGAAGCAGGGGTGTATCCCTTCTATGATATCTACCAACATTGTACTGCTGTAATGTTCTTTCTCTTACTTCCCACTATGTTTATTTTTAGCTCCAGAGCTCACAGAACTGATAAGGAGGAGAAAATCACACTTACAGACACACAGGATGATCCCATAATCTTCAAAAGCTGTGTAGAAGCAGTTATTTAATCAGGCTCAGGAACTCAGCTAGGCTTGACACGCCCCGGCCACTTCCTGTGAGCCGTCTTCTGTGTCTTTGTTACTAGGGATGGATCTTGCTTGATAACAGGCAGTGGGCTGCCAATTAGCTAGAAGTAAGACCCTAATGGTCATGACTTTACAGCTTTTCAGGTTGCAGGCAATTTTTTTTCAAATTAATGGATTTAGAAATGTGCTAGTTACACCCTTCTTTATCAAATGAACTTGTGTGAAAATTGTGACTTTAAGCATCAAGATAAGTATTGCTACATCGGTATCTCTGATCCTGACCGTTGCAGCATAAGCCCTTCTGTGCATTATCTTATCTGCTGATAAGCTTCTTTTCTGATTCTCCATTGTAAACTAAATTGTTGTGTCAGTCCGCCTAAGGGTACGGCCACACGGTCAGGTTTCTGCATGCAGTTTTGGAAGCCAAAATCAGAAGGGAATTAAAAAAAGGGAGAAGTCTTATCTGTCCGTTATACTTTCTCTCCTTTTACTACTCAAGGCCAATAAGGAGTAACAAAGTTGCTCCAAATATGTAGTTGATACACAGAGGGAAACTCATACGTCTGTGCATATACATTTACAGGAAGGAATCCAAGTCCATCCATGAGTTCCATAAACCAGACCACGATAGAAGGCTTTTGGCTTAAAGGAGTCTCAGATGTTCCTGAACTAAAAGTTCTTATCTTCATTATGATTCTTCTTATTTATCTCATCTCTCTTGCTGGAAATCTCACCATTCTACTACTGGTTTGCTTTGATCTCCAGCTTCACACTCCCATGTACTTCTTTCTGTCCAACCTTTCTGTCATGGATTTATCCAGCTCAACTACAGCGCTACACATGATTTTTGTGATCTTCACAATACAAAACCACATCATTTCAACCCCGGCCTGTATGGCCCAGTTATATATTTTCTCTACATTAATCAGTAATGAGCTATCAATTCTGGCTGCTATGAGCATTGATCGCTATGTAGCCATCTGTAGGCCTTTACATTATCACACTGTCATGAGTCGGAAAGTGTGCGGTCTGTTGGCCTCAGTCAGCTGGGGTGTTGGGTTCATAGACATTGTTCCTACCCTTCTATTCATTTCAACGTTCACTTGTTACATTTCCAGGGAAATTGATCATTATTTCTGTGATGTTTTGCCCATTCGGGACATTACGTGCAGCGACACTACACTTTTAGACCTTTACATTCTAATTTGTGGCAACATCTACATATTTGTTCCACTTTTCCTGACTATAACTTCCTATGTATTCATCATAGAATGCATTTTAAGAATACGCTCAAGTGCTGGCAGACGTAAAGCTTTCTACACGTGTTCCTCACACATCATTGTGGTAGTGATCTTCTATACATCTATTGTCTTACAATACATAGGAACAGTTTCCGGGAACAATATGGGTTTCAACAAAATCTTTTCTCTGTTAAACACAGCATTTGTACCCATGATGAACCCACTGATCTACAGCCTGAAAAATAAAGATGTGAAATCTGCCCTACAAAGAAAACTAAAATTCCGCATCGAAAAACATTAATATTTTTACATTTTTTTCACTGTTTTGACTATGTATACGATAAATCTGTTGATTTTAGTAGGACCATTTGTCATCTTGTTTTTGATGTCTCTAAAGGGTTCAGTGGCAGGTTTCTTTAAATGCTTGAGTGTTTCAGGTGTTTCAAATTTACAATAATTCCCCATTATTATGATATGTAAATCACAACCTCTCACATACACATCTACCTGGGTCGCATTAGACAAATTTCCTAATTTTTTTTAAGGTTCTGTTATTTCACTGATCAACTGCTGTTACTGAAAAAACTTTTTAATGTTGTTTAGAAACTTTTTGACATGTACCTAATGCCCGTACTCTGCTGCATACTGAATCTTTTTTGTGCCACATAATAATGCTATTATTATTGATTCTTAATACATTTATTAGGTAGATAAAGCCTAAATGGTCACAAATTTTTCAACAAACTCCACATAGATCAATAGTCTAGGTAAATATAAGAAACTTTGTAATATATCTTATTAGAGAAAAATGTCTTGCTCTCATTTTAGCAGCTCATTCCTCCTCCTCTATCCTCTATATAAAATGTTATGGGCAACATGTAATCTGATCCTTCAGTGAGTTGACTGCCCATCTTATCTCCCTAGACAGACTTAGCAGGTAGTGTTAGTTTAGGAGGGTAGAGGGGAGAAAAATACATTGTTCTCTGATAAGATATATACTAAAGTTTGAAACATTCACCTGTACTTTTAATTTATGCAAAGGTTGTTGAAAGTTGTGACCATTGAAAGGGATTATTCCACTCTTTAAAGTTGATAACGTATCTTTAGTATTTTTAAAGGGAACCTGTCATCAACTTTATGCTGCCCTCACTGAGGGCAGCATAAAATAGTGACAAAAATGCTGATTTCAGGGGTGTGTCACTCATGAGCTAAAAGTAAGTGGTTGCCGAGAACCAGCATCATAATAATTGCAGCCCGGGCCTTGAAAAGAGTCAAATCTACTTCAAAAGAGTCCTGGTTATTCATAATCTCCTGCTCTTCCAGTCCATCTCCTGATGATTGGCAGTTCTCTCCTAGAGAGAAAGGGAGGAAACTCGGTAGAAGACTGTCAGTCATCAGCAGGTGGGCAGGGAGAGCAGGAATTTACGAATAACCAGGACTCTTCCCAGGTGGCCATGACTTTTTTTCCAGGCCCAGACTGCAATGATTGTGATGTTAGTTCTCGGCAACCACTTACTTTTGACTTTTAAATGACCGACCGCTGAAATCAACTCACCTGTCTCTACTTTAAGCTGCCGTTAGTATGGGCAGCATAAAGTTGACGACAGGTTCCCTTTAAGGGGAGATTTGTTATCTCCCTAAACCAGGCTTAGAGATGATCGAATCAATTCGTAACAATCAATTTTTCTCATTCAGCAGAGTTTTGCATCTATGTGTTTTTGAAGTTGACGACGCTTCCCCTGCCTCCTAATTGACAGGGCCAGACAATCTCGCATCTGTGCTATTCAAAGTAGGGGTGAAATGCAGAGGCTCTGCTTCTGGAGCAGAAACTGTTCATGCACTGCTACGCAAGAGTATAGCAGTATATACTCTAGCAATGGAAGCAGAGCCTGTCTGCTTGGATGGCAACTCCAGCCCTGTCAAATGATTCACTCATCTCTAGCCAGGTTTTTGCCAGGTAACAAATTCCCCCTTTTAAGCCTTTAGCTATCAGCGTCATACATATATGGTGCCGGGAGGGTCTTTAAACATAGCACCAGCTCATGCGTGCAGCAGGCACCATAGCCAGCAGGTCTCTGCAGTTTCAAACACCAGAGGTCCGCGGCTAATGTCCATAACGGGCACTAATGCTGATTGGGGTCATTACAGTTAAAGATGAGCTAATCGAAGCCCACGAAGTGAAATTCGATCCGAATTTCGGGATAAATTCGATTTGCCTAGAAGCCAAATTTCCTCGTGCATGGTGTCAGCGAATCGATTTAACCTGTAATAGTATAAAAAACTAAAAAATTCAAACTTACCTCCTCAATTTGCTCGCGACGGCCTGCCAGCCTCTATCTTGCTTGAAGATCTCGGTCAAAATCCCGTGCGGCGCAAGATAACATCATCACGTCGGCTGGCGTGATGACGTCATACGTCACCACCTCAGCCGGCGTGATGGCGTAATCTCACGCCGCACAGCATTTTGGCTGAGATGTTCAAGCAGGATGGCGGCGGCTGGCCAGTCACGGTCAAATGGAGGCGGTAAGTTTTATTTAATTTTCTTTTATTGTTAATTTTACACTCAGATGCTGTGATCATGTATGAACACGGCATCTGAGGGGTACAATGACAGGGGAGGCGCTATCACAAAGAACTTACACTTACAAAAAAACGCGCTTCGTGACAAAGTAATTCATCGTGAAGCAAATTTTTTTGTGAAATTCTGCGAATCAGCCGAATCAAACTTTTAAGAAATTCGCTCATCTCCAATTACAGTCTTTCGATGCTTTGTTCAAGTGTGATCACAGCATCTAAATACCGAAAAGCCCAGAAGCGTGCGCTTCCAAGTTAAGACCGGCACCCCTGTGGAGCGATTGGGGATGTCGGTCATTAATTCTCTCTCTGAAGAGACCCAGCATATTAGAACTGCAGTGCCCATGTTGGCTAGCAGGTGGCAGGCCAACATAAGAGATCAGAAATTAGAGATTTTACTATACTCCTACGGCAGTATAGTAACAATCTTATAAAAACAAACTAGCGGACATTGTAGCCTCATAGAGGAGCTGCCAAAAAATTTAAGTTAAAAAAATATAAACATTTAAATCACCCACTTTTCCTTAGAATACAAAAATAAATACATAAATAATAAAAATTATAAACATCATGGGCATCTCTACATCTGAAAATGCTCTCTATTAAAATATAAAAACATTTTTCTGATGTGGCGAATGGCGTAACGGAAAAAAGTATCAAAATGGCCGATTCGCCATTTTTACATCACTTCTCTTACCCCAAAAAATTTAATAAAATGTAATAAAAAGACACACACTCCAAAATGGTATTAATAAAAACTACAGATAATCCACAAAAAACTAGCCCCGAAACAGTTCAATAGACATAACTATGAAAAAAGTTATGGGGGTCAGAATATGGTGACGAAAAAAAAAATGTTTTTTTCAAAGTTAATTTTTTTTTTCAGTATTTGAGCATATAAAACCTATACATATGTGGTATCGTAATCGTACTGACACAGAGAATGAATTTCACAATTTTGCACCATAGGGAATGTCGTATGGACAAAATGTGGAGGAATTGCGTTTTTTTCTAATTCCACCCCATTTGGAAATTTTTCCCACTACCCATTACATTGTATGCCATCTTAAATGGTGGCATTAGAAAGTACAATTTGTCCCACAAAAAACAAGCCCTAATATGGATATGTAACGGAAAAAAGTTAAGCCTCCAGGAAGACAGGCAAGAAAAATGTAAGCACAAAAACGAAAAAACCTCCCGTATCCTAAGGGTTAAATGCTATTGTGCCTAGATTTCATAGCAACTGGAATTTGTATGCCTCCCTCACCAGTTTCAGAAACTGGGACGTGAGAGGGCGGTACATGGACCATTGGCCCTGGCACAGTTATCATCATTTATGCCAGCAACTAATGTAAACAACAATTTCTATGCCAGCTATGAGCTGTAGTAGATTTCAGTCTGTAGCATGGCCTGGTGGAAGAGAAATTTAATTTATAATAAGGCCTGTACATTGTCATAAATTAAATGCCTGCTCCAGCAGTGCAGGTTCCATCAAGACCATCGTAGCACACACTAGACTTAATAAATCAGTACCTTAGTGTTAAAGCAGTGTTTCTCAAATAGTGGGGCGCGCCCCCCAGGGGGGGGGGCTCCGTAAAGGGGGACTCCAGGTCACAGGAAATGAACGCTTCCACTGTGGAAGCGTTCATCTCCATAGTGATCTGTATCGCCGTCCTCTGCACATGATTTGGGGGGAGGGGGGAAGCCTGGACCCTGCACATATTTGGGGAGGGGGTTAATGGAGCCTGCACATGATTGGGGGAGGGGGGTTAATGGAGCCTGCACATGATTGGGGAGGGGTTAATGGAGCCTGCACATGATTTGGGGAGGGGGGTTAATGGAGCCTGCACATGATTTGGGGAGGGGGGTTAATGGAGCCAGCACATGATTTTTTTTTGGGGGGAGAGAGCCTGCACATGATTTGGGGGGAGGGGGAAGCCTGGGCCCTGCACATGATTGGGGAGGGGGGTTAATGGAGCCTGCACATGATTTGGGGGGAGGGGGGAAGCCTGGACCCTGCACATGATTGGGGAGGGGGGTTAATGGAGCCTGCACATGATATGGGGGGGGGGGATGGTGTTAACGGCCCTCGCCTGTGGGGAGATTGGTGTACTTATAACTATTTACAGTCGCGAGGGGGGGGCGCGAAATGTTTTCTTCTTCCTAGGGGGGGCATGACAGAAAATAATTGAGAAGCACTGGTGTTAAAGGGAGTCGAAACTGCATCAGAATTTTGGAGCAAAATATTTGTAGATAATTACAACTAAACATAGTATAAACGTAGACAACCTGAAAATGCACCAAATGTATCATCAAGCATAAGCCACTGGGATAAATCTGGTTCACACTGCATAAATGTTAAAAAATATTAACCCCTTCTTTGATGGAGCAATTTTCCGTTTTTGCATTTTCGTTTTTTACTCCCAGCCTTCTTGGAGCCATAACTTTTTTATTTTTCCATTCATATAGCTGTATGAGGACTTGTTGGACACGTTGTACTTTCTAATGGCACCATTTAATATTGCAAAGGATGTAGTGGAAATTCCAATGTGATGGAATTGGGGGAAAAAATGCAATTCCGACACATTTTTATGGACTTTGTTTTTACGACGTTCACTATGTGGTAAACTGGGCTTATGCTCTTCATTCTAAAGGTCAGTAAGATTATGTTGATGCCATAAAGTGATGAAAAAATTGCAATCACTGAAAACACCATTAATTCTGAGCAAATACCCAAATTAATTTGCAAACAACCTCCACCATGCTTTAATGTTGCCTGCAGAGACTAATTATTGTGCCAGTCAGCAGCCCTGCTCAGTAATGAAGCCCACTGGATGTACATATTAAATACAGGTGTCCCTTTAGGCTTAAACAAAAACATAATTTTATTTTACACCTCTAATCAATATTATGTCCACTATGCCATGATGATGTTTTTATGTTTATGTTGCACATTTATTGTTTTTATTGTCAGCCATGTTACGCCATAGGAGTGTCAGAGTTAATTGCACTGGCTTTTATGATTATCTGCATATGACCAGTCAGCAGCCCTGCTCAGTAATGAAGCCCACTGGATGTACATATTAAATCCGGTCAATATAAGTAACATACTGTATAGTTTTGTTTGCTGTTACGCTACAACTAAGAGTGTTTTGTACACTCGAAACGCGTCAGGACGTCATTCTCTGTACATTGTGTGGTCATTAAGAGCAATTAATAAATGAGTCATTTTTTTATCCGATGGCTAGAAACAGAAAGTGACATCACAGGGGGCATATACTTTTCTCTACAAACAGCAAGTCATGCAAAAACCGCCATTAAAATGATAGGTGCTTAAACACAAACGTCAGCCTCTCATTAATGCCCAAGGGGGACTGGGATCGAAACCAATGTATCCAATCGCATTCCTTTTGCAATTTTTTTTTTATCCCAATCTCCCCCATGGGGTGACGGTGGAATCAACTCAAGTAAAGAGAACCTAAGACATCTTTTGTCCCCTCCATGGAATTCATTAACATGTGATGCCAACGGTGTGATGTTATTTTTCACTACATCGTTCACGTGTTCACATATCCTCCTCCTCACTTCTCTCACTGTTTTACCAATATAGTCCATTGGACAACAACATTGGCAGATGTAGATTGCACCTTTACTTCTACAGTTGTAAAAATCTCTAACCTTATACACCTGTTTACTTACTGGACACGTAATAACCTTAGAGGTTAAAATGTATTCACACGCCTTACAGGAACCACACTTGAACATCCCAATGGGTTTCCGATCAAGCCATGTCCCTGCCTTGGTTGGAGGTGTATAGTGGCTATGGACCAAACAGTCTTTAAGACTCCGCCCACGTCGATAAGTGACACTCGGGAGGTCTGTTAGTATATCCGTAAGGTCAGGGTCCATACATAGTATAGGCCAATATCTTTTTAGTATCTTCATCACTTGTTGATTAGCAGCATCCAGAGCAGATATCAAACGGACAGGCTGATGTTTGTCATCCGCCCGTTACTTAGGGACTAAGATGTTCACACGATCCAGCTGTTGAGCATTTTGAAATGCTGCCTTAAGAATGGTCTGTGGATAACCTCTATCCCTAAACCTCCCCTGCAACTTGTGAGCCTCAGCAAAAAAAAGGATTCATTGTCCGAGCAATTCCTCCTTACTCTGAGGTATTGACCTCTTGGTATACCCCGTTTAAGGGGTGTGGGATGGTGACTCTGCCAGTGTAGGAGTGCATTGTTAGCGGTGGTTTTCCTATAGATACCCGTAACTAGCCTGTACTCCTCCTTAGTCACCCGTACATCTAGAAATGTAATTGTCCTCAGATTAATTTCATACGTGAATCTTAGACCTATCTCATTGCTGTTCAAATCCGCAATGAAGCTACTGAATTTACCCGACCCACCACTCCAGACTAGTAAGATATCATCTATATAGCGTGTTCAAAATAAGATCTTTTCATTCCAGTATACTGGTTGGTCTGGAAACACATGGGTATCTTCCCACCAACCCAGGAAGAGGTTGGCATAGGTCGGGGCACAAGAGTTCCCCGTAGCCGTCCCCCTGAGCTGATGGTAGAAACGCGTGTTAAATAAAAAGAAGTTGTGGGTCAGTGTGAATTTGAGTAGCTTCAGTGTAAAATTGTTATATGCCCTGCAATGTATACCTCTCAACCTAAGGTAGTACTCTACTGCCATAAGTCCCTTCTGATGTGGAATTGAGCTATACAAAGACTTGACATCTATGCTGGCTAAAAAACATTCTGGGTCAAGATTGATTGTTTCAATCTTGTTGATGAAGTCCATTGTGTCCCTCGTATAGGCAGGTAGGGACAATACGAACTGCCTCAACACCTGATCCAGGTAGTTACCTCAATTTTGTGACCTTTCAAGGGAGTGGTGCCCTTATGAACCTTCGCGTCCATAGAAGGTGGCCGTACATGGATTGATAAGAAAGAGGAAGTCATATTCAGCTGAGCTAATAACTTTCTCGCTTAGACCCATATCAAGTATTATCTTAAGATCTTTTAGATAAGACACAGTGGGATTGGATGATAATACCCTATATCCTTCCCCATCCTTCAGCAGATCTATGCACATCTGTTGATATGTCCCATGATCCAATATAACCAAATTACCACCTTTGTCAGATTGTTTAATGATGATAGAATTATCCTTTTCTAGAGTGCGTAGTGCCTGCATTTCTATATGGGAAAGGTTATATGTACTCGGTTAAACTTTTCCTAAATGCTCCAAGTCAGAGGTTACCATTTGCAGAAAGATGTCAACACACTCGTAATTGAAAGGTGGAGGCATCTTCTTACTATTAAGTTTTAGTTCCGTGAACGGGCCCTGGCCTAGATCAAGTATACCTTCTTCTCCTAACTCAACCAGGATCTGCAAATCAGCAAAGTCCCTCTCGTTCAATCCCAGTTTCTCACATGTTTGCCTGTATGCCTAAAGAACTTGTGCCATATAAGTTTCCTACTAAATAAGTGTAGATCAAAAGGCCCAAAATGGGGCTGTTCACCTTGCGGGAAAAGTGTGGCATGTCCCAATGTAATTAAATGTGATTCCTTCCAGGATGATACTGGACATAACACCTAAAGATTACCCACAAGATCGATTGCACGACTGTAGGAGTCATCTATCATGCAACATTCCCCTGTGGGAAAATTTATATTGGTATGACTACCCGGGAGTTCCGGCGAAGAGTACAGGAACACGTGCTGGATATTATATCCACTAAGGATGAGGAATTCACTTCCCTTTTGAAACCAATACCCCGAAATTTTAGGCTACAACATCAGAGTGATTCTACCCTACTACAAGTTAGAGCAATCGATCGCATGTATTGGAGAGAGATTGGAAAAGAAAATTGGAACAAATGGAGACTCGATGGATTCACAAATTAGGTACGTTGTCTCCTCATGGGTTAAACGAGTATAACAGTTTTGTTCCGTTTGAATAAATACGATTTAGTTGTATAAGTTAGGGTTCCCCTAGAGTTGTAGTGGTTGCAGCCAAAAGGTATGCATGCATATTCATGCACGCACACACTCTATAACTTTTAAAAAAAAAAATTTTTAACTGCCATAGTTTCCCCCCCCCCCCCCCCTTTTTTTTTTTTCTTACCCTCCCTTCTTCTATTCTCTTTTTTCTTCTTTTTCGTTATAGGTATCCTGATCATGAGGGAATTGGAGGCTAGTTAATGGAACAATTGGATGTTTCTTCTCTAAAGATGGACTTTGGATCTTTTTATTGACGGAACTGATTCTATTTTATATTATTTTATATTTTAGATTACATTTTAACAATATGGATTGTAACATTATTAATTTTGTATGTCCACTTTAAGTATCTTCACTCATACAGTAATTGTACATCACTTGTTATTTATGCACACTTATAACACGTAGGGTCCTTATATAATGATTGTAAAGATCTCACCATATGTATTTATTGCCCACACATTGTATGTATTTTATGGATCAACTTTGGTGTTTATTAACCACTTAAGCCCCCTAGCTTAAACACCCTTAATGACTAGGCCACTTTTTACAATTCCGCACTACACTACTTTCACCGTTTATTGCTCCGTCATACAACTTACCACCCAAATGAATTTTACCTCCTTTTCTTCTCACTAATAGAGCTTTCATTTGGTGGTATTTTATTGCTGCTGACATTTTTACTTTTTTGCTATTAATCAAAAATTACCTAAATTTTTGCAAAAATTACATTTTTCACTTTCTGTTGTAAATTTTTTAAAAAAACTACATTTCTATATAAATTTTTCTCTAAATTTATTGTTCTACATGTCTTTGATAAAAAAAGTCCAATAAGTGTATATTTATTGGTTTGGGTAAAAGTTATAGCGTTTACAAACTATGGTGCAAAAAAGTGAATTTCGGCATTTTGAAGCAGCTCTGACTTTCTGAGCACCTGTCATGTTTCTTCAGGTGCTAGAATGTCAGGATAGTATAAATACCCTCAAATGACACCATTTTAGAAAGAAGACACCCCAAAGTATTCGCGGAGGGGCATGGTGAGTTCATGTATCATTTCATTTTTTTCACAAGTTAGCGGAAAATGACACTTTCTGAGAAAAAAAAAAAAAAGTTTCAATTTCTGCTAACTTCTGGCAAAAAAAAGAAATCTCAGACGGATCTCACTATGCCCCTCAGTGAATACCTCGGGGTGTCTACTTTCCGAAATGGGGTCATTTGTGGGGTGTGTTTACTGTTCTGGCATTTTGGGCGGGCTAAATTGTGAGTCGCCATGAAACCTAAAGGTACTCGTTGGAATTTGGGCCCTTTGCGCACTCCAGGCTGCAAAAGTGTCACTTATGTGGTATCGCTGTATCAGAGAGTAGGGCAATGTGTTTGGGGTGTATTTTACATATACCCATGTTGAGTGAGAAATATCTCTGTAAATTGTCAACTTTGTATAAAATTTTTAAAAGTTGTCGCTTACAGAGATATTTTTCACACACAGTATAGGTATATATAAAAATACACCCCAAAACACATTGCCCTACTTCTCCTGAGTACGGCGATACCACATGTGTGCCACTTTTTGCAGCCTGGTGCGCAAAGGGGCCCTAAAACCAATGAGTACCTTTAGGATTTCACAGGGCATTTTTACGCATTTGGATTCCAGACTTCTTCTCACGCTTTAGGGGCTCCTAAAATGCCAGGACAGTATAAATACCCCACATGTGACCCCATTTTGGAAAGAAGACACCCCAAGGTATTCTGTGAGGGGTATGGTGAGTTCATGTAAAATTTTATTTTTGTCACAAGTTAGTGGAATATGAGACTTTGTAAAAACAAAATAAAAAATAATATATCAATTTCCGCTAACTTGTGCCAAAAATAAATATCTGTGAACTCGCCATGCCCCTCACGGAATACCTTGGGGTGTCTTCTTTCCAAAATGGGTCACATGTGGGTATTTATACTGACCTGGCATTTTAGGGGCCCCTAAAGCGTGAGAATCCAAAATGCGTAAAAATGGCCTGTGAAATCCTAAAGGTACTCATTGGTTTTAGGGCCCTTTGCACCTGGCTGCAAAAGTGTCACCATGTGGTATCGCCGCACTCAGGAGAGTAGCAAGGTTTGGGTGTATGTTTACATATACCCATGTTGCGTGTGAGAAATATCGCTGTAAACGACAACTTTTACATTTTTTTATTCAAAGTTGTCAATTTACAGAGATATTTCTTTCACCCAACATGGGTATATGTAAAAATACACCCCAAAACACATTGCCCTACTTCTCCTGAGTACGGCGATACCACATGAGTGACACTTTTTGCAGCTAAGATGCTAAAGGGGCCCTAAAACCAATGAGTACCTTTTAGGAGGGCATTTTTACGCAATTTTCTTCTCACGCTTTAGGGCCCCTAAATTGCCAGGGCAGTATAAATACCCCACATGTGACCCCATTTTGGAAAGAAGACACCCCAAGGTATTCTGTGAGGGGCATGGCGAGTTCATAGAAGATTTTTTTTTGGCACAAGTTAGCGGAAATTGATTTTTTATTGTTTTTTCTCATAAAGTCTCCCTTTCTGCTAACTTTTGACAAAAGTTAAATTTTTCATGGACTCACTATGCCCCTCAGCGAATACCTTGGGGTGTCTTCTTTCCAAAATGGGGTCATTTGTGGGGTGTTTGTACTGTTCTGGCATTTTGGGTGGGGCTAAATTGTGAGCAGCCATATAAAACCTAAAGGTACTCGTTGGAATTTGGGCCCTTTGTGCACTTCAGGCTGCAAAAGTGTCACTCATGTGGTATCGCCGTACTCAGGAGAGTAGGGCAATGTGTTTGGGTGTATTTTACATATACCCATACTTGTGTGAGAAATATCTCTGTAAATTGACAACTTTGAATAAAAAATTCAAAAAGTTGTCGTTTACAGTGATATTTCTCACACACAGTATGGGTATATGTAAAATACACCCCAAAACACATTGCCCTACTTCTCCTGAGTTCGGCGATACCACATGTGTGACACTTTTTTGCAGCCAAGATGAGTCTGTGTGGTGATTTGGTGCACTTATAAAGTTTCCTTTGGTGGTCCCAAGCAAAAGGGACCACCAAAGGAACGATCAGCAAGCATATCAGACGCTGTTAACAAAACAGCGTCTGATATGCCATTTTTGTAACTTCTACAGCCTGCCAGCGCACGATCAGCGCTGGCAGGCTGTAGCTTACCTTGTCCCCGACGTGATCCTGTCCAACGCGCGACGCAGCGTGTTCATAGGAAATCTTGCCTCTCGCGAGATGACGCGCCCGCGCGTCAAAGAGGAATAGACCGACCGCCTGCAGGACGCAATCCTGCGTTAGGCGGTCGGTAAGCGGTTAACATATATTTTTTGAGACACACACAATACAAATAATATAATATTGTTTTATACGTTTTTTACAGTTTTTTATGCTTTTCCATATTTTTAGTATTTTATTGTGCACTCCCCTGTCTTCCACCTTCATGGCACAAGCACTGGTATTTCACTTGCTTGTTCTTTTTTCACATCCCTTTTTCTTTTTCACTGGTGGTTACATCATCACAATAGCTTGGTGAGATCACATGAGTGATCACATGACTGATCACGTGACTGGATGATCCGACACACACGCATTGTTCCATTGTGGATATTTTTCATCATAGTGTTCTAGAGAGATCACATGAGTGATCATGTGACCGGACGACTTGGCGCATGCGTGTTATTCCGTGGTGTTCATTTTCATTACAAACTAAGCTGTAAAAACCAGTGTCAGGCAGCTGCTGCTAAGGCCAATAAGATAATGGGTTGCATCAAAAGGGGCATAGATGCCCGTGATAAAAATATAGTCTTACCACTTTATAAATCACTAGTCAGACCACACATGGAGTACTGTGTACAGTTCTGGGCTCCCGTGAACAAGGCAGACATAGCAGAGCTAGAGAGGGTTCAGAGGAGGGCAACTAAAGTAATAACTGGAATGGGGCAACTACAGTACCCCGAAAGGGTATCAAAATTAGGGTTATTCACTCTAGAAAAAAGACGACTGAGGGGAGATCTAATAACTATGTATAAATATATCAGGGGTCAGTACAAAGATCTCTCCCATCATCTATTTATCCCCAGGACTGTGACTGTGACGAGGGGACATCCTCTGCGTCTGGAGGAAAGAAGGTTTGTACACAAAAATAGAAAAGGGTTCTTCACGGTAAGAGCAGTAAGACTATGGAACTCTCTGCCTGAGGAGGTGGTGATGGTGAGTACAATAAAGGAATTCAAGAGGGGCCTGGATGTATTTCTGGAGCGTAATAATATTTCAGGCTATAGCTACTAAAGATGGGTCGTTGATCCAGGGAGTTATTCTGATTGCCTGATTGGAGTCGGGAAGGAATTTTTTCCCCTTAAGTGGGGAAAATTGGCTCTACCTCACAGGGGTTTTTTGCCTTCCTCTGGATCAACTTGCAGGAAACAGGTCGAACTGGATGGACAAATGTCTTTTTTCGGCCTTATATACTATGTTACTATGTTACTATGTTACTATTAGGGCATTTTTTGAATAATTAAGTATGGCATAGATCGGCGAATTGTTGGCCACTTGATAGCCGGATATATAAATGGTATACATACTGTTTAGTTTGATTTTATATATTATGTGTGGAATTGTTCAATCCGTTTGCCTTTTTATGATGATGAGCATAAGCCAATTACGTTCCTTGGACCTTATCATGTGATCTGTGATGTCATCAGACACGCCTCCATCTCCATCTTGTATATTATCGTGTGATCTGTCACGTCATCAGACACGCCTCCATTTTTCCTGGTGTTTTTGATCAGTGTCATTATCTTCACTATTTAAACTGCAACCTTCTTATTGCCATGTACTCCCTGACGAAGCCGGTTTGGCGAAACGCGTTGGGAAGGTGAGGTGACACTGGGAAGGGGATTATTATCTTGTTTGGTTACCTTTGATAACTGGTGATAGTGATTGCATTAGCACTTTGTACTTTAGCGCAAGACTGCTGCTACGTTTATGGGTTGTGCACTCACTGGATCCCTGCACATTTTCCCTACTGGGATGGTGTGTATGGGACCCAGTGTGTTAAAATCTTCCACTCACTATCATTTCTCTCGACTCGTATATGAGTTATTACCATCCCCTTCCAGTGTGTTCCCCTCATAATTTTGCAACCCTACTGGATTGTGCTCACTCCCTTTGCTATATGTATTCTTTTATGTGATATTTAATAAAATTATATTTACTACAGTATTAGATTTGTGTGTTGATTCGTTGGGTATACACACTAGATTTTTAGGTTATGAACTGCGACTGGCTAACATCGAAGTTATACAGGGGAATACTCCTAATCACTTGGATCATCAAGAAATCGTTGATGGCCTTTCTCTGTTCATATAGTCGGTCCAGCATATGGAGGGTGGAACTCCAACGGGTGGAAATGTCGCATATCAGCCTATGTTAGGGATGCCGTTCTGCCGCTACAACTCAAGGAGGGTGTGTTTTGCGGTGTACGAGTGGCTGAAGTGCATGCAAAGTTTCCTGGCCATTTTTAGCATGTCTTGCAGATGGGTGGAAGACTTAAGAAACCACTTGACAAGCAGATTGAACACATGTGACATGCAGGGCGCAAGGCTCAGCCCTCCTTGACTCAGTGCCGACACAATGTTCTTCCCATTGTCGGTCACCATGGTTGCGATTTTCAGTTGTCACGGAGAAAGCCAGAAACGAGGTGGCGAAGGCTTCAGAATATATCACTGCACCACAGAACGTCAATTAGGCCCAAATTTTTTTCTACTTTTACACAACAGACTTTTCAACAGATAAGTGCAAGGCTGGACGGCGAATATATTTTTATTTCGCCACTAATACACAGCAAACTGGGCTTCAGAATATATCACTCCACCGCTGAGCGGCAAAGATATTTTTTCTTTTTCCACTAATACACGGAAAAAAGGGCATTAGAACAGATAACTGCACCGCAGAGCTGCAAATATTTTTTTTCTTTTTCCACTAATACACGGAAAAAGGGCTTTAAAACAGATAACTGCACCGCTGAGCGACAAAGATATTTTACTTTTGCCACTAATACACGACAAAAAGGGCTGTAATTTTTGCCCTTCACCACACAACGGCTAATAAGCCTTTTTTTCCCCACTGATACAAGCCAAAAAATGCTTTACAACATATAACTGCACCGCACAAGGGCAAATAAGACGTAGAAATATTTCCTTGTAATAAACCCTGTTAATGCCTGTATCAAACAGCACTTGCACCCTAATAAGAACATTGTAACATAGTATAGAAGACCGAAAAAAGACATTTGTCCATCCAGTTCGGCCTGTTTTCTACAAGTTGATCTAGAGAAAGGCAAAAAAAAACTGTGAGTCAGAAGCCAATTATCCCCACTTAAGGGGGAAAAAAATTCCTTCCCGACTCCAATCAGGCAATCAGAATAACTCCCTGGATCAATGACCCATCTCTAGTAGCTGTAGCTTGTAATATTATTACACTCCAGAAATACATCCAGGCCCCTCTTGAATTCCTGTATTGTACTCACCATCACCATCTCCTCAGGCAGAGAGTTCCATAGTCTCACTGCTCTTACCGCGAAGAATCCTTTTCTATGTTTGTGTACAAACCTTCTTTCCTCCAGATGCAGAGGATGTCCCCTCGTCACAGTCACAGTCCTGGGGATAAATAGATGATGGGAGTGATCTCTGTACTGACCCCTGATATATTTATGCATAGTAATTAGATCTCCCCTCAGTCGTCTTTTTTCTAAAGTGAATAACCCTAATTTTGATAACCTTTCAGGGTACTGTAGTTGCCCCATTCCAGTTATTACTTTAGTTGCCCTCCTCTGAACCCTCTCCAGCTCTACTATGTCTGCCTTGTTCACAGGAGCCCAGAACTGTACACAGTCCTTCATGTGTGGTCTGCCTAGCGAATTGTAAAGTGGTAGGACTATGTTCTCATCACGGGCGTCTATGCCCCTTTTGTTGCAACCCATTATCTTATTGGCCTGTTTATTAAAATTCCTAGATCCTTTTCCATGTCAGTGTTACTGAGTGTTTTACCATTTAGTATGTACGGGTGACTTGCATTATTCCTTCCCTTGTGCATAACTTTACATTTGTCAGTGTTAAACCTCATCTGCCATTTCTCTGCCCAAACCTACAATCTATCCAGATCCCTCTGTAGCAGTATATTGGCCTCTTCAGTGTTAATTACTTTACACAGTTTGATGTCATCTGCAAAAATTGATATTTTACTGTGCAAGCCTTCTACAAGATCATTAATAAATATATTGAAGAGAATAGGGCCCAGTACCGACCACTTAGGTACCCCACTAGTGACAGGGACCCAATCTGAGTATCTACCATTAATAACCACCCTCTGTTTTCTGTCACTCAGCCAGTTACTTACTCACTTACAGACATTTTCTCGCAGTCCGAGCATTTTCATTTTATATACTAACCTTTGTGTGGTACAGTGTCAAATGCTTTGGAGAGTTCCAGATATACGACATCCATTGATTCGCCGCTGTCAAGTCTATAACTTACCTCCTCATAGATACTGATTAAATTCGTTTGGCATGACCGATCCCTCATGAAGCCATGATGATATGGCATTATTTGCTTATTTTCATTAAGATACTCCAAGATAGCATCTCTTAGAAAACCTTCAAACAGTTTACCAACAACAGATGTTAAACTTACCGGCCTATAATTTCCAGGCTCTGTTTTTGGACCCTTTTTGAATATTGGCACCACATTTGCTATGCGCCAATCCTGTAAAACATTCCCTGTCAGTATAGAGTCCGTAAATATCAGAAATAAAGGTCTGGCTATGACATCACTTAATTCCCTTAGGATACGGGGGTGTATGCCATCCGGTCCTGGCGATTTGTCTATTTTAATCTTTTTAAGTCGCTGTTGTACTTTTTCCTGGGTCAGACAGGGCACTTTTAATGGGGAATTTAATTTTACATTTTGCATTTCATCTGACAGTTTAATTTCCTCATTAAATATAGTGGAGAAAAAAATATTTAATAGTTTTGCTTTATCCTCGTCGTTCTCTGCAACACTCCCCTTATTGCTGTGTAGAGGGCACACTCCTTCAGATTTAGATTTTTTACCATTTATATAATTGAAGAACATTATAGGGTTAGTTTTACTCTCTTTGGCAATTAATTTCTTGGTCTCTAGTTTGGCAGTTTTCATTAGTTTTTTACAAATTCTATTTTTTTCCTTATAGTTTATCAGTGCTTCCTGGCTCCCCTCCTGTTTTAGTGATTTATGTGCTTTCTTTTTGTCATTTATTGCTTACTTTACGGTTTGCTGGAATTACAGAGCTGTATAATGGCAATTTAGATCCCCAGTCAGTGCAGCAAGGTGTAATAGGATTGTTCCTATTACCCAGGCTGTCACCTCCCCGACTGAACCCTGTTCAACACAAATGCTGTTGGAATGATTCCTCCCTATCCTTTTCCTACACCTTGAGTAATCTTTCCCTGAACTTGTAAATCGTTTTTTTTTTTTACCACAATCAAGTCTTTCCTATCTCTGTCCCTAGTGCCTGCAGACGTCTCTCCCTGCACTAAGCACACTGATGAATGGTTTAATTTGTTTTGATGTTTGATCTGTGGTCTGAATTTAGTTTGGTCTGGAGCCTTTGTTTAGGGGTTCTGGTCTGGAAAATGTAATAGATTAGCCAGTCTGGTGTCTGTATTTATTCTCGGTTAGAGATGAGCGAACATTTAAAAAAGTCCATTGTTCGGGGTTCGGGTGGTGGTTAATCGCAGCATCCCGTTATGGATTCCACTATAGCACATATGGAATCCATAAGGGGCGGCTGCCACCTACCCGAACTGTTGCACAGCCGAAGGACCTGGGGTGACGTCACTGTCATGTGATCAGTGCAGGGGACGTGGCTCAGCACGGGATGGTTTTGGCCAGTAGCATATATTAATGTTCCAATAGAGGCTGGGGATTGTTGTGTTGGCACTAGAGATGAGCGAATTTCTCGAAAATTTGATTCTGCCAAATTTCACAAAAAAAATTTTTTTTTGTAAGTATCGGGTGCAGTGCAGGGAGCTGCGATAGGGTCGCCCCATCATTGTATCCCTTAGATGTCGCGTTCATACATGATTGCGACATCTGAGTGTACAAACAGTGTAAAATTAACATTAAAAAAACATTACATCAAACTTCGCGTAGGAGCCGAATTTCCTTGTGTTTTAAGTCAGCGAATCAATTAATCCTGAAATTCATACTTACCGCCTCCATTTGCGCACGAAGGGCCGGCAGCCGCCATCTCGCTTGAAGATCTTGGCCAGAGTCACTTGCGGCGCAAAATTACATTTGCATCATCACGCGGTCCGGCGCCATGATGTAATCTTGCGCCGCACGGGATTTCAGCCAAGATCTTCAAGCAAGATGGAGGCTGGCGGCCCTTCATGCGCAAATGGAGGCGGTAAGTATGAATTTCAGGATTAATTGATTCGCTGACTCAAAACACGAGGAAATTCGGCTCCTACTCGAATCAAATAATTCCTGAAATTCAGATCGAATTCAACTTTCTGGGATTCGATTCGCTCATCTCTAGATAGCACGTGTCCCCAAGTGGCATGTGATCCAGCAGTAATGTCCCACAAATAAGGTGAGTCATGGGCTGCAGCAGCGTACGTGACCTTATCCGTACTACAGCCAGAGGTAAACAGATCAGAGACAGGAAGATGGCAAGGATGGAGCCATGGTGCCAGAATAGCGTGTCGTGGAGCAAGCTTTTTTTGCAACAGATACAAAACATTCCAGAGGCTACACTGTACATAAAAATGCCCATAATCCTGGAAAATTGATTTTCATTAAATGGTTTGTCCAACCCCACACCTGTCCATGGGTTGTGCCTAGAACTGCAGTTCAGTTTGATTGAAGTGAATAGTGCTGAGCTGTAATTCCACACACCACCTGTTTTTAGAACGAAACAGCCATCTTTTGCTAATCTTGACAACTCTTTAAGGGTTGATCTTGCATCTGAGTACATTGTAGAAGTCTTACAAATTAATTACTCTGCTGTTTACTTCTTCTTCCTGTTCCCGAGATCCCCCGAGATTTGATCCCACAGCTCAGGAAAATGTATAAGTGCTGGCGTCTTGTGTATCACAGAGATGCTCCTTCTTCCGTGTCGTGTACATCGTCTTATATTATTATGATTGTTTTACTTTACTTTTACTGTCATTTCTTTTACTTGGTCCTATATAATATTACATAAGGTAAATGATCACATCTTATTGTCTGGTACCTAATATGTGAAGCACCTTGGCACTCTTTGTTCTATATGATGATTAATATTGTTATTTTGACATAGCTAACCCATTGGCTTCACAGCCAGATTTATCCTTTGATTTTTGAGAAGCTGTTTTTCCAAATTCTATAACTTTTTTATTTTTCAACTCTTTTTGGCAGGAAGAGTTGTACTTTTTAATGGCCTCACTGCCGGAAAGAAAAAAAAACTTTTGCTTATATAATTAATGTTCATAGTAGATATTAAAATCCCGGCAAATTGTCCAGCTGAATCTCTGTTGGAACCTATTATAGTCAATGAGGCTGAGGGGCATTCTGGCAATGCCGTACCCAGAGGGCTTTGGCAGGTTGTTCTTTGCCGAAACAGCCTGCTGGAACTACTGCTAACAATGCGAAACAAGCCTAACATGGTCAAAGGTGCTCAAAGACTGAATAGATTTTTACTTTACTTTTTACTAAAGTGCAGGATAGGAGTAGTAGTACATGTCTTTGGCGACTCTGCCTTTCACTGCTCATAGGGCTTGCACGCTTTCTCTGGTTCTTAAAGGGCTAAAGCTCACACCTTTATTATTTCCTAGCTTATGGTTGGCCACCATAGAATATTTAAAACAACTTTCCATGTTGTAAGGTGCCTGAGCAATAGGTTTTAGTAATCATGTCTTGCAAAGGTGTGCAGTTAGCTATTTTGCCTGTCTACATACCAACTTCTACCTGTTTTCTGGATTTGACACTTCACTGCCTGGCCTGATCTCTGGCTGATCCCCATACTAACCCTGAGCTTCCTGCCCTGATCTTGGACTGTTTATTCAATAGCATAAACTTAGTCTGCCCTGACCTTGGCCTGCCCCTAATTGCAGTTTTGCCTGATCCTTTGGTGCTCAGCACTGGTGTCTCTTGACCCCTATGGGTCAGTAGTGACTTGGACAGAGATTACATTAAGAGGTAGAGGGAAGTTTTTCTGCACTCCAGATCCTTGTATAGAAGTTAAGACCAGAGTGCTACTTAGATAACCTTTAAGAGTAGCCCCAAGCCAAAGATGGTGACTTGTAGCTTCTTTTCTAAGGCCTTCTCCCCTGCAGTGTGCAACTATTCAATCTGGCACAGAGAACTGCTTAGCCTCAAACTAGCTCAAATGGAAAATGAACAAACAGCAGATGCCGCCATACAGAGATTTCATTCAATAACTCAGTGGCTATACTCAGTTTTTAATTACAAACTATTCAGATCCAAGTCCTATCTTAAAACTACCTGTAAAATATTTTTTGTGGGACAACTTGTTTAACCCTAAGGCTCCCAGCTCCATATTGCATGAACTGCCTTTTTTTAGCGGCGCAAATCGTGGGTCCCATTCAAGTGAATGGGTTCGCGTCTGAAGACAGCTGCCCCACGGTCAGTGCTCGTGCATTGCGGTCCGCAGCACAGCCAGGGCCATTACACGATTGTGTGCATGAGGCCATAATTAAGTATTTTTTTTTCTAATTTCAAAAAATGCTATACTTAGTGTCTAAGCTAAAAATGCTCAAACAGGATAAATGCCCAAAACAAAACTTCTTATATGAAGTGCATTTAATAATGAACTGTAGACTGTAGTAAAAATGAAATGAAAATGCCCTTAACAACTGTCAAAATACTGCATAAACCACCCTAAATAGTGCCGTTGAGATACTTTTCTCATTCCCAAATAGAACTCAAATTTTTGACTTATGTGAGGCAGGCTAATTGCTGGAATTACACATGGGGCTATCCAGCAGCACACGTCCATTCAGTTCCAGTTTTCAGCTCAAGGACAATAATAAGGAGTAATAAATCTGTGCCAAATATAACCTAGCTTTCATTATTACAAAAAAAGGAGTCTAGCATCTCCAAAAAGTGACAATCTTTAGTTTCTTAGTGCAGGTTAAAAACATTATCAGCTTTTACGCGTTTTGGACCTCTTTGGTTAGGTCCTTACTCATGACATAAGGACCTAACCAAAGAGGTCTCAAACGCATAGACGCTGTTATCAGATAATTTATTTTAACCTGCACTAAGAAAATAAAGATTGGCACTCTTTTTTTCTATTTTATTGTTATTGGAGCTATTGTTTTCAGTTCCAGTCCGTCCGTGCTTTCCAGAGTGGCATCCTATTAGATGAGGGCAGCCACACTTGCTTTTTCTTTCCTGCATATCTTTTATTATTAATACATAGAGGTGAGCTAAAATGTGTGTATACAAACTTTTATAGGGAGAAAAATCAAGTCCATCCATGAGTTCCATAAACCAGACCACAATGGAAGGCTTTAGACTTAAAGGAGTCTCAGATGTTCCTGGACTGCAAGTTCTGGTCTTTTTCATTTATCTTACCTCTCTCATTGGAAATCTCACCATTCTACTACTGGTTTGCTTTGACCCCCACCTTCACACTCCCATGTACTTCTTCCTGTCCAACTTGTCTATCATAAACATATCCAGCTCTACTACAGCGCTACACAAGATTTTTGTGATCTTTGCAACAGAAAACCACATGGTTTCCACCTGGGCCTGTATGACCCAGTTGTATATTTTCTGTTCATTAATCAGTAACGAGCTATCAATTTTGGCCTCCATGAGCATTGATCGCTACGTAGCCATCTGTAGGCCTTTACATTATCACGCTGTCATGAGCTGGAAACTTTGTGGTCTGCTGGGCTCATGCAGTTGGGGTTTTGGGTTTATGGAGGTTCTCCCGTCCGTTGTGCTAATTTCAAGGTTCACCTGTTACATTTCCAAAGAAATTGATCACTATCTTTGTGATATTTTGCCGCTCCGGGAGATCACATGTAGCGACACTTCAGTTTTGGATCTTTACATTCTACTTCTTGGCAACATGAACATCTTCGTTTCACTTTCACTAACTATAACTTCCTATATTTTTATTATCGCATGTATTTTAAGGATACGCTCAAGTGCTGGCAGACGTAAAGCCTTCTAGACATGTTCCTCACACATCATGGTGGTTGTGATCTTCTATTCTTCCATCGTCTTACAATACACAGTAACACTTTCTGGAGGCAACATGGGTTCCAACAAAATCTTCTCTTTATTTAATACGGCCATTGTCCCCATGATGAACCCACTGATCTACACCTTAAAAAATAAAGATGTCAAATCTGCACTAAAACAAAAATTTAAATTGTGCAGAAAAAAAATGGTGAGATTTCACTCAAAAGATAAAAGATCGGGTCAAACTTATCACAGTCCAGTAGAAGGCAAAACCAGCCGAGCTATTGTTTCCTCTTGAATTACAGCAATCCGCTTGACTTCTTCGACTATAGTGAAATTAAAAACTCCTGTACATGTTGTCTATAGACTCTGGATAGACTAACACGTTATTGGGTTCCCTGTTTTAGGAAAATTGTTATCACTGTATAAATGGGTTTTACACTCACTGGTAATCTGGTTTCCTAGAAGTCTCCATGACAGCACATCCAAGACTGCATTCTCCTGATAGGACATGAAAATACATGGAGAGGTTTAAAGCCCCATTCCTTACCTTCCTCTCCAGTGTATTTTTAATGGACCACCAAATATAGGATAATAAAGAAATTAAGATTTAAAAAAAGATCTTTAGGGTGGGAATATGTGCCTGTTATGGAGACTTCCAGGAAACCAGATTACCAGTGAGTGTAATACTCATTTCCCCAGTCGTCTCCATAACAGCAGATCCGAGAAACTTTTAGGGTGGGACAGTCGCACAGAGGACCTTTCGTCCAAAGGCCATGTTCTGGTCTGAAGATAGTGTATGTCAAGCCAGTAATGTTTATTAAATGTATGTATGCGCTTCCATGTTGCTGCTCGACAGAATAGAAGTTGACGACCTCTCTGCCCAAAAGGCAGAAATTGACCTTGTTGAATGCGCTTTCAGAGAAGGTGGCAGCATTTTCCCTTTAGTCTTGTAGACTTCAGAGATTGCTTACTTGATCCATTCGGAGATGGAACACTTTGCTGCCTTCTTGCCTTTTTTGGACCACAGAAACGCCCACAGAGCCTCACAGGAGATGACAGCCCTAAAACTCATAGAAGCGCATTTCAGAAAGCAAGTGAAGCAAAACTGATACCAGTAAACAAACAAGTGCAATTTCATTATGTGCTGCATTACGGTAAGATATGGGGTTATTGATTTTTAGTGCACAAAGGTGTCCATAGCCTTTAAGTAACTTCAGGACAGAAGAGAAGTTTTGCAAATAGAAGTCATGTTGATTTAGAAGTGGTTGTGCATATTAGTGACGTTTCCCCTTCCGGCCTTCTTCAGACTAGAGCAAAATGACATAAACAGATATATAAGAATGATTGGATGATTGGCAGAGCTATTGTTAGTACCGTATTTTTCGCCCCATAAGACACTCCGGCCCATAAGACGCACATAGGATTCAGAGGGTGACAATAAGAAAAAAATATTTTTCATATATGCCCCCAGTAGTCTTTCTTCAGCCCCAATAGCCCTGTATATGCCCCAGTAGTCTCTTCAGCCCCCAATAGCCCCATATATGCCCCCAGTAGTCTCTATTAAGCCTCAGTAGCCCATATATGCCCCAGTAGTCTCTCCTCAGCCCCATATATGCCCCCAGTAGTCTCTCTTCAGCCCCATATATGCCCCCAGTAGTCTCTTCAGCCCCCAGTAGTCTCATAATATGCCCCCATTAGCCCCAGATATGCCCACTGTAGCCTCATATATGCCCCTAGAAGCATCCATCAGCCTTATGTTAAATAAAATAAAACACTCACCTTTTCTGTTCCGGATGCCGCGCCGACACTCCGCACCTCCGGCACCTCTTCTGTCTGCTGTGTTGGCTCGCACAGTGTGATGTCTCATCGCAACCTCACACATGCGCAGCCATCACTGCGAAGCGCCAAGGACCAGGAAGCGGTGAGTACACACTGCTTCCCGGTCCTCTCATACTAATGAAGCGCTTCCAATATGGAGCGCTTCATTAGTATTCGTCCCATAAGATGCAGGGGCATTTTCCCCTTTTTGAAGGAAAAAAAGTGTCTTATGGGGCGAAAAATACGGTACATACAATGTATACAACTGAATGAAGATCTTTATAGTACAGAAAGTTGAGCAATCCACATAATAGTCATATAGTAAATATCATAACCGATGATTATAGATGATACTAAAGATGATTATAATCGCGTAATCTTGGTATAAAGTATAAAGATTCAAGTCAACTTTAAATAAGAATATAACAAATAACTGAAATAAAGTTTAATATAATCATGAGAATGACCAGGAACTGGGAGCAGAGGTGTTGTGCGGAGCATCCGGGTTACATACAGTATATGTAGAAGTTAAGAATGAAAAGAGTTCAAAGTGCCCAGCTTTCAAAAGTAAGTGCCTCTTCTCGCGATTTTTCTTGTTAATTTAAAACTAAAAATCCTGATTTTTATCCTATACAATCGCGATCGTGAGTTGTGAGAGATTTGTGCAATCTGAATAAGTCTGTTCTTGCCTCAGATAAAATTTGTAAGGACAATCTTTCCTCTAGTGAGCGCAGGGCATTACGACAGTTGACGCTTAAGGAGGATATTGTTGTCAAACAAGCGGATAAAGGGGTGCGGTTGTGATCCTTGATAAGCATATTTATAAATCTCAAAATCTGGCGATGTTGCAGGATCATACTACTTATCAAGCTTTGGATCACAACCCCACCCGCCAGTACCAGAAAGAGCAGGGTTTTGAGCAGGGATTTTTGATCAGAAGCAGCGAGATTTTATTTATGTTAATTATTCCACTATACCTATTTTTCATTCCCTGCCAAAAATTCATAAAGCGGGTTTTCTGCCAGCCATGAGGCCGATTGTAGCAGGAATTGGATCATACTCGGAGAGGCTCTCCGAGTGGGTTGATATCCTCTTACAACCTCTGATCAAAAATATTCCTGGTTACATGCAAGATACTAAAGCAGTTATTTTTGCATTGAACAATTTTTCATGGACAGCTGACTCAGTGTGGATAGCGGCAGATGTTACATCGCTTTATACAGTCATTCCACATGATCTAGCCATAATCGCTCTTAACTGGTTCTTGTCAGGGTATTCCAACTTTTCTTTTGATTTTCAAGCCTTTATTTGCTACACTATTTCATTTCTCCTAAAACATAATTTTTTTATGTTTGAGAATCAGTTTTTTTTTTTTTTGCAGCTAACAGGAGTTTCGATAGGGGCGAAGTTTTCGCCCTCTTTGGCGAACATATATATGGCTTGGTGGGAACACCTATATCTTTTTTCAGCCAGGAATACATTTAGAGAGTCAATAGGATGGTATGGCCATTATATAGATGACCTGATGTTTATATGGTCTAGTAGCTTGGCGGCTATATCGTCCTTTGACGCATTACTTAGTGACAATCCCTGCCATCTTAAATTTACTTTACATCATGATATGTCGTCCACTGTCTTTTTGGATCTTTGTCTAACAGGAAATCCAGTACCTGCAAAGATCTCCACTACTACTTATCGCAAAGATAGTGCAGGCAACACTATCCTACTGGCATCGTCCTGTTATCCTCCTCACGTTAAACAAAATATCATTCATCGGAAGTGGTATATCATTGAAAAGGATGGTAGTTTACAGAAAGTTGCAGTATGCAAACCCATTATTTCATTATCGACAAAAAAACTAAATTCAGAGTAACTTATTGAAAGGGTGCTTCCTGGAAAATAGGAATAATTGGTTGCAGGATCAGAGTCCTAAATTATAACTGTGGACATTGCCAATGTTCCTTCTTTAGAAAACAGTTGTGGGTGAGGAACATGTAAAACATCTTGTAATAAATGTATTTTTTGTCCTTGTAATTTATTTTATATTGGTAAAACCAATAGCAGGCCACGATGGGGATGAGCCTCCCGAGCATCACCTGTTGCCCTAGGGAGGCTCATCACCATTGCAGCCTGATTTTTCACCTTTGTACCTCTAATAATCTTTACGTCTGTAAGTTTATCTCTCTGTAACGGACAGCGGGTGTGGACCCACTGTGCCAACTAAAATAGCTTGATTTTGGGCCAAACAAAAGAGCGTTGTTCTGGTGGTAGCCATAAGCCAGATATTCATCCTTTAACCCCTGTACAGGGATATAGACTTCACTACAGGGAACCAACCATGCCACTACCTCTAGGTATACTCCTGGTGTAGTTGCAGGCTGACCTACATGATTCAGAGACACCGACGAAAAAGCACCAAGGACCAAGGCAAAAGACGAAGTTTAACACAGTTAAATGTCAGGGAGGCTAAGTTCATGCATATTCCAGATAGCAATGCTAAAGTTGGGGTAGGCTGGGTATGTGGTATTCCAAGTAGCAGTTCCAAGGTCGGGAGCAGGCAGCAAGGAGCAGAATTGGTAGATAAGCAAGGTATGGTACACGGTAGTCAGATAAGGGATCACACCTTCGCTGGTTACAAGAAACTAGAAAACCTCATAGCTCAGGAGAGGTGGTGGATCCACAGCCCAGGTAAATAGGGAGGCTGATCAGCAACCTTAGCCATTAGCTGGACAGTGAGCAAAAGGGAAAGATTAACTCTAGCAGTGCTGAAAGGAAGTCAACTGAGCACTAGTCCAAATACACACAGAAGGAGTAGAGCAATGCCCGCACCTGCCCGTCACAGCAGGTCAGCAGCATACACAGGCCGCCAGCCTAACACTCCATTGCTGAGATCTGCATTTGAAACTGTATGTTCTATATTTAATAAAACATTGAAAAGAAAAGGAGTACAGAACTAATGTGCACAGTGATGGCATGACATCTTTTTGATTGAATACGCCTTTATTGCAATCAAATCTAAAAAATACATACTTGGTACTGCGATGCAGCGCAGGACACTAGCATTCTTATTTAATCACAAATTAACACATTCCAATCAACAAAGCACTCAGACAGTGATGAAGGGTGGGGGATGGGGATGAGGGGAAGGGAGGGAAATCACATGCCTGAAGCTTTATTGAAAAGACAGACATAAAAGGTGGAGAGGGGGAAGGCGAGGGTTTTAGTCCTTTTCTTCGTCGACGTCCAAGATGTTGTATTCCCGCAGCAGGCTGTGAATAAGCCTGTGGCAGTCCGGGACAGCCATGGTCTCCCTCCTGAGGATAAACCGGTTCCTGGCAAGCCATATAGCGTCCGTAAAACAATTCATAAGGCGCCAGGCCTCGTGGATGGCCTCAACAGTATGAATCCCAGGAAATAGTCCAGTACAACACCGAGGTGTATTGCAGGCTGTTCCTGAGCACAGAGTCTTTAAGTTCATGTTCCATGGTATCCAACATGTCCTGTCCAAAAGGAGACCCCCAAAACAAGTGCAAAGATGTTTCCTCCATGAAAGGGAACCTGCAACAGTAGCAGGTTTTGCACAGGTTGTGGACATGCATGAATGACCATATAGGTAAGCTTTCCTGGATGGCCATCCATGAAAAGTTCTTGTGCCCATTGGTTAACCTGTCTGAAGGCACATTAGTCCATACTGTCTATGCAGTGTCATCAGGGAGCCCTGGAATTTACTCCACCAAGTCCTTTGCTCTGATTAACTTGTGGATTGTCTTGGGTTTCCACAAGTCAGGCTTGAGGCCCTCCAGTTGATGCTCCTTTAGACTAGATGATATCTCTGTAATACCAGGGAGAATGCCAGTTGTAAGGGATGGAGTTGTCCTACTTGACCCAGCTTAGACCCCTCCAGAGGGGTAGGAGAAAGAAGCGAGACATGGCCTTGCCCGCAGAGCCGTTAGCAGTTCTTAGAGTCCTGCAGTCACAAACAAAGGTGATCTGCAGTAGAGTAGGTAAGTCCAGTATGCCCTTCCCACCCTTGCTGGGCTCTTTGTACATGATGTCTCACTTCACTCTGTCCATTTTGGAGCCCCAAACAAAGTGAAACACTGTCCTGGTAATAGCCCTAGAAACACTGGCTAGAGGAGACCATACCTGTGCTGTATACTGTAGCATAGGCAGAACTTCGTTACACAGGAGGATTTTTTTTACTCTAAATAGTGAGCTGTCTGGGGCTCCTTAGTGCAATCCTTTGATTCAGGTTGGCCAAGTGTTCTTCCCAAGACTTGAGGACTGCGCCTTCCTTCCCGAACCAGACTCCCAGGATCTGGAAATAGTCTGATTTGATGGTAAATGGGAAGGGGCAGAGGAAGCCAGTTGCCAGTCCCTGAGGAGCATAGTTTCCGACTTCCCACAGTTAACTTTAATCCCCAAAGCTTGTCCGAACTCCTTGCAGGTCTGGAAGAGTGCAGTCACTGAACACGGGTCAGAGCAGAAGATGGTCATGTCGTCCATGTACAGCGAGCACCTGATCTCATAGTGTTTTGGTCCTGGTGTGGTGATCCCTCTGATCTCTCCATTCTGCCAGATAGACTCCACAAAGAGTTCTATAACACAAACAAAAAGGAGAGGTGATAGAGGGCAGCTTTCTAACCCCAAATAGGACAGGAAAGGGGTCAGTCTTTCAGCGGTTCACCAGCACCGTGCTGTAGATATCATGGCACATTAGGCTAACAAATGAACAGAACCTCCTGCCCAGACCCAGCTTGTGCAACACCTTGCCCATGAATTCATGAGACACTCGGTCAAATTCAAGGCTGACCAGGGCCGCGTGTACACTGCGGTTTTTGATATATTGTACCATGTCTCTCATGAGAGAAAGACTGTCTGCAATCCTTTGGCCAGGAATGCCTCAGGTCTGATTTGGGTGGACGATCCTGCCGATAAAAACCTTCAGCTGGTTGGCCAGTACCTTGGCAAGAATCTTGTAGTCCATGTTCAGGAAAGAGATGGGACGCCAGTTATACAGGTCTCATTTTCTCCCCTTCTGCTTATAGAAGGTCGTGATCATGCCTTCCCTTAGCGATGGGGGCATTCTACCCTCCACCACCATCTCCTCATAGAGTTCCAGCAGGTCCAGACAGATCAGATCACCAGTGCTACATAGAGATCTGCTGGAAGACCGTCACTGCCTGGGGTCCTGCCAGACCTAAAGGATCTAGCAGCAGAGAGAAGCTCCCCCACCATCAGAGGGGCATCCATTGCCTCAGCACCTACAAGATCAAGTTGGTTAGTGATACCTGACAGGAACTTATCGGCGGCTGTCGGGTCGCTGTTCTTCAGAGAGTTGAGGTCGCTGTAGTAGTCTGTGATGACTCCCATCATTATCTCTTTCCCTGACCACACGTTGACATTCTTGTCTCGAAGTTCATTTAGGGGTGTGTGGTTGGCGTGGAGTTTCCTGAAAAAGAACAGGTTACTTTTCTTACCCTTCTCCAGGTTTTTCACCTTGCAACAGTATATGATTTGCTTGGATTCCAGCTCAAAGTGCCTTTCCAGGCTCCTTTTGCTCTCCTTCAGCTCTGCTCTAATGTTCCAGCAGCTCAGATGAAGGGATCACAGCTGAACCGCCAGCTTTTTGAAGTCCCTCCTATTCTCACATGCCTGTTGTTGCTTGGCCTTAAAGAAACAACAAAATTGGACTTAAACATACTCCCACCAGTCACTAGCCTGTTCAAACAAGCATTTGTCATTTCGCCAAGCTATGTAGATCTCTCTAAGCTCCACAAGCACATCCTCCCTCCCATCTCAACAGAGCGCAGTTTAGTTTCCAGGATCTAAGGCCAGGGGCGAAACCGTCGCCGAGGACACACTGGACCTGAATGGCCCTGTGATCGGAGAAGCAAGGGATCATAGAGTATCTACACTGCCTGACTGCCAGACAGGCAAACACAAAGTTGATCATAAAGTGAGCCATCGGGTTGACTCCATGTATAATTTCCGGAGTCTCTCCCCATGGAGCCCACAATGTCCTGCAAGGACACTTCAATGAGCAGTTTGGAAGTGACATCTAACTTGCTTAAATTGCTAGAGCTGCGTTTGTCCTCCCCAGTCGGGCAGTTGATGTCTCCGGCCATCACTACGGTACTAGAGGTAGGGAGCTGCAGTCGCGGGGCTGGAAGAGCTCCAGTTGCTCACCCTTATAAGGGTAAGCATACACATTAATGAACCTGACAGGTCCCATCTACAACAAGAAGCCTGCCACAGATGAGCTCTTGGACAGAGTCAAGTCTAAAAGCGCTTCCCCTGAAGAGGATGGCAACCCCAGCAGACTTACAGTGTCGGCAACCTGAGAAGCAAGAAAAGCTCCGAATATCAATGGAAAATAGATTAAAATTTGTCATCATGACGGAGAAAAAAACAGGTAAGTGTGAACGATACAACTTAGTTACTCCCTGGTCGTCCGGCGGCTTCTCTTCTTCTGGCCCTCAGTCTATGGGTTGCCACATCAACATTAGGCACTGGGAACAATCCAGTGACATCTATGTTGCATTACATCTATAGGCTGACAGCGCAGGATTTAACAGAGGGCTCCAAGGAAGTTCCGTGACGAGACCTGTTTGTGGATAGCTTAGACTTTATCTGATAATTGTGCATTTCATACACACAGGCAACAATGCGTTGGAACGCATAGGTAAGTTAAGCACAATTGTCAAATAGGTTAATGTAAAAAAAAAAAAATCAGAAAAGAGAAAGTGTTCTTTATAAAAGTCATAAAACATGAAAAACACATTTTTATCTTTATAAATGTGATAACTGGCAAAATAAAGGGGAAAGGTGTAAAAAAAAAAATGCAGTCTTCAATCTGCTCAGTAGTAGACACAATAGGCTACAATTTCCTGTAGCTCACATCAGCTTTGCTGTATATACTGGGAAAGCATGAGCAGTGTCATCTCAACATCATGGGTGAGTTAATAACAGCAAGACATTACTTTAGCAGATGTTCACATTGATTGACATACATCCGCTATCAAAACCGCTATCTGAACCAGGCTTTAGTTTAGGGCAGGCATCAGCAACCTTCGGCTCCCAGCTGTTGTGAAACTACAATTCCCAGCATGCTCCATTTATTCCTATGTAAGTTCTTAGAAGAGCAGAGCAACTATGCATGCTGGGAGTTGTAGTTTCACAACAGCTGGGAGCCAAAGGTTGCCTACCCCTGGTTTAGGGGTTTGGTATTGGGACTGTAATAGTTTAGGGCAGTAATGGCTTACCTCTGGCACTCCTCTGGTGAAACTAGAACTCCCAGCATGCTCCATTTATTTCTATGGAGTTCTGAGAACAGCTAAGTAAGTGTACACCTTGGGAGTCGTAGTTTTACCACAGCTGGAGTGCCGGAAGTTAGCCACCACGGGTTTAGGGAATATGAGGACTGTATTTGTTATAAAGGCTTAAAGTCTATGTACACCTTTGGGGTCAATTTGTTTATGATTGCATTTTACTCACTGTGGGCTAAAAATATTTTTTTCATTTGGTCTTTATTAAAAATATTCAGCCATTCTGAAACAAAAGGTTAACAGTTTGTCTAGCTGTGTGAATTCTACTTTACCCTGCCAGTCATATAATAACCCTTATCTCTAAATTACAAGAGGTCAAACACTTATTTAAGCCACAGTCTTATCAGTTAGATTAGAATTGTCCTATAATGAGTGTTTATAATGTCAGAGAGCAGAGACAAGGAGCTGTCAGCTGAGCTGCCTGATGGAACAGATTAAAAACAGACATCAGGCTGCTAAAGAATCTCAAGGCTGTACAAAGAAAAGGGTTCAAAACTTTTAATAAAGATCAACTGAAAAAATTACTTTTAGCTCAAAATGAGTAGAAAGCAATAAATAAAAAAATGGACCCCCAATGGTGTACATAGACTTTAAGGGTCTTTTTTTTTTTTTTTTTGGGGGTCTATATTTACACTGGGATCTGTATTCATTCTGAAGTTTTGTCTGTGGTCTATTTATGCTAGGGTATGTGGTTTCGTTAAATTTAGGGGTCTGGTTTGGTTGCCTAATTTGTTTTCAGGTCTGATCTGTGGTCTGCATTTAGTTTGGTAATTCAGTCTGGAGTCTTTGTTTAGGGTTCTGGTCTGGGAACTGTATTGGATTAGCCAGTCTGGTGTCTGTATTTATTCTAGATTTTGGCCAGTAGGATATATTAATGTTCCTATAGAGGCTTGGGATGGTTGTGTTGGCACGTGTCCCCAAGTGGCATGTGATCCAGCAGTAATGTCCCACAACTGAGGTGAGTCATGGGCTGCAGCAGCGTACGTGACCTCGTCCGTACTACAGCCAGAGATAAACAGATCAGAGACAGGAAGATGGCAAGGATAGAGCCATGGTGCGAGAATAGCGTGGCGGGAAGCAAGCTTTTATGCAACAGATACAAAACATTTCAGAGGCTACCCTGTACATAAAATGCCCATAATCCTGGAAAATCGATTTTCTTTAAATGGTTTGTCCAACCCCACACCTGTCCATGGGTTGTGCCTAGAACTGCTGTTCAGTTTGATTGAAGTGAATAGGGTGAGCTATAATACCACACACCACCTGTTTTTAGAACGAAAGACATCTTTTGCTACTCTTTAAGGGTTGATCTTGCATGTGAGTACATTGTAGAAGTAGAAACAGAAGAGAAGAATCCAGCACTTTCAATATTCATTTTTAACAGTAGTTTCTTTATTCCGGTGGACACAATTATTACAGCTATTTACATCTCAAGCAGTAAAAACATGCGGTCTTTGTGTCAGTCAACGTGTTTCAAACTTTACAGTTCTTATTCATGACTTCAATAAGAACTGTAAAGTTTGAAACGCGTTGACTGACACAAAGACCGCGTGTTTTTACCGATTGAGATGTAAATAGCTGTAATAATTGTGTCCACCGGAATAAAGAAGCTACGGCTAAAAATGAATATTGAACGTGCTGGATTCTTCTCTTCTGTTTCTGCTATATACAAGGTCTTACCTTAAAATCCGAGCACAGGAGGAGCCTGACGGCTGGCTATTTGGAAGGCAGGTGAGCTGGATCTACTCTGTTTCTTACATTGTAGAAGTCTTAAAATTAATTACTCTACTGTGTACTTCTTCTTAGTTTCTTTTACTTCTTGTTCAGATCCCCCGAGATTTGATCCCACAGCTCAGGAAAATGTATAAGTGCTGGCGTCTTGTGTATCACAGAGATGCTCCTTCTTCCGTGTCGTGTACATCGTCTTATATTATTATGATTGTTTTACTTTGTCATTCGTTTTACTTGGTCCTGTATAATATTACAAAAGGTAAATTATCACATCTTATTGTCTGTGTCTGTTTTTTTATATTCTCAGGTTATATGTGAAGCCTCTGGGCACTCTTTGTTCTATATGACGATTAATATTGTTATTATGACATAGCTAACCCCTTGGTCTCACAGCCAGATTTATTATTTGACTTTTGAGAAGCTGTGTTTCCAAATTCTATAACTTTTTTATTTTTCCATTGATCTACCTATAGGAGGAATTACTTTTTGGCAGGAAGACTTGTAGTTTTTAATGGCCTCACTACTGAAAAAAAAAAAAAACCTTTTATTTATATAATTAATGTTTATAATAGAAATTAAAAACCAACTAAAGAAACTTGCAGCCAAATCCCAGCAAATTGTCCAGCGGAATCTGTTGGAACCTATTATAATCAATGAGGCTAAGGGGCATTCTGGCAATGCTATACCAGAGAGCTTTGGCAGGTTGTTCTTTGCCAGAACTACTGCTGGTAGTGTGAAACAAGCCTAACATGGTCAAAGGTGCTCAAAGACTGAATAAATAAGTCTTTTTTTTACTAAAGTGCATGATAGGAGTAGTAGTACATCTCTTTGGCAACTCTGCCTTTCACTGCTCATAGGGCACGCACGCTTTCTCCGGTTCTTAAAGGGCCAAAGCTCACACCTTTATTATTTCCTAGCTTATGGCTGGCCACCATAATTACAAACTATTCAGATCCAAGTCCTATCTGAAAACTACCTGTAAAATATTTTTGTTGGATAACTTGTTTAACCCTTAGGCTCCCAGCGCCATATTGCTTGAACTGCTTTTTAGCGGCGCAGATCGTGGATCACATTCAAGTGAATGGGTTTGCGTCTGAAGACAGCTGCCCCATGAGTCGGTGCCCGCGCATTGCGATCCGCAGCACAGCCAGGGCCGTCACACGGTTGTGTGCATGAGCCCTTAATTATTTTTCCAATTTCACCCCATTTAGAATGTTTTCCTGCTTCCCACTACATTGTATCCCATATTAAAGGATGCAGACTGTCGGATGCTGATCGTGGCCCCCATTCAAGTGAATGGGTTTGCGCCTAAAGAGAGTTGCCCCATGGTCGGTGCCCGTGCACTGCGGACTGCACTTTGTGGTGCGCAGCACAGCCAGGGCCGGCACGTGGTCGTGTACATGAGGCCTTAATTGAGTATTTTTTCCAATTCCCACTACACTGTATCCCATATTAAATGGTGACATTAAAAAGTACAACTTACCTCACAAAAAACAAGCCCTCATATGGCTATGTGAATAGAAAAGTTAAAAAGTTATGGCTCTGGGAAAACAGGGAAGAAAAACAAAAAACAAAAAAACCTCTGGTATCCAAAGGGTTAATGATATTTTTTATTCAGATTTTGAAGCCAAAAGCCAGGAGTGGATTCAAAATGAGGACAAAACTTCCAGCCTTTCCTGCACGTGGCCTCTGTTCCTGGCTTTAGCCTAAAAACTGCATCAAAAAATCTGAATGCTTAAACTCAGCTTATAAGCCCACTGCATGCACATGTATTGCTTTTTTCTCTGTATAAATGGAAGACAGGGATTTGCACCTTTGATAAACTGATCGAGATTAATAAGCACAGAATTTTGCAGCTATTTAGATAACACAAGAGTTTTGGTGCACTTTATGATTTAAAAATTTCATGTCAACCATAACAGTTCTAGAAAGCCAATGGGGCACACACTCAGCGTGGTAGGTTTTCTGTTGGGGTCCACTGTCCTGACTTTCATTGTTTGCACAGGCTCTGCAGGTCATCCAGAGGAACAGCTTGACAGCCTCCCCTGTATGAGTATGTATACAAAGTTAGCTGTCAATGATTAGGACCGCCCACTGGACTCCTAGAGTCTAAATAAGTTATACTGAATGTTTTTTTACCTGCACTACATATCAATCTGCTTAGCTCCTCCTGCTCTATAACATGATCTAACAGGTTCACTCCTTCACACGCACAAATTTGTAAGCTTTTCTAATGCCATTTTTTATTTTGTAACTGTGGGATTTTCCAAAAAATGCTATACTTAGTGTCTAAGCTAAAAATGCTCAAACAGGATAAAATGCCCAAAACAAAACTTCTTATATGAAGTGCATTTAATAATGAACTGTAGACTGTAGTAAAAAAAAAATGAAATGAAAATGTCCTTAACAACTGTCAAAATACTGCATAAACCACCCTAAATAGTGCCGTTGGGATACTTTTCTCATTCTCAAATACAAATCAAATTCTTGACTTATGTGAGGCAGGCTAATTGCTGGAATTACACATGGGGCTATGCAGCAGCACACGTCCATTCAGTTCCAGTTTTCAGCTCAAGGACAATAATAAGGAGTAAATCTGTGCCAAATATAACCTATCTTTCATTATTAGAAAAAAGGAGTCTAGCATCTCCAAAAGTGACAATCTTTATTTTCTTAGTGCAGGTTAAAATTCATTATCCAATAACAGTTTTTACGCGTTTCGGACCTCTTTGGTTAGGTCCTTACTCATGACATAATGACCTAACCAAAGAGGTCTCAAACGTGTAGACGCTGTTATCAGATAATTTATTTTAACCTGCACTAAGAAAATAAAGATTGGTCCTCTTTTTCTATTTTATTGTTATTGGAGCTATTGTTTTCAGTTCCAGTCCGTGCTGTTACTCCAGAGTGGCATACTATCAGGTGAGCGCAGCCACAATTACTTTTTCTTCCCTGCATATCTTTTATTATTAATACATAGAGGTGAGCTAAAATGTGTGCATACAAACTTTTATAGGGAGAAAAATCAAGTCCATCCATGAGTTCCATAAACCAGACCACAATGGAAGGCTTTAGACTTAAAGGAGTCTCAGATGTTCCTGGACTGCAAGTTCTGGTCTTTTTCATTTATCTCACCTCTCTCATTGGAAATCTCACCATTCTACTACTGGTTTGCTTTGATCTCCACCTGCACACTCCCATGTACTTCTTCCTGTCCAACTTGTCTATCATAAACATATCAAGCTCTACTACAGCGCTACACAAGATTTTTGTGATCTTTGCAACAGAAAACCACATGGTTTCCCCCTCGACCTGTATGACCCAGTTGTATATTTTCTGTTCATTAACCAGTAAAGAGCTATCAATTTTGGCCTCCATGAGCATTGATCGCTACGTAGCCATCTGTAGGCCTTTACATTATCACGCTGTCATGAGCTGGAAACTTTGTGGTCTGCTGGCCTCATGCAGTTGGGGTTTTGGGTTTATGGAGGTTCTGCCTACCGTTTTGCTAATTTCAAGGTTCACCTGTTACATTTCCAAAGAAATGAATCACTATCTTTGTGATATTTTGCCGCTCCGGGAGATCACATGTAGCGACACTTCAATTTTGGATCTTTACATTCTACTTCTTGGCAACATGAACATCTTCGTTTCACTTTTACTAACTATAACTTCCTATATTTTTATTATCACATGTATTTTAAGGATACGATCGAGTGCTGGGAGACGTAAAGCCTTCTACACATGTTCCTCACACATCATGGTGGTTGTGATCTTCTATTCTTCCATCGTCTTACAATACACAGTAACAGTTTCTGGAGGCAACTTGGGTTCCAACAAAATCTTCTCTTTATTTAATACGGCCATTGTCCCCATGATGAACCCACTGATCTACACCTTAAAGAATAAAGATGTCAAATCTGCACTAAAACAAAAATTTAAATTGTGCGGGAAAAAATGGTGAAATTTCACTCAAAAAATAAAGGATCGGGTTCAATTTATCACAGTCCAGTGGAAGGCAAAACCAGCCGAGCCATTGTGGACAATTTATCGTTTCCTCTTGAATTACAGCACTCCACAGCTTGACCTCTTCTACTGCAGTGAAATTAAAAACTCCTGTACATGTTGTCTATTGACCCAGGATAGACTAACACATTATTGGGTTCCCTGTTTTGTGAAAATTTTTATCACTGTATAAATGAGTATTACACTCACTGATAATCTGGTTTCCTGGAGGTCTCCATGACAGCACATCCGAGACTGCATTTACCTGATAGGACATGAAAATACACAGAGAAGTTTAAAGCTCCGTCCCTTACCTTCCTCTCCAGTGTATTTTTAATGGACCACCAAATATAGGATATTAAAGAAATTAAGATTAAAAACGCCCACTTTTTTAAAACTGGCGTGAGAAAAGTCACAGTATAGGAGTATTTCTATTTAATAAATTACCCCTAAATTTTTTTATTCTAGGTTTAATCCTGTCTGCAGCTCGGAGAAGCCTTGAGACCCAAGGTACTTCTGCTAAACTTTTGTTGTCGAGTGCACTTAATGCAGTAAACTGAACCCTGAGTGTATTAGGAGAAAGACCCAAGTCTACGCCAGCCTGTAAAATTTCTAAAATAAACGATATATCAGGGGTTACTTCATAGAATTTTTACCACACCTGGTCCATGATCCAAACTTAAGGTAAATTTTTAGTGGTAGTAGATTCTCTACTAGATAACATTGTCTGTACAACTCTCTCTGATAATCAATTTTTCAATGTTTTTCTCAAAATCCAAGATGATAATTTTATAATTTTTATGATTAGTGGAATCTTAGGCAATGCGTAGGCTAGACTGTAGAACCATTTCTGGCTGAATGCATCCACAGCGTATGGACGATCCCTGGGGCTGAGGGAGAAAAGTCGTTTCAGTTTCCGATTTTGTCTTGAAGTGAATAAATCTATCATGGGACTTCACCACTGTCTGGTTAATGCTGAAAAACTTCCAGAAACAGGGACCATTCTCCTGGATCCAATCTGTGGCGACTTAGTAGTCCATTGTAACGTTCAAGGAGCCCTTTAGATGAACTGCAGCCAGGGAAGCCACAGATTTTTTTGCCCAGAAAAATATTCTTTGTGGTATCGATTGCAGATGACTGTCTTGCATCTCCTTGATGTATGAAAGCAACTGCTGTAGTGCTGGCTGATTCTTGGATACTTCTTTCATAGCCTTCAGACTTTCCCAAATAGCCAATAGCTCCCTGAAGTTTGACGACTGGGTCTTCACTTTTAGTGATCATTTTCTCTGATATGAGCCCTGATCTGTTTGGACTCCCCAACCCCAGGCATCCGTTGTAATTGAGAGAATCTGTTCTTGATGCCATTAAACTCCGTTCTCCAAATTCTTTTTTATTTTCCACCAATTTATTGATCTCTTCACTTCTTTGTTTAAGTATATTCTTTTCTCTAATGCTGTTAGGCATCTGGCCAGAATGAGCTTTTGTAGAGGTCTTATATAGAAATGCGCCCACGCCAGTCAAGATAAAAAAGGGTAGAGTCCCCAAGAGTGTCATGGCTATTCTGATTGAACAAAAGGATTTCTTTTGGAATTGATGTACTGGAAGTTGAAAGTTCATTATTTTTATTATCGCATGAAGAAAAGATTTTTGGGCTACCAAATGCAGAAGAATGCCCAAATTTTTTTTTTTTTGGTTGGCTGAAGTTAGGCTGGATTTGTCCCAGTTGATGATCCATCCCAGGGACTGAAATCCTTGGGGATATGGTCAAGAGCTGAAGTAGAAGCTGAGCCTTTGTATCCACTACTACCACTATGGCATCCAGATGAGATATAATTATCATTGACTCTTTCCCTAATCTTGTCATCACCTCAGTCAAGATTTTGGTTAATATGTGTGGAACTGAGGATATCCCAAAGGAGAGACATCAACTAGAAATGTTGGATATTCATGCCTTGTTGTACTGGAAACCTTATAAATTGTCTGGACTGAATGTGAATATAGTAGTAGGCATCTTTTAAGTCGAATGTTGCCATTACCGCTTCTCTTTTTATAAGCTTTATTGTTGTTTTTATGGTCTCCATTTTTAATTTGTACTCAACCTGTACTTCACGTTTTGTTTCTTCTCCAAAAGTAATTGGGAGTAATGACTTTTGCCCATCTCCAAACTTGATTCATTTCCTAACAGATGCTGTTAAGGTTTTTCCATGAAAAAAAACTGCCTTTTTCTCTGAAATCTGTCATCTGGAAACCCTTTATTATGGCCTGTAACATTCTCTAATATTTTATTCAGATCTGCCCCAAACAAATATTGGCCGTAAAAGGGAAATCAGCTGATTTTTTGAGGCCATGTCACCAGACCACGCTTTTAACTAGGCTTGAGCGAATAGAGTTCGAACCCGTTTAGTTTGAAAACTTTGTTTAGGATATGTGGTCCATACTGTAATAAAAATGGATTGGCTCCGCTGAGGCTTTGTTCTTCTCGTCACAAGTAATGCGAGACTTGCTTTAGTCTCGTGCCTGTGACATTACAGTTCAGTTCTGCACGTAAATTACTGTTTCAAAATCCGAAGCCAAACTCTGGTTTGTGCCTCAGTATGGCTTTAGATTTTGAAACAGTAATTTATGGGCAAGTCTCACGTTACTTGTGGCGAGTAGAAGAACAAGGCCTCAGCAGAGCCAATACATTTCATAGTGGTACGAAGCGCATATTTTAAATGAAGTTTTCAAACGAATCTGGTTCAGATAGAGAATTCAAGCCTACCTTTAACCATAGCACTCTCCGGCATGAGTTGGAAAGTACTAAAGTGAGGACTGAAAGCCTGACCGATTCCGCAAAGGCGTCCAACAAAAAGTTAGGGGCAATCTTTAAGACAGGCAGACTTTCCAAAATCTGGTCTCTGGGTGTTTTGTTTATTGAATAGATCTCTAGTTGTTCAAACCCAGTGATCATCAACCTTCGGCACTCTAGCTGTTGTGAAACTACAACTCCCAGCATGCTCCTTCCACTTGTGTGGGAGTTTAGAGAAAAGCCAAGCACGTGTGTATGATGGAAGATGTAGTTCCACAACACCTGGAGTGCCAGAGGTTGCTGACCCCCGTTCTAACCAGACGTTAAAGGATACAGGCTACACAAGTGAATGCCACACCAGAGTTAGGGCTCATGAACACGACTGTATGTATTATGCGGTCCGCAAAAAATACAGATGACATCCATGTGCATTCCGTATTTTGCGGAACGGAACAGCTGGCCCCTAATAGAACAGTCTTATCCTTGTCCGTAATGCGGATAATAATAGGACATGTTCTATTTTTTTGCGGAACGGAAATGCGGACACGAAATGCACACTTCCGCCTTTTTTTTGCGGACACATTGAAGTGAATGGGTCACACGGAAAGAAAATACATTCGTGTGTATGAGCCCTTAAGCAAAGCTGAAGTTGCCTCCCAGGTTTTTTTTTAGCAAATTTTCACCTTTCCTATCCATTGGATCCTCTAAGTGTGCTGTGCCCTCAAAGGGTGATTGCGAACGTTTTGCGACCTTAGCAACCGGTATATCTACCTTGGGTACAAAATCCCAACATATTGAATCTTCTTCACTAAATATCATCCAGGGTGCATCATGGGTTTGGATGGATACAGCAAAGGCAAGTGCTACATACAGGGTTTAAACAAACCAGAGTGAATGGTTTACATGGTGAGAATGGCTCAGGGGACTCCAAACTGAAAAAGAAAAAGCATGGGGAAGATGTACATAAGGCAAGTGACTACAAGAGTGCAGCAAGCCCCTGAGGAGCCAGTGGAGAGGATGAGGTTGGTAGTAGCCCTGATGGGATGTTGTGTCAACACCTTTAGGCCGTTGCTCCCTGGGGTTCGGTGCAGTGAAAAGGAATCAGGCAGATGTAGATGAACAACAAACTTTTTCTTTACAGAGTATAAAGGATGAATTACAGTACATCCAGCTGTCTGTACAAGGTGCAATGTCTCTATCCCCAGATTATGCAGTATGGTGGCAGCAGGGCTCCAGACTAAAAAAAATGACAAGGAGCCATTGGCTCCTAATCTGAAAAAGTTAGGAGCCAAATGAATTTTTTAGTCGCCAAATGCATATTATAATAAAAATAAGACTTGTCCTTACAGAGCGGGGAAGTGGGCTAGGGTGACAATACACAGTCCGGCATGCTGCCCAGGTGTGTGGCACGGCACAGTAGGGGGCATTCCTTGCGGATCTTCAGCGTGTAGGGCCCCTGTGAACACTGAACAGAGTCGTTTCCACTCTGGGGTTCACCTGAACCCCTACTTCTTTGGTGTATGAGCGGTTCAGCCTCAGCTGGCTGAGCAAGGCCTTCAGCTGAGCCCACCGGTAGTTTATTATCCAGGCAGTCAAAGGGAAGGGCAGACTTCATGGGCCCCTTGTAGGGAGGCTAATCCTGTAGGGCCCCTGGGTTTGTAGAGGGCTGCTGCCAGTAAGGCTTCGTTCACATAACCGCTTGTCTTCGTTTCAGCTGCTCGTTCAGGAGCAGGAGAACGAGGACGGATGCTGTACAGCACTGACACCTAACTGACACTAACGGAGTCTAAAGACTTCATAGACTTTAATGAGGTCCGCTTGGTGTCCGCTCAGAACATGATTTTTGAGCGGACATGAAAGTAGTGCATGCAGGACTTTCGTGTCCGCTCAAAAATCATGTTCTGAGCGACACCAAACGGACCTCATTAAAGTCTATGGGGTCTTTAGGCTCTGTTGGTGTCAGTTAGGTGTCAGTTATGTACAGCATCTCGTCCTTTCCATTCTCCTGCTCCTGAACGGAGCTTGAGAACGGAAAAGACAAACGGTGATGTGAACGAGCCCTAAGTTGGCCCATCATAGTTCAGGGAGGGTACATGATTCCAGCCATGTCAGATCAGAGTGTCCTGCAAGGAGCAGGTGGGCTGCGCGGCTGCCCCTATATCAGCTTGTTAAGCTCTTTGCAGACGAGCGTTCCTCCGCAGCGAGCCTGCAATGGAGCTCTGCCGACCTTCCTGCACTCACAGGATTCACATAGCATTATACTGATTTATGATGCTATGTAGCTCTTACAGCTCTGAATGTATTGGATAACACTGGCAGCATTATGCCAGTGTTATCCAATACATTCCAGAGCTGTAAGGGTTACATAGCATCATAAATCAATATAATGCTATGTGAATCCCGTGAGTGCAGGAAGGTCGGGCCGGAGCTCCATTGCGGACTCGCTGCGTGAGGAACGCTCGCCTGCAAGGGGCCTTATAGCAGGCTCCTTACTTTAATGACCGGCAGCCCTGCAGCCTAACCCCTTCACTACCAGCCACACCAAAGCCTCCCCAGCATGGTGACATCTCCGCACTTACTGACAACTAGACTGATGGCACCCCGGTCCCTCATATGCACGTGCGCCAACAGATGGGACTGGTCCCAACCGCACTTCGAGCTTACACCTGAGAAACCCCTCCCCCACACTTCAGCATAAAATTGGAGGTAGGTGAGGGGATTAGCGGCAGCATAAAATTGTTGGCGTGCAGAGAGAGAGAGAGAGAGTTGGGGGGTGGGATACTGGGCAGCGGCAGCCAGCAAGTGAAGTCTTAGTGGCAAGCTAACCTGTTGGAGAGAGCAGTCGGCGTGGAGCAGTTTCATGAAGACAAGCCTCTGCAGGGTTCAGCGCGGAAGAATGGGGGTGGTGTGAGGGGAGCAGCAGCAGCCAATGGCAGGGCAGCCCGTGGATACCATGACCAATCAGCAGCCTCCTCACTAATAACAGAGCTCTGTACTGTGCGAAGCTCTGTTATTGGTGTCTGCTGCATGAAATCCCGGTTCTTCTTAAAGTGGCAGAGCAGCGGAGGGACTAGGCGCAAATGGCGACAAGACTACAAAGTCTTGTCGCCATTTTGCATTTTAAAGTCGCATTGGCGACCATTTTGGTCGCCATCTGGAGCCCTGTGGCAGGCAATAGCACTTCAGAGAAGTCCTTCTCTCTCATGATTTCCCTTCGCTAACAGCAATAAGCTAGCACTTCTGTGTAGTTGCCCACTTGTGTTATGAAGGTTTTTCAGTGTTCCAGTCCTCAATTGTGCTAATGGGTGTCTTAACTTGGTATACTTTCACCTGTATAGCTACAGTGCTGAGCAGTCTGCTGTCTTCAAGAATTCACCCGAGACAGAATCAAGTTGATCTCTGTGGAGAATCTCTTCCAGGAGAAGGAGCTCTGCAGTGTGCTTCCTCTCTTCCCTGAATCTACACAGCAACACGCCCTCTTGGCAGAAAGCTTACATCAGATACATAAAACAATATGACATAATATATAATAAACAATTGAAGATACCCTATCTGGGGTATTGCACGAGTATACATGTCATCCTGGAAAAGCCCTTTAAGCCAATAGTCTCCAGTTGTAGGATCCAATATGGTTATTTGTTTGCAGCTTGTGTCTCCAATCACCGCCCCTTGGTGGCTTTGTGAATCTTTCACAAGCATAGATTTTGAGATGCCAGATATCTCTATTATGTGCATGTAAAAATGTTTTGAGGAAGTCGAAAAATCTTTGGCACCCAATTTATATCTATCACCAATCTGTTGCATATATATTCTTTTTTCAGAGCCCTCAAGTGCAATTGATATACTTTACATGGTTCACGTATCATTGTGTCTATAACATGCATAGTACCACAGATCATAAGCAAATAAATTGTAAGTGTTTGTCCTCTACCAAGATGTCAGTTCCTTAGTCTTTATCGTATATCGGCATGTAACCACAGCAGTTACTACAGCATTGGTGTGACTCTGAGGTTATCAGCCACGTGTTTTCCATTCCACAAGTATGAGGGTGTGGAGTCACTAAAGACTGAGCTGGCTTGATTTTCTGTTCTTTACATTTCTTATACAATTAGAGTTGATGATCCTGATTTCAGAATAAGGGGGAGCTGCATAATTTCTGTAGAATATCCAGTTCGATAATAAGAAATACAGGAACTCAGCTTTCTGACCTGTGATTTATTATCACCAGAACACATACAAAAACACGAGGAAAAGGATCTCACAATGACAAGGTTCCCATTTTCTGGGGTGAAGGCTATAAAACATTTACACAATTTTTTACAAGGATATTTTACCCCAAATAAAAGCTTTGTTATATTTTACATACATACAGAAAACACTGCAAAATATAGAAGGGCGAGCAGCAGTTCTAAAATGAAGAAGGTTCTTCTGGGAAACCAGGCAGTGTGTACACAGCGTAGGGATCAGTGACCGTTCCGAACAAACAAGATATGGAAAACTGTTGTAAAGTCTGATCAGCAACCACTCTTCAGTAGGTTAGTAACAAGGCCTATAGAAGGACATCTTTACCCAGGTATTGATACTGGCCATGAGAGATACAGCTTTCTAGAAACCTGACTCATCCTGTTCCAAACTGGAACATGCTGCTACTACTGCAAGCAGTGCCCCCCAAAAAGCTGTAAGTAAAAAGAGGATCCCTGCAATAGTCTTGGGACATTCATTTCTAGGCAGCTTTATCCCAACCATATGCCACAGGAAGACCCAAGATGCGCACTGAAGAGGTCACATTCTGTACAGTGAAGCATGTCTGTAATAAGATGGGGTGCCAGTTCACAGACGCACAGAAATGACCATCATATAGCCTTAGATCAGGGGTAGGCAACCTCTGTCACTCCAGCTGTTGTGAAACTACAACTCCCAGCATGCACACTTGCTCTGCTCTTCTGAGAACTCACATAGAAATAAATGGAGCATGCTGGGCATTGTAGTTTCACAACAGCTGGAGTGCCAAGGTTGCTGATCCCTGCCTAAGATGATTTCAGGTAGAATGCCTCCTTAAAGAGCTGTCCAGGAGTATGTTAACACCAGGTGTGAATCAGCAACCATGTAAATGCATGGATGGGCTGGGTTCTTCAAAGAGAGGACCAAGCTAATCAACAGATGACGTGAGCAGTAGGACCTGCATCCATTTGGTAACATAACTTCAGGGTCAAAAATATCCAAGTAGAAGACCTTCTACAACCATTCTGAGCATCCGCTATCCTGGCTGAGGATAAACCAGCGCCATGCAGCACTTTAGGTTCAAAATCCATGAAGAAGTACCACATAATTAAATACATCCACTTGAGAGTGTGTCATGGAACAGCAAGATCTCCAAACACGATGGAAGATGTTCTTCTGTCTTACAGAAAATGTTTCTACTCATTCACTGGCTGTTGATCTTCTCCTTCATGAGCGTTAGCATCATGTCTGAGTAATGCTCCAGTAATTGCAAAGTTGGGGTGTTGGAGCACCTCTCGTGGGCCACTGACTCTTTTACAGAAGACGTCCTTCGCTCGACTCCCACCAAATCTATTTCACACTGAACGTGATCGAAGGCGTTGAAGAATAAAGATCTTAGATGAGACTTCTTTTCTTCGGATCCGCCACAGCTTTCAATCTGTAAGCAAGTGATTAATAAAATCAGAATCAGTGTAACAAGGGGTGTTCTCCTCAAAGAAGAGGCCAGTATAGCTAAAAAATAGGGGGGTTAAGATTCACAATGCACACCTTCTTCCAATCACTTACCTCTTTGTAAGTTTGTAGGGTTTTTTGGAAGGCGTTGTGAAGCTCTTCTAGTACCCGCTCACATCGGCTTTCCAGTACTTCCACATCTGACAGAGGCAAATTACAGATTAGAGGACAGCACCTACTACAGACCAGCCCATAGTATTTGTAGAAAAGTGCCCAAGTTCTAACCATTTTTCTAAATAAAGGGATTGTATACCGATAATATACGCCATAAACCTCCGATAGGAGCAGATCCCACATGTGGAACGCGCACCTATCTAAAGAATGAGACCCTGCCATGAATAGAGAGCATGCAGTACAGGCATGCCTTTTCTATTTACAGCTATGGGACTTCCTAGATGACCCCAGAGACTCCACAAGGAAACCGCAGAATTACTGTTTGAGAAACAGTGTAGGGAGTTGTGTGAACACTGTAGTATAACCCACGTGGCTGTATCCTTAACCTCTGTTGCACATTTCAAGGTGTTCCGACCTAAACCATGACTGAGATGGAAATACCCTTTAATTGTAGTCACACAGGAATGTTAGGTTTTGGTTGGAGTTACGCTTCAAACCACTACTTGACATTGACTTACTTGGTTCTTCGGGTCTGCTGCATGAAGATGATGGGTTCTTATTTGACATGTGAGCGTCTTCCATGACACAGTTACTACTACTGATACTGGCGTGGTTTGGAAAGTCTGCTATGGATGCCCTTCTAGGGAAGTCCTGGACATCGGGTGGCCTACTGTTTGATGCCGAGTTTCTCCTTTTTTGTATGTTGATGGCTGGTCCACTCTTCGGGACATCTCCACCTTTAGACTTTAGTCCATTCATCTCCTCTTTTCTAGACGCCTTTGAGAGGTTATTGACTGATTTCGCCTTCTTTTTTAGACGAGAAATGATTCCATAGCTGGATGGCGGTGGCATTAGAAGTTTATCGGACAGCGAGTTAGAGGAACTGACTAAAGATTTCACCTTCTCTTGGTGTGAGGAGGGGATCTGCTCACAAGATGTAGAAGCTGGGAGAGGTTTATAGGAGTCATCTTCTGCAGGAAGGAACTTGTTCTGTTCTAGAGTCAACAAGTCTATGCTAGACACTGGCCTTGAACTCTGAGACAGCTTCCCGTGGTCTTCTGCTTGGGTGGCATTGATGTTCTCCTCCATCGACACACTACGGAATATTTTCGCCTTGGAACTAGCAGTCGCTTCCATGTACGACCTCCCTTTGTTGGATTTGTTTTTATTTGGCCAACAACCGGGAAATGAGGATCGGGATGACGACGTCTTATCATCGAGTTGAGATCTTTGCAAACTGGATGTTGATTTTGAGATTTCTGGGGGGGAAAAAAAAAGGGACAAAAAATTGTATATAAAATTTGTATCGATATTTTTATTTTATTTAAAGGGGTAGCCAGCCCCCATCTTAATGGGGATGTGCACTTATTTACAAATAAAGGTCTATCCTCAGGACACCCCAACTGTTCTGCAGTAGCTCCAGATATTGTGCAGTGAACAGAACTGGTTTCTGATGCTCCCATTAAAGAGGACCTTTCATCTAAAAATGCACATTAAAATACATATATCCACTCATGGCGGCCTCGGTGGTGCCAGCTTCAGCTTTCATTTTCCAAAATGTGCCCCGCTTGTCCGCAGTGGCCCCCGCAACAATCTGCGCCTCATATGCAAATGAGCCATTCGGCTGAACTGGGCGGTCCTGCAAAGTTCTCCTGGGCGTGGCTTTCTTCTCCTTGGCACGGAGCGCATCCAACTAGCGCCCCGCCTCAGCCAGGGGAGAAGAAGCTCGAGTCCTCGCGAGATTTGAGATCCCGAGCGATTCACAGAGTCTGGCCTGGCGCCATCTTGGATTCCCCAGAGGACTCCAAGATGGCTCCGGCTTAGACTGTGAAATCGCCGAGGGCCAGGGAGAAGAAAGCCACGCCCAGGAGAACTTATGGCTCATTTGCATATGAGCGCGAATTGTTGCAGGGGCCACTGCAGACAAACGAGGCACATTTTGGAAAATGAAAAGCTGAAACAGCACCACCGGGGCCGCCATGTAGTGGATATATGTATTTTAATGTGCATTTTCAGATGAAAGGTCCTCTTTAAAGTGAATGAGTACAGGCCATCATTTGTAAAAGTAGATCAGGATCAGCAACCTTTGGCACTCCAGCTGTTGTGAAACTACAGCTCCCAGAATGCACACTTGCTGTGCTGTTCTAGGAATTCTCATAGAAGAAGTGTATGAAGCCAGAGGTTGCTGGAACCATGAAGTAGAGAAACACCAGGGGATATTTAGAGGGTGTTTTATTTGGATTTTCAGATCCACCAGGGTGGTCCGGCAGATGTCAGAACAAGGGAATTTTACTACAACAAACAATATGCAGAGCAAACCTAAAGAACCACTTACCAGCATGCCTCTCAGACTTTCTCCTTTCCATTCTGTCTGCGGCTTTTTCTGTCGGCCTCTTCCATAAAAAAAAAAAAAAATAATATTAACCAAGAATAACTAAACAAATAAAATCCCGTAATTCAAATGAAAAAAAGTTACTTTGAAAAAAATCATCCATGTAGAGCAGCGACAAACGTATACCTGTCCAACATCTGACCCCGGTATAACATACTTCGTTCAATTGCAGCGCATACATACAACTTAAAGGGGTTCTCCAGGAATTAAGAACATGAAAATACTTAAAGGGAACTTGTCACCAGGAAATTCACTGACAAACCAGGCACGCTGCCTTGTAGGGCTCACTCTGCTGAATATAATGATACCTTTCACTCGGTGATCTGTTGCTTAATTGTGGAGAAAAGGTACTTTTAATCTATATGCTAATGAGCTGATTGGAGTCCAGTAGTTGATAGGAGTCCAGCGTTTTTTCTATCCAGAGCTGTAGCCACTCCCCTATCCACTTCAGATGTAAAAGGGGTGTGATTTATTACATCATTCATTCATATTAATAATTGTTTATCAAACATGTGTTTATCACCCCATGAACAAACTAGCCCTTAATATAATTACTAACTTCAATAGTATATTCCTCCTCCTTTTTTCTACCTTAGTAATATAATACCTTAGCATTCCCTGTTATTCATTTTCCGGCCAATTGTTAAAATGAATGGTTTATCAGTGAATTTCCTGGTGACAGGTTCCCTTTAAATATTACTTTATTATAAGTATATTCCCAAATAACTTTCATTACTTAGAATGGCTCGTTTTGTCTGGGGAGCAATCATCAGGGGAAACAAAATGGCCGTCATCCTATTAGTACACACAAAACCGGTCCTAATCACACAGGAAGACAAGTTACTGCAGAACACCAAGGTAAAAAGCTGCCTCAGCCTCCTCTCTGCTCGTCAGGGATTAGGATCCTGAATACAGTTTAATATGATCTTCAGCTGAATCTCTGCAGTAATGGAGGTCATGAGGAGACAAAGTACAGAGAAAAGGTGGGGCACAGTCTGTCCTGTCCATCCTCTATGTACTTCATGTCTCCTCATTAGCTCCACTCCTATAGAGATTCAGGTGAAGATCATATCATCTGTATTCAGGATCATAATCCCTGACAAGTAGAGAGAGAAATGAGGAGGAGGAAGCTCCTTACCTCAGTGTTGTGAAGTAACATACTGCTATGTGATTAGGACAGGTTCTATGTATATTAATAGAAAAGCAGCCATTTTATTTTTCCTGATGATTGCTCCCTAGACAAAACGAGCAATTATAACTAATGAAAAGATATTTGGGAAAACATTTATAATAAGTAATATTTAATTATTTTTATTTTCTTTATTCTCGGAAAAACCCTTTACGTTTTTGCCTAAACTTTAACCTTTTTTATTTGTGTAGGGTCAGTGATTAGAAGAATTTTTGTATGTACATAGGCAGCAGCAGGGAGACTAGAGGCAGACTGAGGAGCCTTTGCATGTGAGCAGTCTTCAGTGTGAACAGGACAAGCTGAAGAAAGATTTTCCTTAGCAACCTCTATTTACATTAGAGCCAATATTGTATTAGAAGTGAACAAAATCACTTAATAAAGTATATTACAAATAAATACCGTAAATAAAAAAAAAAAAAAAATCGAATCACTTCCTCTGCAAGTAAAACAGTAAGACGGTTTAACCACCTAACAGTTTTGCCGGAGTTCTCCTCGGGCTTTGGGAGAGGGAAGGCTGGGAGCTGCTTTAGCTGCTGATATCTCTGGACTGGTAGCAGCTAGAGATATGGGCCTTGTCTTGTTTAAAACCTGGAGCTATCACTATCAAGTCGGGAATAAGCGCAGTAAAAGCTGCTTTTACTTTCACTTTCTGCTACATTCACTGCCATCCCGATTTCTAAGGGTTCATGCACATGACTATGTATTTTGCTATCCGCCAAAAATACAGATGACGTCCGTGTGCATTACGTATTTTGTGGAGCGGAACAGCTGGCCCCTAATAGAACAGTGCTATCCTTGTCTGTGATGGTCCGCAAAAAAGACCAAAAAAAAAAAAAAAAAAAAAGACAAAAAGAAATTACGTTTGTGTGCATGAGCCCTAATAGCGATATCTTATGTAGTGCAGATAATGCTGTGAATCTGGTATTGTATGAAAGCTTGGAATGTCAGCTTTTAAAACATCTCTCTAGCTGCTACCAAACCAGAGATATGAGCAGCTAAAGCAGCTGCCCCCCCCCTCCCCCTTCAGTCTGGAGGAAAGAAAGATATATAGAAATTTTACATCATCATCATCATCGTGACCAATATGATAAATATATGGTTTTTTTTTACTACACAGTGAATGCCGTAAATAAATTCCACAAAATATTGTTAAAATTGCTGTTTTTTTTTTAATCCTTCTCCCTAAAAATAAAATAAAAGTTGATAAACTGTATGCATCTGAAAATAGTTCCTAAAAAGCCTACAACTAATAAAAAAAACAAAAAAAAAAAACATTTAGAAGAAAATATTAAAAAGTTATAACTGCGGGAAAACAAAAGGGGGAAATGTTACTTGTCCTTAAGGTTAAAATATGTTATGTCACTAAGAGGTAAAAATGCAATTGTTTCATTTAAAAAAAATGGAAAACTTTTATTGAAACACACTTGCAAACTCACAAGATAGAAAATCTGATGACTCCATTCCAACACACAGAATGGTACAATGTAGAAAAATGTAAGAAACTAAATATTTAGAATATTTATAAAATATGTGTGTATATGTTACACCTGTGAGATTATTGTTAAGAGATATATATATATATATATTTTTTTTTATGACTTGTATTTATTATACATTTTATTTATATGTACTGTAATTCAAAATTACAAAAAAAAAAAAAAAAATGTAGCAGCAATTGTGTCCCCAGAGTTGTGCACCAAGGTTAACTGCAGACACAGATCAAAAGAACAATTACAATAAAAAAAAAAAAAAAATATTATATATTTTTTTTTTTGGGAAGGTTGAAACAATTTATAGGCGACTGTTAAAGGGGCTGTCCAGCTTCCAAATGTGTTCACCTCTCCTGACATGTCTGTTTTAGTAAATTATAGTACTTCCCATAATATAAGAATTCCAAGGCGTTTCTTTTAAGTTAGTGTTGTGGTGTTCCCCTTTTATTACTACTAGAAATGTATGAATAAATTGACATTGTCTGATCAGTGCAGACTCTGTAGGGACATGGCCTCCTTTTAGGGGATGGGCAACTCTCAGTTATGAATTTATTCAGAAGTTCCCAGGTGGAATAACAGAGGAACAGCACAACAGAATTCTAAAAGAAAATATTTTCCAGAATTTTTATTTTGTGGGGAATGCAAGGATTTACAAGTGTGGAAGGCCAACAGGTCCTCTTTAAAGGAGTTGTCCCAATTAGAGAAGCCACGTTCAGACTGAAGTCACCCCAGTGGCCTGCTGATCTAAAGGTCTGGATTCTCTAATCCCCAAGTAAAGCAGGGAAATGCAGTGTCACCCAAAGCCCACTGACTCTCTACTTTAGCCAGCAGAGGAGTAAGCCGAGCGGGCAAACCCCCGGCTTGTATTCCTCCTCTTACATCAGAAAGACTTCTCTGAGACTGGTCAGGTTCCACTTCAGTTTCTGTGGTGATTGCTGTCGCCATCTGCTGGCCACCAGGTAGAACGTCACATTCCGTCCTGTAAAATAAAGGAATAGACAGCATCCAGTAAAACGTAGTGACCTGGAGCGGTCGCAGCTATAACCTGCAGAAGGAGATGTTACCGGTTGATCCTCAGGCTCTGCCACAAGAACCTAGAAGAGAAGCTGAGGCGCAGGTTCAGCATCTGGTCATCCTCATCCGGCATTAGATCCGGCAGTATGTTGTCAAACTTCTCTGCAAAGACGAGATGTTAGACTGGAGCACACTGGACCCACCAGATCAGTACTGTACTGGTTCCGTGGGATTTCCAAAGGATAACACCTTCAACATACATGACTGTACTGTATATATTTTCCTTGAATCCCGTCATCTGGCAGCTCATATGTAGCTCTTATGTCCTGACCTCATAAATACTTATTTAAGGCTGAGTTCACATCACCGTTTAGATTTGCGTTCTTCTGATCCGTCAGGAGAAAGAGAAAAAAAAAAAAATTCCTCTTGCCTCAGTTGGCATCAGGATGCATGCAGGACTTCCCCGTCTAAGAAAACGGATCTCAGAGGGAAATGGCTCAAATGGATGCCAACTGAGGCAAAAGGATCAGTTTTTTTTTTCTCTTTTTTTACAGGATTCTTTAGTTTTTTTTCTCTTCTTCTGACGAATCAGAAGAACGGAAAGCTAAACAGTGATGTGAACTTAGCCTAAGCTATATTCTTATCAGTTTGATACAAATTAAGCTACAATGAGTGATTGAGGTCAGGAGAACAGAGATAAGCGCTATACCTGAGCCGTCAGACGACAAGATTCAAAGAAAACAAACTGATTGTTTGCAAACAGACTGTTCAGAAACAGCTGAACATTTTTAATAAATAAAGACCAATTAAGAAAATGATTTAAAGCCCCAAAGTAGTCAAATGCAATCATAAAAAAAAAAAAAAGATTTGCATAGAAGGTGTCTATAATCTTTAAGAATTTCCTTGAATACCTAAGGTCCCCTATGATTACATATGAGATATTACAACCTAGGTAAATCCTTGTATAAGGCTAAGGCAGACAAAAAAAATTAACTAGAGATTGAAATTATGTGTAATATTTGCTCCCCAGGTCCCTATCTGTGGATTCTAAACACGAATGAATCTCGGCCGCAGCGTTCTTAAGGTGCAAGATGGTGGCAGTGACATGATTCACTGATTTCTGTACTGTCCCTGGCCAGTTCCTCTTCTGCGCTTGGACTGGACACGCTCCTTTATTTTACTGTGCATGCACAAAGAAGGATCTCTCCAGGGACAGCAGAGAAATGGGTGACTTGGGTGAATCCATCACCATCTTGCTCCTTGTGGACGAAGCTTGAGATTTTGATGTCTGATGTCTGCACGACATGCCTGTATGTCGCGCAGAAGACGAACCTGGGTGCCCATCTGTGGGCCAAGTTATGATCAAATCCACAAATAATCCGCAGCACTCCTTATAGCTTGAAAAAGACTCACTAGGGTCGAAACGTTGCCCTGTATGATGCTGGTTTGGTGAATAAACCCACTTTTCATTTTGAAACTATAAGGAGTGCTGCGGATCATTTGAGGATTTCAACATAGGGACCCGTGAGCCAAGGCCCAACACTGCGTACACCAACTTGCCCCAATGAGGGTTATTAATCTTGAGGCTTTCATTAATGGACTCATACCTTAACAGGTGATGCTGTGCTGCTTCAAACGTCTTTATATAAGGCTACTTTCACACTTGCGTTGGTGTGGATCCGTCTGTTTATTTGCAGACGGATCCGCACCTATAATGCAAACGTTTGTATCCGTTCAGAACGGATCCGTCTGCATTAGGTTTAAAGAAAAATGACAAAGTCCAAATCGGATCCGTTTTGAATTACACTGAAAGTCAATGGGGAACGGATCCGTTTTGAAATGCACCATATTGTGTCATTGAAAACGGATCCGTCCCCATTGACTTACATTGTAATTAAAAACGGATCCGTTAGGCTCCGCCTCTTCAGACGGACACCAAAATGCTGCAAGCTGCGTTTTGGTGTCCGCCTCCAAAACGGAATAGAAGCGGAAAGGAGCCGAACTGATGCATTCTGAACGGATCCTTATCTATTCAGAATGCATTGGGGCTTAACTGATTTGTTTTGGACCATTTGTGAGAGCCCTGAAACGGAGCTCACAAACGGTATCCAAAACGCTAGTGTGAAAGTACTCTAACTCCTAAGTTATAATCAGACATACAGATGTATGCCACATAAAACCGAACTGCTTTCTCTATACGTGCCCATGCCCCAAACCCATACTTTTTATATGGGACACCCTGCAATAGTCACCTTCAGCGAGAGCCTCAGCCAACGTATCAAAGTGTTTCTGCAAAAATCTCTCCGGTTCTGGTGTCTCTGCGCGGATGTTCTCCTCCATATCATCATCCGGCTCCACTTCAGAGCAATTGTCCGACATCAGTGAGTCTTCATCTGCAGAAAAGAACAGTTATGGAAAAATCTGAATATTATGAGAGTGAGGACAGACCCTCCCAGGTGACCCTAAAGGAGTACCGAGCATGAAGATTAAGAGGAGGAGAAAAGACCAGTTTTATTTTACTCATCAGGATCAACTATACCGGGCTTATAGGGTTCAAGCTGGTGCCAAGAGCTGCAACAATTACTCGATGTAATCAACACAAAAATATCCTCAATGCCTTTTTTCGAGGACTACGTTTTAATCATGTGACCATGGAGCGTGAGTGAAGCGAAGCCGGCTATAACTGACCGCTCCGTGGCCTCCCGTCGGCACCGCGCTGCACTGTCCAGGGCCTTGCGTGGACACATTGTCAGCGAGCGCTGCCTGATGCTGTGTGAGACGTCCGGTCCCTCCCATTGCATGTTGGGAAGAAGACGCGGTACTTCTCCTGTGGACTCCATGTCAGCAAGCCGCGCACCCCCCTGCCAGGAAAGGTAAGTATTCAGTTCTCATTAGCAGCGGCCCAAATCTGCTGTCGGTGGAAAAGGGGGGGGGGGCACCCATCATTTGAAGGGGCTGATGTCGCTGAGGGACATACATGACGATGGATGGCATGGAGGGGCTGATGGCGCTGAGGAACATACATGACAATGGATGGCATAAAGGGGCTGATGGCGCTGAGGGAGTGGGGGACATGGCAATGGATGGCACGGAGGCACTGGGGGAGGGGTGGAATGACAATGAATGGCATGGAGGGGCTGATCAGATGGCACTGGGGGACATCACATGCAAATGTAGGCACTGGGGGACAATGACATGGCAATGGATGGCATGGAGGGGCTGTTGAGGGGGCAGCTGATGGCACTGGTGGGTGGGGGGCTGATGAATTTTTATAATAGAAAAAGTTTTTAGTTTTTTGTTATTAGAGCACTCGAATAAATCGGTAGAATACTCTATTAAAAAAATAGTCGATAGCTGCAGCCCTACTGGTGCAGATGCTCTTTAAAGGGCATCTGTCAGCAGTTTTGTTCCTACAACACTGGCTGATCTGTTACATGTGCGTTTGGCAGCTGAAGACATCTGTGTTGGTCTCATGTTCATATGTGCCCGCATTGCTGAGAAGGATGTTTTAATATATGCAAATGAGCCTCTAGGAGCCATGGGGGCGTTACCATTACATGTAGAGGCTTAGCTCCCTCTGCAACCGCCACACCCTCTGTACTTTGATTGCCAGGAGTGATGATGTCTTTTACTACTTGGTCCTGTGAATGAAAGTGCAGAGGACGTGGCAATTGCAGAGAGAGCAGAGCCTCTAGGTGTAATGGCAACGCCCCCGTTGCTCCTAGAGGCTCATTTGCATGTAATAAAACATAATTTTCCTCAGCAATGCGGGCACATCTGAACATGGGACCAACACAGACGCCTTCAGCTGCCAAGCGCACATGTAACAGGTCAGCCAGCGTCATAGGCAAAGGGCATCTGTCAGCAGCTTTGTAAAGTGTCACAAAGCTTTCAATAAACTTTTCTTATGTTAGAGCGACAAAAGTAATAGATTAGTGAGGGTCCGAGTGCTGAGACCCCCGATTGCTAGAATGAGGAGGGAGAAGCGCTCACATTGCAAAAGACAGAAAAAAATAGAAAGTCCATGGGCTCGTCTTGCTTCCATCTCCTGCAGCAATGAGAGAGAGACAGAGAGAGAGCAGACTATGCAAGAGCTTCTAGCTCCTTATTCTAGAGATCAGCACGGGTTCCCGGCCCTCAGACCCTCACACCCATCAATACCTTTAACATGTCTCTTAGCCCCAAATCCTGATTCCTTTCAAACAATATTAAACCGACTATCTTTCAGGTTGCATGCAGCCATCTCTACTGCATGTCTTCCATAGGACAAAGGGGTTTTCTAGGACTACAATACTGACAACTAGGGGTGCTGGGAGTTGGACCCCAACTATCTAAGGGTAAGCTGACGGCACTCCACGCGCTGCTTCTGTTTCCCCTCACTGATTACCAAGTACAGCTCCATATTTTTGGAGTCACTTGAATGGGACTGCAGTACCAGGTAAATTCAAAACCGAGGGCATGGCGCTGTACACAACCATGGATACAAATGGATCCGTCCATGGGATGGAGGAGTAGAAACTCACGGTAGTAATGGTCTAAATCAGGGATGCTCAGCCTGCGGCCCTCCAGCTGTTGTAAAACTACAACTCCCACAATGCCCTTCTGTAGGATAAAAGCTGTAGGCTGCCAGGGAATGATGTGAGTTGTAGTTTTGCAACAGCTGGAGGGCCGCAGGTTGAGCATGCCTGGTGTGTGACCATTGTTAGTAATGATCCAGTTACCTAGGTCACCCCCTGACAGCAGTCCATTATTGTGCGAGTCACTGCCCTTGTCGAAAGTCCGTTCTTCAACAGAAAAATCGCTGAAAGACAGGCAAGAAAACAAACTCATGTTAAAAAAGAAATCCCAGTGGGCTGATGTCCAGGAGGCCGCACGGGCCCTCCTCATAGCCACCAACTGGATACCTAACAATCTGATGCTCTCAGTAGTAAGTAATGCTAGGGGCATCAGATACTTATGCACCGGGACAGTTGCTGCAGGTATCCTCCTGAACTGAATCGCCATCCCCAGGACGATCATACAGTTGAATACTGCAGTAGGGCGGCAGTATTTTGTGCTGGACTGTAGTATATGGTTTTGCTGGGGTAGAATTTTGTGATGCACTACAGTATTGCTGGCCCAGACTACTTGTCAGTTTGGACCCACATAGGGCCTCTTTTTTAGGTTTTTGTTCCAGGACCAATTTAAAGGCTATGTACACCTTTGGGGCAATTTTTTTTATGATTGCATTCTATTCATTTGAGGCTAAAAATCATTTTTTTAATTGGTCTTTATTATAAATATGCGGCTGTTCTGTCAGAAAGGGTTAACCGTTTTTCTAACTGTGTGAATGGAACTTTTACTTTGTGCCGGTCATCTAATAAACCTTATCTGTAAATTACTAAGAGGTCATAAAGACTTATTTAAGCCACATTCTTATCAGTAAGATAAGGATTGAGCTTTAATGAGGGTTTATAAGGTCTGAAAGCAGAAATAAGGAGCCTATCAGCTCCCTGACTGTCAGAAAAAGAGATAAAATTCAGATCCCTCTATTAGAGCATCTCAGCTCTGTACAGACAAAAAGGCTCCATATTTGTAATAAAGACCAATTGAAAAAATGATTTCTAGCTCATAATGAGTACAATGCATTCATTTAAAAAAATTGCCCCTAAAGGTGTACATAGCCTTAGTGCTGTGACCACTCAGACACAATTTCCGACACTACAGGAGGGAATAGTACCCACTTATACCCCCAGAGCTGGCAGTGTAATTACCTTTCTTCCTGCTGGGACACGTGCAGAGATGAAGGGTAGAATATACTATTGGACTCTGAAGACAGGGACTGAATGTCTGTGTCTTCTAAAGCTGAAGACGCCTCAGTGATGAATGTCCTGTTGTCTAAGAAGTCGTTCCCGTCCTCAGACTGCTAGGAGTGAGAAAGTTCAAAGAGTCAAAGCAGGACTGGTGTTTAGGGAGAGCGGTCAACGGATTCTCGCTGACACTTACCTCCAGCAGATCCTGCAGACTCTTGGGTTCGATGTCTGTGGTCTCGTCTAGGAAGGAGTTCTGCCCTGGCTCATGATTTGGGGTACAGCTCAGATCATTGCTGTTCAAGAAATTTCGGATCAGGACCGTGCTGTCACTTTGGGCCCATCGTCCTTGTGGCCGGTATTGATTTTGGGAGAGGACGACTAGGGGTTCGGTCTGGTCTTTATCCTATGAGATATGAGAAGAGATGGAACTAGTACCCATAGTTATTAGATTCGCTAGAGATGTGGGGCTTCAATTCTGGGGGCAACAAAGACATTTCTGAGACTCAATGAAAAATCTTGGCCAGTCCTGAATGAACTCATAGCTCAGTGCCGTGTAAATACTGTCTACGGCTGGGATCGATTTTGGGCGCAGATACACGAAGACTGGACCCCAGAGATGCAAGAACGGTAACATGCTACTAAACCACCCCACCCCCCCCCCAACCCTGCTAAGAGGTATCAGAGCTGCTTGGAAAAATGTCCCTGTCCCAAAGAATTACTCTTGGAAAATACAGGGTGAGTTGCCATTGAAGCATCTCTTGGAAGGTCCGGGATCTTCTAGTGGAGAACCAGTGAGTGTATGGAGTCGGGCCAGGCAATGCACCATGGGGAAAAAGTATGCATAGCAACTCTCCAACAGAATGAAGAAAACTGGAGCCAAATCGGTGCTGTCTACAGATGGGAGTCTGGCTTAGCTAATCCCAAGTCCATATTTCAAGGTGATTTAAAAAAAAGGTCCAAAACACTGACTGAGGCCTCTTTCACACTTGCGTTCTGAGGATCCGGTGGGCACTTCCGTCCCGCCGGATCCGTCAGAACGCAAGTCGCCTAAGCATTAGAAGACTGATCAGGATGGTTTCAGGTTACCATGGCAGCCAAGACGCTACTGAAGTCCTGGCTGCCATGGTACGCCGCAGCAGTGTACTTACGTGCGCTGCGGCCGCCCTTCATGACGTCACAGGTCCCTGCGGCGCATAGATCAATGCGCCGCCCGGACCTGTGACGTCATGAAGGAGCGCCGGAGACCATAGCGCAGGTAAGTACACTGCTGCGAGTACTTACCATGGCAGCCAGGACTTCAGTAGCATCCTGGCTGCCATGGTAATCGATCGGAGCCCCAGCTACACTGGGGCCCCGATCGGAACTGCTGCTGTGCATGCGCAGAGCTAAACTTCGGATACGGCGATGCGCTGAAACAACGTTTAGTTTAGTTCCGGATTAATGCACTTCAATCGGCATTAATTCCGGATCTGGCGTTACGGCATGTCTTCCGGATTTTTGGACGGAGACAAATCCGCAGCATGCTGCGGTTTTGTCAACGTCCAAAAAAACGTTTACATACGGAACTGAAGACATCCTGATGCATCCTGAACGGATTTCTCTCCATTCAGAATGCATTAGGATTATCCTGATCAGTATCCTTCCATCCTAGAGCCCTGAGGACGGAACTCTAGGACGTAAAAGCAAAAACACAGATGTGAAAGGGGCCTTAGGCCTTATGCACACTGAACGCATTTTGTTTCCGTGTCCGTTTATTTTTTTGCAGATAGGATGCAGACCCATTCATTTTAATGGGTCCGAAAAAATGCGGACAGCACACCATTTGCTGTCCGCATCAGTATGTCAGTTCCGTACTCCCGCAAAAAAAAAAAAAAAAAAGCATGTCCTATTTTTTTCTAGTTTGCGGACAAGGATAGGCATTATTACAATGGATCCATATGGACGTCGTCCTTTTTGGCGGATCCACAATTTTCGGACCGCAAACCACATACGGTCATGTGCATGAGGCCTTACTGGGTATCTAGCCAGGGCGTACACAGATCTCATAGTGCCCCATAGCAAAACTTAGTATGGCCCGCCCCCCACACAAACTTTCCCAGTATATGTGCTTCAATCACTTCCAGGCAATGCAAAGTGCAATACCCCAGATTTTTATGAATTTACTTTTTATTAAGCAGACGAAATCTATAATTTAAAAAGTTGTAATAAAAAAAAAATAAAAAAAAAAAAAGGCACGCTTGGCTTCACCGATTTTATCTGACTTCTATGTCAGTAAAGTGATACATGGGTGAATACATATGGCAGTCCTACAGCCACCACTAGGGGGAGCTCAGTTACAATTGACTGAAAATCATCTGTTTGCACCGAGCTCCCCTTAGTGGTGGCTGCATGACAATGAAGTGTTTTCATACTGGAAAGAGATGAGTTCAGCGCCGGGATCCCCTTCCCCTGGGCCCGCAGCAGTCACGTGGCCTGCCTCCACTGATGAGTGCGCCACTGCAAAGAGCTATAGGTGGCTGTAGAAAAGCAATACTCTTCTTTCTGGTGGAGACTTACCAGTTTTCTCGCCCACAGCGGTAGTTTCCCATTGGTCTGCAGAAAGGCAGGATCTGGAATAAAAGAAAACCTCACACTTTCATAAAGTTTGCCCCGATTTTAGTACCTCATATAACAGTAAAGTGATGCATTACTGTGCATATCACTCGAATGGAGCGAGTACTTGCAATTACACTAAGCCACCGCTCCACAGCGTAGCGTACTGACCAGGAAGTGGCGCTCCATGCGGGCCGCTTCGTCGTCAAACAGCTGATCGGCGGGGTGCCTGGATCACTGCCGATCTGATATTGATGACCTATCCAGACAATATACATGGCAGGACAACCCCTTTAGCATGGCCACTGAGTTAAATCAATAAAATTGATCTGTGTAGAGCCACCTGCTGTTTGTTATTTTTTCTTATTTCTCCATCCAACTCGCTGAGGTGGACGCACATACTCCGTTCTATCCTTCAACAGCCTCCTGAGCTGTGATAGTAAGAGAGCAGCAGCAGAAAGGACACACCCTGAGCTGCCAGCTTGCTATAAATCTAGCAGAGCAATGAATAGGGAGATCTCTGGATCCATGTGAGGTACAGGGCTGGTTCTAGCTTTGTTAGAAAGGTATTGTCATGTCCTGTATGATATCAGATTTTCATTTTTTATATGGGATACCCACTTTAAAGATCACTCGTCAGCAGGATCAACCAGTCATATTGCCTGGAACGGTTAATCCGTCTGATTAAAAGGATACCTGTTTTGTGTATATCGAGTAAAAATTCTTGATGTAAAACGAGGCTTCAGTGCACTGAGGGGCATGGCCAGCACTGGAAAGCTGAAGTGCACCGACTGTCTAGGCCCCGCCTCTCAGTGCACCGAAACCTTCAGTTGTATAAAGAATAAAAGTAATTTTCCTCAAGAAAGCCACAGCCAATTTTCACAGGACAGGTATCATTTTTATCAGCAGGATCAACCCAACCAGGAAGCATGCCTGGTTTAACAGGGTCACTTCTACATGTACTATTTAAAAGCAGGGGTTGGCAACCTCTGGTACTCAAGCTGGTAAACTACAGCTCCCAGCATGCTCTATTCACTTCCTTGGGTGCTTCGAGAACAGCCAAGAAAGTATGCATGCTGGGAATTGTAGTACCACAACAGGTGGCGTACCGGAGGCTGCTGACCCCGGCTTTAAATGGATTTGCCCATCTGGAACAATGATGGTATATCGCTAGGATACATCATAGATGTCAGATAGGCGCATGTCCAACTATGGGACACGCTCCTATCTAGAGGACGCGTCCCCTGAAGTGAAGGAGCGTCTTCTCCATTCATTGCTATGGGAGTTTCAAAAACAGCGCCGGCTCTGCTATTTACAGAATTCCCATAGCAGTAAATGGAGAGGACACCGCGCATGCGCGGCGCGCATTCCAATCACTCCGGGGAAACTGTTCTGGACATATAAGGGAGTCCTAGAGGTGGGACCTGCACTAATATGACAACCCCTTTAAGAGATTAGCTAAAAACTTGCTGCCGTCAAGTGATGAGGGACGAGGAGGTGACCATTTACCTGCTTCAAAGCCGTCATTTACTGGAGTTTGTGGCGAGGGCTCGTCAACATCAATGCTTCTGTCGAAGAACAAGTCGTCGTGGGAGCTCTCATCCAAGGGGCCAACCATGAAGGTCTCCCGCCTGGGAAGAACATAGGTCAGTAAAGGTCGAAGAGTGACTGAAGGGCTTTAAGCAGAGCGGAGCCAAGGCATCTCCATGTACTAACATATGGGCAAATGTACAAGGAGGACGGGCGGCTCAAAGTGGGTTGTCTCACAGATATGAACAGTGGTCATCATTGTGAGGCAACGCCCTTCATGATCTGGTTGGTGCTCTCCACCCACCTGGAATTAACCAGGGACCTTCCATCCACAGGCAGGTTGTTCTTCCCCTCTATGGCCGTCTCCATCAGCTGGTGCCTCATACATGTGGTCATGACCGGGTCCAGCTGCCAGACAAATATGCAGCTGCAGAGAACAATTGACGACATTACAGTGATCAGAACTAGCAGCGGAGTACCATCCTTCCTTTACTTAAAGGGGACCTCTCCCGACGGGTCTGTTTTAGTAACTTTTTGCGTTCCCCATGTTACCACAATCCTGAAGCCTTTATTCTTAGGACTCCGTTCCTCTATTCTTCTTCCTAGAATCAGCCACCCTACATTCACTGTTATGGGAGTGCTACAGAGAGCTCTAGCAGAAAGGACACTCCCCTTGAGCTGCCAGCTTGATATAAATCTAGCAGATCAATGAATGGGGTGATCTCTGGATCCATGTGAGGTACAGGGCTGGTTCTAGCTTTGTTAGAGGTTCTCATGTACTATATGATATCCGATATTCAATTTTTACATTAGTCATGGGACAACCCCTTTAAATCGTTCTCTCAATAGTAAAATTGTCTAGTTGGGTCTTGTCTTTCGCTGTCGGATAAACCCCTTTTTAATACAAGTTTTTAGAACTTCTCTATACATTCCCCTTGTATCTTTTCCACCTCCAATATCTCAGAATACATGAGCTGCCTTAATCAATGCCATCGACACTCCCTCATCCGGTAGTCGGGCATGGGTTCACTGTTTAAGGGTTCTTTCACACTAGCGGATCCCGTGCGGGTAATCCACTGCGTGAAAGAGAGCCAAGCACCGTTCTGGACAGCAGAGACACGGAGCATTAACATGATTGATAATACTCTTTGCCTCTCTGTGATCTTTTTACTACAAAATCACAGTGAGATAAAGTTGTCACTGTGATTTTGTAGCAAAAAGATCACAGAGAGGCAAAGAGCATTATCAATCACGTTAAAGCTCCGTGTCTCTGCTGTCCGGAACGGGGCTTGGCTCCTTTCACGCAGTGGATTCCACGCACGGCATCCGCTCATGTGAAAGAGCCCTAAGGATACACTTTTTAATTCTGTTGCATATTTCCTCACTCCATGCTTGCTGTAAAGGAAGCCTCACCCTCTCTGAGACAAATATCTTCCACACAGTGGCTCCCCTCTCACAGCATAAAATCTCAGACACAGCGAGAAGCTGCAGCTGCATCCCCCTCCTCCCTGCTTACCATTTACTTTATTACTGTATACATTATGTGTTACTGGTTTACTGTGGGTACACTTAAAGGGGTATTTTAGTAACTGAAAGTTATCCCCTATCCAATGGACAGCAGATAATTAAAAGATTGGTGGGGGTCCAACCATTTGGACCCCACAATCTTGAGAACGGGTGGGTTCTGTACCACTGTCCTGATGGGGCATCAAGTCAAGCATGTGCCCTGCAGCTCCATTCGTACTCCATGCTGGACATAAAGACGGGACCCCATTCTCAGGGTCCCGTTGGACCCCCACGATCACTTAGTTATCCCCTGTCCAGTAAATAAGAGATGACGTTCAGTTACGGAATACCCCTTTAAATGCTGGGTTTACGCGCTCAATGCCGCATGTGGTTAAACCCGCATTTAAGGCTCCAGACCTGTTTCCAGACACGGTGATCAGTCTTCGGCAGTCACTGGTAAACTTCATGTCGGTGACTATATCTGGAATGAGAAAATCATCATCAGTCTCCACAGTCAGGGCCGATTAGACAATGACATGTTCTCCCGGCATTTCTTCTGCTCGGATTTCAGTGTGCGCTTCGCTCTATGCGGAATCTGCCTCCCATTGTTTTCAATGGGAAATCTGCACCGTAATTTATACGACGTGGATGTTATCGCTCGCTTTCTAAAATCTCATCGTAGAAAAATGCGACATGCGCTTTCTTGGCACGATTTCCATGAGAGGTGTGGGCTAACCCAACGAGGTGAAATCGGCAGTCAGATCCGCAACATACAAACTTAAAAATCACGGCAGATTTCCGAAAGTCAGGCCTGGATTTCTGCCCTGGATTCAATGTATATTACAGTGTCAACCACGCCATAGATTTAAACGCGTCTGTACTGTTCACTAGAATAGTCCTCTCTATTGATGGGAGTGAGGGAAATACGGAATGCACACAGACGGTATCCGCATTTTTTCCGAAATATGGACGCAGCTGTGTGCATGAAGTCTAAGAATGATGATGAATGTGTGGGTGAGAAGCCAATGCTGACAGAATTATTCAACCATGCTAGCGCCTTAGTCTGCCCCCCCCCCCCATCCAAGTCTGCCGTCAGGACAACCCAAACAGAAAAGATAGCCGATCCTGCCAAAATCGGCAGGCTCGGCCGACTCGTATCTGAGGAGTATGCCCATTACAATGGTCTCCTTTCTGAGCAGGAGCGATCTGGTAACAGAATAGGGCAGCAATGGGGATTCTCCTCAGCTGCACTGTGAGTGTCAGCAGAATGCAGACTGACCTATACAGCAGCTTGTACTCTGCATACAGAAACAGGCTGTAATGAAAGTGTATGAAATACAAGAAACCAACCGGAGTGTCCGTGCATCACGGCCACACATTCTCCAGTGTGTAAGTCGAAGACGGAGATGTTCTTATTGGAGCAGCTGGTGGCAAAGAATCTTCCCGATGGATCCATCTGTACCTGGAGATTAGAGGCAGCTTAATTAGAATTCACGCAAGGGTCCCACTTATCGTTCCGAACATACAATGGACCATCTTAGGGAGTAGCATCTTGGCAGGGGGTTTTGGGGACTCCTAAACATATTTCCCTTCCTTTCCCATATTTCATGTGGGTATAAGTAGAGTCCCCTGTTCAGGACCCCCCACAATTAACCAGGGCCGCGGACTGCTGCAGGCAGTGAACACCTTCCGGAGGACTCAGCGCACTCTAGCAATACATAGAAGGCTCAGTCACAAAAATGAAGGCCGTGGAATGGTTCATTGCTCCTGTACGGTCCTCACAGGGGAGAGGACTCCTCCGTGGCTTCCTCCATCATTAGCTGATCGGCTTCGTGGTGAGGTCTTGTGGCTCGCTCTCAGCAGCTGCATTTTGTTAGTGATAAAAGGCAGTTTTAGAAACAGTGGGGCAAAATTATTAAAAATTTCGAAGACCGTGAAAACTGACTGATCACAGTGGCTGACACTGGAGGATAAATGGCGCACCCTCACACTGTCTAGTCCACCTTCTAGTCGGCTTACATCGGAATTTTGAGCATTCTTGGTGCACACCGTCGTACCTGTAGCCATGACCCTTTCTGGTAGATCCCACCCCTTTCCACCCAAGCCAGAACCCAGTCAAAGAGGGTGCAAAGTACGTACGCTATGAAATCTTATTCCAAACGCACACCTTCTTAATCGATATTTTTAATATTTAAAGGGAACCTGTCACCTATCCCGACTTGTCTGTTTTAGTATCTACTTGCATAGATATGTCCTTTACGTCGACATGTAAAGCCTGTATACACTGCCTGATTTTACACGTGAACGCTCGTTAGCAATCTGGCAATGTAATACTGCCCCGATTGCCTAATGAACAGGCTTGGGCGTTCCAGATCTAATGACATGTTAAAAAAATAATCATTTGCAGGTCGTAGACCGTGGTGTCTAGTAACAATCTGCCGCTGGCAAACCACTGTGCAACATGGGGACGAGCGATGGCATAGAGATCGCGCCTTCCCGTGCTACAGAGATCGCAGCATTTAATAGCAGCGGACTCCTCCGCTAGCGAGCAGGCAATTGCCGGGAGGGAACAATTCTCTGTACTGATGTTAAGGAAATGAAAATAACAAAAACAAAGACATACATGCATAAATTACAGGTTTTATTGAATCTTTTCCCTCAACAATATGGATCAATCCGCCGCTCAGCTTCTTCTGCTCTATAATATGTTGCTTTCAGATTGCATCACATTTAGTGGTGACAGGTCCTCTTTAATCCCGTCCATGACAGACCAGCTCCACAGGAGGATCATATTACACATGTATACAATACAAGTCTATGGAGAGGGGTAGGGGAGGAGTGAGAAGGAGCACACACAGGCAAGCAGACTACTGGAGCTATATGGGCTGAGATATACACCTACTAAATGCTTTATTCACAACTATACAGGCTGCTTTCTATGGGCAGTGGATGGCAGCTAGTCTCCACAAAACCATTTCGGTGAGAACTGCAAACTAGACATTCACTATGCAGAGGAAAATTGCTAAAATAAAAATGCCAGATACATGTGAAATAATGGCCAGAAATAGTGTTATTTCTCATGTAAACACACTGTAATACTGAATACTAATGCAAAGTTTTTGGAAAGGTTAGTGGCACTTTAAAGGGGGTTCCTGGAGTTTTATACTGATGACTAGTGTTGAGCGAGGTGAGCTTGGGATGCTTCGGTACTAGTTGGAACTGAAGCAGAGCTTGGTTTCAAGTTTTAAAGCGGGCTCACCGGAGCCCATACATTCTAATACTGTACGAATCTCCGTACAGCATTATTCCGAAGTTTTGAACGAAGCAACTTCGGATGAAACATTCGAAGCTCGCTTTACCCAACACTACTGATGACCTATTCTCTGTCTAAGTCATCAGTATCAGATCGTGGGGGGGTCTGACACCCGGGAATCCCGCCAATCAGCTGTTTGAGAAGGCACACACAGTACCGAGCACGTACATTGTATAATGGCTGTGATTGGCATCTCCGGTCAGCCCCATTTACTTGAATGGGTCTGAACTGTGCCTAGGCCATGTGACCGAAGAACATGCCATCACTGGCCTATCAATAGCGGAGAGAAGGCTGAGGCACTACTGCAAGCACTGCTGCCTTCTCGAACAGCTGATCGGTGGAGGGTCGGGGTCCGGGACCCCCACCGATCAGATACTTATGACCTGTCCAGAGAATCGGTCATTAGTATAAAACTCCAGAAAACCCCGTTAAGTATGTAACACAGAGACACCCTTCGGTAGACATCTGTTTCGGGGTTCCTGCTCTTATCAGTACAGATCAGGAAGAGAAACAGTATCCCACCCCCTCCCCCGAGCTGCAGCAAAGCCATCCAGTACCCTGCTCTGTATTGATGAGGGAAAGGACCCCAATACAGTTGTCTACAGACAGGAGGCTCTAATTTGGCCGGTAAGATCTAATTGGTAACACCAGGCAATGATAACTGAGAACTACAGACAAAAAGGCACATGTATACAAGACTGTGGATGGCCACCTACCTTCAGCAAGGCTCCTCCGCTAGCAGAGGCTTTCAGAGCCCTCTCCTGCTTCCCTGATGAAATATTGTACAGCCTGTAATAAAACATCACTGTAATACATATCATACAGCCTGCACATAACCAAGGCTTAGCGGATGCGGAGCTGGTGGTGACCGTACCGCCGCTGGGTAATAAACTGTACAATACCTCGCAAAGATAGATCACTTACCTGATATTTTTATCCTGACAGGCGACTGCCGCAGTCTTCTGAGAGACGTCAACGTCCAGGTCATACAAGGTGGTTTTTTCCACAACATGATGCAGACGCACAAAACTAATTCCATCGGGCAACTAAAAACGAAGATGAAACCAAATAATCCAGAGGACTGAACCATCATATTTACAGAACCTGAGGCCGTCATGGACCTGGGGTAACAATCCGGCCAACAATGTTACTGCATCTGGAAGCCGACCTAACCGGCTGCCAGACATCTCTGAAAATCTTGGGGCTCCATACAAAAATATAAAAAAGGGCATCGCTCCACCATGACGACTTCATTATCCCGTATGATTATCTTGGCCCCTGTATCTTTTCCTCCTTGGGTTGATTCCCAGTTGCTCTGCCTTAAAAGGGTTATCCAACCCCTAAAATAACTCTCCTACTGCCTGGGCCCCTCACACTGATTGCATTTACCTTGCTCCCCGGCACCTGCTAAATCTCCCCGTCGGGTGGATGAAAACATCAGATGTCAGGGGAGCAGCTAATAGCAGGCCGCAGCGGGGGATGAGCCTCCCTAGCATCGCATGTGACGCTAGGGAGGCTCATCCCCATTGCGGCCTGACGCTAGGGAGGCTCGTCCCCATTGCGGCCTGACACTAGGGAGGATTGTCCCCATTGCGGCCTGACACTAGGGAGGATCGTCCCCATTGCAGCCTGACACTAGGGAGGATCGTCCCCATTGCGGCCTGACACTAGGGAGGATCGTCCCCATTGCGGCCTGACACTAGGGAGGCTGGTCCCCATTGCGGCCTGACACTAGGGAGGCTCGTCCCCATTGCGGCCTGCTACTAGGGAGGCTCGTCCCCATTGCAGCCTGCTATTGGCTGCTCACACCCGTCATACCCCTCGACCAAAGGGTTAAAAGGTCAAGATCACAAGATCCTCACTCCTGGCCATTAGCATGAACAGGAGCTTGAAAGTCATTACACATAGGAGCGAGATGTTTATTCATATGCAAATAAGAAGTTGGAGCACCAGGAGGTGGGTCTGAATCCTTTGAGCACTGCTCTGTAATGCCCCTTGTGCTTTGCACACTCCCCTCCCTTTGATTAACAGGACTAAATAGCAGGCTAAGGGCAGAGCTGTGTCCTGGCTTGAACAGATCAAATACTCTATGTACTATAGCTTCACCACACTGAGATCTGCTCAGAAAGCTAATCTACATATTAGTGCTTTGTTTACAGACACAGTATATAGAGTAGCAGAATGAACCGGCTCTGCACGGGTATATTTCCACTATTTCACTTAAAGTTTGTGTGTGAGGTTAAGGGTCCATTCACACGTCCGTGTGTGTTTTGCGGATCCACGGATCCGCAAAACACGGAAACCGGCAATGTGCGTTCCGCATTTTGCGGACCGCACATCGCCGGCACTCTCATAGAAAATGCCTTTTCTTGTCCGCAGTGCGGACAAGAATAGGACATGTTCTATTTTTTTCGGGAACGCGATTGTGGACCCGGAAGTGCGGATCCGCAATTGCGGACCCGGCCGGGACATCGTCTGTCCCCATTGAAACTAATGGGTCCGCAAATCCATTCCGCAAAATGCGGAATGGAATTGCGGACGTGTGAATGGACCCTTAAATAAATGCACAGCTCCCCCTTAATAGTGACCTCCACAGAGCCCTGCCCCCTTAATAGTGACCTCCACAATGCCCTGCTCCCCTTAATAGTGACCTCCACAGAGCCCTGCCCCCTTAATAGTGACCTCCACAATGCCCTGCCCCCTTAATAGTGACCTCCACAGTGTCCAGCCCCTTTAAAATGTGATCTCCACAGCACATGGAAGTTGGTGATGAAAGAGGAACCCCCCCTCTATGATCATGTGTCCTCTAGGCCTTGATGTCTGCTGGTCCTCAAAAAAAGGAATAAACAGGAGTCATCCACCTCTCCCAGTGGAGCAATAAGGGATGGCAGTGGTACGTCAGTACGGGAATAGACTACTTACCATCTGAGCTGGACGGAAATAAATGCTCTTATCGGCTCCGCAGCTTATCATGTGCATCTGGTCTTCATCCCCTGGAAGATACAATGGGCAAAAACATGGCAGCTGTAAAAAGTGAAGCCATACGGTCAACATACACTGCAGGATAAAGCACTAAAGGTCCCTTTTCACAGACTGATCAGGGCAATTATCGGGAAGGAACATTCCTAGGCACCTTCATTCCCAGTAATTGCCCTGTGTAAAAGTGGCGCTGATCACACGACCACTGAGCAAACACTCGTTCATCAAGTGGGAAGAGTTCAGACTTTATGACGTTCTCCACATTTAATCTACGTCAGCTCTCGGAGTCCATACATATACGGAAGAAGACCGCACCTGCAAACTTCACTGCCGTTATAGAGGAAGAGTGATCATCCAGAGTCTGCAGCAAAGTGTAATCGTGGTCCACGTCTAGGATGTGAATGAGGCGATCTCTGCTCGCGGAGGCTAAAAGCATCACTCCTACAGTGGAGAAAAGCTGATATATGACATTGCAGAACTGTTGTATATTCTTGTACATAGGAGGCAGTATTATAGTAGTTATATTCTTGTACATAGGGGGCAGTATAATAGTAGTTATATTCTTGTACATAGGAGGCAGTATTATAGTAGTTATATTTCTGTACATAGGAGGCAGTATTATAGTAGTTATATTCTTGTATATAGGAGGCAGTAATATAGTAGTTATATTCTTCTACATAGGAGCAGTATTATAGTAGTTATATTCTTGCACATAGGAGCAGTATTATAGTAGTTATATTCTTGTATATAGGAGGCAGTAATATAGTAGTTATATTCTTGAACATAGGAGCAGTATTATAGTAGTTATATTCTTCTACATAGGAGCAGTATTATAGTAGTTATATTCTTGTACATAGAAGGTAGTATTATAGTAGCAATATTCCTGTACATAGGAGGCAGTATTATAGTAGTAATATTCCTGTACATAGGAGGCAGTATTATAGTAGTAATATTCCTGTACATAGGAGGCAGTATTATAGTAGTAATATTCCTGTACATAGGAGGAGTATTATAGTAGTTATATTCTTGTACCTAGTAGCAGTATTATATTAGTTCTATTCGTGTATATAGGAGCAGTATTATAGTAGTTCTATTCTTGTATATAGGAGCAGTATTATAGAAGTCATATTCTTGTACATAGGAGCAGTATTCTAGTAGTTATATTCTTGTACATAGGAGGCAGTATTATAGTAGTTATATTCTTGTACATAGGAGCAGTATTATAGTAGTTATATTCTTATACATAGGAGGCAGTATTATAGTAGTTATATTCTAGTACATAGGAGGCAGTATTATAGTAGATAATATTTTTGTCCATAGGGGACACTCAGACAGGGTCACTTGAGGCCCACAGACAATGACTAGACCCAGTTTGTGACATGTTCCCAAGCTACATGTGACATGTGCCACTTTGGGACATGTGACCACAGAGGCTGTCATCGGCTGCAGTGGAGCATATTACCCGGGTCCATCCAGAAGTTTACAGACAGGGACCTGAAAAGCAGGGATGGGTAGGGAGGAGACGTACCCATTTAAGTTTCATGCACTGTAAACACAGAAGACCAGAAAACAGACTGATCTATATTGCATTTCTAAAATACATAAGGCTGCAGAAATAAATGTAATTGTTCTGTTAGCACCTACCGGTCCAGGGCCTGGAGTATTCAAGACACAGAACTTCACCATCATGTGCTTCGATTGTTAATACCTCCTCAAAGCTCCCCAAATCATAGATCCTAAAGAGGTCAGAAAGAAATGACACATTATACATACTCTTCCCTTCCTACCACCATTATAGAATCCAGGGCTGTGGAGTCGGTAAGACCAAGTTCTGATAAATTGCCAATAATATAGTAATAAACTTACTGTAGTAAAATAGTGACATCAGCCTTTTTCTCACCATCATGTAAGTAATCAGGCTACTTAGAGTCACTGTACAGAGGACGAACAGGACAGACTGTGGTAATGGAGACTGCATACAAGTACACATTAAGCTGGAGATCTTATCAGCTGTATTTAGCAGAGAGGAGGATGAGGCAGCTCTTTAGCTCAGTGTTGTAAAGAACCTTGTCCTGCTGTGTGATTAGGACAGGTTTTGTGTGTACTAATAGGACGACGACCATTTTGTTTTTCCTAATGATTGCTCCCCAGACAAAACAAGCCATCATAACTAATGAAAGGTCTTTGACAATATATTTATTTTAAAGTAATATTTAAATATTTTCATTTTCTTCATTCCCAGAGAAGATATCCCCCTCCTTATCTGTTCTGTGAGCTCCGCAGCTGAAAACAGCTGGGAAGTAAGGGAAAGGACATCACAGCAGTACAGTGCTGGCAATTTACAGGCCATGGCTCGTTTACTTCTTCTCCATAGGCATGATCATTTCATCCATTGCAGCCACGACTGGATTTAGCAGTCACGTGTCCACAAGAGACATATCAACGTTGAAGGCAGTTATTGGCTGCAGCGGAGCAGATGATTATACCCATGCCGAGGATGAATTAAACAAGCTGCGGACCAGGATAGGTCATAAATATTAAAATCCCAGAAAATCCCTTTAATTATACAATATTATATAATATTCTTTTTAAGCTGCTTTGACTGACTCCACAGTCCTGTAGAACTCCAGTAAAAGGAGTTAAGAGGTCTACCGTATGTTTCCTGTCCGATCTCCAGAGGCTAACTGACGTCCATCATGGCGGATCTTCAGCACACGAATTCCACTTTTTGAGTCTTTGGGCTCAGGCTTTTCTGTGGTGCCTGAGGTGTCCTTCAAGCATCCCACATTGTCACTGGCATAGATCACTTTATATAAATCCTAAATAGGTAAAAAAAAGAAAAGTGGAAAAAAAAAAATAAAAATGCAACCTAAGTAACACTTCATAGGATGAATAAAAATCCTAGCTAACATGCCCCCTACAAAATCTGCTGCAGTTTTTTGTGTATACAGCTCCGGTGCAGATCTATGAGTCAATGAGAGCAGGAGCCACTGACCAGATGGGGACCAAGCCCCAATGGTACGCTCAGGTAAACCAACACAACGTGACATCATTACATTGCTGTAGATATTCCTCTTCATCCCCAGGACCAAGCTCTTCTCCAGGTTCCACAGGCGGACGGTGTTATCAGAGGAACAGGTGAAGAAAGAGCCGCCAGTCTCGCATAGTCGCTGTCCGCTTTCCGGGTGGACCTATATGACAGAAGCAGATAAAGAAGTGAAATGTAAGGGTGAAGCTCCATCTTTTAGCAACATTGACTCGATAGTCAACTAATATATTTTCTGCTGTTGATTTTCATTATTTGCAGTGCGGAAATTAACAATATGGTGTTGCCACATTAAAGAATGTGTGAGAAATGTATGATCAATGGGTCTGACCACTGGTTCCTCCATGATCCCGGGTGACTGGAATCCCCTCCTTGACTGAAGCACTGGTCAAATGAACTCTCTGTTCTAAAGGACTGATGGAGATCGCAGAGTGCTGCGCTTCACTGTCTCCGTCAGACCCAGACTGTGGATGGAGCAGTGGTTTGCAGACATGACCCCCGCTCCATTAAACCAGAGGATTGTGGTCGCCCGATCAGTCGGAGTCTCAGCGGTCATCATATATTTGGGCCAACGCCCCTATATCAAGCTGCTGTTGTTAGATCTGTTATTTTTCTGTCTTTACTTTATCCTTTAGGTTACTTTTACATCTGCGTTGTGCGGTTCGGTTTTGAGATCCATCATAGGATCTCAAAACTGCAGCAAAACGCTTCTGTTTTCTCCCCATTCATTGTCAATGGGAAAAAAAAAAAACTGAACAAACCGGAACGGAGTGCAGCAGAATGCATAGCGTTCCGCTTTGTTGTGTTCCCATGCCACAAGCAGCATTCTTGTGTACGGCATGGGATACTGTGCAAGATGGATCCAGCGTGAAACATAAGGGCTTGTTCACATGGCCGTTGTGGTTCCGTGGCCTTATTGCGGCCTGCAATACACAGGCATTGGCCCGTGTACTCCGCATGACGGATGCGAACCCATGCCCTGGAAGCACTATGGAGTGCTTCCGTAGTGTTTCTCTCCGTGCCTCCGCACCACAAAAAAAAAAATAGAACATGTTCTTTTTTTTTTTCCAGTGCGGACGGATCACGGACCCATTCAAGCTGAATGGGTCTGGGCCGCCGCATGAATGTTGCCCGTGCATTGGAGACCACAAATTGCGGTCCCCAATGCACGGAACGAAACCACAACGGCCGTGTGAATAAGCCCTAAGTCAATGGTGCCTGATCCGTTTTTCAGACATGAAAAAAAAATGGATTCAACGCTCATTGACTTACAATGGTTTTAGGTTCCGGATACGTCTTTTTCATTTTAGAGATAATATGACCGGATCCGTTCTGAACGGATGCAGATGGTTGTATTATTGAACAGATGACGTGAAAAGTAGCCTATGATGGTGATAGTCTCAGAATGGGCTGTGAGCCACAATTATTAAAGGGGTTTTCTGGTACTTCCTCAGGATAGGTCATCCATATCAGATAGGTGGGGGTCTGACACCTGCACCCCCACTCATCGGCTGTTATGAGCAGCCGCTGGCACCAGAAGCTATACAGTGGATAGAGGCTCAGCTCCAGTTCACTTGAATGGGAGCTGAGCTGCAGTACCCCAGCATGGCCACTACACTGCGGATGGAGCCTTCTGCTTCCAGCTCACAGAACATATAAATAAAATAGGATATAGGAACATTTGTTCATTAAAATAACGACTGGCCTCCAGCCCCCCCTCCCCCCCCCCGCCCGCACTATAAGGCCTGTTTCACATGGGCGTCGGGAAACACGGTGCGTTGCGGGAAAATGCGCAATTTTTCCGCGCAAGTGCAAACTGTTTTAATGCGTTTTGCACGCGCGTGAGAAAAATCGGCATGTTTGGTACCCAGACCCGAACTTCATCACTGAAGTTTGGGTTTGGGTTCGGTGTTATGTCGAATAATAGCATTCTTTCATACAGAATGCTTAGTAAAAGTACAATTGAGGGTTAAAAATAAAAAAATTAACTCACCTTCTCCAATTGATCGCATAGGTGCTAGTGTCCTGTTCTCTCTTCAGCTGTGGGTAAAGGACCTGTGGTGATGTCACTGAGCTAATCAGACGGTCCATCACATGATCCATCACCATGGTGATGGACCATGTGACGAGCTCAGTGACATCACCACAGGTCCTTTACCCACAGCTGAAGAGAGAACAGGAGACCGGCACCTACGCGATCAATTGGAGGAGAGTTAAAAAATTTTTAACCTTCTATTGTCCTTTACTAAGCATTCTGTATTAAAGAATGCTATTATTTTCCCTTATAACCATGTTATAAAGGAAAATAATAAAGATCAGGTCCTGCCTCTTAGCAACCATGTGGGGATGCTTACGATTTTCCCGCAGCCCCATTCACTTCTATGGGGCCTGCATTGCATGAAAAAAAACGCACAATATAGAGCATGCTGCGATTTTCACACAACGCAGTAGTGATGCGTGAAAATCACCGCTCATGTGCACAGCCCCATAGAAATGACTGGGACTGGGTTCAGTGCGGGTGCAATGCGTTCACGTCACGCATTGTACCCGTGCGGAAAACTACGCCCGTGTGAAAGCGGCCTAACTGATTTAACACCTGCCGTCAACCATCGCTTTATAAGATGCACTGCCATTTCCCTCCAACTTTTTTTGGTCTTATAAAGCGAAAAATATAGTAATACAATTGGCGTTTGCAACATTGCAATTTATCGCGCGATTGCTTTGGCGATATATTGTGCAGGCCTACTTTAGTATAAAGATCAAATAAAACCAAGGTGGGTTCCCATGCTAAATATTCAGGATCATTACGAGGTGATCACTTTCGGATAGTGCAGCACTGGGTAACCTGACGTCCGCTGTGCAGCCGGAGGGCCAGAGCACCGCTGTGCAGGGACAACTATGAAGGGGATGCGGGGGTGGATATTGCCTACACTCACCTCTATGTTCCAGACGTAGGAGCTGTGGTACAGCGCCGAGTACACCTTCCCCACCTTGCGGGTGTTCCCGACATCCCAGACGTAGACGCTGTGGTCATTGTACACACAGCACAGCCACTGGTTCCCCCCGTCATACACCAGGGCGCACGTGTCGGGGTAGCTGCCGTCTCCCTGCTTGGTAAACAGGGCGCTGAAAAAAAAAAAAGGAGCAAAATATAAATGATTAAAGTGAAATCACAACTAGACGTAAATGTACGTCCCCTGGGGCCTTGTGGGGAGGTAAGTGGCCACCACTGGAATATGAGCTGTACACAAACAGGTAATGCTACACTAGACTCCGGTGATAAAGCCAGAATGGCGATCTGGCATTAAATCCCTTTATAGGGGTTATCCAGGCATTACTGTTGATGACCTATTCTCTGGATAGTTTAGCAATATCAGATCGGCGGGGGTCTGACACTTGGGAACCCTGCAAATCTGCTGTAAGAAGAGGTCCGGAGCTCTGCGAGTGCCACAGCTGATCAGCAGGGGGCCCGGTGTCAGACCCCCATCGATTAGATACTGATGACCTAACCTGAGGAATAGGTCATCAATGCTGAACTCCCAAGAAAACCCTTTAAGGTAAACGTAAAAAAAAAAAACAAAACAAAAAAAAAAAAACACACTAATCTTACCTTGCATCGAGAACCAGGGCAATGTCCACGCCCAGTTGGTGAGGTCTGGGTAGATCGGTAACATATTGGAGGTTGTGGGCCTTGAACATCCTGACGACTCCTTCCTCGCAGCCACAGAAGACAAACTCCTCAGTGACACACAGGCAGCTTGATGACGTCACCTGAATGTAACACACACCAAACCAATGAGCCGCGAGCCCCCCGTGACCAAAGACCTCCACCACCGATCCAGCACGAGCGGCGATCACTGGCGATTCTCTCACCTTCAGTTTCAGCCATTTCTCCAGGACTCTCTTCTCACTGAACTGACAGAGGACTCCGGAATACGACACGCAGTACGTGCTCCTCGCGTTCTTTCCCTTGCCGCACGCCACACCCCCAAACACGTTATTATGGAGGTCGCCCAGCAGTCCTGACCGGCCCACCAGAGGAACTATCCCGTTCACCTGGAGGGAATTATAAAGATCTAGACACGTCAAAGATGTGAACTTGCCGCAAATTTCCAAAAAGGTGCACATTTGGCGTATTTTACCATTTTTCTTAGAGCCGCCCCCTCACTGTCAAGGTGGCCGCTAAACTTTAAGAACCCATGTAATAAGTTTGGCGCTATGGACTCTATGGAATTATTTTACAATTTTATATAGTATGGCCTGTTATTTGGGGGAGGGGCACATCTTTCTCCGTCACTCTCCGACAGACTCTTACCTGAGACTGTTTCGAACTCTCCAGATACCAGAACTTGACGTGGCGATGGCCGGCGGTCACAAAGTAGCTGCTGTCCTCAGAGAAGGACACGGCGCTGACCTTGCTGGAGACTTTGTTCTTCGCCACTATGTTATTGCTCTGCGAAGTTGAGTGGCAGAGGAATAAAAATACCGAAACAAGTTTTTGGGGGTTCTCCGGGGTGTAAGCACGATGAAAAACGCCCAGGACAAGTCATCAATATCTGAACGCCAATCAGCTGCTTGAAGACTCCACGACACTCCCGCCTCTTCCTACGTCAGTGACATCACATTTATCAGTCACATGACCTCTCTGCAGTCCATTCTCATTCAAGTGAATGGGACTGGGCTGCAATAGCACGCGCAGCCACTATACAACGCACGGCGCTGTGCTTGGGAAGCTGTGAGACGTTTGCAGCGCTCAGTAGCCGTAGCCTCTTCAAAAGGCTGATTGTCGGGGGTGTCGGACCCTGCCGTTCTGATATTGAGGACCTGTCCTCAGGGTAGGTTGTCCATATTGCACTCCCGGAAACCTCCTTTAAAATATAAATAGTTGTAATACACGCACGTTATTGATTCAGCATCCTTCCCGCCATGCTGGTCCAAGCTAAACAGGCCGGGGTTAACCGCCACATGACCTGGCGTCAGAATGGATCGGGACCAGCAACAAGAACAGGTCAGAAAATCAATAACGCAGTCCCTAGACACTGGCAGGAGGATTTTGTAACACTCAATTGTCAATTATTCACATATTTCCAGGAGGAATAATATAGGAAAAGCACAATGCAGAGTTTTTAGAATAGATGTTGCAGAATTGTGATCGCATGGGGAAAGGATTTACTATAAAGGGGGTCTCCGTATAGACGTCTCCTGGATGGTACTGCCAAAGACACTGTCGCGCTTTAAACATTGGGGGTCAGGTGTACCCCGACCTTTCAGACATTTATGGTACATATTATGGATATACTATAAAGATAGGTTGGAGAACCTTTTTAAGACCGTATCCCTGATTCACAAATATGGGGTCAGTGTGGGGTCCAGTCGTTGGGATGCCAACCGATAATAAACGGAGCAGTGGTCACGCATGTCTTTACTCCGGCACCTCATTCTGGCGATTGGTGGGGTCCCAGAGGTCGGACCCCCACCGATCAGACACTTATCCCCCCTGTGGTTTTTATGGTGAGACATCCCGTTTAAAAGCAGAACCTGTTAGCTTTACCTTCCAGTCCCACACGTTGACCACCATGTCGTGCTGATAGCCCACCGAGACGACATACTTCATGTTGGGGGAGAAGCAGACGCAGGAGACGCCATACTTGTGACCGAGCATCTCGGAAACCTGGACCTTCTCAGCCACGTCCCAGACTCGCACCGCAGGTTTGTGACCGCTCTGGAAGTAAAAGACGATTACTGGGGGGGGAAGGGGGAGAGGAGAGGGGGACGTGAGAACCGAGACAAACTCCACTCACCTCTCCGCTGACTAAAAACTTCCCATCGGGGGAGAACGACAGAGCGCTCAGCTGTTTGCTATGGGGAAAGAGGACACGTGGTCAGCACCGCGACAACAGCCCTGGTACTGATAAGTACCCCAACAGTCCTGGATCAAGAAGGGCAAAACCCAAAATCCGGCCCAGGGCGGGCACAAGTATGTAATGCATTCAACTGTGTCCGCTTCCTCCTTCCAGAGGAGCCGCCAGCAGCTTAGTGCACAGGTGGGAAGAGGCCGGCACAGAGCGGTGAGCAGCCATTATCGGGGGCTAGGTGAGGCACAATACTTTATGGAAGGCCCTAAGAGGGCACAATGCTTCATGGGGGTGTCCTAAGAGGCACAATGCTTCATGGGGGTGTCCTAAGAGGGCACAATGCTTCATGGGGAGGGGTGTCCTAAGAGGGCACAATGCTTCATGGGGAGGGGCCCTAAGAGGGCACAATGCTTCATGGGGAGGGGCCCTAAGAGGGCACAATGCTTCATGGGGAGGGGCCCTAAGAGGGCACAATGCTTCATGGGGAGGGCCCTAAGAGGGCACAATGCTTCATGGGGAGGGGCCCTAAGAGGGCACAATGCTTCATGGGGAGGGGCCCTAAGAGGGCACAATGCTTCATGGGGAGGGGCCTAAGAGGGCACAATGCTTCATGGGGAGGGGCCCTAAGAGGACACAATGCTTCATGGGGAGGGGCCCTAAGAGGACACAATGCTTCATGGGGAGGGGCCCTAAGAGGACACAATACTTAAAGGGGAGGGGCCCTAAGAGGACACAATACCTCATGGGGAGGGGCCCTAAGAGGACACAATGATTCATGGGGAGGGGCCCTAAGAGGGAACAATGCTTCATGCGGAGGGGCCCTAAGAGGGCACAATACTTTATGGGGGGTCCTAAAGGTGGTAACACGCTGCATGGGGGGCACTAGCCATACTATGTCAGGGGCAGTATGGGGTCTTCATACCGTATGGGGCACTAAAAGGGCATTGCTACTAACTGAGGGGCACTGGGGGGACATTTTGTATTATCAGATAATTTGGCTCTGTGGAGGTTTACACCCGTACAACAGCCGGTCAATGACGTTTGATCTGACAACTTGTCTGAATTAAAGGAATTATCCTCTATTGTCAGGAGGGGACGGGTACCTGGACGTGTTGAAGATGTGAGACTGCTTGTCCTTCCTCGGACACAGGAGAACTATGACGCATCTGGAAGAGAATATGAGAAACCAATGAGCGACCGCGTGATTAGAAACGGCAAACGGAGGGAGGGGCGAAGTTCTGACCGGTCATATGTCACCATGGTGATGGGGTTTAGCCAGTTATAGACGACTGCCCCTCTGAAGCGGGATGTACACAGTAAACCAATGCCGGCCAAGCCCCCGGTGGGACTAGCAGACTGTGTAGATAAGAAGGTTTGGGCAGCTGCACCTCAACATGCCCGATCCTTTTGTTGTCATGGAAGAAGATAACCGGGTGTCTGGCTGCAGATTTCGCCCCATCCTAGCCTAATGTCAGATTGGCCACGGAGTCCATTGCGAATTTTTGAAGATGAACTCTGGTTGCTATGGGCAACGAGGTCACAGACAGGTCTCAGGTCCAATGAGAAATTCTAATAATGACATTCAGGTCATGGGTAAAAAAGGACTTTGAGGGGAGATTTATCAACACGTGTGTAAGGGAAAACTGGCTCAGTCGCCCACAGCAACCAATCAGATTCAACCTTTTAGTTTCTAAAGGAGCTGTGAAGAATGAAAGGTGGAATCTGATTGGTTGCTAGGGGCAACTAAGCCACTTCTACTTTACACCATTTTGATCAATCGCCCCCTTAGTCTTCCAGAAGAATATCCACCCTTTCCCGCGGAGCTACATGGACTTTTCGTATGACCGTCCAATAATTTTGAACATCTGAGCGTCTTACTAAGTGCTGACACTTTGGCTCTCAGGATATCAATCCTCAATGACGTCACGCACGGCTACCGGGAAAAAGCTAAATATAATTACCCTGCGGGATACGCAATTAACCCCGAGCTAGGGTCACACGTCAGACTGCTGCCACCGGACACCGTAATCCCCAGAACTTTCTCCAGCTCCACCTGAAAACCAATAAAATGCCATAACATAATGCAGGAGGCAGTATTATAGTAGTTATATTCTTGTACATAGGGGCAGTAGTATAGTAGTTATATTCTTGTACATAGGAGCAGTATTAGAGTAGTTATATTCTTGTACATAGGAGCAGTATTATGGTAGATATATTCTTGTACAGAGGAGCAGTATTATAGTAGTTATATTCTTGTACATAGGGGCAGTAGTATAGTAGTTATATTCTTGTACATAGGAGCAGTATTATAGTAGTTATATTCTTGTACATAGGAGCAGTATTATGGTAGATATATTCTTGTACAGAGGAGCAGTATTATAGTAGTTATATTCTTGTACATAGGGGCAGTAGTATAGTAGTTATATTCTTGTACATAGGAGCAGTATTATAGTAGTTATATTCTTGTACATAGGAGGCAGTATTATAGTAGTTATATTCTTGTACATAGAAGCAGTATTATGGTAGATATATTCTTGTACAGAGGAGCAGTATTATAGTAGTTATATTCTTGTACATAGGGGGCAGAATTATAGTAGTTATATTCCTGTACATAGGAGTAGTATTATAGTAGTTATATTCTTGTACATAGGAGCAGTATTATAGTAGTTATATTCTTGTACATAGGAGCAGTATTATAGTAGTTATATTCTTGTACAGAGGAGCAGTATTATAGTAGTTATATTCTTTGCCAATTTTCTTTTTATTCAAAGACAGAGATAAGAACATATGACAACCATAATGAAACATATCGACAGTATTGACAAATTATAGATGTTTCACACATGTAGATTTTATACAAGTAGATAACACGAAAACGGTCCCACCTCCTATGGCATCATATATAAAACTGAATCATGTACTGTTGGGATATAGGAGCACAATTTCCCACTACCACTTGGGCGGTGGGTTTTTGGTTAAGGTCAGGCTTCTCTTCCAATGAGAGACCACATGAAACCCATAGAACATAAGACACGGACACACAGAGACATGGTACACTAGGTATGGAGAGTGAGGAATTGTGGGAAATGGGGGGGAGGGAGGGAGATGAGGGTGTGGTCTTAAGCCCCTAAGGATCAGGCGAAACCACGGTATTGCCTCCAAGGTTGCCAGAAATTTCTGACGGCTGTTTCCCAGGCGGTCAGTTCTTCAAGTCTGAACAGTTGATCTGATTTGTCCAGCCATTCTTTCATGGAAGGTGGTGTGTCAAGCTTCCATTTCAGCGGGACAAGTAGTCTGGCTGCCGTCAGTAGCATCGTGGGTAAGCTCGCCCTAGCGGGTGTATAAGCTATATTGGGGCACCAAAGTAGCACCAATTTGGAATCCAGAACTAGCGGTGTTCTGAGGGAGCAAATTTTGTTGATGACAGATTCAATTTGCGACCAGAATGTGCTCATTTTTTTGCAGTTCCACCAAATGTGGGATAATGTCCCAGTCTCAGTGCCGCACCTCCAGCACGTATCTGGAACATTTGGATTCAATTTGTGGAGGAAAGATGGCGTTTTGTACCACCTAGTCGTTGATTAAAGGAGTTTTCTTGGACCAAAATGCAGCGTGAGAAGCCATGTGAATTGGCTAGTATTGCTGTTCGTTCAGGGTCAGAAAATTTAGTGGAGAGTTCCGTCTCCCAAGCAGAGATGTGGGACACAGCCGGAGGTGAGGCAGAGAGAAGGAGTTTATACATCTTCGACAAGGCTTTTGTAACGGGGAAGATGGATCCTACACGTTCTTCTAGCCACGTCGGAGAGGTGTTAGGGGACAAGGGGGAGGGACAGTTTTTTAACGTCGTTGCGAAAGCTTAACACCTGCAGGAAAGGGGCGCTTCTCACTTGCGGCAGGTCTAGGACGGACAACCAGTCTATTACTCCGCTATAGTAGTTATATTCTTGTACATAGGAGCAGTATTATAGTAGTTATATTCTTGTACATAGGAGACAGTATTATAGTAGTTATATTCTTGTACATAGGAGCAGTATTATAATAGTTATATTCTTGTACATAGGAGCAGTATTATAGTAGTTATATTCTTGTACATAGGAGCAGTATTATAATAGTTATATTCTTGTACATAGGAGACAGTATTATAGTAGTTATATTCTTGTACATAGGAGCAGTATTATAATAGTTATATTCTTGTACATAGGAGCAGTATTATAGTAGTTATATTCTTGTACATAGGAGACAGTATTATAGTAGTTATATTCTTGTATATAGGAGGCCGTATTATAGTAGTTATATTCCTGTACATAGGAGGCAGTATTATAGTAGTTATATTCCTGTACATAGGAGGCAGTATTATAGTAGTTATATTCTTGTACATAGGAGCAGTATTATAGTAGTTATATTCTTGTACATAGGAGCAGTATTATAGTAGCTATATTCTTGTACATAGGAGGTAGTATTATAGTAGTTATATTCTTGTACATAGGAGCAGTATTATAGTAGTTATATTCTTGTACATAGGAGTGTCAAGCCTTTTCATAGTTATAAACAGTTATATTGGATATTCATTGCCTTTAAGAGCATAATGAATTATATTCAATATTTTGTAAGGATTTTAATATGGTTTTCTACTAACAAGACTTCATTCAATGGAAATTGTACTTTTATAACTGTCAATTTAATCATACTGTTAGTAAGTTAGTAGATACATAACCTCCTGTGTTAATAGAGATTTCATTGTATTCTTTAACAAAATATGAATTCCTCAGCATGAGAATTATCAAGCAGTTCCTCTGAATCTGTATTATAGCGGATTTGTGTATAAGGTTCGTCCCTCAGCTCTGGGATAGTGTGTGTAATAAAGGCATGTTTAAGTTAACCCTTAATGACATTGTGCTAATAGCTTACACAATAGTGCCACCTAGGTATGAATAGGCAGTAGCAGAATTGCATTCTGGGTAATATTGTGACGTCATTATCATACGTGTACGCCCATCTGACATGATTGGAAGACCCTAACCTAGAGGGGCGTGTACATCTCATAACTTTGTGGATTATAACCCACATACAAAAGGTAGGGGGTTGGCGGGTGTCGAGAAAAAAAAAATAAAAAATAAAAAAAGAAAAAAAGAAAAGAAAAGAAACCACGTCCCTGGGAAGAATACGATTTATCAGAAAAACTCTAGAAAGCTGACTTCCCCAACTCTGCATCACTTGACCCTGGGTAATATATACTTTTGTTTGTTTGTAGTATTGAGATAATTTATTTAGCTTGATATTTAGTCAGATAGCCGCCTGGTTGCGACGTATAACGGTAGTTGCTACATCAATCTTGTCTCCGATTTTATTTAAGATGCATATAACTAAAAGGGGAGATAATACTGTATAAACTCTCTGATTAGAATATTTATTCCATAGTCCATACCAAGCTAATAAATTATTAGTTTTATTGCCATTACCTGAATTTTGGTCCTAATTGTAGCAGAGCAAAGGGTTCATATATAATGGTTTTCTTTATTGATTTTCTGTGCATATATTAATTAATGGCAGAGTTTTCATATTTTGTGAATTTTATTTGCATTTTAATTTTTGTATTTCATTTTGAAACTAAAGAGTGTTGGTAGATTTATGGTGTGTTGGTTCCATCTAGTGGCGTATTTTGGTATTACAATTTTTTTTTATATGATTATTCTCTTAAATTATCGTATAATAAAAATTATTTATATTTTTGCATAGACGCTTGTCCCTGTTTTGCTGATTGCACAAATTAGGTTCTCGATTGAGCTCTTTTGAGGCGTTGTGTCCACCTCACGGATCAATAATCTTTGATCCTAATTTTTGTATATAAGGCGATTGCTCTATATACCTGACATAACTTGGAGGTTCACTGAGATAGAGTTAACTTATTAATTATTTGTGCAAATCGTGAAACGTTCCACATCTTTCTTGGCTAATCATATTATTCATAGATCTGTATATATCTTTGTTGTAAGGAAAATGAGTGAAGCGGGTTCTGGTGAGGCCGCAGGAGGTAGTCCATCTAGCCCGGAGCAGTTAATCCATAACGTTGTTGAATATGTAAATTTGCATTTTGATTTGGATCGTGATGTGGCTGCACGGATAAGCGAGTTGCAGGCAGAAGCCAAGAGAGAATGTGTGGACACCACTTGGCACAGTCAGGAAACATCTAACTTATCTTAAAGGGGTTCTGCACTTTGTTTAAACTGATGATCTATCCTCTGGATAGATCATCAGAATCTGATCGGCAGGGGTCCGACACTCGGGACCGCCGCAGTGACGTCACAACTAGTATCAACTGGCCTGGGCGCGGCTAAGCTCTGTCAACTTCAATGGAGCTTAGCCGCCCAGGCCAATTGATACAAGTCGTGACGTCACTAAGCCGGCAGTAAACAGTGAGAAGGCCGCTGCGCTCCTGCAGCGCCGCTACCTTCAAACAGCTGATCGGCGGGGTCCCGGTGTCGAACCCCTGCCGATCAGATGCTGATGATCTATCCAGAGGCTAGATCATCAGTTTAAACAAAGTGCAGAACCCTTTAATGTGTTTAAAAATACCACCAGTAAAGACCAACACCTTTTAAAGATGTTGCCATCAACTCTGTTTGCATTATTAGAGGTCAGCACTCTCTTAGAGGGTAGGCATGCACATAGAACGAAAATGCAAGCCTACTGTATGTATCCAGTATGAAAGCAAAATTAGTATCTGCATTGGCATCGATCGAGGACTTAAAATGTGAGCTCGATCACATCCATGCTGCTTATCACAAATTAAAAGGTGAGGCCAGTGCGCCCTCAGCCCCTCCTCCTCCTCTTCTCTCATTGGTGGCCAGTGCGCCCTCAGCCCCTCCTCCTCTTCTCTCCATTGGTGGCCAGTGCGCCCTCAGCCCCTCCTCCTCTTCTCTCCATTGGTGGCCAGTGCGCCCTCAGCCCCTCCTCCTCTTCTCTCCATTGGTGGCCAGTGCGCCCTCAGCCCCTCCTCCTCTTCTCTCCATTGGTGGCCAGTGCGCCCTCAGCCCCTCCTCCTCTTCTCTCCATTGGTGGCCAGTGCCCCTCAGCCCCTCCTCCTCTTCTCTCCATTGGTGGCCAGTGCGCCTCAGCCCCTCCTCCTCTTCTCTCTATTGGCAGCGGCACAGGGGAGGGAGAGACACTGCCTCCTTCTCCACTGTGCTGCTGAGGGAACATGGCCGCACTGAGACCGGCGCGCTCATGTTCTGTGATAGCACAGTTATCAGTATATCGGCCTGGTTAGGGGCAGATACCGATAACTGTGCAAATGATGAATATCGGCCGATAATCGGTCGACCCCTACCCCCTACTTCACCTAGAAGTTAGTCACCCACTTCTAACAAGGACACTCCACAAGACAAAACTGTGTGCAAAACAAACAAATGTGATTACTAATCCTACTTTGCCTTACAGCATTTCTGACCCTAAAATTGAAGCTGAGGAGGAGATGTCCAACATGGTGTCTATCTTGCAGTCCAACCATGAAGATTCATGCACTAATGTGTCTTCTCCAGAAAGTGATCCTATCATCTCAGCATCCATTTGTGAGCGGTGATGTAATCTAGTTCTCCCCGAAGGTGGGGGCTGCTGCCGCGGGCAGCAGGAATGTGAAGGGTTCACCAGAGATCGCATTGCTGCAAAAGGATCAAGTCCTTAAAAAGCATCAGATGAGTAAACACCCTAATTTCTTATGTGATTTACTTCAGGTTAAAGGCTGATATTTGGTTGATTCTTATGTCTAAGAAACTTATCGGGCCGGTCAGGGGTCTACTCGACACAGGATCATAAGCCACTATATTGTCATACAGTTATTTTGAATAGGTTTTAGATGTGACAGCAAAGAGGCAGAGATAGAAATCGTTCGATGGCTCTGATAAGTGTGGGCGGAGATGCTTTGCAGGTAAAAGGTACAGCATGGTTCAAATTTAAAATTGGCAAGAAGATAATTAGACATCCAACACTGATCGTGGACCTTCCCTATGATCGGCTGATCATTGGGATTGACCTCCTGTAAAGGTTAAGTTACATAGTGGACTTCATTAATGAAGCTGTATGGACTCAGGTGAAGGCACCCATTGCCTATAAGTACTCTCGCAATGCACAACCCCAACGTAGTTGTCATATGATTGAGGGAAGGCTTAACTCTGTTGAAGTTCGTTTTAGGAACAATCAAATGCCGGATGTCACGGCCCGAGGAAGCTGTCAATGGTGCCGCTCAAACCATAACCATCCAGAAGGACAGAATTGAAAAGGTAACCTTGGATGGGGATGCGTTAACCATTTCTCTTAAAGGGGAAGTTACGAAGTTGCGGACCTGACCAAGCATACTCAATCAATGGTACGGATTGAAAAGGTCAATGATAACTTATTGATTCCCATACAAGTGAACAATATAGCCATAGAAATACGCCAAGTTAGATCTGAAATCCGAAGCCAGTTACATAAGCCTAAGTCTCTTGAAACAGGTCATTAATCCTAAAATGATTAAAGTTTCTTCTCCAAAAGGACCATCGGGTTCATGATCTGGATGGAGATTCACAGAGTCATAATGTGATTGCAAGATGTCTATTGTCTATTTCCATAGGAGACAAGACTAAAGAACATTTATTCATCGTGCTGAATGAACCACGATACCAGATGTCTCTAGGTAATGACCTTCTACACCGATTTGCTGTACAGATTGATCTGGTCAACAATATCCTATGGGCCAGATTAGCTGGAGACCCAGAGGGGTTCCAGAATAAAGAGCAAGCCTTGAAATGGGGACAACAGATGCGCTATGCCGTGAGTATTATGGTTGCTAATGAGGTTAAAATCCCTGAAGAATGCAAACCATTTCTTCTTCCCATTCAAGTAAAGGGACAAAACTGAAGAATGCAGATTCTTTGATCTGTTTGTCCAACCGGATGCAGCAACTCGGCCTAAATGTAAAGCCCACTCCTATGATAAACAACCATTAGAATCCACTGCATATGGTAGTTCATAATATGGCTCCCCATAGTTTATCCTTACAAAAGGGCACCATATTTGGTCTAGCTATGGATTCCAAAATTATGTCATTGGACTTATTCCTGATGAATACCTAACAGAACAACAGGTAGTGGAACAACGTTTTTCCTCAACACCTGAGGGGTTATTCAATATCCACTCTGTTTATCCTTTCAGTTCAGAAGCAGGTACATGCCACATTGAAGAATCATCATTGGTTTTCAACCATGAGATTGATGAGAAGGAATACGAGTCATGCCGACAAGGAAAGGATAAGTTTCGTGATACTCGAAACTATTTAACTAGTGAGATTGAAGAAGCTTATGAGTTAAGTCAGCCTGAAACATTGCAAGAATCCAGACAGATCCCAATGCACCCCCCCCTTCATGTCAAACAATACAGACTTCCGCTGGCGGCTTACGAGTCACTACCGGATATTGTCAAAAACTTGAAGAGGGGCATCATCCGTCCGGTAAACAGCTCGTTCAACCATCCTATACTTGGGATTCTTAAATCCAATGGTCAATTTCGTCTCTGTTTGGACCTAAGGCAGTTAAACAAACGTGTATACATGTCCGGATGGCCCATGCCATATATATTGACCAGAGTTCGGCGCAAATATAGGGATCCAAAATTTTCTCCGCTCGGGATTGTGCACAAGGATATTGGACGATTAAGGGGGACGAGAGGGATCAATACAAACTGGCTTTTACTTTTGGCAAGAAACGATATGCCTGGACCCGATAACCCTTCGGGTACATAAATGCGGGCCATGAATTTGCTGTGTTCATGCATAAGGCGATGCCTGATGCCACTGAACGAGGAACCTTATCCTATGTGGATGACATCCTGATCAAAAGCACGACTTTTGAGGAACACATTGTGGAACTGAGGCATGTACTAACCTAACTGAAAAAAGCTGGTGTTAAACTTTCTTTTCAGAAGGCTCAATGGTGTCATACCAAGGTGATTTCCTAGGTCACAAAATCACTGCTGATGGAATCAACCCACAGAAGAAGACGGTGGAGGCAGTGATCAATACGAAGTCACCTACAAACGTCAAGGAGTTGAGATCCTTCCTGGATATGATGAACTATTCACGTAAGTTTATAGATAACTATGCCGAGATCACAAAACCTCAAGCTGTGAATGAGCTCAAGGCCAGACTTATCCAAGCTCCATGCCTTGCCTATCCCGAAGGTGTGAAACCTCTCTTCATTGAAACAGGCTTTACCAATAAAAGCGTGAGTGCAGTCCTCTTCCAGAAACAAGAAAACCTGAACAAAATCATCGCCTATGCCAGCAAGTCATCACCGGCTGAGGTAAAATTCAGTGACTGTGAAAAAGCATTACTGTTCAAGGCGAGTTTTATCCAAGGCGAAAAATTATTGTGGAAACTGCACACCAACCACTGCAATACTCACAAAGTAATAGAATCAAGGATGGAAATCTATCAAACAGCAGGATAACCGCCTGGACGATGTCCTTAATGGGATGGCCACTGGAAATCAGGTACAAACAAAATAAGAATCCAGTTGCTCAAGGATTAGCTGAACTTGACGATTGTTCCAATACAGGACATAAAGGTTAGTCACCAGAAAATGATTTCTTGGAAGAACAATCTTTAAGAAGAGGAGGATTGAAAATCATTACCATGTGTATATGCAGACGGCTGTTCTTTCTATACCGATAAAGGATCTGAACGTACACTGGTTGCAGGTATCGGAATCTTGTGGAATAATATATTCCCCAATGTGTCCGTCAGATACCAGAGTGGTTCCAAAAGTAGCCAGATCGCTGAGCTTACTGCTGTGTATAAAGCCGTACAAATGGCTATCGAATCTGATAAAGAGTTTGTTATAATTAAAGATTCCAGTTATATCCGCAACAGCTTTATGGAGTACTTTCCTGGATGGAAAAGGTCCAACATGGTAAGGAGCAACAACAAGCCTGTCAAACATGATAAAATGTTTTGTAGGATCGACGAGATGGTTACCACCCACGGTCTCACCATTTACTGTAAAAAGGTAAGAGGTCACTCAAAATATCCAGGTATGGATAAGGAAGGGAATGATTTTGCAGATTCCCTTGCCAAACGAGGCGCCATTAATGGAGAAGTCTTGGACGTTGATGACCTCATGGGAACTGTCCAAGTGGATGCAATGAAAGAATGCAGGCCGAAACAGAAGCCGAGGCCAATGTGGTACAATGGAGCCAAGATTCCCCTAGTGAGGATCTCATTGCAAGTCAAAAGTGGGATCCAATTATTAGTATCTTTTACAAACACATTGAAGATCCACAAAACTGTCCCATAACTATGGAAGACTGTGTAGGACAGGGATGGGCAAACTCAGCCCTCCAGCTGTGGCAAAACTACAACTCCCAGTATGCAAAGACTGCTTATAGCCATCAGCCTACAGCAGGGCATGGTGGGAATTGTAGTTTTACAACAGGTGGAGGGCCAAGTTTGCCCATCCCTGGTAGTAGGAAAAGAAGAGTTACAGATTTTGATGAAGGGTAAGTCCCAATTCTCGTTACAGAAGGATTGAAGATAAGAACCTCGAAGAATGGTATCACACAATGGGTAGTACCCGAGGCATTCCGAGGTTTGATGTTGCAACACGCCCATGATGCCCCAACGGCTGGTCATAGAGGTGAGAAGTTAATGTAGGACTTATTATGGGATTATGCATATTGGCCTCATAAATTGCAAGACGTTGTACATATTGTCAAGGGTGTTTAATCTGTCCTCAATTCCAACCACAAGCACCTAACTCATCGAGCACCGCTGATGAAAAGGGGATGTCCATGCCATGGTCAGACATCCAAATTAATTTTATTGGACCAGTAACAACTTCATCAAAAGGCAACAGATACATGAAAACCGTGACTTGTTTATTCAGGAAATGGGTGGAATGTTTGCCTTGCAGAACATGCAGTTCAAGTATGTGCGCATCTCTACTCATTAACCACGTATTTTCCAAGTTTTGTCTTACCGAACGCATCGAATCCGATCGTGGAAGTTATTTCACTAGTGAGGTGATGACGAAGATGTGGGAGATATTGGGAGTAAAAGAAAGCTACATATAGCTTATCAGCCAGCCTCTATTCGTGGAGTAAAACGTTACAACCAAACCATTGTCAACATTTTAAAGAAATTTTTCAATAAATCCGGTAAGGATCGGGATTTGAAGTTGCCTTTGGTTCTCTTGGCCATCAGGGCCACCCCAAGCGCAGCAACCAAACTTTCTCCCTTCGAGATGATCAAGGGCAGGAAGATGGTGTTACCCCAGCATTTACTCTACCGGACAACAGACTACAATTTGATAAATGCTTCAACAGCTCATTAGTATATGGAGAATCTACGCTAAAACCTTCAGCATGCTTTCACGTTTGCCAATAAGAATCCGTAGAAAGCAGCAGTGAGTGCCAAAACCTACTATGATCTGAAGAGTACTCAAAAAGAATATCAGATTTCCGATCAGGTTTACCTCTACAACTATGCCTGGGATCAGGTGAAGGAAAGGAAATGCCTCCCTTTCTGGAGGGGACCATATGTCGTCATTGACAAATTGTCACCTGTGGTCTACGAGATCAAAATTCCAAAGGGGGATAGATTTATAGAAAAATGGGTACATATTAATCAATCACGCGTTTATCATCATAGATCACGACTTCGTGAGATTAAAGGATTTCCAGCTGATAAGTAAAGAGATATCAAGGTTCCAGCTAAAGAAGGAAACCCAGGATCAGTATTGTACAAACAAATGAGTGCACTAACCCAGTGTTTCCCAACCAGTGTGCCTCCAGCTGTTGCAAAACTACAACTCCCAGCATGCCCTCACAGCCAAAGGAGGCACACTGGTTGGGAAACACTGCAACAACCAATCTTCATGTATTTTCTCTTTAACTATCTCGACTCACTTCTGAACCAAAAACTTGCTCTGTTCAACAAAGAAAATTTTGCCAAATTGAAGATATATGGTAGTATAATTTCTTTTTACAGAATTGATAATATTGCTAAGACACATGTGCTCATATTTGTCATACAATGTATTACAGGCACAAGATGGCGTCAAAGATCGTCGCTGTTATCTATGTCGTCCTAATCTTGGGGAAGGAGTTTGGCGCTGAGCCGATCGCTGTACCAGGTCCTTCATCTGGGATCATGCTGCAGGATACCACGGGGTCCCTCTTGACGAATCCGCGAGTCTTCATTGAAAGGAAATTTAACGTGTCCGAGATTCTATCTTGGGAAATAAAATTGTGGTATCGAGTACACGTCGGTTATTCACAAGAGAGGATTACACAGATCCTGGAACAGACAAGGAAGACTCTGACCAGAGAACAGTTTTCAACGAGTCGACGACCAAAGCGGTTTATTTCTGCAATTGCAGCTGCAATAATCTTTGGCGTAGTGGGCACTGTCGTTGCCTCCAGCGTATCAGCTGCTAATTCCATCTCTATTAAGACATTGGAACTTGAAATTGGTTCTCTTAAAGGAACCTGATGCATAGTCATGCAAAGATGGAAAATCATAAGCAACATCTATCGGACTTATATTCCGCAGTGGAGGATACTGTCGTTACTAACTTACATTCAGAGTTATTGACCCAATCAATAAATCTTCCCAAGAATAAAGAACAGATTAAACAAGAACTTATATTCCTAAAGGGGTGTATTCAGAAAGACTTTAGCAAAGCTCTGGTTGGAACATTACAAACCGAGTCTGCGCACCTCGATTCTAGAAGAATCCGTATGAAAAGCCCTTTTGACATTCCAATGTAATCCAGTTTATCCCATAGATCACATTGTAATGAAGAAGGATACATGTCATGCCTTATCATAGTTAACCCCTTAAGGACACGGCCCTATTTCACCTTAGGACCAGGCCATTTTTTCAAAATCTGACTAGTGTCACTTTATGTGTGAATAACTTTAAAACGCTTTTACTTATCCAAGCCATTCTGAGATTGTTTTTCGTCACATATTGTATTTAATGACAGTGGCAAAATAAAGTCGAAAAATTTCATTTTTATTTATAAAAAATACCAAATTTACTAAAAATTTTGAAAAATTTGCAATTTTCCAAGTTTCAATTTCTCTACTTCTATAATACATAGTAATACTGCCAAAAAAGTTATTGATTTACATTCCCCATATGTCTACTTCATGTATCGATCATTTTGGGAATGCCATTTCATTTTTGGGGACGTTACAAGGCTTAGAAGTTTAGAAGCAAATCTTGACATTTTTCAGAAATTTTCAAAACCCACTTTTAGGGACCAGTTCAGGTCTGAAGTCACTTTGTGAGGCTTACATAATAGAAACCACCCAAAAATGACCCCATTCTAGAAACTACACCCCTGAAGGTACTCAAAACTGATTTTACAAACGTCATTAACCCTTTAGGTTTTCCACAAGAGTTAATGGCAAATAAAGATAAAATTTCTGAATTTCGATTTTTTGGAAAATTTTCCATTTTAATCCATTTTTTCCAGTAACAAAGCAAGGGTTAACAGCCAAACAAAACTCAATATTTATTGCCCCGATTCTGTAGTTTGCAGAAACACCCCATATGTGGTCGTAAACTGCTGTATGGCCAAACGGCAGAGCGTAGAAGGAAGGGAACGCCATATGGTTTTTGGAAGGCAGATTTTGCTGGACTGGATTTTTGACACCATGTCCCATTTGAAGCCCCCCGATGCACCCGTAGAGTAGAATCTCCATAAAAGTGACTCCATCTAAGAAACTACACCACTCAAGGTATTCAAAACCAGTTTTACAAACTTTATTAAACCTTTAGGTGTTTCACAAGAGTTATTGGCAAATGGAGATGAAATTTCTGAATTTCAATTTTTTGTTACCTTGCCTCAAAAAAGTGTAATATAGAGAAACCAAAAATCATATTTACCCTAAAATAGTACCAACAAAACTGACACCTAATCCCGTAGTTTCCAAAATGGGGTCACTTTTTGGAGTTTCTACTGTAGGGGTGCATCAGGGGGCTTCAAATGGGACATAGTCTCAAAAAACCAGTCCAGCAAAATCCGCCTTCCAAAAACCATATGGCGTTCCCTTCCTTCTACACCCTGCCGTTTGGCCATACAGCAGTTTACAACCACATATGGGGTGTTTCTGCAAACTACAGAATCAGGGCAATAAATATTGAGTTTTGTTTGGCTGTTAACCCTTGCTTTGTTACTGGAAAAATGGATTAAAATGAATAATTTGCAAAAAATAGCTGTTTTGGGACAGTTTTGTATTTTTTGTTATTTACATCGTTGAACTGACAGGTTAGATCGTGTGCTATTTCTATAGAGCAGGTTGTTACGGACGCGACAATACCAAATATGACTACTTTTTGGGGTTTTTTGTTTCAGTTTTACATAATAAAGCATTTTTAAAAAAATGATTTTTAGTGTCTCCACATTCTGAAAGCCATAGTTTTTTTTTTTTTTTGCGATTGTCCTATGTAGGGGCTCATTTTTGCGGGATGAGATGTCAGTTTGAATAGTACTATCTTGGGGTGCATATGACTTTTTGATCACTTGCTATTACACTTTTTGTGATGTAAGGTGACAAAAAATTACTTTTTTACAACGTTTTTATTTTTTATGTTTACAGCGTTCACCTGAGGGGTTAGGTCATGTTATATTTTTATAGAGCAGGTCGTTACTGAACGCGACGATACCCAATATGTATACTTTTTTATTTATTTTGGTTTTACACAATAATATCCTTTTGAAACAAAAAAAAACATGTTTTAGTGTCTCCATAGTCTGAGAGCCATATTTTTTTCAGTTTTTAGGCGATCGTCTCAGGTTGGGTATAATTTTTGTGGGATGAGGTGGCGGTTAGATTGGCACTATTTGGGGGTCATATGACTTTTTGATCGCTTGCTATTACACTTTTTGTGATGTAAGGTGACAAAAAATGGCTTTTTGACAAAGTTTTTTTTTTTTTACAGTGTTTACTTGAGGGGTTAGGTCATGTGATATTTTTATAGAGCAGATTCTTACGGACGTGGAGATACCCAATATGTCTACTTTTTTACATTTTTTACATTTAACACTAAAAGCATTTTTGAAACAAAAAAATCATGTTTTAGTCTGAGAGGCATAGTTTTTTTATTTTTGGGCAATTGTTTTATGAAGGGGCTCATTTTTTGCGGGATGAGATGGCGGTTAGATTGGTACTATTTTGGGAGGCATATGCCTTTTTGATCGCTTTGTATTACACTTTTAGTGATGTAAGGTGCCCAAAATGGCGTTCACCTGAGGGGTTCAGTCATGTGATATTTTTATAGAGCTGTTTTTTACGGACGCGCGATAACTAATATGTGTAGTGTATTTTATTTTTTACTTTTTATTCAGTGATTTGTGTTTTACTTTTTTTCACTTTTTACATTTTTTTGGACCCAGACCCACTTGGTTCTTGTAGATCCAGTGGATCTGGTGTCTATATAATACAGTACAGTACACTATATAGTGTACTGCACTGTATTTTTACTTTTCACAGTCTGGTCAGACTTCTGCCTTTAGCAGGTCTGACCAGAGTTACTATACCATGGCAAGCAGGACGCTTCTGAAAGCGTCCTGCTGCCATAGTGGCTCATCACCCACTGCCATTAGAGAGCAGTGGGTGATGGATGGGGAGGAGGGAGCTCCCTCTGCGATCCCATCCTGGGGGGCTGCATAGGCACAGCAGCCCCCGATGGGAGAGGGAGGAGCTCCCTCCCTGTTAACACCTTCCATACCGCGGTCCGTCCGGACCGCGGTAAGGAAGGGGTTAAACGGCTGGCATCTGCAGCACAGATGCCAGCCGTTTTTCTATCAGAGTGCCAGCAATGTGCTGGCTCTCTGATAGAACCACTAGACACCAGGGAATTATTACAAGGGAGGCGGGCGGGGGATCGCTATTGCGATCCCGCCTGCCGCACTGCCCGCCTCCCGCACCGCCTCCCGCCCCTGCAACCACCCCCCCTGCACCCCCGCCGCCATAACAAGATTGGGGGCTGCAGGGGGGGTTAAAATAAAGATCTTTGCCGCAATTAACTCTCTGATCCCCGCGGTCTGATCAGAGATAGCTAAAATCGCAGGTCTGAATTGACCTGCGGTTTGCAGCGATCGCCGATACGGGGGGGTCACATGACCGCCCTCGGCATTAGAACATGGTTCCTGCTGATCTACATCAGCAGGAACCATGTTGCTACCACGCCCACATCGGGTGCAGTAGCAGTTTAAACACAGGGCGTACATGTACGCCCTGTGTCCTTAAGGACTCGGACATTAGGGCGTACCTGTACGCCCTGTGTCCTTAAGAGGTTAAAAACAGTTAGATTGGATATTCATTGCCTTTAAGAGCATAATGAAGTATGTTCAATATTTTATAAGGATTTTAATATGGTTTTGCCATAACATAATGCAGGAGGCAGTATTATAGTAGTAGTTATATTCTTGTACATATGAGGCAGTATTATGTACAGGAATATAACTACTATAATACTACTTCCTATGTACAAGAATATAACTACCATACGAGCAGTATTATAGTAGCCATATTCTTGTACATAGGAGCTAGGCCTGCACAATATATCGCGAAAGCAATCGCAATTAATCGCCATATCGCAATCTGCTGACCCAAAAATGCTGCAATTATATTACAGTACATTTTGCTTTATAAAACACACTTTTTCCCCCAAAAGTGGGGGAATAGCAGTGCGTCTTATAAAGCGATGGTTGACTTTCTACGTGACACTGACACTGTATCTCCGGCCGCTATGCTGCACAGCGGCCAGCGATACATCAGTTACAGTGCGGGGAGGGAGGAGCGGCTGGAGGAAAGTCGCTATTTTAATGAACACATGTTCTTCTATTCTATTTTATTTATCTGTTCTGTGCAGGGATATTAGGAAAATGGCAAGTTTTGTATTTTGTACTTTTGCAGTAATGCAAATATGTATTTTATTTTGAAAAACACTGCGCATTTCAGTTCTTGAGTTCAGCATAACTACATTTCACCTTATTAGTCATCTGTGTGCGCTCTTACCTTGAAAATGGAAGCAGATAGACCTCTAGCACAATTCCCTTAAAATATCGCATCGCATATCGTTATCGCAATTTTTAGGGCCCTAATCGCAATCGCACAAAATTCCCATATCGTGCAGCCCTAATAGGAGCAGTATTATAGTAGTTATATTCTTGTACATAGGAGCAGTATTATAGTAGTTATATTCTTGTACATAGGGGGCAGTATTATAGTAGTTATATTCCTGTACATAGGAGCAGTATTATAGTAGTTATATTCTTGTACATAGGAGCAGTATTATAGTAGTTATATTCTTGTACATAGGAGCAGTATTATAGTAGTTATATTCTTGTACATAGGGGGCAGTATTATAGTAGTTATATTCCTGTACATAGGGGGCAGTATTATAGTAGTTATATTCCTGTACATAGGGGGCAGTATTATAGTAGTTATATTCCTGTACATAGGAGCAGTATTATAGTAGTTATATTCCTGTACATAGGAGCAGTATTATAGTAGTTATATTCTTGTACATAGGGGGCAGTATTATAGTAGTTATATTCTTGTACATAGGAGCAGTATTATAGTAGTTATATTCTTGTACATAGGAGCAGTATTATAGTAGTTATATTCTTGTATATAGGAGCAGTATTATAGTAGATATATTCTTGTACATAGGAGCAGTATTATGGTAGTTATATTCTTGTACATAGGAGCAGTATTATAGTAGTTATATTCTTGTATATAGGAGCAGTATTATAGTAGATATATTCTTGTATATAGGAGCGGTATTATAGTAGTTATATTCTTGTACATAGGGGGCAGTATTATAGTAGTAATAGTACATAGGGGGCAGTATTATAGTAGTAATAGTACATAAGGGGCAGTATTATAGTAGTAATAGTACATAAGGGGCAGTATTATAGTAGTAATAGTACATAGGGGCAGTATTATAGTAGTAATAGTACATAAGGGGCAGTATTATAGTAGTAATAGTACATCTGTCCCTCCTCCTGGTATCAGATAACACACAGTCCATTACATGAAGCGCCTGGTCTCACTGACCTGTCTGGTCCCCTTCCCGTTGCACGCCGTTCCCATGATCCCTCTGGATGACCGGCGCCGCCCCGGTGGAGAGCCTGAAGGCAGGAGACCGGACTGTGGCCGCTGGGAGACGCTGCACGCCTCCGTCATCCCCCGTTCGAAACTGCCGCTAATCCCGACATCAACTGCCAGCTCGTTGATTGGATAAAGAAAAAACATAAGGGGAGGAGTTATGTCATTTCATTCCTGTCTTGTATTCCACGACCTAGATAATTTATTGGTTAAAAGACGGGCCCGAAGACCTGTCACTCAGAATATCTCTGTAGTGATTTGATAGCACACGGGAGGGGGCGGTGCTTATGTCTATACACACCGGACTGATGCTTTCATTGGTCTTCCTCGTTCTCTTCTCTGATTGGCCACTTCTTCAGTCACATTAACTACAATTCCCTCCTACAGCCTTTGCTGCTAAGGTCACATGACACGGAAATAACCAATCGAAACAGAGCCCGTTGGTAAGGCAGGTAAGCCCTGGCATTGTGTGTGTTGATCCTGTCACTGACAGTTAGATACCCCGTCCTATATGTTGCTGAGCGCTGGTCGCGGTGGACTACAGGCCCCAGCATGCTCTGTGCTCCCGTAACCTGCAGCGCTACCTATAACGTGCACGTTTGGAGCTTTCCCTGGAGGGCAGGTGACCCCCGCTGCTCCCGGTCACGCGGGGCTCACGGGCTGGTTGGGGAGAGCGGCGAATTTAATGCGTTTTGATGCAAACTAGACTTCGCGCGGCGGCAGCCAATCAGAGACTTGCTTTCACGGCGCTGATTGCATGTTCTGGATGTAAGCTGATCGCTGATTGGCTGTCGACGCTCAGTGGCCATTTTGCAGTGCTGTGCAGTGTAGGTCCCTGGCACTGGATGCAGTGGTTTCGTTTTCCCCCTCAGCCCTCACCTCCTACCCTGGGGCCTCATTTTCAGCCATGATGAAAGCTTTTAGTGACTTCTTGTTACCTTAAAATCCTAAATATCCTTCATCGACAACGTCGTCACGTTTTCTGCGCTATCCGCAGTCGCTAAAGATTTTAGGCGCCAACAAGGTTTTTCGGTGCCCCGCTGACAAAACAAAGTCCTTTTTAGAAGTGCTGTACAATGTTTTTCTCAGTTTTCAAGATGTCTGCTTGCTGTCTGTGAACTGCGTACATCTAGAGGCTGAAAAGTGCCACCGACCTGGAAAGATCTATATCCGAAATCCATGAGTGTGACAAATCCGTGGTTGCAGGAACGGTGACGTGATTTTATGGTAGAATTTTCTTCTGTGCGAATGTTTCACAGTTGATGGTTTGTTACAGTTGCGTCCAGTCTATATAATCAGAAATCTATCTGCAGGTTGTTTACCTGGCAGAGGGATGAATAGACTTGATAGAATTGTAACAAACTTCAGCTGTGAGAAGTATCCGGACGTCATGAGTTGAGCCTGGATTCTGCGCCAAAAAGCAGACTCAGTCTTCACCCCATTCACACGCACTGGACGATTTTCACGCAGATTTTTCTATTTTCGTATTTCTGTCCCTTTTTTTTTTTTTTTTTGGACGGAAAATTCAAGAATTGGCCGCACTGGATGGACCGGTGGCCGTGTAAGCTGATGTGACGTCCCCCGCGGGCGAAATCGGATATCTGCTGCAAAATAATAAATCTTAGATGGACGCAGCCTAAAGCCATGTTCACACAGCCAGGTTTCCACATGGATTTCAGCGCTTATTCAATCTGCCGTACCGGAGATTTTTCGATGCAGATTCTCAAACCGTAACAAGAAAGGACATGTCTTCTCCTGCCGCAGTTTTCTTGCAGGAACCACGATGGGTGCGCACAGCGGATCAGACCCATTAAAGGGGGTGGGTGCCTCCCTCCAGAAAATGGCATTTATCATGTAGAGAAAGTTAATACCAGGCACTTACTAATGTATTGTGATTCTCCATATTGCCTCCTCTGCTGTCTGGATTCATTTTTCCATCACATTATACACTACTCGTTTCCATGGTTACGACCACCCTGCAATCCAATAGTGATGGTCGTGCTGTAAACTATAGGAAAAAGCATCAGCCTCTCTGGTGGCCCGGACCGGGGGAGCATACGTAGGCACGCATGCATATCACCTCCCGGCCGCCTCGTATCTATGCTGCCGCGGTGGTCGTAACCATGGAAACGAGCTGTGTATAATGTGATGGAAAAATAAAACGACCGTGTGCATGAGGTCTAAGGCTACATGCACATGACTGTATGTGTTTTGCAGTCCGCAAAAAAATACGGATGACGTTCCGTATTGCATCCGTGTTTTTTTTTTGCAGATCCATTGTAATAATGCTGTCCTTGTCTGCAAAACGGGCAAGAATAGGACATGCTCTATTTTTTTTTGTTGTTGTGGGGCTACGGAACGGAATATACGGATGCGGATAGCACACGGTGTGCTGTCAGCATTTTTTGCGTACCCGTTAAAATGAATGGGTCCGCATCCTATCCGCAAAAAAAAAAAACAGAGCGGACAGGGCAACAAAATACGTTTGTGTGCATGAGGCCTAAAAGTCACAAAATCTGCATGAAAAATCTACAGCAAATCTGCCACATCTGACCCGAGGCCCAAGGGTTGCCCGGTTCCTAGATATTGATGCGCTATATCAGATCGGAGGGGGGCTGATACCAGTACTGACACCGATCCGGCAGCCGCTGGAAGCGGGACGTTCCGTACGTTGGGTAGCGAACAAAATAAATAAATAGCGGCCGTGTCAGGTTACATTGATTTCAATGGGTTCTGATCTGCAGTTACCTGGAACGGCCACTACAGTTTCAACGGCGCTGTTCTGGAGACTGTAGGGAACAGCTGATCGGTGGGGGTGACGAGTGTCGGACCCCCACCAATCTGATATCGATGACATGTACAGAGGAGCGGGCATGACTACGTGGACCCTTTAAAGGGGTTGTCTGACTAGGCAAATGAAAGAACTTTACAATTCAATTACTGCATCTCCAGTGGCTTCTTTCTCAGATTTCACTGAGTGTCACATGACCTGTGATGTCAGCTTCTCTCCCTGCTCTGATGATGTTTTGTGCACAAGCCTGAGAGAGAGCAGATCTGTATCTCTAGATGTCACTGTGCTGGCCACGCCTCCCTGCACGCTGCTGTCTGCCCTCTCCCTGGATTCTTGAGGAAAAACATTAACCCCTTCAGCTGCACAGACTCAGGGCTGAAGGCTTTACAGAGTAGCTGCAGGCAACGAGGAGGCAAATGCTGGTCACGGGAGCTGAGAGGAGTTCTGCAGAGCATTGCACAAGAACAGGTAGGGGGAAGATCTTGTGTATATCAGCTGTGTCTTTGTACAGCTGGGACTTGTAGTCCTACACATACAACATGCTGCTGAGTAACCCAGCAGGCAGACATGTCACTCAGGGCAGCACTTGTATTCACTCTCTTTGCAGAGCCGGGGAGGGGCAGAGATTGTTGTTACTGCAGGTAAACAAAGGCCCAAAGAAACCAGGGAAATGAGGAAATATATATAGGTTTTTATTTTTTTTGCCTATTTTAGTTACACATTGCTGCCCATCAGATTTACAGTGCTATATTATTATTTTTTTCATAACTCGGACAACCCCTTTAACATGTATACCGATGGCCAAGTGTGTATGTCTGTGGTGGAGATAAGCGGCTACAGTGCAATATGGTGCCGCTTATCCAGTAAGGAACTGATCCTGTTGGAATCCATCGGGTCTGATCCTCGTTTCTTGGGTGGTTGCCCCCATATACAATGTGTAGTTTCCTCAGAAACTTGGCACTGTGAATGTCCAGCTCTGGATACATATAAAGCGGTGCGCCGCGTGTTCACACTACTCTTCTGTATCGCTCTCTCCTCAGTAGCCATGCTGGATCACATTGCATCCTCCGTGAAGAACATGGCCATCTCCAAGGAGAAGATATCGGAGAAGATCCTCAATCATGCCCTTGAGATCATCTACCTGGTGACGGGAGAGGTGAGAACTGCTCTTCAGTTACAGCAAATGTCGGATCAGAAATCCTATATAAAACACCACTTATAGTAGTAACTACCTGGCACGCAGCATTTTGACTCCATTCCACGAGGCCACTGCTATAACTGGTGACTACGTTTCCTGTTGGAGGCTGAGCTAGTATAAAATCTACCTCCAGTCCGAAGATATCTGCTGCGTCTCTTCTTTTTATTACTGGCTGCTATGTATATTTACAAGCTCACCCAAAAGTCAGTATTAAAGGGATATCCTGGTCATGCCATCTCCACTGGATATTAGATCGGTAGGGGGTCTTATTGCTGGGACCCCCCACTGAACAGGGGCCCGGTACACCGTGGAGCCCCCTGGAATGAATAGAGTAGTCAGGCAGACCGGTCATTTCTAGGGGAATTCTGGAGGTAGCGGAGCGCTGTACTCGGCTATCTCAGGAACTACTGTCATGGAAATGAATGGGCATGTGCGCTGCCGCCTCAATCAGCCCCGCCATCCAGTCTAGGGGGCTTCACGGGGTATAGGGCCCCAGTTCTCATAATCGGTGGTGGTCCCTGCAGTAGGATCTAAAAGTTATCCCCAGGTATGTCCTTGCATGCTCAACTTCCAGGAGTTGCGTCTTTGGCATGAAAAGGGTTAACCCACCAGTTTTGGGGGGGGGGGGGAGATGATCAGATAATTAAAATGAAGCTGAATAAAGTTGAAGCTGGGAGGTCTACGGATCGTGGGGATGATGCTCATCTGTACACAGCAGACAGTTTGTTCGAGCAGAGCTGCACTGTAAAGCATAGAGGAAGGTAAGTGCAGCTGGGAAAGCCAGAAATTGCATTTTAAATTACCACAGGAGACAATGCAGCTAAACAGGAGTGATAGTGGTCATGATGGTGTCCTAACGGAGCAGAGCTATAAATGAGTGGCACATGCACACAAACGTATTTTTTTTTTCCGTATCCGTTCTGTTTTTTTGTTTTTTCTTGCGGATATGATGCGGGCCTATTCATTTCAATGGGTCCGCAAAAAATGCTGACAGCACACCGTGTACTATCCGCATCCATATGTCCGTTCCGTAGCCCCGCAAAAAGTAGAGCATGTCCTATTCTTGTCCGTTTTGGGGACGAGGATAGGCATTATTACAATGGATCTGCAAAAAAAAAAACATATGCCATACGGACGTTATCAGTGTTTTTTTTTTTTTTTTCGGATCCACAATCTGCGGACCGCAAATCACATACGCTCGTGTGCATGTAGCCTAAGGGTACTTTCACACTAGCGTTTTGGATTCCGTCTGTGAGATCCGTTTCAGGGCTCTCACAAACGGTCCAGAACGGATCAGTTAAGCCCCAATGCATTCTGGATGGATAAGGATCCGTTCAGACTGCATCAGTTCGGCTCCGTTCCGCTTCTATTCTGTTTTGGAGGCGGACACCAAAACGCAGCATGCAGCATTTTGGTGTCCGTCTGAAGAGGCGGAGCCTAACGGATCCGTTTTTTTTTTACAATGTAAGTCAATGGGGACGGATCCGTTGTCAGTGACACAATATGGTGCATTTGAAAACGGATCCGTTCCCCATTGACTTTCAATGTAATTCAAAACGGATCCGTTTTGGACTTTGTCATTTTTCTTTAAAGCTAATGCAAACGGATCCGTTCTGAACGGATACAAACGTTTGCATTAGAGGTGCGGATCCGTCTGTGCAAATAAACAGACGGATCCGCACCAACGCTAGTGTGAAAGTACCCTAACACTGACAGTCTTATGACTATGGCACCTGGCAAGAGGTGGGATCTATCAGGAAGCAGGAAATATGAGCAAGCGTAAGTATCCAGAGAGCGACGGCTAGGTCAGCGCACCTCCAAAATGTCGGGGCTTGTGGAGCATTCTCAGTGTGCAGGGATTAGTACCTACCAAAAGTGGTCCCAGGAGAAACCACCAAGGAACTAGTCATGGAGGGTACCTGACAACCACTTTCTAACAAGGAACCAGTCATAGGGTCATGGGGGGTACCTGACAACCACTTTCTAACAAGGAACCAGCCCTGTACTTCACCTGGATCCAGAGATCTCCCCATTCATTGCTCCAGTTGGTCTACTAGATTTATTTCAGGCTGGCAGCTCAGGGGACGTGTCCTTTCTGCCACGCTGGTGACAGTAGAAAGATGGAACTGAGTATGTGTTTCTGCCTCAGTGAGCAAGACAGAGAAACTTAGAAAAACAGCAGGAGGCGCTATATAGCTGTAGCTGTAATAAGCGTTTAATTACATGCAATTACAAAGATATTCAGATCCAGGGGCTGGCTAGAAAAATGTAGAATGGTTTTCATGGGACCACCCCTTTAATGGCAGTGGCCTCTATCGGCAGGATAATGCTCCGGCCACACTGCACACAGAGAGCTCAAGATGAGGACTTGTCTCCACATTCCCCAGATCTCAGTCCGATGAGTGGGATGTGCTAGAGTCTAGACTCAAATCCAGTCTATAGGGGCCGCTCCGAGCTACTTAAAGGGGTCGTCTCACTTCAGCAAATATCATTTCTGATGTTAAAACATGAAGTTAATACCAGGCACTTACTAATGTATTGTGATTGTCCATGTTGCCTCCTTCGCTGGCTGGATTCATTTTTCCATCTCATTATACACTGTTAATTTCCAGGAGTTACGACCACCCCGCAATCCAGCAGTGGTGGTCGTGCTACATACTATAGGAAGAAGTACCAGCCAACGTGAGCTCCCGCGGTCCCGGCCACCAGGGAGGACGGCTCTTCTTTCTATAGCGCGCAAGCATGACCACCGCTGCTGGGTGGTCATAACCATGGCGGGAAGCAGTGTATGATGTGATGGAAAAATGAATCCAGCCAGCGAAGGAGGCAACATGGAGAATCACAATACATTAGGAAGTGCCTTGTGTTCACTTTCTCTGCATGATAAATGCCATCCACTGAAGTGACAACCCCTTTAAAGGATCTGACAATAACATCTTGTCCCAGAGACCACAGGACGCCTCCAGATGTCTCGTGGAGTTCATGCCTCCGTGGTCAGAGCTGAGAGGGACCTGCACGATATTAGCAGGGGTGTTAATCTTATGGCTGGTTGGCGTATAGTAGATTTATATTACTCTTCACTCCCAGTATATCCCAGCATCATTACTACTGGTTAACCGAATCCTCCGTTGTGTCTTGTAGAAATATGTCCTTGTGAAGAAGAAGTCTCCTCACTGCTGCATCCACCCGCAGTCCGGGACGGTGAGCATCCATCACATCCCACAGCATCTGTTACTCGAGCGTGTGACCGGTGGAGATTACACTCTAAGGGTTCATTCACACGACCACCGGCAAAACACAGATGGCGGTCTGTGTGTTCCGCATTTTGCAGACCGCACATGGCCGCGCCATATAGAAAATGCCTATTCTTGTCCACGATGGCGGACAAGAATAGGACATGATCTACATTTTGTGCGGGGCCGCGGATCGGAAACTACGGATATGGACAGCACACATCTTTTGCGGCCCTATTGAAATGAATTACGGTCGTGTGAATGAATCCTAAGAATGGAATTGGCAGACAATAACAGAATGGATTTTTCAATTGCAGAGATGTATGCAACAAATCTGCTGTGTGTGAATACGCCCGAAGGTAAGGATATCAGAAGTGTGGCCCTTTAAAGGGGTCCTCTCACCTTCAGCAAGTGACATTTATTATGTAGAAAGTTAATACCAGGCACTTACTAATGTACTGTGATTCTCCATATTGCTTCCTTTGCTGGTTTGTTTTATTTTTCCATCACATATACACTGCTCGTTTCCATGGTTACGATCACCTGCGAATCCATCAGCGGTGACCGTGCTTGCAAACTATAGGAAAAAGCGCCAACCTCTCTAGTGACCAGGACCATGGGAGAGCACATAGGCTGGTACTTTTTCCTATACCGTACAAGCACGACCAACGCTGCTGGATTGCAGGGTGGTCGTAACCATGGAAACGAGCATTGTATAATGTGATGGAAAAATGAATCAAGCCATCAACGGAAGCAATTTAGAAAATCACAGTACATTAGTAAGTGCCTTGTATTAACTTTCACTACAGGATATATGCTACTTGCTGAATTGAGACAACTCCTTTAAAGAGGACCTTTCACCAGAAATGTCATGTCTATATTAATATCTGACATTACTTGCCTGCCCCCAGTGGTGCTTATTCCGGTATTCTTATTTTCTTTTGTGCCCCCGTTTGTCCGCGGTGCCCCCCGCAATATTTCCCGCCATGTATGTTAATGAGCCATTCGGCTCAACTGGGCGGGCCTGCAAAGGGTCTCTCAGGCGTGTCTGCCTTCCCCCTGGCACGGAGCACAACTAATCAGCGCTCCGCTCTTAGCCAGGAGAAGACACTCTGGCTCTGGATGGTTGAAATCGCTCCAGTTCTCGCGAGAACTGAAGCGTCTTCTCCCTGGCTAAGAGCGGAGCGCGCTGATTAGTTGCGCTCCGTGCCAGGGGGAAGGCAGACACGCCTGAGAGACCCTTTGCAGGCCCGCCCAGTTGAGCCGAATGGCTCATTACCATACATGGCGGGAAATATTGCGGGGGGCACCGCGGACAAACGGGGGCACAAAAGAAAATAAGAATACGGGAATAAGCATCACTGGGGGCAGGCAAGTAATGTCAGATATTAATATGGACATGACATTTCTGGTGAAAGGTCCTCTTTAAGCTGTTGAAAAGCTACAACTTCCATCATGCTCAGACCGCCTGCAGCTATCAGGGCATGATGGTGTCACACTTCGGTGTTGGAGGGAAACACCACACCAAGAATAGGAGGGAAGAGGGGAACAGGGAATCAGGCCTGAGAACTAGGGAAGGAAAATGGACTCCTCCTAGTGAAAACCCTAACCAAAATCCTGACTGACTACCAGTATGAACAGACCCCAAAGGTAGGTGAGTTCATACACAGGAATAGCCCTATCTAGCCCTATAGGACCCTGGTACTAATGGCAGGGACGAGACTACCTGTTCTTCCAAGAGGAAGGACGAACAAGAGTCTACTTCATGCCTAATACAAGCAATAGGGAAATGCAACACACAGAGCCCAAACAAAATACCAAAGGGAAAGGAAAGACTTAACTTTAAAGAAGCAATGGAAGCAGCAGGAGCTCAGCCGAGATCCAAAAACAATCTATCCAAAGCTCCAAACACCGCACAGCATAGTGGGAGAAGTAACTAAAAATAGAGAAGGTTAAATGGCCCTAATAGCCCCACCTGGGGAAAGAAGATGCGGCAAGCACCAGAAAAACACAGATGTCATGTGATCCAAACGGAAAACATGTCATATTAATCCACGCTTTGCCAGTCTCACCGATCTCCTGCTGCCTGACGCGGGAACATCTGTAACAGATGGAAGTTGTATTTTGCAACAGCTGGAGGGCCACAAGTTTGACTTCCCTGCCTTAAGGGCTTTGTGTACCCGGCAGTGCGCTGTACACGGGTGCGACAATGTCTGCAGCACAGGCCATTTCAGATTTTGTCTGTGCGGAAGTAATATTTTTCTGGGAGAGAATACTGCTGCACATTCGAATCCTATGGAGCACATTGTAATGGATTCATCTGAAAGTGGAGGCATGCAGAGGGACCATAGAGGGTTCAGGCTTGGGACGGATACATAAAACATGGAGCCATGCTACAGCCTTGTGCGTGAGCCCTGTGCAAAGGTTCATCTTTGCAGATTTTTTTATATATTTAAAAAAATGAATTGACAGTCTTGATTCGAAATCTCTTACCGTTCTGGGTTTACAGCTCCTATGCACACTTATATGTCCCTATGATTACACCTGTCACTTCAGTAAGGAGAGGGGATTAATGAAGTGGAGGAATTGATGATTGTGCGTCCCACTTCTCACAGTCTGTCTGTGATCTGTAACCATGGAGACACACGGATGTGAATAGGAGCTGTGAACACAAAATTGTCAATTTGGTCCATTTTTGCGACAGGAACCTTAAATCAGGGAATTGTACATCACTTCACTCTGTAAATGCTGTTGTCTTAATGGAGAGGATAACATAGGCACCGCATAGATCTCACCGTATTGGATAGGAGGATGGCCTTACCGAACCATTGCTCTCTTCTAGGTGCCTGTAAAATGCGATGACGTGGCCGTCTACTTCTCCATGGAGGAGTGGGACTATGTGAAAGGACACAAGCAGCAGTACCAGAGCATTATAACCGAGACAGAACCTGACAAGATGGACACTGCAGATTTGGGTATAACACAGGATGTTGATGAAAGCCGCTCCCCAGGTAAGCTTATGGGGTTTTGGCAGGCTTAAGTTGTTCTCTGCCAAGGACGTATCTCATACGCCCTGGCAGGGTGGCAGCTCAGTAGCCAAGGCCATGCCTCATATATCCTTGCTACTGATGGCTGGATCTCAGGCTGTTTAAGAGCTAAAGATTGAGGCATAGTCTTGTTTTAAAAGCTGACAATCTCAGCTTTAAAACAAGACCAATTTTGAGGCTTTGGTCAGTCTATATCGCTAGTTGGAGCCTTTAGAAATGGGTGTCAATGAAGGCTACATATACCTCCAGCTTTCGTTCCCGAACCAATTTCTAAGAGCTCTAGAGCCTCAAAATTGGTCTTATTTTAAAGCCTGAATTTCTAGCAGGTGTGCTCATTCTAGATATGGTCCATGTAGCTTTCTGCTTGGGTTACACTTTTACCCACTGATATCAAGTTTTTAGCAATTTTTGTGAAAAATTGCACTTTGACGCAATGTTGCCTGAAGATGTCTGTGTATATAATGTGGTTATGGGGGCGTAGTGTGATATTTTTATTTTGTAATTTGGGTTTTATTCGTACATGTCAAAACTGGGAAAATTATCCTGACTGCCAGAGGTGCAAATTGTCCAAACACTTCAGGCAATGAAACGGTTAATACAGTTACACATGAATCAGCCCCCAGTCAGAGGATAGGGATATAGCTTGTCTCGCTCACGTTGGCCCTGTCCGCAGTTCAGATGGCCGCGTCATGCACTTTCTGCCATTACGACTCGGGAGGAGCTCGGCTTGGGTCTAGGGGTGTCAGTCACTTCCTCTAGCCCCCGGATGGGCACAATGGAGGGCATATATGTCTGGCGCATGTCTAGTGTACTGCTCATAGTGTTTCTCTATCACTTAGAATTAGCAGACCTGCACGTGGAAGAAATAGACTACGAGTCAACCAGCGGGAAGGATGACGACGAGTATGAAGAGGAAGACCACAAGATGAAATGCAAATATGAGCTGAGCAGTGGACCCCGGGGACCTCAGCAGGTAAATACTAGTAATGCCCAGTCACTAAGACCCCCAGAGTGTGATCAGGGGTTTATGGTGTCGGCTCCAATGAAAATACGATGGATTCGAAAATTGAATAAGAGGAGGCGAGTATTTAGGTAAAACGCACCCAAGTACTCTTCACTGTGCTGGTGGCTGCTACTCTAAACCTTCATAAACCATTTCCCGAAAAATGTTCACTTCCCCGTATGGAAATTCTCACTGCAGCAGCCCTGAGTTGTGAAGCGAAAGACAAGTAAGGCTACTTTCACACTTGCGTTGTTTTCCGGTATTAAGAGCCGGCAGAGGATCTCAATACTGGAAAAAAAAAACGTTTCCATTTTGTCCCCATTCATTCTGAATGGAAAGAGATCCGTTCAGGATGTCTTCCTTGACCGGACACAAAACCACTGCAGGTTGCGGTTTTGTATCCGGTCATAAAAACGGATTCGGCACTGAAAATAATGTAAGTCAATGGCGACAGATCCATTTTTTTATGGAGACTAAAAAACCGGACCCATCACCCATTGACTTTCAATGCATTTAGTGATGGACCCGGTTTTGTTCCGTTTAGATTTCACATAATCGCATCCTTAGGAAACGGATGCATCCTGATGTGCAAAGTCCAAATGGATCCGTTAATTCCAGCAGAGGATCTCAATACTGGAATTAACACCACAAGTGTGAAGGTGGCCTAAGCAATGCTACAATCGTGTTACTGGCCAAAGGCCTCCCAGAACAGCTCGTGTTGGACGGTTTCTGCATCTGAAGTAAATTCTTAAGACGCTTCTCTTTGGAAAGGCGGTCGTGTGTATGAGACACAACAATGGAGCGGATTAGAAATTCAGGCAGACTCAAAAATAATGAAATGGTAAAATGATCTTGGATTGAAAAAAACAGCAATGCTGACAATTATCTCGGACAGTAGATTCTTATATCTCTGATGACGAAGGCATATCATTATAGCTTAAAATGCCGCAGTCTTCCGCAGTGCGTTCACTTCACTCTGTTTTATACAGTATGACATCTTTGTTAGATTAATATTCGTAGTTGCCCGTGCTGCCAGCTTACCTTGGTCTTTCTGTAGCACAGAGATAAGGATATAATGGAAAGATTTGGACCTTCTCTGTGTTTTTGACCTGCACCTGGTTTTTGTTGACAATCACTGACCGAATACAAACTATGTGAACTAGGCTGTACCGTCCTTGGAGTTCCCCGCTGCTCCCGGCACAAGTCCTTTTGGTCTCCACTGCTCCCAGTAAAGATGCTTGTGGTCCTCCACTACTACCGGTACAGATCCTTGTGCTCCCCCGCTGCTCCCGGCAGAGATGCTTGTGGTCCTCTGCTGCTCCCAGTACAGATGCTCTTGGTCCTCTGCTGCTCCCAGTACAGATGCTTGTGGTCCTCTGCTGCTCCCGGTACAGATGCTTGTGGTCCTCTGCTGCTCCCGGTACAGAGCCTTGTGGTCCTCTGCTGCTCCCGGTACAGATGCTTGTGGTCCTCTGCTGCTCCCGGTACAGAGCCTTGTGGTCCTCTGCTGCTCCCGGTACAGATGCTTGTGGTCCTCTGCTGCTCCCGGTACAGATGCTTGTGGTCCTCTGCTGCTCCCGGTGCAGAGCCTTGTGGTCCTCTGCTGCCCCGGTGCAGAGCCCAGGTCCTCTGCTGCTCCCGGTGCAGAGCCTTGTGGTCCTCTGCTGCTCCCGGTGCAGAGCCTTGTGGTCCTCTGCTGCTCCCGGTGCAGAGCCTTGTGGTCCTCTGCTGCTCCCGGTGCAGAGCCTTGTGGTCCTCTGCTGCTCCCGGTGCAGAGCCTTGTGGTCCTCTGCTGCTCCCGGTGCAGAGCCTTGTGGTCCTCTGCTGCTCCCGGTGCAGAGCCTTGTGGTCCTCTGCTGCTCCCGGTGCAGAGCCTTGTGGTCCTCTGCTGCTCCCGGTGCAGAGCCTTGTGGTCCTCCATTACTGACTTTAGCCCATTCTGAGTATGTAGCACTAGTAACAACTCTCTGATTCTTGTTTATTCTCCTCTATATACTGATGCTGGTTAATCTCACCTCGGACGCCTGGAAAAACCACGTAACGAGTAACTCATAGCATTGAGCTCTTACACATTTCAGTTGCATCCTCCTGACTTTCTCTGTTTTCTCTGCAGCCGGTCGCTTCACATCCATCATAGATGACACCTACCCTTCAGCCGCTTTACTGGATGAAAGCGAAATCAAGGTGGAGATGACCGAAGAGATAAAAGAAGATGGGACGTATGAAAGCCTCGCCAACAGGACGTCTGCACCGGACAAAGCCGCGACCCCCCATTACCGCTGGAACCCGAACATCTGGAGCATCAGTGAGCGGTTCATATGTAGTGGGAATGGTAGACCCTTTGACCCCTACCCTGCCATAAAACCCACCACCGAGGACAAACCCACAGAAACATCCCGCCTGCAGTTCATCAACCAGGTCGCCTTAGATGAGAAGCCGTTCCGATGCATCGCCTGTGGACAGATGTTCAAATACAAATCCAGCGCCATGCGGCACTACAGCGTGGTCCACGGGGTGAAGCCTCACCAGTGCAACGAGTGCGGCAGAAGGTTCTCCACCAAATTCAAAGCCGTCGTTCACAAGTGCAACCCCCGCAAACACTCCAGGGATTTCTGGGACGATCAGGGGGGGTTCACTCTTTAGAAATGGGCGGTTAATGAGGTGAAAAGCTTAGAGAGTAGACGGCGTTTTAAAGGAACACTCCAGGCAAAACGGATCCACTGTGTCATGCCAGACTCGGCTCCTGAGGGGACGGAGCATGACAGGGATCTCTCTCTGGTGTTGTTTGAATCCCTCCGGCTCTGCATACACTTTACACCAAGTTTACTTGGAGTGTTCCTTTAAAATCTAAAAAAAAAAAAGTCTCCACTAAAGTAAGTTCTTGAGCTTTCCTTTTTTTGCAAGCGTGGCCACCATTGCAGCTTAAAGTGAATGTCCACCTAAAAAACACTTATCTAAATAGGACCAAAATTCAGTGTTGATGTAAATCCTAATCTGTATTTATAGCGACCAGAGCTTTGTTTCTATGGCGAGCTCCTGGACCCCAGCGTAGACCTAGATTTAGAAGATGAATTTCTGATTGCCTGTGGTCACCACTAGGGGAGTGTGGAGCTTACAGCATACTGTTCATACATTGAGCTCCATAATAACACAGTATGCAGTAAGCTTATGAGCTCCCTCTAGTGGTGGCTGCAGGAAACCAGGAGTTTCATTTCATTCTAGGCCATGCAGGGGTTTGGAGGTCTAGATTACGAAAATAGAGCTAAGCACATTATACTGGACCCAAGAACGCTTGAAGTGGTCACTTACCTTTCAACAGACTTTGCATAAACCAACTTTCGCATCCAATGGTGATGTACAGGAGTCCTGGACTCATGCAGGGACGGACAGTTTGGGACTGTAAACCCCAGCTCCATAACGGCATAGGGGCCCAAAACCAGGTGACAGGTTCCCTTTAAAAAGGACATTTCTCTATGGAGATCGGCATATACACCAGATAAAGCGCCTGGCACATACATCAGTTGTAGCTACAGGACTCTTCTCCCGACAGGTGTCCTATGTGTTGTTCTCACGCAGCCTTAGAGTTAAATGCTAACATTGTGGCTGAAATTGCCACCAGGGGAGCTCACAGCACATTTATTATGGCGCTCAGTGTGAGCAGTTCTGGTCTGTATGCATTGGCGCCCCATCAGGTGATCATTTACCTGTGATTTCTATGGGACTATTACCACGACCCGGGTGTGGATGGTATACGTTTTCTTTCAGTACATATCCCAATGATGTGAAATTTCTGACGTGTGGATTTTATTATGTATTGAGTGCTTCAGTAAGTGGTTTGTGAGTCCCGTACTGTATCATGTGGAGGGGACGGGGTTATACCAGAGGGAAGATTAGTTCATCTGCGTTTTTTTTTTTTTTTGAACGACAATGGGAATTGCTCAAAAATCTTTTTGTATGTAGACATTTTTTTTGTATGCAAAAGGTCCAATAAACTGAAAGCACATCTCTGCTCAGAAACGAAACCTCTGTTTCCTCAACCCAGAAGCCGATTAGACACCCGTCCTCTGGGAAGTAAGGCTGTCTTCACAAAATTCAGCCAGAAAATCCTCAGGTGCAGATTTTTACAAAGTTGTGGATTTTGTTGCGGATTTCCTGTATGAGAATCCCTTCATTCAATTCAAAGGCAAATTAATTCTGCAGTAGAAAACGCTGCGAAAAAATCTGCACTTTTTATGTCTTTTACGCTGCAGAATGTCAATTTCACACCAGAACACAATGCAGGGATGGACAATTTTGTGCCCCATGAGATAACACGGAGCAAGTCTTGATGTTCCGGATTTTCTGGCGGAGCATTCCGCCACGTGTGAAGGCACCCTATTAAAGCAGTCATTTACGGCTCTGTCATCCAGGCTTCATAGAACATAATCGCTCGTCTGTCCTCCCAGCCTAAGGGCTCATGCAGACGGCCATGCCCGTATTGCGGACCACAAACTGTGGGTCCGCAATATACGAGCCTCGGCCGTTGTGCACCGTATCACAGATGCAGACCCACTCACTTGTGGGGTTTCTCTCTATGCCTCCACACTGCAAAAAAAAAAAATAGAACTTGTTCTATTTTTTGCAATGCGGACGGATCACAGACTCTGCGCGGATGTTGCCTGTGCATTTACACGGAACGGCCGTGTGCATGAGCCCTAAGGGAGAGTACCTGCACACGGTGTAGATTTGTGTATAGAAAATCCACATGAAATCCGCACTATTCATCGTGGTTTTGTCGTGTTGTTTGTGCAGATATTCCATATATTTTACCAACACTATTGAAGCCTATGGGAAAAACCACTCTACATAAGGAGTGGAATCGCACAAATAATTGTCATACTGCAGATTTATAAATCGTTTTTCCGTGAGCCCATGACAGCACCCTTGAGAGACCGCCTCCATCCAGGACGGGAAACAGGAATGTTCGTGGAGAGCTCTTAAGGAGCGGCTCTGCCCCTGTAGCAACAGTTAATTGCAAGAACTTGTCCTAAACACTTTTTGGGGGGGACTTTGCACCCCTTTATTTATTTAACTTTTTTTTTTTATTTACATAAGGATTTCATAGATATGAAACAGAAACATAGGGTGGGAATAAATCCCGGGTGCTGTCATGGGCTCATGGAAAAACTATTACCGGTAAGTGGGGGGGAGGGGAACTACTGCTTGTAACACTTTACTCCCGAAGGATAGAAGATCTAAATCTAACTTGTAGTGACAAAGAAAATTACATGGAGACTTCCATGTAGCTACCTTACAAATTTTCTCTAAAGATGCATTGGCCCTTTCTGCCCATGAAGTAGAACTGGATCTGGTAGAATGAGCACCGAAACCCAAGGGGGGAGTTTCGCCCGCTGAGGAATAGGCCAAAACTAGATGAAACCTTATTACCCCAGTTTTTTCCTTTAAACTGCACAAAAAGCCTATGATTTTCTCCACTGACTGGTGACATTCATATAATGAGGCCGGCATCTTTTAACGTCTAGACAAGGGACCCTACTTTCCTTCTCATTCTTAGGGGATTGACACAAAGATGGGAGAACAATATCTTGGGACCTATGAAATAGAGAGACCCCTTTGGGCAAAAAAGATGGCTCCAGTTTAATGAGCACTCTGTCCTCCAGGATGTTAGTATAGGGAGGAGAGGTTGAAAAGGCAGAAATCTCACCACTCGTAGCTGAGGTGATGGCCACCAAAAAGCAGTTTTAAAAGATAATGTTTTAATAGATAAATCGTGTAGCGGTTCAAAAGGAGGCTCCATCATCCTAGACAAAACTAGATTCAGATCCCATGGGGGAACAAAAGACCTGATTACAGGCTTAAGTCTACTGACTGCTTTAAAGAATCTCTTAACCAAAGATGATTGCCAATGAGGAAATCAAAAAAGGCACTCAGAGCAGAGACCTGTACTTTAAGGGTACAAAGTGTAAGGTTTTTATTAAGACCTTCTTGAAGGAAATCCAGAACCTTAGGCATAGAAGGAGGGCTCAGACGATCACCTGGAATCCTAGTGAACCATAAGAAAGTTTCCCAGACTCTAAGGTAAATGGTGGAGGTTACTTCCTTACGACAAGATAAAAGGGTGGAGATAACCTCTTTGGATAGGCCTTTACGCTCTAAAATTTCCCCTTCAAATACCAGGCTTCCAAATGAAGGTGCTTTACCTCCAGATGAAAGATAGGCCCCTGAAACAACAGATCCTGCCTGTCCGGAAGAATCCATGGATCTGACAGAGACAGTTTCCTCAGACAAGTTAACCAGGTTCTTCTCAGCCAGAAAGGTGCCTCAGCTTCTGCAATACCCTTGGGAGAAGTCTTATAGGAGGAAAGGCATACCTCCTGATTCAAACACCATTCTCCCTGATCCAAATGGTTTCTGCTTAGATAATTCGCCACCTTGTTTTCTGTTCTTTTAGATGCACTGCCTTGATAAAAGGAATATAAGGAATGATTAGTGAGAACATTTCTGTGGTTAAGGACATAAGACATTCTGATTTTGTCCCTCTCTGTTTAGGTAGGATACCACTGTAGAGTTGTCTGAGAATATTTTTACTCCTTTTCCCTGTAATTTGGGCAGGGAAGCTCTTAAGGCTAGCAGAACCACCATTAATTCCCTCACATTTTGGTAATCCTGGCTTTCTGTTGGACTCCTTCCCCCTGCAAAACTCCCCACTGACAAAATGCCCCCACCCAGTCGGACTGGCATCTGTGGTTATGATTACTTGTTCCTAAAGAACCCATGGGAAGTCCTGAGTCAGATTTGAAGGCTCTAACCGCCAGTTTAAGGACTGTATCACCTGAGGGTGAGAGGAAGAGGGAATCCATCAAGGACAATGACCCCTAACATTCTTTTAGGATCTGGCTGGCCAGCTAAGACCTCTCCTAGGTTGCTAATATGGCTTATTTGTATATACAGCTAGACCTACCAATAACCTTAATACAGTTTATATGTTAAAAACAATAGCAGAGTTATTTACTGTGACTTCATGTTTTGGATGTCATGTAACAGTAACATATATTGTGTTCACAGAACCAGAAAGATAATATGCCTTTAAGATTCATTATATGAATGTAAGGCAAGCTCAATGACACAGCAGAATTAACAGAAAGCATAGAGTTAAACTGTTGTTACTGCCCAGGAGTTTTGACCAATCACAGCCAGCCTCACACTGAGCCTGTGTGGGAAATCCCCTAGCAGAAGCTGCTGGAATCATTATTCACCAGAGAGAGGAGCTGAACAGACATTCACTCCACTAAGAGCTGAGTTTTATGGAAGCAAAGAGGCCAAAATAGGTATTTAGAACGGTTATATAATGTTCCTATTGTTAGTATTATGATTAGAACTGTATACTGAACCATTTATGTGTGTTTTTAAACAGTTCCACCAAACTACGTACAAACTGCGTAAATCATATCACAAACTGCAAACCAAGTTGAGCAAGTAGAACTATTGGTTAAACCTCAGATATACCTCTCAGAGAGATCATAAAGTGCCTAAATAACTTAGTGAGAGTACAGATACCGAAGATAGAAATATATCCACCATTTTATGTTGAATGACAAGATTGAACAGTTGAACCACCATTTTGTGATACTTTATTCAACACGTGTTTTGTACATGGACTATCTGCTGCGGAGGTGGCAGTGTTATATATGAAGAAAAGTTGAAGTTAATAAAGAAGTTATCTTAAGCATTTGGTGTGCTCTTTAAGCCTACTGTTTCCATAGAACGGCGCTAGAAGTATTAAAGCAGAGTAACAGTCTGGTTGGACTAAAAAGTTAGAGATATAAAAATTCTTCTAATGCCACAGCGCATAAGGGACTTAATTGTGCAGCGCCTGCCACAGTGGAACTATTACCCTCAGAGGGCGAGCGATAACGCTCCTCAACTTGCATAGTAAAGAATGCATTAGAGCAGAGCTACCATAAAGGCCATAGAACGTGTGTATTAGTCAAACTGCAGCTGACCCTTAAAGCTTCAGAACGGCAAAGGCAAGATAGTCAGAGAAAGAGCACCAACCCTCCTGCGATCCCTAGAGAGAGAAAGAGACGCATGGTGAGAGACCAAACTCCTGAGCTAGAGTGCTGGCACCGCTATCCATGAAGATGCCACATGTTGCAACCAGCTAGTTTCCTGCCACTAGGCCCAAAGCCTGCAGCAGCATATCCAAGCCAGAGCATCGCAAGTCAGCACAGAACATCACAAGTCAGCGCAAGTATCACATCAAGAAAAGACAAGTCTCCTTTAAGACTAAAATCTGTTCCAGCAACCTTCAGATCGCAGTATCCTGCTCTTCAAAAAGGTCAGAGCTTGCCTTTTTATTACTTATCATTGCATATAGGATTTGGCATGAAGACATTTTTGTGTTCAGGAATAAAATACTTTAAAGTAAAACAGAGGACAGTTTGTAGTACACGAACTCTAAAGTATTTAAAGTAAGTAATTTATTGCCTGCATTTATCGCTGTTTATATTTAAAGTAAAAGTCATTTTTTTCTCTATTTGTCAGTATTGCATTTGAAGTGAAAGGTCCTTTAATATTCATATTGATTGTTATAGCATTTAAAGAAAAAAGGTCTGAGCCTAGTATTACCATACCACTGTTAAGAGGATACAAAGATAGGGTAGAAGGTGAAGAGCAAGAGAACCTGTCTGAGTCAGAAGAGTCTAATGCAGCACTAGTCTTGCCTCAAACAGATATAGCCCAAACAAAGGATCTACGACATTCATCACATGCCAGGAAACCAACCTCAAAGATGCTGGAAAATTTGGAGCAAAAAGCAGCATTAAAAGAGAAAAGGTTCGCTCGAATATATGAGAGGTGGAAATTAAAGGCATTCCTGGAAAGCTAAAACAAGAAAGTATAAAAAGGAACTGGAGTGATATGGTAGAGACAGTAGAATAATCTGAATCGGAGCTTATGGCAGCATATGTCAACCTGCGGTTGTTTACGACACCTTCCCAGGATATTGTACGGAACATGGACACATGTACTGTGGTCACTAAAGATTTAGTAGAGCTCATGAGAGAACTATCATGTGCAGCAAACTATGATGAAGTTAAAAGCAACAAAGAGAATGAATGAGCTTTTTATAAGAGACTATGCTAGGTCTCTAGGTGGAACCACAATCTCAAGTGGGACCTCCTTCGCTAGCAGAAGTGCCAACCCCATATCAGAGTCCTTAAGTACTTCAGCCAAAAGAATGGAATTGGCTGAACAACTTGTCAAGAAAGCAAAAATTGAGATGGAAGCTGCCATCAAGGCGCAGCGCCAACTGATGGCTGAAATGGAAGCTGAAAAGGATGTACAGCACCATCAAATGGAAGCTGAAATGGAGGCACAGCGCCATCAAATGGAAGCTGAAATGGAGGCACAGCGCCATCAAATGGAAGCCAAAATGGAGGCACAGCGCCATCAAATGGAAGCTGAAAAGGATGCACATCGCCATCAAATGGAAGCTAAAATGGAGGCACAGCGCTAACAGATGGAAAGGCAGAAAGAAGTTAAGATAATGGAAGCCAGACTCAGAGTACTTAAAGAGGATATGAATCAGAGTAGTCTTAGGTTCAAATCTGTACCAAGTGAAGAAATAGACTCCTACTTTCCTCCGTACGCCCAGGAGAATTGAAGGAAATCTCCAGCACTTAGTGAGAAAATAAGTTATTATCCTTCCATCCCTGCTCAGAAAAACAAAGAGAGGCTTAGTCCAGTGTTAGGAAAAAGTGTGAATTTACTCTCTCTCTCTACCAGAAAAGAGGGGACATTATATAACTTTATAGTGCAGGACTGTGAGCGGCAGGATGGGGGGATCTGTGGATTGTACTGTTAAGGGGGAGGGGGGGTCTGTGGATGGCACTGTTAGGGGGTGGGGGTTTGTGGATGACACAACAGTGTCATCCACAGATCTCCCATCACAGTGCCATCCCCAGATCCCCCCATCACAGTGCCATCCCCAGATCCCCCCATCACAGTGCCATCCCCAGATCCCCCCATAACAGTGTCATCCACAGATCCCCCATCACAGTGCCATCCCCAGATTCACCATAACAGTGTCCATCACAGATCCCCCATCACAGTGCCATCCACAGATCCCCCACAGATCCCCCATAACAGTGTCATCCCCAGATCCCCCATAAGTGTCCGTCACAGATCCCCCATAACAGTGCCTGTCACAGATCCCCCATAACAGTGTCATGCACAGACCACCATTAGTTCCAAACCCACCAATAACACACCTTTTGGTTAAAAATATATTTTTTCTTATTTTCTTCCCCAAAAATCTAGGTGCGTCTTATGGGCCGGTGCGTCATATAGGGCGAAAAATACGGTACTTTGCGCGCCTAGCGCAGAAGTCATTTCCGGCCTCCTGCGGCCCCCAGGTAAATTGAGTTTGAGACCCCTGAAATAGACGGATCAGTCATCAATAAGTCCCAGAAATCCTATAACATTGGGGGCAATACAATCCCGTAGCAAGTCTGCATGATGTATGTGAATATCTGGCCATCAATATCGCCCTAAGGATTGCAAAGGGTCAAAATCTGCAAAACAAAAACAGACGTGCTGCAGATCCACACTGCACTTATGCACGTTTTTACATAAAGTGGATGAGATCAGGTAAAATCTCATCTACTCTGCTGATCGTGTAATAAGGTGCAGGGACTGTAGCTGGCCCAGGTCACTAGTGATGTAACAGGCCATGGTGACATCAGATGTATCACAAGAAATACAGATGTAACTGGGGCTGTTCTGTCTCCAGTCCAATGCCCTTCAATGATGAGATTGGCTCGTTCTACTACTGGTGACGTGTCTCTCAAGGACCTTACAAGGTACCCGTGATACAAATAGCAAAGTGCACCTCCACAACTAATCTAGCCCTTATCTTGTGACACCAATGTCACAAAGTAATATTTCAGAGGCCAGCTGTCAGGACCACGAAGATCTGTCATGATGCATGAATTGGAAGGTTCTTGTTTAATGCATCTTGTGGAACTAGTGTTGGGACGGAGACTGGCCAGCTTCAGGACACTAAGTGGGGTCACCAGAAGCCATGAATATAAATATATATATATATATATTTTTTTTTTTAATCTCACCTGGGGCATTAAAATTTATTGAGATTCTGGTTTAGAGTATGAATTCACCTTGGGGCTCTGGTCTGGGGCCTGAATTTGTTTCAATGCTCTGGTCTGGGGTGAGAAGACATTCCAGGGCTCTGGTCTGGGGTCTGATTTAACTTTGGGGCTCTGGTTGTGGATGTAAATTAATTTCAGGGCTCTGGTCTGGGGCGAGAAGTCATCTCAGGGCTCTGGTCTGGGGCGAGAAGTCATCTCAGGGCTCTGGTCTGGGGCGAGAAGTCATCTCAGGGCTCTGGTCTGGGGCGAGAAGTCATCTCAGGGCTCTGGTCTGGGGCGAGAAGTCATCTCAGGGCTCTGGTCTGGGGCGAGAGTCATCTCAGGGCTCTGGTCTGGGGCGAGAAGTCATCTCAGGGCTCTGGTCTGGGGCGAGAAGTCATCTCAGGGCTCTGGTCTGGGGCGAGAAGTCATTTCAGGGCTCTGGTCTGGGGCGAGAAGTCATTTCAGGGCTCTGGTCTGGGGCGAGAAGTCATTTCAGGGCTCTGGTCTGGGGCGAGAAGTCATTCCAGGACTCTGGTCTGAGGTTAGAAGTCATTCCTGGGGTCTGAATTAATTTTGGGGCTCTGGTTGTGGATGTGAATTCATTTCGGGGCTCTGGTTGTGGATGTGAATTCATTTCGGGGCTCTGGTTTGGGATGAGAAGTCATTTGGAGGCTATGGCTAGGGGTGAGAAGTCATTTCAAGGCTCTAGTCTAGTGTCTGTATTAATTTTGGGGCTCTGGTTGTGGGTGTCAATTCATTTCGGGCTCTGGTCTGTGGTGAGAAGTAATTTTGGGGCTCTTGTCTGGGATATAAATTTATTTCGGCATCTTGCTGTAAATAGTGTCAGAAAGTTTGCAAACCTCAACTCTTCACCTGACACCAGACTCGAGTGTGCAGACTTGTTGAGTCCCTATAGCCCAGCACAACACTCATTCCAACACAAATTCATTGAGCTGAATTTTATTTTATACCCTTGCAACAGAAATAGTGATTAACATTGGAAAGATATCTGTAGAGCAGTGAATCATAGAGGCATTTTAGGGAAGTGGTTCCCTTCTGAAGACCCATCCAAGACCATGAGTGAAATTCAACCAGAAAGGTTTATGCACCCCAGACCGTGGATACAAAAGACAGTCATGTCACATTCAGCCGAACAAGATTTGGCCTTTCAACTACCTGAGAACCACCAGTGTTGTAGACCTCTCTCAGGCAAGAAGATACATAAAGCTGTACATATTCTCAGTAACCAGATGTTCTCAAGACGTTCTAGTCTACTGATGAAAAGCATCATTAGGTCATCCTCTCTCTCACGTTTGTCCTCTTCTAGGCTCTCTGGGCCAGCAATGCCATGTCGAGGCCGCACGTCTTCTCCAACCCAACCGCTATGTTAGATTCTACCGTCTACTAGAATTTCTCAGACTCCTTGGGGTGGACTCTACGTTTGTGCTTGTTGAGAGAGGAGTTGTCAAAGAAACATTTATCACACTGGGGACAGGCGAACGGCTTCTCTCCCGTGTGTGACAATTCATGTCTTAGCATAGCAGCTTTAAGAATAAACCCTTTCTCGCAATGTCTGCAAATAAAAGGTGTCTCCCCAGAGTGCAGTCGTTGGTGGACCACCAGGTTGGCGTACTGGCAGTAGCTCTTGCCACACTCCTTGCACACGTGCGGCTTAGTCTCTGCATGGATGCCTGAATGCTTGACGACACTTGATTGCCTAGTGAAGCCTTTCCCGCAAACGGGACAAGAATATGGCTTCTCTTTGGTGTGGACCACCTTGTGGAGCACGAGATGATTATGGTTTGTGAACTTCCGGCCACACTCTTCACAGGAGTATGGTCGCTCCCCTGTGTGGATCCGCTGGTGGGTTACCACATGATTCTTGCAGGAGAAATTTTTCCCGCACACGTTACATGAAAACGGTCTTTCCCCTGTGTGAATTTTCATGTGTCTGCTGAGAGATGCCTTGTTGCCGAATCGTTTCCCACACAGTTCACATGGACCTATCCTTCCTCCCAACCTCGATTTTCGGCAGTTTTTATTATTGGTGACTGTTAGCTGGTAGATCATCTCCGACTTCATAGTCTGATTATTGAAGTTATCATCTGTTAACAAAACCAAAAATACACAAAAAAAGATCAGTGAAAAGCCATTCCCTGAGTCCTTTTAATTTACCAAATGCTCTATAGGGGTGTGTTATTACAGTGGTCAGTACCTACCACCTCACTCCTTGTGGTGGGTACGGCTGCCTGAGCAATCACCTGCTGTCTCTCTGCCAGAGTAGCACTGCTCTATCCACTTCACGCAGGCTGAGGCCTGCCTATCACGGCCCATAGGGCGTGTGCTCCAGTCAGATCTCAAAGGGCCAGCGCACCCTAACCTTCCCCAGCCTATTGTCTTGTTTGCCTGCCTGTGTACCGATTTCTGTCTGTTTCCGGATTTGACCCTTTGCTGTCTGACCTTACTCTGTCTGTCCCCTCGTTTTGACCCTGTGCTGCTTTCCCTGGCCAATGGACCGTTTACTGGATTGCTCGTATGCTGCCTGCCTTGACCTCAGCTTGTTTCCCGGCAATGGTTCTGCCTGGCCCTTCGGTGTCATTTAGATAACGCCTTTAAGAGTAGCCCTAAGTCAATGTTCAGGGGCACAACGGAGCCACATCCGCATCGGTAACAGGGTGTCCGATAAATAGAAAGGGAACCCCCATAATTGGCAAGAGCGAGACTCATGCATTAAACGGGCCCATTTTTTATCAATGGACAGGTTGTAATGCCTTTTCCCCCCTGTAGTGGCGCTATAGCGAAACCCTGGTGGTTAGAGGACTCTTCTATCCATATATTGCACCATATCTAACCTCATACAGATATGGTTATCTTACCTAGTGCAGAGAGCCGAGTGTCGTAGGAGTCATCAGGTTCCTCGGAGATGTGACTTGTGACAGAAGACTGAAACTGGGGTGAATCTGAAGGGGAACATGACCATAGGGTTTATATTAAAACTAGTAACATTACAAATATAATCATCCTAGACGGATATAGATATTTAGTCTCTGTTCTAAGTGAAAAAGTGTAATCTCACCAGTATGGATCGTGTCCGCTGTGTCCTCATTGGAGCTGTCTCGAGGCTCAGACTTCACATGACCAGGGGGATATAACCAACGCTATGTGCAGGCCGAGAGTCTAAAAGGAGAGGAGAACAAAGCTATATATTAGTATATGGTATATATCAGTGGAACTGGTGCCCTGGATATATATGCCCTAATAATTTATGGGCATGGCCAGTTTAGAAAACCCATTTTCATACATCTTATTCAGAAAACTCAAATTTCTAATGGGGTCGCCTGTTCAGGACCCTCGTCTCTTTGCCAGAGTAGGTACAAGGAGCTCCTCTCTCTGGAGGACCTGTTCTGTTGTCCTGGATTATGCAGAAAGCTATTGATTTTCATGAGAACAGTCCAACGTCCAATTTACCCTGAGGTGGCACTGCAGTGAACACATACTGCTAGGTTTCCCCTTAGAGGACAACTGATCACTGGGGGTCCCAGCAGGACACTTTGTGATGAGCTGACCCTTCTAACAAGTAGGGATTGTCCAAAGTGGAGAGCCCCTAGAGCCAATGAACACATTTCTGGTGCAGTTGCCATTTAATGCAGCACCCGTAGGGAGCTGTCAGATATAGTCTACTAAAACTGGAACCAGGATTGAAGTGGTGAGAACTGACCTCCTGACCACCAATGGCAAGAGGAATGGACCCCAAAAAAGCCTGGAAAGCCGGGGATGTGACAAAGTGAGGCTAAAGGGCTAAAAAAAAAGTGCAGCCAGAGGCAAGGCATCCATCCCGGGAGAAGTAGGATGCTGTTGGGAGTGAAGCGACAGGAAACAATCCTGAGAAGGGTCCTAGAAGCTGCTAAAGGAGCATGAGGTGACAAGGCCTCCTCCCGGGCAAGAGTGGGAGGCTAAGGCTGGGAGAGGAGGTGGCAGAGGCAGGGACAAGCAGCCAGCGGTAAGGTAAGCTGTCAGAGACCCCCTGGGAGACGGGGTGGTGAGGGGCACACTGGAAGGTAGGAAAACCTAACAGGGACCTAGGAAGAACACCATTACCCAGGAGAGACATAGGGAAGAAGAAGCAAATATACTTATCTTCGGGCATTGTTGGGCATCGCAGGGTCACCCCCTCTGTAACCTCACATGGTATGGGGTCAATGGCTTTCTGACTGCGAATGCAGTGAAGCTGCGACCGGCAAGGTAAGCGCCCGTAGGGGGTGATACTAAACTGGCGACCCTCAGTGAGCAAATCTAGCTGGATTCCGTGTAATATGGACACAGGGAACCTGTAAATGCAAGTCCTGACATGAAGGGAGCCAGATCTTAAGGACTTGTGCTGTACTGGAAAACTGTAGAATTTTGAGAAAACGCTCTTTTTAAAGGAGTTATCCACATTAGACGATCCTTTCCTGTTTGAAAAGTCCCGCCTGAATCCCTGCAGTGCCTCCACAGGGAAAGCAAAGTATTACACATTGCCTAACGTCAAGGCCAATCTTTGATCCATACCCTCAAATTCTCCACTGTCTGCTTCCTCCTTGATACGGTGCTGGACAGGGCTCCTCTGGTCCATGTTCTGATGGTTCAAAGGAAGTGGTTCTGGGAGAGATGATGGAACAGCACCAGTTGTAAAGCCAGCATCGCTGTAGTGACATTATATGGGAACATGGCTGATGTAGAACGGGAAGCATCACTGCTAGAAAAGTATTACTTGGTAACCATACGGGTCAGATATGTTGGGATGGAAACCCCCTTTAAATGAGATGTTCCTCTATGACGGCAATCATGGCAGTGAACACAATGTTCCACTGACTCCCTGTTACCTTTGCCTTCACCTATTCGCTTATGGTTATAATGTTCTCCGTGGCCTTCCAAATATTCCCATTCGTCCTTGGAGAAATAAACCGCCACGTCCTGACACTTTAAGGGCACCTGAAACACAAGCAACAAAAGGTTCACACAGAAAGAGGAAGGACTTCGAGTAAAGCCACTGAACAGATCCTTAAAGGGGTTGTGCCATGAAAAATGTTTATTAAAATGTAGTATAGACGCTGAGCTATTCAATAAAATGTATCTGTATAGTGCCACCTGCTGTGGTGGACGCACATGCTCGGTTCCATCTTTTAATGGCCTCTTGAGCTGTGATGGGAGGAGAGCTGCAGAAGAAGGGAAAATCCCCCTTTAAAGGAAATGTTTCGCCCAAAAAATAAGTGATACGCTGTGATATTATCTATTGTGAATGGTGGATCCTGTGTTATCTATTTAGGCTCCATTCACACGTCCGCAAAATTGGTCCACATCCGTTCCGCAATTTTGCATAACGGGTGCGGACCCATTCATTTCCAATGGGGACAGAAAAGATGCAGACAGCACACTGTGTGCTGTCCGCATCCGCATTTCCGGATCCGCACTTCCGTTTCCGCAAAACAATAGAACATGTCCTATTCTTGTCAGCAATTGCGGACAAGATTAGGCATTTTCTATTATAGTGCCAGCGATGTGCGGTCCGCAAATTGCTGAACTCACATTGCCGGTGTCCATATTTTGCAGATCCGCAAAACACTTACAGACGTGTGAATTATCTGTCATTGTAATCCTGCCTGTGATAATGAGATGACTGCTGAGAAGTGATCTGTACAGACCACAAAGTGGTGTGCCTAGTAGTCAGCGCAAAATCAGCAGGATTTCATGTTTTTGAAAATCACCCAAAAAATCTTTAAAAACGTGTTTAACGTGAAAACATGATTAAAACAATAAGTCATTTTCTGATGATACATTCCCTTTAAAGCGGCTCTGTCAGTGGGATCAACCCTATTAAACCAGACATACTGGCTAGTAGAACTCATCATGCTGATTAAAACAATACCTTTCTTTTGTCTGTATGATAACAGATATCTCTGTAGCGGTTTTTTATTCACATGCAAATGAACAATTGGAGCACCAGGAGGCGGGCTAAATCCTTTGAGCACTGTAGATTAGCTTTCTAAGCAGATCTCAGTGTGGTGAAGCTATAGTACATAGAGCATATGATATGTAGATGTTAGCACACAGCTCTGCCCTCGGCATGTCTAGCCCTGTCAATCAAGGGGAGGAGGAGTGTGCAGAGCACAGGGGGTGTTACAAAGCAGTGCTCAAAGGATTCAGCCCAGCCTCCTGGTACTTGAACTTCTCGTTTGCATATGGATAAAATCGGTAATTAGTCTTACCGGTAATTGTTTTCCAGGAGTCCAACATGACAGAACATGGGAGGAGGTCCATCCCCATCTCTGTAGGGACAGGAAGTGAGAAGTTTAAAGGTCCCCCTCCAGCTCCCAGTTTCCAGTGTTTTCCAAACTATTACACCAGATAGATGCAACACAATTTTATTTCTCTCCTTAGACATACAATGTTAACTTCACACTGTAACAATAATAAGGGAGGGAATTAGGAGTGCTGTCATGTTCGACTCTTGGAAAAACATTTACCGGTAAGACTAATTACCGATTTCCAGGACGTCCCCATGACAGCAAATGGAAGAATTACCAAATTAACCTTCAGGGAGGGACCACAGCTTGAAGGACCTTCCAACCAAAGGTCATGTTGTGACTGAATCGTCTGTTTGAGCCATCTAGCTAAAGTTCTTTTGGTGACTTTTTTCCCTTTGTTTGTGTCACCGAACTGGACAAACAGGTTAGAGTCTCTGTTCTTATTTTGTCTCTTGCAGATATCTCAGAACAGTCCTTCGGACATCTAAGCAGTGGAGTCGAGCTTCTTGTGGATTTCTAGAAGCATAAAAAGAGGGCAGGATTATTTCTTGCTGTCTATGAAATGAAGTTGCCACCTTACAAAGAAAGCCTGGATCTAATTTTAGAATCAGCCTGTCTTCCAGGATTCTTAAATAGGGTTCTTTTATCGATAGGGCCACTAGGAAGGAGGCCTTCCATGACAAATGTTTCAGGGAAATGGATTCTAGAGGCTCAAAAGGTGCTTCACATAGTGCATTAAAGACCAGAGAAAGATCCCAGGGAGGCACTGTTTGTCTTTTAAGGTGGATATGGCTTTTACAAATCTTTTTATCCACCGGTGTTTAGCTAAAGGATGGTCAACAAAAGGTGGACAAAGCAGAACTCTGCACATTTAGTGTACTAGGTCTTAGGCCTAAGTCAAACCCTTTTGCAGGAAATCTAAGATTTGTACTACTGAAGGTGAGGTACAATCTGGGTAACCAGGAATTAAATTTTTCCAGATTTGGTTGTAGATCGCTGATGTTACTGGTTTACGGCTTTTTGGAAGGCTGAAATAACAGAATCTGATAAGCCCTGCCTTTTTAGCATTTGCCTCTCAGGATCCATGCTTTCATGCTCAACTTCTTCAGGTCTGGGTGAAATAATGGTCCCTGGGTTAGCGGGTCCAGACATAGAGGTAGAGACACTGGTTCTTCTAATGCCATCTTTCTTAGAAGAGGATACCAACTTCTTTTGGGCTAGGCTGGCCCTATGAATATGAACTTTCCTGGACTCTCGCTGATTTTCTTCAGAACTGCTTGGATAAGCGGAATTGGTGGAAAGGCGCAAGCCAGGTTCATATTCCAACTCTGTGACATGGCATCTATCCCCAAGAGCTCTTCCTTGGGGTCCAGAGAAAAATACTCCTTTGTTTGAGTATTCTCCCTGGAGGCAAAGAGATTGACTTGGGGCAATCCCTATTTGAGGCAAAGGTCCTGGAAGACCTGTTTGTTTAATCCCTCTCCCCTGGATGGAACTTCTTTCTGCTGAGCAAATATGCCGTAGTGTTCTCTGCCCCTCTTCAATGTAGGGCTGTGATAGAAAGAATGTTGCTTTGGGCCCAGAGGAAAATCTGATCTATTTCCTGAAGCTGAGGGTTTTGCGTCCCACCTTGGTGTCTGACGTAGCAGACTGTTGTCATATTGTCTGACAAGATCTTCAGATGATCTCTCAGGCTCTGGCCTGTGGCTTTTAAGGTTTCCAGTACGGCCGCCAGCACTCTTGCATTTACATATCTTTAGCTCTCCCTCATCGACCAGTCTCCCTGAAAAAAAAACGGCTCCCTACTTGGGCTCCCCATCCTTTTTGCTGGCATCTGTAGTGAATATTGTGAATGGATCTTTGTTCCAGCATACTCCTTTTGAAGATTGGCTGGGTCTATCCACTAGTCTAGTGTCGAACTTCCTGTCTAGGGTGTTCTGACTTTTGTTCCAGCAGGATCGGATCAGGCTTTGCAAGGGTCTGGTATGGATCTGGGCCCAGGGAACCATTGGAATGCAAGAGGTCAATATACCTAGTGTGCGCATTGCCTTCCTGATAGTACAGCATCTCCTTTCCTGGAAGGAAGATATTTCTTCTATAAATGCCCTGACTTTGGTTGCAGGGAGAAAAGATACCTGGTTTATGGAATCTAGGAGAGTTCCCAGAAAAACACCTCACGCATTGCACCCGCGCAGAAATCACGCCCGTGTGAAAGGATCCTTGGGGTAGCTCCAACTTCCAGTTTTGCCTTTCCCCATCCAGAAAACGTTTGAGACTGTGCTGGAGTTTTCCGAAAGGACTGGTGCTTCTTGGGCCTTTCTTCCGGGAATCCTGTTTTCTTATCGGCCGCTTTTCCAAGTATAGTGTCCAATAATGGCCCAAACACATAGGAACCCAAAAAAACTATATAATTTGTTCTTAGAGGCCAAGTCGCCTGACCAGTTCTTTAACCATAACGCCCTTCTGGCTGTACTGGCGAAAGTGCTGTTTTTGCAGCAAATCTTATCGATTCCGCTGACGCATCTGCCAAAAATGCCGTGGCTATTTTTCAGAGGGAACTGAATCCAGAATTTCTCCTCTGGATGTCTTCAGTTTAAGGTGGTTTTCTAATTGGTTCAACCATAATCCCATTGCTCTGGCTACTGATGTTGCCGCTATATTGGTGTTTATTTAGGCTGATGAGCATTCCCATGACGTTTTAGGAAGGCCTTCGGCTTTCCTATCCATTGGATCCTTCAGGTGAGAGGAGTCTTCAAATGGAATAGAGGTCTTCTTTGCTACTTTAGCCACCTGGAGATCAATCTTGGGAATATCTTCTGGGTTGAATAGTAGACGACTTTTGAATTCCCTTGGGATATTTAACTTTCTTTCCGTTTCTTCCCATTCTTCCAAATTAGGATTTTCATGGCTCTTAATCCGCCAAACATCTCGTCCTGTACGGATCTGGATGGCTGTACGTCCTCTATCTCCATTGTTTCTTTCACTACGTACAGTAAGGAATCTAGGTCTTCCAGAGAAAAGAGATACTTCTTCCTCAATCTCGCCATCAGAATAACATGGATCATCCATCTGTTCATCTGAATCCGATTCAAACTCTCTCCGTATCCTCTTTGGGGCAGGAGGGAAGACTAGAGCCTTAGGAGGAGGAGGGGTAAAAGATGATACTGTAGCTTGTACTTCTTCCAGAATCATACTTTTAAGGTCTACTAAAAAAGATGGTTGTTCCTCTTTAAGCAGTCTGGCTATACAGTCTGGACATGGTTGCTTTCTGTAAACCTCCTGCATGCACATTTCTTCGGTCTCTTTTTAGTCACGGGCAGGGACTTCTGACCTGCATCTTTTTCCACCTAAGAAGAAAACGAAGATGCCATAATCCTAACAAAGTGAAAAAACATGCAACTAAAGGAAAGGGAAGGTAACACTTACATGCCCCTGGGCAGAGGTGTCAGACACTTGTTACATCTTGGATGACAATAGGGCCTCCATAGTAGGAAACTAGCCTAACTTGGAGCGGTATTATCCCCTTTTGTGGGGCTTACCTTACTTGTCCTCCTCTGCAGCCGCAACGCTTGTCTTATTTCCTGGGGGACTCAACCCCCCAAGGGGGAGTCAACTCCGATGCGAGACCACGTTTGCCTGGTCTCCAGTGTCTCCTGGGCGCCACCATCTTGCTTCCGCCGCTCGCCAGAAGTGACGTCAGACGCCACATCGCGCGAGACTACGATGCCGTGCCCACAAGGAGGAAGCGTCCTGCCGAGAGCCCCTGGAGGGGAAGCGGCTTCAGCCACCCATCTAGCGTGGCACTCAGGTGAGATGGAAGAAAGCTAGAGAACCCCCGGAGGGGTAGCTTGCCAGGCTAACCATATGGGCTGTGAGGAGAGACCGGAGTCCCCCGACCAGGCCGAGCCCCTGGATTCCCCAAAGGGGTAAAGCTCTTTAACTTCATTTCTTCGTCCCCCATATGTGGGAGCTCACTCCCTATCCTTGTAGAGACAGGAAGACACTGGAAATGGGGAGCGGGGGACCTTTTAAACTTATCTCACTTCCTGTCCCTACAGAGATGGGGATGGACATCCTCCCATGTGCTGTCATGGGGGACGTCCTGGAAAACACAGATTTCTCTAGGGTTGATCCTGGTGACAGAGCCGCTTTAAAAGGGGTTGTTTACCTAAAATGACCTCCTATTAGTGTACAGGGAGAGTAACACTTTAAATTAGGTGACATCAATAGGTGTCATGTAATAATGTGGAAGGGTCAGCGGCTGATCACCGGGGAGAGGAAGGTCTGGAATGATGAGGGATTCGAAAAAGAGAGGTCCTTGCTGGACAACCCCTTTAAACAGCCTTTAGGGATCCTGCCCCACCTCACAGGTCAACAGCCGGATGATATTGTTGGCCAGCTCTAGGATCTTCATCTGATTTCGGTCCTGTACATCGAGGAGGGTGAACGAGAGATCTGGACATGTCGCAGCGGAGTCCAGGATGTCATTGCGAAGCTCCGTAGCGCAGAGGCTGTAAGTGCACTTGTTCCCGTCCGCCTCTCTCTTCACAAGAATGTAGTCCTAGGGAAGAGAGCAAGACACTAACGACCTACTAATAACTGTCTGTGTACTGTGTATGTATAGGATTCCAGAACCTTGGTTCCAACCTAAAGCCTCATTCACACGTCAGTGTTTCACATACGTGTTCTCTGTGGACAACACACGTCCCCATTCATGTGAATGTGTGTATTCACACATCAGCGCGGATGCATGTCCTATCTTGGTCCGTGTTCATGGATCCCTCACGCCCATTAGTCTATGGGTCCGTGAAAAGCATGAATGCAATACGGATTCTATCCTTGTTGCATCCGTGTTTCACCCAGGAACAAGGAACCAACACGGATCAGTCACGAACAGCTTCACGGATGCATCACTGACCACCTGCTCACAGATTTGAGTACGGACATGGACGTCTGAATGAGGCTTAAGGCTACATGCACATGAAGGTTGTTTGTTTCCGTGTCCGTTTTTTTGCGGATAGGATGCGGATCCGTTCATTTCAATGGGTCCGCATCAGTATGTCCATTCCGTAGCCCAGCAAAAAAAATAGAACATGTCCTATTATTAGGATAATAGCAACAAGTAGGGGCACTCAATATTTGAGATTGGTCAGCAATTCAATGGATACGACCTTTAATAAAAAGATATAAATATATATATACACTATAAAACACAACAATACATAATGCATAAAAGCACGCCGCTAAAACCATGCAATGAATACCAGCAGCCTGTGTCGCTGCTTCTGTGAACCAAATCTGCGTTAAGCCGCGGTCCCTGCTAATAGTCTCTAGGTCATGCAGTCCTAAAGGGCCTCCGGTGGTCAAATATATAGTGATGTGCATACAAGTTGCGTTTGCTTGACGAACTGTAGCAAAATGAGTGTTGCACTCTGTCCACTCACTAATAAGCCACTTCCACGTGTAGTTACAAATGGATCAAGCCCTCCGCTGTCACCGTTCCATCTACTCCCGTTTAATCTCCTCGGGGAGTGGATACAAAGTAGCTGCAGACTCTCTGCTGCAAGCGCTGACACTCAATATGCTGCTTACTTAATACAGTACATTACCGGTCTTCATCCCGGCGTCCGTCCTCACAGCTTCCCTGGTGTGACTAGCCTCTAGCGTGGCGTCCCACGTGACTATTAGCTCACACGGCGGTCGGAGACATAGTTGCGTGATAGCAGGTGAATCACAGAAAAATCAACATGCAGCGGTATTTAGAAAAGTAAAAAAGATTTTATTGATCATATATTAAAAATTATAGATCATAGAAGGAGGTAGCAAGAGAGCATAGACGCCACCCTGGACCCTATAGCAAAACGTACAAGAACATATATGTATCTAGCATCGTTAGAAGGTAATATAACAGAAAGTCAAACGCTATACTGTTTTATAAGTATGGTAGATCAAAGCCTCGCTGTAGCCTTCAAAAAGTCCACAAAAAAGGAACAATAATAAGGACAAGTGTCTTTGTATATAGATAATGTTGGTGGTACAAGGCAAACAGAAAATGACATGAATCATGCTAGAGCAGAACCCGAAGGGGTACTTACCAGTAAGAAAATGGAAGTGAGGGACCAGGATGGGGTCAACCCCTGAGATACCTCCGGGTTTCTTTTCTTTTAGCAGGTGAATCAATAGAGGAGGAGTGTTCTGCGCTGATATCAATCGCCGCTTGCAGTAGTATAAAAGTCCTTGGAATATTAATAATGAAGCTTCATCAAAACGTCCTGTTCACTGTCCCAGCTACCCAGACGTGTTTCGGGGACTAGAGCCCCTCCCTTAGTGGTGCAGGACAGTGAACTCCTGCTGCGTCTTTATATCTCCTAAAAGGGGTGGAACTGATGGCCACTCCCAAAATGCAATCTGGATCCTATCAGGAATTCCTGATTAACTGGTGCGGTTGAATGTGGAAAGCAGTATGTAGGGAGGACCAAAAGGGCCTTTAATAAACGAGTTGCAGAACATATTAGCAACATAAGGAAGGGTTGTGAGGCTCATACTGTCTCTAAACATTATAAAGACGTACACAACAGTGACCCGTCTTCCCTCAAATTCATAGCATTTGAAAAGGTGAGGAGGCATTGGAGGGGGGGGATCATATTAAATCTATGTCTCGCCAGGAGGCTCGCCGGATTTAGGACTTCGATATGTTACTCCCTAAGGGACTGAATTCTGAAATGGAATTATTTGGTTTCCTATGTGGTTTGGTAGGCGGTCTGGTGGTGATGGGACTACGAGGTCTGGTCGTATACACGACACCTCGTTCTCCCCTCCCCACCAGACCTCTGTCCCCTTTTCATCCGCCGGGTCATTTGAAGTGGAAGGAAGTGAAGGGATATTAATAGAAGAATTAATTAAATATTGGTAGAGAGATATTCACTGTGGTGGAGTTTATTCGTTTATATATATATATATGTATTTTTATGTACAAGATTTGTTTTGCAATAACTGAATAATTTAAGGTGATTTCTGCTGAATGATTTGAATATCAGTGATGTCCATACTCATGGGTTGATGATGGTGTCTATACAGACTATGGGTTAATTTATAATGTGCCATTGATTGTTTTTGATCATATGTACAAAACGCAGGCAAATCGCACCTGAACCGCACCAGTTAATCAGGAATTCCTGATAGGATCCAGATTGCATTTTGGGAGTGGCCATCAGTTCCACCCCTTTTAGGAGATATAAAAGACGCAGTAGGAGTTCACTGTCCTGCACCACTGAGGAAGGGGCTCTAGTCCCCGAAACGCGTCTGGGTAGCTGGGACAGTGAACAGGACGTTTTAATGAAGCTTCATTATTAATATTCCAAGGACTTTTATACTACCGCAATCGGTGATTGATATCAGCGCAGAACACTCCTCCTCTTTTGATTCACCTGCTATCACGCAACTACGTCTCCGACCACCGTGTGAGCTAATAGTCACGTGGGACGCCACGCTAGAGGCTAGTCACACGAGGGAAGTGGTGAGGACGGACGCCGGGATGAAGACCGGTAATGTACTGTATTAAGTAAGCAGCATATTGAGTGTCAGCGCTTGCAGCAGAGTCTGCAGCTACTTTGTATCCACTCCCCGAGGAGATTAAACGGGAGTAGATAGAACGGTGACAGCGGAGGGCTTAATCCATTTGTAACTACACGTGGAAGTGGACAGAGTGCAACACTCATTTCACTACAGTTCGCCAAGCAAACGCAACTTGTGTGCACATCACTATATATTTGACCACCGGAGGCCCTTTAGAACTGCATGACCTAGAGACTATTAGCAGGGACCGCGGCTTAATGCAAATTTGGTTCACAGAAGCAGCGGCTCAGGCTGCTGGTATTCATTGCATGGTTTTAGCGGCGTGTTTTTTATGCATTATGTATTGTTGTGTTTTATAGTATATATCTTTTTATTAAAGGTCGTATCCATTGAATTGCTGATCAATCTCATATATTGAGTGCCCCTACTGGTTGCTATTATCCTTTCACTATAGTGGCTTGGGGTAAGCCACGAGGTGTGCACCGTGTCCATCTGTATTGGATGGTGAGCCGCTCCATTCTAGTTTTTAACATGTCCTATTATTACCCGTTTTAGGCATTGTTACAATGGATCCGCAAAAAAAAAAAAAACGGATGGCATACGGATGTCATTTTTTTGGGGCCGGATCCGCAATTTGCGGACCGCAAAGCACATACGCTCGTGTGCATGTAGCCTAACTCTGAAGATCCACGCAAAGTAGTATAAAGCCGTGAACTACTTTGGGGCGAGTTCACACTAGCGTATTATGTCCGGGAAACAAACTCCGCGCGTGATCCGAACACTGTTCCTGCGACACAAACTCACGGTATAAGAAGGATTTTGAGTGCTGCGAGTTACAGTCTGACTGCGGCGGTCCGGAATTATCCCCGCAGCATTATGTGAGTGCAGGGACCCGAGGATGAGCAGGAATTCACAGCGTAATAAATCATTATAACGCCATGAGTTTGTGGCACAGAAGCAGCGTTCAGCCCACATGGAACGTTTTCCCGGACTAATTACGCTCGTGTGAAACTGACCTTAGAGAATGTCTGCATGGCGTTTTTTTCCTTGGATTTTGCACAGATTCTGCGCCCAAAAACTGAGCCCTTACAATTTATCTCCAATGAATTAAATAAGGCCTCATGCACATGACCATATGTATTTTGCGTTCTGCAAAAAATACGGATGACGTCCGTGTGCATTGTGTATTTTGTAGAACGGAACAGCTGGCCCCTAATAGAACGCTCTTATCCTTGTCCGTAATGCGGACAATAATAGGACATGTTCTATTTTTTTGCGAACGGACATATGGAAACGGAATGCACACGAAGTAACTTCCGTTTTTTGTGGACCCATTGAAATGAATGGTTCCACATACGTCCCGCAAAAAAAAACGGAACGGACAACAGAAAGAAAATGCGTTTGTGTGCATGAGCCCTAATTTATACAGCACGTTTTTTATCCTGTGGCTTTAAAAAAACTTGCATCGAGGAGAAAAAGTGAATTGTCTATTCTTGACGCAAATTCTGCTTGGAATCCGGGTCCAGAGTTCGCATTGCAATGGAAAGGATGAAAAAATCCACACAAAAATAAGTGTCGAATTAAAAGGGTTATCTGAGATGCGATCCCATGCGGCCACCACTTCCGGGATCACGTGCCCAATGTACGGAAGTGGGGGCTGCACGGGATCACAGCACATCTCAGATTAACCCCCTTTAAAAATCACAAGGAATCCTGAAGCGGATTCTGCACTAGGTTTATTTTTTCTCCTTACGTAAAACAGACAAGTGATTCTTCTTTATTTACCAGTATTTCGAAGTGCGAGACCGCTGCAGCCACCATATTGCCAACCCTGAGCCAGCAAACCAAATAAAACAGCTCTCTCTGCCTCTACCACAGCAGGAAGTCTCAGCATCATCCAAAATACTCATGAGTTCCAGAAGTCCACCAACCCACGTCCATGCCGAAAGCTAAGAACACACGGTCCGGCTGCCACATGCAGTCAAAACCACCGCCCTTCCCCCATAGTTTTGACTGTCAGGACTGCCAAAAACATATCAGGAAAGGCATATTAGGTGTAGAAACTCTAAGGGGGTCATTTATCAAACTGGTGTAAAGTAGAAATGGCTTAGTTGCCCATAGCAACCAATCAGATTCCTCCTTTCATTTTCCAAAGGAGCCATTAAAAATGAAAGATAATCTGATTAGTTGCTATGGGCAACTAAGCCTTTTCTACTTTACACTAGTTTCACAAATGACTCCTTTCGTGTTTTCATCACAGTACGAGTCCGACTGCTCGATGTGTCCTTTACGTATTCCTACCCAAGGGGCGGAGCACAACATTTTTTCTGTTTTTAATCCGTGTCATGCTCCGCCCCCTCAGGCGTCACATTAGCCAATACACACCTACAATCTCCACCTCACCTCTACAGTCAGAAGACCGATAATCTCCAAGGTGTGATTCAAAATGGCTTCCGCCTTCTCCATCATCTACACACGCATGTGCATCGCCCTAGAGACAAAAGAGCATGGTTATCGCCGGAGAGGTGACGGGTCTCTCCTGACCCCTTAAAGAGGTAGTCCCATCTGAAGAAGTGAAAGCATGTCTTTAGGACACAGCATGTCTTTAGGACCTCTGGGACCGCCACTGATCCTGGGGAGGCCACTGCCGCCACTGTTTGGATTCAGCCTTTCCCATCGAGCTGCCCCCAGTGATGGCACAACCTTACGAGATGGGAGTACCCCTTTAACTAGTCATTCATCCAACCGACTTATGTAGCCTGACTGCACATGCCAAAAATGAGGCAAATTGTGGCAATTTTATCAGAAAAAGCACACGCGTCCTAATCTACTGGATTTGGCAGCCGACTCATGGTGTCAGTATGAAAGAAACTGTGGCTTTTCCACTAGATGCCACATTACTACTGCAGGGCGCCATGCGGTGCACATGGCGCCCTACAGTGCAGGGCGTTACCACCTGAAAGCCTTAGGCCTCGTTCAGACAGGAGTTTCGGGTGGGCACGCTTTCAGCAGCCATATTACAACCCCAAATCTGTGCCCGAGCGTGGGACCGCCCCCACCCCCAGCGGGGTTGGCGGCTGCAACGTGGACGGTAAAATGTGCCCATCTAGAACTGTAGCAAATCCTCAGCTGTGAAAGGTATTACAGGCAGAGCTGTGAGGGTGGGGGATGGTGTCGGAGGCCGGAGTTAGGTGTATGACCATCATCATAGCAGGTGGAGGAGAGGGGCTGGACTACCCCTTTAAATAAGGAGGCCTCTATTCACTGACAGCAAGCAGAGATCATATAAACAATGAGGCAGCGATATACAAAGTATATTGGGAACTTGTAGGATCAGGGGCGGCTCTGCTGGTTTTCGTTAGGGCAATGGTATAGAAAAAAAAAAAAACTCCTATGCAAATTTAACCAAATGTGGCCTTGTTGTCCGTGGCAACCAATCAGCCCTCAGCTTTCATTTTCTGCACTGCCTTGGAGATGGGACACAGACTCTGGTTGCTACGGGCAACCAGCTTATTACTTCCCCAGACATTTTTTTCATAGCTGAGGCTCATAGGAGCCAATGCCAAGTGCAGACAGAGAAGCCGGGGTCCTCCCCTCACAGCCCTGCGCCTAGTACCACACGGACATGCCACACCAGCAGAACGTCCTGCCTACGCGCACATATAGCTGACATGACGCGCACATGTAAACACTTAGCGTGCAGCCCAAACAAAGCGCCTACCTTCTCCGACCATGTGAGGGGGCGGGCTCGTCAATTCTCCGCTCTTATTGGCTAGTTCCTGAGCGCCTTCGAAAAGCAATCTGGGAGATGTAGTTCGGTCGTCAAAGCCCGTTTGTCCAATCAGGCGCTCGGCTAAACTACAATTCCCGAGATGCCGTTGGTAATTAGTTGCTAGCTTGGGAGATGTAGTTCTACGTCGTCGTTGCTCGCTAGGGGTATAGCGACTACTGGACTTCAATTCCCAAGATGCAACCGTGGCCTCTGATTGGTTGTTGTCTCTAGCGCGTTCTACGGTCGCGCGCTGATTGTAAGGTGGGGGTTACTGGACTACATTTCCCGAGATGCAACAGCGGCGTCGACGCTTTGACTACGACATTCATTAGAAGCCAGTGCCTGTCGGGATATGTAGTTCCTTGTCGGTTGTAGTGTACTGGGGAATTCTCAGCAGGGGCAGTGATAATACAGGGGCTGTGCTTGTTGGCCTGAAGGAGTCCGTTGTGTGGTTAGTGTCTGCTTCAAGAGCTGCTCCTGGCTGTAGGCAGGTGCAGCTGAACTGTCACAGCAGTTCAAGGGGAGAGCCACTTTTTGCTAGAAAATGTAACAGTTCTACAACTTTCTGGTATACTTTGCGTATCATTTTCACGATCTCTGCTTGCGGTCAGTGAAAGACTGACACAGCAGCAGTTATTATTAAGCAAAAAATTGATGGTAGAAAATGATCTGAAGTTGCAGAGTGTTTCCATTCACTGACAGCATGCACCGATCTCTTAAAGGGATTGGGACATGTCTGACAATGGGGGCATATTGGTAGGACTGGCTATTTTCGGTGTCTCTATAGAAAAGAACGGGGCGGCCGCACAGAGTGTGCTGCGCCCTCCGACTTTCAAGGCTCCATTTATAGAGATAGGCCCGGGTCCCAGGGGGCGTATCCTAGCAATATGCCCCCATTCAGGGCCGGTGTTCTGCCAGATCTCTATAGATTGCCGAAAGTCTATAGCGGAAGTCACGTGGTTCGCTGCGCAAGCGCACAAGCGCGCTTCCACAAATCATCCCTGCAGCCTCCACTGAAGTACTTCGCCCACCGCGCGTGCGCACAAGAGACGTCTTAAAGTGACAGTCATCTCCAGTAAAATACAGCATCTACATTAATTTGTACCCTCGCTGCGCTCGGCAGTTAGTCAAACTAACTCTGTGCCGCCATTAATAGTAAAGAAGGAAATGGATGGTAAAGAAATTCTTTACCATCCATTTCCTCTTACTATCAATGGCGGCATAGAGTTAGTTTTACTAAATGCCGAGCGCAGCGAGGCCGAGCCCGATGCGTGGCGAGCGAAGCGAGCCCGCGAGGGTACAAATTAATGTAGATTAATGAGTGCTGGGGGGGGGCGGAGCTGTATTTTAATGGGGATTACTGTCACTTTAAGAAGCCTCTATATCCTTAAATTTGCGCACGCGCGGTGCGCGGACTACTGCAATGGAGCCAGCAGGAGTGATTCGCGGAAGTACGCTTGTGCGCTTGCGCAGCGCGCCACGTGACTTCCGCTATAGACTTTCGGCAAACTATAGAGATCTGGCAGAACACCGGTGTAACATAGTATCTCCCTACTTCATGCGATTTCCCTACCGCACGAACTGAGCATGCTCAGTACAAGTAAAGTCCCCGCCCACAGCCTATTCTCCCTTTAGTAAAAACCCATAATCTACATTAAGTTGTACCCTCGCGGGCTCGCTTCGCTCGCCACGCATCGGGCTCGGCTCTTATAAAAACTAACTCTATGCTGCCATTGATGGTAAAGAATGAACTGGATAGTAAAGAAAGGGAGAATAGGCTGTGGGCGGGGACTTTACTTGTACTGAGCATGCTCAGTTCGTGCGGTAGGGAAATCGCATGAAGTAGGGAGATATTATGTCACACCGGTGCAAGGATTTTTGCCAGCCCAAGCGAAGCTACATTTTGGCGCCCCCAAGATCACAACACGTTTATTTTGGAGCCCCCCACCCCCCCTTCTATGCGCCCTAAGGCAGCCGCTTGGTCTGCCTTAATATAGCACTGGCCCTGCCCCCATTGTCTGAGAGGAGACAACCCCTTTAAGCAGTTGGGATTGAAACAAAATCTAAACTAGATGGGAGGAATGTGTCATTCTTGTGCGTACAAAAGTCGCAAGTTTTGTCACCAAAATATGCAACTTTTTGCCACCCGGCCACTTTTATAGTAGTGGACGGAAGGTCGCCGGTGGTCAGACACATTTACAGATATGTGCACCAGAAAACTGCCGCACGTTACATCAGAGAACGAGCCGACTCCAGAAGATGCGCCAGGATTATTACCGATTAATTCTGGTGCATGGTCGCCAGCGGGGATTATTATCAAAGGGCATCTGTCAGCAGTTTTGTCCCTATGACACTGGCTGACCTGTTACATGGGCTCTTGGCAGCTGAAGGCTTCTGTGTTGGTCCCACATTCATATGTGTCCACAGTGCTGAGAAAGATGATGCTTTAATATATGCAAATGAGCCTCTAGGAGCAACGGGGGCGTTACCATTACACCAAGAGGCTCAGCTCTCTCTGTAACTGCCGCATTGAAAGTGTCAGGCAGAAAAAACATCATCACACCTCGTCCTGTCAATCAAAGTGCAGAGGGTGCAGTCATTGCAGAGAGAGCAGAGCCTCTAGGTATAATGGTAACGCCCCCGTTGCTCTTAGAGGATCATTTGCATATAATAAAACATCATTTTCCTCAGCAATGTGGACACATATGAACATGGGACCAACACAGACGCCTTCAGCTGCCAAGTGCACATGTAACAGGTCAGCCAGTGTCATAGGGACAAATCTGCTGACAGATGCCCATTAAGAGTAAAAAATGGCAGTATTAGGCCGGATTACAAAACCCGGTTTCATTTTCCATTCCTCTGATCTGTCAGAAGAAAAATAAATAAAATAAAAATAATAATAATTGGATCCTGTGCATTAGTTATGCCCATTTGGCAACCTGACTGCAGTCATTTTTTTCCATCTAAAAAAATGAATTTGAGATTTTTTTCCTGATGGATCAGAACAGAAAGTGAAACGGTGATGTGAACTCTCTCTTAAAGGGGTTGTCCAGGATTTAAAAAACAAATGTCTTTCTACCAAAAAACAGCACCACCCCTGTTCACGGGTTGCATGTGGTATTGCAGATCTGAGTCCAATGGAGCAAAGTTTTTTTTTCACCCCACTCAGCAGGATCAGCTATACTCACCTGCTTCCCTTGGCTCCCTTAGGGCTCATGCACACGAGCATATGTATTTTGCGGTCCGCAAAAAACACAGATACATCCGTGGGCATTCCGTATTTTGCGGAACGGAACAGCCGACCCCTAATAGAACAGTCTTATCATCGTCCGTAATGTGGACAATAATAGGACATGTTCAGAATGGACATACGGAAACGGAACTTACATTTTTTCTTTCGCGGACCTATTGAAAAAACCCGAACAGACACAGAAAGAAAACACGTTCGTGTGCATGAGCCCTTAACCCGCGTCCCAGTCCAGATGAGGTCACGACTGACCTCTGCAGTGACGTCTACAGATGCTGACCGGAAGTCTTACGAAGACAGCCTGGAGAAAGGTAAGTGTCGATCGCTTCGCAAGTCCCACTGGCTGTGTGGAAGGGAAGGATTAAAAAATCAAATCCTAGACAACCCCTTTAATACGTGCTGGAGCGAGATGTGCAAATTCATTCTTAGGCCTCTCAATCCATTTGCAGCTTCTTCGGGCGCTCTGTGCTCCAGAAAACCAAACCTACAGGAGATTTCCGGCCATCTTTTTTATAAAAAGTACCTCAGCCCTGACAGAGGCCCACAGTAGTGCAGCTCCAGGATGAGGCCTACAGATGGATACACTATAGGGAGTCCTACGTACCAAGAAGCCGCCACCCAGTGCGGCATTATCACGAAGTTCACCTGCTACTCCGGCATGGGGTTACATCAATCAGTGGCTAGATTTGCAGAATATCTAGGGCGCCAGATTAATGGAATTTTTCCGCGTTAGGTATATGAAGAAAGCATTAGTCGTAGGGACGGGATTATTTTAGTGAGATTTATTTGTACAGGGATACAACGTACAATGAAATATAAATGTCCACAGACTGGCTGACAACTGCTTCCTTAGGCCCTTGCACACGACCGTATGCCCCTGAGACATACAGTCCGTGAGTGGGCCATATGTTCTAGAGCGGCATACATTGTGCGCACGGCATCATAGGTTACTATGATGCTGCGCGCGATGGAGCCACCCGCGGGACTGTAAGTCCCACGGGCGACCCAATGCACACAGCATCATTGTAATCTATGATGCTGTGCGCTCCCGTGCGCACGATGTATGCCGCTCCAGGACATATGGCCCACTCACGGACTGTATGTCTCGAGGGCATACGGTCGTGTGCAAAGGGCTTAAAGGGGTTCTCCAAGACTTAAAGGGTTTTTCAGGATTATGACCCTTTCTAATTAGCCTCTGTAGCGCATGGTCCCTAATGAAAGAATCGCCAGATTCCTGGCTCCATTCAGTGACCTTCTGGACGGGGTCATGTGCGCCGCTGCAGCCAATTACTGGCTTTGGTGGTGACAGAACGTCTCTGCCGGGTCATGTGACCACTGAAATGATCACCAGAATGGAGTGTCATGGAGCAGGCGATTAGGTAAAACAGGGGCTAATTAAAAGGGACAAAATTCTGGAAAACCCCATGACAGGCCCAAGAGTATGAAATCAGCAGGGGTCAGACTCCCGATAACCCCCAACCAATCAGCTGACGGAATAGGCAGCTGCAGGTGTGTACCAGGCACAGCGCCGTACAGGCGTTAGTGGCTGAGCCTGGCATTGCAGCTCAGTCCTATTACAAGTGGATGGGACTGAGCTCCAATATCAGACAATACCAAATGTATGGCGCTGTGCCTAATAAACACTGAAATATACGGAGGCCCCGAGGGTCGGAGTCCCGGTGATCTGATACTGATGGCCTGCTTAGGACAGGCTATCAATTTCAAACCTCCCATGGTACTGACAGGTTGTCACCGAGTCCAATCTTCCCTTTAGGCCTCATGCACAGTACAGGCTTGGTGCAACCTCTTGGCCTTGACTACGGGTCCTACCGTACCTTTGTATGGCTCTAACGGGGGCATATGGAGGTTTTCATTCGGTGAAGTCCTAGAAAAATAAAAACGGGCCGTCCTCCACTGGATGCCGGAAATAAAAATACCTCTATAATAAGCCACCACCATGCGCATGAGGCCCAATGCGATCCTAACAGGACCACCTCCATCCGTATAGTCACTCAGGACCTTGTGCCATTTGCTAAACCGAGGGCGAGTCAAAAAACAATCCGCACTCTGTATTTGAAAAGACTTTCAGAAAAGACAAATCCATCATTTTTCTACAGTCTTCCCGTTTCTACATACACTTCGTCCATCCATCAAGAAGATTTCGTAGTCTAGATTAAAAAAGTGTTCTAGGCTGAGCTGCAAGTCGCGAATGCACCGCCGTCTTCACCTCTACGTCCTCGTAATCTAGCGCAGGGATCAGCAACCTCCGGCACTCCGGCTGTGGTGAAACTATAACTCCCAGCATCCTCCATTCACTTCTATGAGAGTTCCGAGAACAGCCAAGCAAGTGTGCACGATAGGAGATGTAGTTTCACCACAGCTGGAGTGCCGGAGGTTGCTGACCCCTGGTCTAGCAGGATCAGTCGTGGCCGGGTGTCTGGCTCCTCCTTCATGGCTGACACTTGTGCGACCTTCCTTGACCTTCTCTATCCCATCACGCACTTCTTCGCGACACTTTCCCCACAAAGTCCTCGATAAATAGCGACACCAGACACTCCCTCCGACCACAAGAAACTAATCACTGCACGCTGCTGTAATCTGGTACAAATCAGAAGTGCGGCGGCCATTTTGTCTCTCACCGCAGTCACAAATGAACTGGCGCAGCAGTGACTGGGGAGAGGATGTCAAAAAGTGATGCTTTTGTCTCTTCTAAAAGTTGATTAACCCTTAGAGGACGCTGAGATTTGCCATTTTTGCTTTTCCGTTTTTCCCCTCGTCGTCGCAGAGCCGTAACTTTCTTTTATTTTTGCCGTATTAGGGCTTGTTTTTTTGCAGAACAAGTTGTGCTTTAAATTTCACCCACTGCATAGTGGGGATGTAGCGGGGAGCAGAAAAAAAAATTCCAAATGGGGTAGAATTTAAAAAAATTGCAATTCCGCCACAGTTGTATTGATTTCGTTTTACGCCGTTCTCTATGCATTAAAAATTACCTATCACATTTGTATCGTTTTCTTGCGTTTGAGTATTAAAAGAAATAAAAAGCTTGAAAAAAATTTGTTTTTTTCTTTTCATCGCCATAGTCTGACTCTCCTAACGTTTTACACTTACGTCTATGGAGCTGTGTGAGGCAGCATTTTTGGCAGGGCTTTTTGATCATTTTTTTGGGGGAGTTGGGGTTGTGACAACAAAATGGCAAATTGACCATTTTGAATTTTTTTCCATTACGCCATTTGCCGTATGCAATAAATATTGTTATATTTTTAATAATACAGGCATTTTCGGGTGCGGCAATGCCTGTTTTTTTTTATTGTTTATTTTTATTTTGGGGGTGATTTGAACTTTTACATTTTTAAACGTTAAAGTTTTTTTAACCCAGTTGACTATAACCAGCAATCATCAGATTGCCAATTGTATTCTGTGATGGGTATACATCATCACAGAACACACCATTCACTGTATTCCAATGCAGTGCTGCCACCTGCAGGCCTGTATTGGAATGTGTTCGGTATCTGAGCCATCCCTGGCACATTCCAGCTTCCCGATCTCAGCCGAGGAACATTGTTATGGGTGCGCGCAGCTCACACGCCTGCATTGCTCAGATGCCGTGGTCACATTTGGCCTTAGGGCTGATCACATACATTCGCCCTGAAGCAGAAACCCGGTGGCTATGGTGCCCGCTGCACTAGCGCCTGGGCGCCATCTTTAAGGTGCCGACTTCCACCTTACACAGCCAAGGGGTTAAAATAAATTCCACAGCCAGAGTGAATAATTATTGACTCGCCCTCGTAATAATGAATTAAAACAAAAATGAATTAAAACAAAAAAAGTGAAAAACAGATTCTGCTGTTACTGTCCGCTTTGAACAGTCCCTTTTTTATTAGAAGAGTCCTCCGATAAGCTGATCGCACGGTGCACCGCCGCCGGGACGTCAGCTGTGATCTGCATGAGGGGTGTTCAGTTTCCTGCTGCGCCACCACAGGAGAAATGAAGAATTACACAGTCCTCATTGAAATCAGTGGAATGATGGGCAGACACGCTCTTTATAGCTGCTCTTTTAGCTAATAAGACGTGCCCCAATGAAACCCCCCCGTCTGGTAAATCATACTGCCCCGAAGGTGAGAAAAAACAAAAACAAAGCAGTCTTCTATTCCAGATACAATTAGAATAAAACCTGCCCAGTCAGCATTATGGTCCTGCCTTACATCATTGCAAAAATGTATAGTTCTTATCAAAATATTCGACCCTTATTGTGGCCGGGACGTTAATATACAATCTTCACCAGTATCAGATGTCGGAATATTGGCCAGCTAGTCATCTGAATAGAGCTCGGTGGATGAGGAGTGGAGAATCAAGGGGAGCCCTGCTCAGTGGAGGTCTGAAGCTTCGCTTTACAATGGATCCTTTTATGCACCATAAGAGAAAACCATAATATGAAGCTTTTGCCGCATTCGCACTGGTAAGGCTTCTCTTCAAAGTCCTCATTGTGGACGTCGCTATCACAGTCTGGGTCATCTACAACAAACTCCATCGTCTCGTGAGTTCTCTGGTGTCGGTAGAGGTGTGGGGACGAAGTGTAGCTTTTACCACACTCACATTTATAAGGTTTCTCCATTTTACTTTCCGCAGCCCGATACCTTGAGCTTGTACAGAAGTTCTCCTCATGGTGAGTCCTTTGATGCCGGTAGAGATGAGAACTAGAAGTGTAGCTTTTTCCGCACGGACAGACGTATGGTTTAAACCTCTCCGGAGCTTCCGTCTCGTTCACTTCTTTAGAGCCACCTCTGCGTTTTTGATTCGGACCTTCTCTCGGGTGTGTGTCTTCTGATGCCGGCACAGATTCGACCTGTCGCTGAACACCTTCCCACAGTCACATATATAAGTCTTGGCACTTTCCTTATTTTCATCCAAGTTAGATCTCTGATGTCTGTAGAGATGAGAGCTGCTTGTGTAACGTTTCCCGCAAGCACAGAGATAGGGCTTAAATAGTTTTTTTCCCGGCCTTGGATCCAGCTTGGCATGTCTTCTGATGTTTGTGCAGATGAGAACTGATGGAATAGCTCTTCCCGCACAGGCATGGAAAAGACTTTTCAGGTTCTCCAAAATGTTGACCACTACCTACGTCGCATCCTACATGAGTTTTCTGGTGTCTGCGGAGATGAGAGCTGCTGGTGTAGCTTTTACCACACGCACAAGAATAGAACTTTAACTGCTGGTTTGGCGCTTGTTTGGTCAGTTCTGATTCTTCGTGGCCATCTTTCTCTTTTTTTATAGACTTCTTTAGTCCAGCCTTCGTTGGTGTACCGTTCCGATTAGTCAATAAACCTCTTTTGGCCTTATTTTCTTTAGGATTATCATATTTCCTAAATTCTGTTGACTGATCTTCTAAGGTTGAACCTCCTGTACTACTCCAGTTTCCATCCCTCCAACTGGAGTCTAATTGTGTTTCACCAGTGCTTCCATCTCCTCCATTACTTTTAGTTTTGCATACATGGTCCTCATCGGTACTCGTGGCACCAGAGAATTTACTAGGTTTTGACTTCTTCCGCTTATTTGATCCTCGTAAAGATTTCTCTTTAAGTCTTTTTCTTGTTCGTTCCATGGGCTTTTCACTTGCAGAACCTTTTAACTTCTCCGCGTTGGAAGCAAGTCAACTTTTCTTTTTTTTACTGGGCTGGGCGCTCAGAATCTGCTGAAGAGAATACAAATATATAAATTACCATCAACATCAATATACTACACAGGAAGAAGTGAAATGGGCGTGGAATAAAACAGAGCTATTGTGTAGATCAGCGGCGCTCCAGCTGGTAGGTAGGTTGTAAACCTGTAGTGGCCCACTCCCGGGGTCGCTGCAACTATTTAATGATAACTGCGAATATGTGCTCTTTTCGACGTGCAGGTGATCTCTGACTGTAAATGGGCGCGGTATGAGATAAACTGGATTTAGGTCTGATTCACACAACAGTATTTACCATCTGTGCGGGTAGCGGACTGCACATGGACCCAAAAAAGTCAATGGACCACTAGTCCATGCCAAGAGGCTCACCGCAAGCACTAGCCTCGTAAGACTCATTCATTCATTAGTATGGATGCAGAAAAAAGACGTCATATGGAATAGATATTGTAGAGGGAAGGGTTGGATTTAAATATATATGCCTACATATATATTAGCCCTCTTATATATTGTGAGCCCAGTATATGGGCCTGTCCAGGTGGTGTGAATATACATAGAGATGTATGTATGCCCCTTCTGTCAGCATACATGTCTATGTATATAATATAGGTGTATGTGGGCTTATATTTGCCCAGTTGTGCCCCAGGATAGATGTGTGTATATATATATATAGATGTGCCCCAAGCATCTATGCACATATATCCTCTAAAATGCAGCCAAATTATGTCCCCCAGTCAAGGTGCCCCCCCCAGCCTCTTCCTGCATTCCCATATATGTTCAGTTTACTGGTGAATTCAAAAGGCAAGGGATCAATAAGATCTGACGCCCTTTGGTTAACTATCTCCAGCTCTGCTGAGGATAGTTACCATAACAGAGAGAGGGAAACAAACGTCCCTCGCTCCGGTGTGATAATTATCGCTCAACAGGCGGAGGATCAAAGCATTCCTCCACCTGGAAGCATGTCGGAGATGCGCGGGCTAGTGCGGTGACGTCATATCGCCGCGCCAGCCCACATGTCCTTGCCCCGCCTCCCTGAAGAAGAGCGCATCCTGCGCTCAGAGAACAAGAGGGTGCAGGCAGCAAGGCGCAGCACTGCGCTTAGGAAGACAGCTATCCCCTGCACCCTCTGACCGGCCAGAAGAGCGCAGGCTGCTCTGCGCCAGGACAGAATCCCGAAAGGAGAGAGTGTAGGCAGCCAGGCTGTGGTGCACTAGCAGAGAGAAGAAGAGGCGGATCCTCCCCTTCTAGGAGAGCGCATCCTGCGCTCAGATCGAGAGAGAGCAGGAAGACCCAGCAGCCAAGCTGCTCCATTGAAGAGTGCAAGGAGGAGAAGCCCCACGTGAACCCTGGATGGCTAAGTAACCCCTGCTGCAGTCCCTGCACTGCATTCAGCCCTGTAGCCCCTTCTACCCTCAGCTCCCCTGCAGTGCCTGTCCCTTCAGCCCCTGAATTAACCCCTTTGCGGCTGAGAACCCTTGCAGTGCCAGCCCTAGCCCAGCACTGCTGCCCTGCAGTGTCCCTGTCCCCATGCCCTGCTGCCCCAGCATCCCCTGATTGCTGTTTCAGCATTAACCCTTTTGTTGCCCTGTAATCCACTGCACTGGCACTGCGATTGACCCTGCCCTGGACCCTGTGGAGGGCAATCCTGAATTCCAACCCTGGGTTAACCCTTTATACCCTGGTCCCGGTTATTGCAGTAGGGACAGTGTGTAGAGACAGGCTGGTGGGTTGCTTCTGATTATATATGTTTAGATAGATTTGGGGTGAAATTGGGATTGTATAGCGTATTGTGTGTAGCGTAGGCGGGCATTATATCATATTGTGTATATTACTGTGTGCGTCTATAAATATATATATATCTATTCCCATCAATAATAGATATATATACACTTATAGCAATAATTGGACTGTAGACGTGTAGTGTGTTAATAATTCTTTCTTTCTTATTATTCTACCTATAGCGGGTAGTCTTTTGTTATTGTAGTCGCCGCACGTAGCGTAGTTCAGTGTAGTGTAAGGGCAACCGAGTAAATTTCTATTTAAGGAATAAACAGGCGGAGTGATCAGTAGACGACGCACACCTATTTATGATTAATTATTAGTATTATCCAAAATATGAATTATTAATATTTCCCTTAACAGGGAGAGTCGGGAGGAATAGTCAGTCATAGCAGTATCTGGGAAGGACTCAGCCAACATGGCCGCCATAACACCTAGCCTCCAGAATGTCATTCATGACTCTTGGACGTGGCTACCATATTGCTGTTCATGGAGACTCAGTATTGTTGCATGTAATATGACAAACATAACCATCCCCAACCCTCTGGTAGGTAGGTTGTTCTTCTGAGGCCTCCAAGCTCTGTAACATTTCAGATCTAAGTAGTGAAAGGAACTACTGAAAACAAAATGGTGATCGCGGTGTGATCGATCGGGACACTGCAATAAGACAATGGAGGTCTAAATTTTTTGAACTTTAAATATTTTTATATTTTTGGCTTTCAGTTCTTCATTAAATAAGAAATAAATTCAACTAATAAAACTTTTCATAAGAAAAATATATTAACAAGTTAAGGCCTCATTCACACTTGCGTTGTGTGGATCCGGCGTGCACTTCCGTTGCCGGAAATGCCCGCCGGATCCGTCACAGCGCAAGACAACTGAAAGCATTTGAAAGCAGTCTTCAAAATGCTTTCAGTGTTACTATGGCAGCCAGGACGCTACTAAAGTCCTGGTTGCCATAGTAAGTAGTGAGGAGCGGGGAGCAGATACTTACAGTCCGTGCGGCTCCCGGGGCGCTCCACAATGACATCAGAGCGCCCCACGCGCATGGATCATGTGATCCATGCGATCATGTGATCCATGCTCATGAGGCGCTCTGACGTCATTGTGAAGCGTCCCGGGACTCGGGAGCCGCACGGACGGTAAGTATCTGCTCCCCTGGCTCCCCACTACACATTACCATGGCAGCCGGGACTTTAGCGTCCTGGCTGCCATGGTAACCATTCACAAAAGCTGAACGTCAGATCCGCCGAAACGGTGTTTAGCTTAATGCTGGATCCGGATTAATGCACTTTAATGGGCATTAATTCCGGATCCGGCATTACGGCATATCTTCCGGATTTTTGGACGGAGACAAATCCGCAGCATGCTGCCGTTTTGTCAACGTCCAAAAAACGTTCACATACTGAACGAAAGACATCCTGATGCATCCTGAACGGATTTCTCTCCATTCAGGATGCATTAGGGAAATCCTGATCAGTAGCTTTCCGTCCTAGAGCCCCGAGGACGGATCTCTAGGACAGAAAGCAAAAACGCAAGTGTGAAGGAGCCCTAAGAAATAACAGCAGCAAAAATAACGTGAACCCTGCCGAGGTTTAAGACCGGGAGCAGCAATGGTGCTGAAGAGGGAGAGGAAGACAATCCCTTCTTTGTATCAATTTTAGAAAGGTGAAATTCAGCTATTTAATAAAAACAAAAAAAATTATATAGATATCCCCTTAAAAATCTAAGATACAGAAGGTATCCAGAATCCTTCCATCATCTTAAGGGCCGGCCAGCCACCAACCATAGGGCCGCCGCATGCGGATCGCGGGCCCATTCACTTGAATGGAGTCCGCCATCCGCATCCAATTAACTACTTTTTTGGGGTGCAGAGGCACAGAGAGAAACCCCAGGGAAGCACTCTGTAGCGCTTCTGTGCCTCCGTTCAGCACCGACCTTCCGGTTTCCGGACCCATTCAAGTGAATGGGTCCGCATTTGTGATGCAGAGTGCACATGGCCAGTGCCCGTGTATTGCGGACCCACTGTTTGCGGCCGTGTGCATGAGCCCTAACTTAGAGGGGTTTTTCCACCAGACATCTATAATATGCGGATAGTACATGTCATAAATAACTGGTCATGGCGACCCAACCCCTAGGATCCAAATACATGATGAGCCAACCTCCCGTCTCATGAGATTTAGAGAGGTCCCAGCGGCTGAACCCTTCGACTCATATGGCACAAGCACAAATATCACAGAATGACATCGTATCACCTATCCACAGGACTGGTGATGTGTCTGACGGGAGGGGGTCCGACTGATGGCACTCCTAACAATGGGGGGCCAGTTTCCCACCGACTGTATGGAGCAGCGGTCAAGCAAGTTCACTGCCCCTCCATTTAACTGAGCGCTGTGCTACACTGTCTTCAGCGGTCTCGTAGACTACCAATGGAGTTGTAGTCCGCAAGCTTGACTGCTGCACCACTGTCACAATAGGTGGGGGTCCCACCAATCAGACTTTTATTTCCGATCCTGCATACAGCTGGTAAGTTGTCATCATGGGACAATCCCTTTAAGGCGGGTCCGGGATCTTACTGGATTGTTGGGACAATACAACAAACATTATATTTTTGTCTTGGCTTGAAAAAGACCGCATACGTCCGAAACATCGCAGGAACTTGGATGGTTTGCAAATATTTGGTATTTTTAAAGTTGATGGAAATCCTTTCCGAGTGAAGCACGGAATAGTCGGAGAGGTGAAGGGAAATTACGTTGTGTTTTGTTGGGGCATCTATTTTATTCGGAGGCATAGCCTAAATCGACCACCTGACGTGGCACCTACATGCATGCCGATTGGCTAGAGATCACATATAAACATTCCCCTCGTTTAGAGAAATGGTATGGGCCCATCTATGTATATATTTTGATTTTACATAAGCGCTTGATAAAAGGCCCTCAAGGTTCATCTGAGGTCACTGGTTCTCTTGACGTTGAGGTATACAGTTCGGCCTTCCTCAGAAAGTCCGGCCTGAAGTGGTCTAATGTTTTGTGGTGCCAAATATGAATCCAAGACGGTCCATGTACGAGAGACCAATGAGCGGCTGTGGCTCCATATCGAGATCGCACTGCACCCCTCTGCTCGTCACGGTAACTACTTGCGTCTCGACACTTCTCCGATTTACGTTAGGATCAGTCATGGTCCAGTTGTCCGCCTTCCCAACCCTTGAGATCTCTCTCTTTTCCGAGCTCTTGCCCTCGTTTTTCTTTCGCGCTAGCTTCTGAGGAGCTGAAGACGTGCCCTCGAATATGGTTGGCATGGCGTCCTTCCTAAGGCGTCTCCTCCATCCACTCACCACCTGATGGTAACTCCACCTCGAACAAATTCTATACGAATTGGATCTTTTTCCTTCTAAAACTTTCTGGGCAAAGTCATCAATGTCGCCGAAGTCTTGGGGGATTTGGCGCAACCACGAATTTATGATTGCTTTATTCTTAGGGAAAACGTGCATGGAGACGTCGTCGCTCGTATTCCAGCTGCTATAACATCCTCATACGATGCAGGACGGCATTCTGGAAAATAACGCACGGGGTCCTTATTTGAATCTTCTCAGATGATGTCACTGGGGGAGAGTTATCGAGACTTGTCCAAGGCAAAAGTGAGGCAGTCGCCAGTCAGATACCAGCTTATATCTGGCACCAGTTATAATAAACCTCCCCTACTGGGCATCGATAGAGCAGTCCAACTGAAAAATATGGCAACCAATCAGAGAAACTGAAAGCTGCACTGTGATTGGTCGCAACAAGGCGAGTCTTTATAAATGAACCCTAATAAAGCTAAGCTACTGAGGGGCCACTGAATGGCCCCCGGACTCCTTACTGCACACGAACAAAAACTTCCCGTACCGGCAGCAATTGTGAGACCCTCCCCTGCTCTGACACGACCGCCCGTAAAAATGGGCAGAAACGCCCACTTTAAGTGCAAAAACTCCCCTTTCCTTTTCCTACAGACGTAGCACTGGGATGGGCCTTGCAGAATGTAAAAGTAATGCCCACAGGCCCTTTGATATGGGCAACTCCTCAAATGTTATTTCGCAGTGTTTCTGATAAATTTAGCGGTATCAGATGCAACCGGAGCAGTGTTTTTGCAAAAATTTACAAAAAAAAATAAAAATTGATTGCAGCAGGATCATGCTGGCAGCAGTAGTTATACCGACTGATGTCGCCATGACTTCAGATTATCGCTTGGGCAATGCGGGGGAGGCGGTAGTCACAGACCCTCCCCTTGTGCCGGTACCGTATTATAGACCACAGTCCAGTCTTTTCAATGTAGTGGTAGGGCATAGACTGATGAAGTCGCTCGCCGCGTCTGCCACTCGCCTCACTCAACAGCATGAAGAGGGCCAATATGGCCGACTAGTCAGGGACTGGACTGTCACTTTAAATTTGACGCCCTGATCACACCATATAGAACTGGCAGAATACATCCAGAAAAAATATCCAAGGGGGTGATCCTATCCAAGCGTTCTCCTTGGCAGAATTTATTTTTTCCACACTACTTAAAAGTGTGAACTGCATCATTTTCCAAAAATAAAACCGTAAACCACAAAAACCTACACACTATAGGTAATTTTTTTTTTGCTTTTGCTTCAGTAATGGATCGCAATGGCAGCTAGATCCAAATGTAAGTGCATATGCCGGGATCAGCCTTTAAAGAAACAAAAAATTACTGGTACTTCCCCTTTAAAACAACACCGCACCTGACAGAAAGGAGGTGGGGAGATGATGTCATCAGAATCTCTCAGTAGTGCAGCCTCAGGCTTTGGGCCTGTAACTTCAAGTGTCCATGTCTCACCATAGAAGCCTCTTGATGGTTGTCAAATACGACTAGGGCTGCAGTAAACGATTATTTTAGAAATCGAGTATTCTATCGATTATTTTTTACGATTAATCGAGTAATCTAATAAGAATGTTACCATGGCAACCAGGGCTTCAGTAGCGTCCTGGGTGCCATGGTAACCGATCGGAGCCCAGTTATAACACTGCTGGGGCTCCAATCAAAACTTCCACCAATGAGGGGGGAGGGGACTCTGCTCTGTGGCCACTGCCACCAATGAGGGGGGAGGGGACTCTGCTCTGTGGCCACTGCCACCAATGAGGGGAGGGACTCTGCTCTGTGGCCACTGCCACCAATGAGGGGGACTCTGCTCTGTGGCCACTGCCACCAATGAGGGAGGGGACTCTGCTCTGTGGTCACTGCCACCAATGAGGGGGGAGGGGACTCTGCTCTGTGGCCACTGCCACCAATGAGGGGGGACTCTGCTCTGTGGCCACTCCCACCAATGAGGGGGGGACGGGACGACGACTCTGCTCTGTGGCCACTGCCACCAATGAGGTGGGAGGGGACTCTGCTCTGTGGCCACTCCCACCAATGAGGGGGGGACGGGACGACGACTCTGCTCTGTGGCCACTGCCACTAACGATTTTAATACTGGGGGGTGGGGGGCGCACTGCGCCACCAATGAAAATTAACCTTTAATACAGGCAGCAGGTCAGCGGCAGTTAACCCCTCAGGTGCCGCACCTGAGGGGTTAACTGCCGCTGATCGCAGCTCCCTGCCTCCTGTATTAAAGATTACAAAGGACCTTTCATGGTCCGGCCTTACTAACTAGCAGCTACATAGAGCGGCGCCCGGGATGTCCCTGCACTTACAATTAATCCCTGGGCGCCACTCTTCCCACTGTGGGCCAGTTACAGTCTCCTGCTCCATATGCTAATTACTAATATCGGAGCAATAGGGAGGAGACATCAGCTCTGTGGGCGTTCCTTCTCCCTGCACTGTGACGTTCTGTGCTGCGATTGGACAGCGCAGGGAGAAGAAACGCCCACAGAGAAGGTGATGTCTCCTCCCCATCGGTCACATGGAGCACGAAACTAACTGGCCCACAGTGGGGAGAACCGAGCGGCGCCCAGGGATAATTGTAAGTGCGGGCCGGACAATGTAAGTTCCTGTCATTGGTGGCGCAGTGCGCCCGCCCATCCTTGGCCCCCCCGTCTCTCCTCACTGGCAGCGCAGCACAGGGGGAGGGAGAGAGCGACTCCTTCTCCCCAGTGCGCCCCGCCTCCGCTGCTGCCAGCCGCTCTGCATTGTCGGGTCATAGGGCGCGCTTACGTGCACTATGACCTGATGGGTGACCACGGAGCGGGGAGTAATAGCAAGTGCTGCCCTCCCGCTCCGTGGTCACATGACACAAACGAATCCTCGATGCAAAAAAATTGCATCGAGGATTTTTTTGTGTCGAATTACTCGATTAAATCGAGTAATCGTTTCAGCCCTACATACGACAGTGTGGTCCGTATTTTTAGAAACTGGGTGACACGCAAGTGTGAAAGTAGCCTTATTTAGGCACATTCTTATCAGTAAAATAAGGATTGAGCTTTAAAGGGGTATTCCCATCTCAGACAATATGCCCCCATTGTCTGATTGTCCCCCATTGTCACCGCTGGCACCCGCACCTACAATGAGAACTGAGCGGGGAAACCAACGGATGCGCAGCCGCCCTCTATTCATTTCTATGGGGCCGCCAAAAATAGCCAAGCACTGGCTCGGCTATTTCCATCTGCCCCATAGAAATGAATGGGAGCATGGGCGCGCATGCGCTCCCCTTCACTTCTATGGGAGCAGCGCTTGGTGGTGGACGGACCCCAGCCACAGCACTCCCCGCTCCGTTCTCATTGTAGGTGCGGGTTCCAGAGGTGGGACCCGCACCTATCAGACAATGGGGGCATATCCTAGCGATATGCCCTCTTTGTCTGAGATAGGAAAACCCCTTTAACTAGTGTTAATGATGTGAGAGGCAGCTAATGGAGCATCTCAGTTCTGTACAGAAAAATAGATTCCATATTGTTAATAAAGACCAATTGCAAAAATGATTTTTAGCTCAAAATAAGTGTAATGCCATAGTTAAAAAAAAATTTAAAAATTGCCCCCAAAGGTGTACATAGCCGTTAGGAAAACCCCTTTAAGTAGTCATCCAATCAGATTCCAGCTCTTATTCTTCAACAACACATTGTAAAATAAAAGCTGCGACCTGATTGGTTACATTTCCCCCTTTGCACCAGTTTCGATGCACCTTTCCAATGGCGGGGTCCAAGTCCACACACAGCCAAATACAAGCGCCACCGCACTGGAACCACTAACAGGACGCGTGCAGGCGGCGCTCCGCCCACACAGAGCATGCTGGGAGTTGTAGTTTTGCAATTGCCAATACCCTCCCCTTTAAGGTTAAACCTCCATGTGGACCCGCTTTGCAATTACGAATGCCATGCAATTCCACAAATTAGCAATGAGAGTGCTGGAAATCTCCACCTCCCCATCACATGGCGCATGCACTACAAGTTCCAGCATGCACCGGGTTATAAAATAGCCTAAGATTTGTATAGCTATCCTTGTGCCGTGTGTGCGAGGGGGGGATAGGGGGTCACAGGGTGTCACACCCGTCCGGGCGCCACTCACCAGCTTCCCACAGCCGCAACTCGGGAGACGCGCAACCTAACAGCATCCCAGTGACGGAATTCGGGCTAGCCGTCCCGTGATTGGCTGCCTCGCACCCAGTGACCTCTCTCAGCCAATCAGAGCTCAGGCAGACTGCCGCGTGCGGGGAGCCAATCACAGAGCGGCTTGTGAGACCGATAGAAAACGGCGGGATCCCGACTTTCGATATGCGGAAGGAGGAGCAGGCGTGCTGAGACTTGTAGTCCTACCTCACAGTAACGCGAACCAGTACATGAACTGCTATCTGCCCCTGAAAGCACTCAGGCTCCGGCAGAGGGAGGCATGCTGGTCACTGTAGTTCTAAAACCGCAATCCTGCCTCTTCGCTATAGATGTAGAACTACAATTCCCAGAATTCCGTGTACCACGTACAGGACTTTAGAATCGTCAGTTGCGCTGTAAAACGGATCATTAATGCTTTAAAAAAAAAAACCGTGAATTAACCCTTTTAGCCCCTTTTATCAGTATTTTTAGTTTTTCACTCCCTGCCTTTCCGGATCTATAACTTTTTTATTTTTCCGTTCACATAGCTGTACAAGGGTTTGTATTTTGCGGTTAAAGTTGCGTTTTCTAATGTGACGAATTAATATTGCATATGATGTAGTGGGGAGGCGGTAAAACTGACTTGTGCTCTTCGTTCTCCGGGTCAGTACAATTACGGCGATACCATATATGTATATATTTTTTTTTTGCATTTTAATACTGGAAAAAAAAAAAAAAAAACTTTATAAGAAATTTGTGTTTTCTTTTTACCGCCATATTTAGACCCCCATAACTTCCTTGTAGTTACGTGCACAGAGCTGTGTGAGGGCTCATTTTTGCGGGGCAGTCTGTACTTTTCAGTGACACCATTTTGGGGTATGCCTTATTGATCCCTTTTTTTTTTTTTTTTAAACAGGAAGTGAAGTGACCAGAAAACAGCCAGCCGGCCATTTTGACTTTATAGTTTGCCGTATGGGATAAATATTTTAATAGTACGAGTGGCGATGCTCATGATGTTTCATTTTATTTATTTTTTGAGGAAGGAGGGGTGGTTTGAATTTTTATATATTTTTTAAATATTTTTCTCATTTTTACACTTTTAAATAGTTCCCATAGGGAACGTGAACAAACAGTCATCGGATTAGCATTGCAGTCTATGAGATGTACACTATGGGGAGATTTATCAAACTGGTCTAAGGAAAACTGGCTTAGTCGTCCCTAGCAACCAATGAGATTCTACCTTTTATTTTCCAAAATGAAAGGTGGAATCTGATTGGTTGCTAGGGGCGACTAACCCAGTTTTGATAACTCTTCCCCTACATTCCTGTGGAGCTGTGCCACAGGCTGATCTCCATAGGAACCTATATGCGGCAGCCTCATATCATTCAGGAGACCAGAGGCTGCCGCACACATCAGCCGGCTCACCCAGTCCTCGCCAGGATGAGTTGGTACACACCCGGAAGCAGGTGCTTCTGGGTTTTTGCGCTTCCCAGATGCTGTGGTCACATTTGACCAAGTCGTCAGAGGGGTTAAATGTCCACGATCGGCAATTTCGCCGATCGAGGACATTAGGCCTGAAAATTAACAGAGCGTCTGGTCAGGTAGATGCACTGCCGCTCTATTCATCTCTATGGGAGTTCCGGAGATTTCCGTGATTCTTATGATCTGCGGAAGTCCCAGCGGTAGGACCCCCACCTATCTAATAGTTATCCCCTTTCCTGTAGATAGGCCATAACTTGTCACAATGTCACAGCCTGAAAGAACGTTAGGGATGAAAATAATACGTTTTTATTAGACTCATTAAAGAGGGGGTGATGGATAAAATCAGGCGTGCAGGGAATGCATGGGTGTAGTCTATAGCGACAGGTAAATCGCTACACCTAGATCAAGGCATTCACTACTGCAGATGTGTCCGCACATGCGAACTTCTACCCATACCTGAGCGATCTGAAGTATTTTAATCGCGCACCTCACAGTAGGGTGACCACGTGTCCCGGAGCGCCCGGGAGAGTCTGTCCAGGGTCCCGGTCACCTGAGCCGCAGTCGCCGACCGCTGCTGATTGCTCTGAGGCAGCAGGCTCCGTCACACATTCAGTCCACTCCAATCACCTGCAGAAAACCCGGACAGTAACCTCCGCTGATCCGCCAGACCCAGCGTTATGTCACTTGCACGCCACCACTAGGTCTCCGGCTGGTGACGTCAGAGCAGATGAAGCGCAAGCGGGTATAGGCGGCGCAGTGTGCTGAGGTAACTGGCAGGTCCGGGTGACGGCGTGAAATGACGTTCTTATAATGCTTATTTATGGCAGCAGGCAAAGTATGTCACGTTTCACTACTGTCCAACTCCATTCATGTCGAGATAGATTAGGGGTATAGGGATTTGCCATAGATTACAAGTGGAGGAGAGGTTTATGGAAGTGATTGTATTATATACGACTAGCAGGAGACACTTTATAGTATATTGTCTGCTCTGTATTAGGCCTCTTGCACACGACAGTATTTTGTGGACTGTATACTGGCCGTATACTGAACCATTCACTTCAATGGGACCGCAAAAAATACTGAAGTGTCTCCGTATGCCTTCCGTTTTTCCGTTCCGTTTAAATATAGAACATGTCCTATTCTTGTCCGCAAATCACGTTCAGTGGCTCCATTCAAGTCAATGGGTCCGCAAAAAAAACGGAAAGCATACGGAAAGGCATCCGTAGGTCTTCCGTATCCGTTCGCTTTTGCTGAACAATCTATTGAAAATTTTAAGCCCAGCCCAATTTTTGTATGTAATTACTGTATACTGTATATGCCATACGGAAAAACGGAACGGAAAAACGGAACCACAACGAAGGCGAAAAACGGATCCGTTAAAAATGGACCGCAAAACACTGAAAATGCCATACGTTCGTGTGCAAGAGACCTTACTGGGCTGCAGTGAAAGGGAAAACCAAACTTTTCCCCAAACTAGTAAAAACTTGTTAAAAAAAAATAAAATACCCCCTTTCCTGCATAAGGCTGTGTTCACACCTAGTATAACCTGTGACCAGAAAATAGTAGTAAACGTACTGATTAGGTGGCTCACTCAGCTTTTGTGTTAGGAAAGGTGCTCTATCCCGGGTTTCTGACGCACCCCACGTCAAACAAAAAGGTAATAGTAACTGTTTATATAAAGGGGATGGCACTCAGTATATTGGTGATGTATGGGTGAAGCTTAATTCATTAATAAAATAGTTTAATAGTAGATAATTAAAATATAAATATAAATACACAAATAGCAATAAAATATAGTAAACTCCAGTTGCCCAGATAAAAATCAGGTAGGGTAAAAATCAGATAGGGTAAGGTGTAGTAGGAAATAAATGTCAATTAATTCGGCATATACTGTCCCAATATCCTCGAATTTAGGAGTATTTCCTATAGATTTCTTTAGTCCCAATATTCACTTCACATAGAGGATATACATATATAAATAGATGTATAAATAGATGTAAGTTGGTGGACCCAGAGGTCTGTACGTTACCAATCCAACAATAGGGTGATGAGTCACTCGATGTCTCTTCTGTTATAGGACTTTCGTCCTTTCTTTGTTTCTAGTTGTGGATCGGGTGGTATGTGCGGCAGTCGCGTGGAGCGTCCTCATACGCGCGATGTGCCGCTCGGTATAAGAGCTTAAGGTCCGGGCGTCACTTCCGGTGACGTCACCGTTGGCGTCCACGTGCTTTTCTGGCAGGAAATTCAAATTTTTAGCACCTGTTTGTTCGGATGGCGAGCTATTTGCAGATCTTTCTCAATCTTTTTGTTAGGTAATATAAATCCTTTTGGTGGTGGTCCAGCTGGAACCTCAGAGGTTATTCACTGCCCCAAACGCGTTTCGAGCCTCTGCTCCTTCCTCAGTGGGTATGGATAACCTCTGGGTATGGAGTCTCTTTATAGGGATTTCTTAATTGGTTCCATCCCACTTGTGGGTCGGGTTTTTGTCCGTCCAATCAGAATCAGTGGGGAGACATTTTATCAGTTCATTGGGAGCACTATTTTTCATCAATTCCATTCAAGTCCATAAAGGAAAATATATGATAGTGATATGTTTTCTTTAAAAACATTAAAAACATTCCTACTTCATAAAGAATATAAAATATAGGATATAAAATATAAGATATAGAAGTATAACATCCGCTTTTTCCTTTAAAATATAGTACCCCTTTGATTTAATAATTCGATATAGAATTTATTAATTGGTTTTGCGGTGGTGTTCCATTGGTGTGATTCATTCTAATTATTCCATAAGTGCACTATCTATTATATTTAATTTATATTTAATTTTCTGTGATCTTTAATATTCCATAATTGATTGGTGATTAGTGTGTGTTTAATTTTATTATTATTTTTATTTGTGTTCTTATTTTTATTTTTCTTGGGGGATTGAAGACAGTCGTTCCCGTTGAGTTGTGTGTGAGTAAGAAAATATATATAATAAAATATTAAAAATATGAAAAATAGGAAAAAATAGGAAAAATTAGAAAAATGGGTGAATTGTGAAAAAAAACAACAACTTACATCTATTTATACATCTATTTATATATGTATATCCTCTATGTGAAGTGAATATTGGGACTAAAGAAATCTATAGGAAATACTCCTAAATTCGAGGATATTGGGACAGTATATGCCGAATTAATTGACATTTATTTCCTACTACACCTTACCCTATCTGATTTTTACCATAACCTGTGACCAGCAGAGCCGCCAACCGCACATGTGATCAGAACTTTACCACGCTGAAAAATGCACAGGCAGATATGTTTTTTGCCACTATAGGTTTGACGAAATGCACTTGTGAAAGTAAGTGTCCCTGAGGTTAAATTCACACCTGAGCGTTTTACAGCGCGTTTCACGCTCAACACATGAAAACCAATGCTTTCCTATGGCCCTGGTTCTCACTTGAGCGTTTTACAGCGCGTTTGAGTGCGCTGTAAAACGCCCGATGCATAAACAAGTACTTGAGCTTTTTTTGGGGCGTTTGTCGCGCGTTTTGTGATTGACTCCACAGTAGTCAATCACAAGAACGCGCGTTTCCTATTTGCAAAAACGCGCGTAAAACGCGCTTTTCAAGAACGCTCAGGTCTGAACCCAGGGTGAATGGCAGTTAGGAAATGTGGTCACCCTACCTCGCGGGGTGCACCAGGACCCATCTCAGCTGCTGTAATACTGCAGGCGTTCCTCCCCAAGTCTCCACACCAGGAGCATAGGGGTAAACAGCAGTGAATGCCTAGACCCAGGGGCAGCGATTCACCCCTATGAGTGTGTGCTCCAACACCGAGTGTTAGCCAGCAACAGGTCTCCAGTCAGGCCTTCAGTGTGGGATGGTGTATCACTCAATCCCTCTCCCCACTTCGGATTCCCTGCACGCCTGATTTTATCCATCACCCCCTCTTTAATGAGTCTAATAAAAATGTATTCCTTTCATCCCTAACGTTCTTTCAGGCTGCGACATTGTGATTATTCATTGAACATATACCTACCCTTTATTGTGAATCCATAACTTCTCACAACCAGAATACCCATTTAAGGCCTCTTTCACACTTGCGTTCTGAGGATCCGGCAGAACGCAAGTCGCCTGAAAGCATTAGAAGACTGATCAGGATCCTGATCAGTCTTCGAAATGCTTTGAGGTTACTATGGCAGCCAGGACGCTATTAAAGTCCTGGTTGCCATAGTAGTAGTGAGGAGCGGGGGAGCGGTATACTTACCCTGGGTTCAGACCTGAGCGTTCTACTGTGGTGTCAATCACAATACGCGTGACAAACGCCCCAAAAAAAGCTCAAGTACTTGTTTATGCGTAGGGCGTTTTACAGCACGTTCGAACGCGCTGTAAAACGCGAAAATGTGAACCAGTCCCATAGGGAAGCATTGGTTTGCATGTGTTGAGCGTTTTACAGCGCGCTCGAACGCGCTGTAAAACGCGCAAGTGTGAACTTAGGGTTACAGTCCGTGCGGCTCCTGGGGCGCTCCTAAATGACGTCAGAGCGCCCCATGCGCATGGATCACGTGATCCATGCGCGTAGGGCGCCCTGACGTCACTCTGGAGCGCCCCGGGAGCCGCACGGATGGTAAGTATACCGCTCCCCACTACACTTTACCATGGCAACGAGGACTTTAGCGTCCTGGCTGCTATGGTAACCATTCAGAAAAAGCTAAACGTCGGATCCGGCGATGCGCCAAAACGACGTTTACCTTAAGGCCGGATTAATGCCTTTCAATGGGCATTAATTCCGGATCCGACCTTGCGGCAAGTGTTCCGGATTTTTTGACGGAACCAAAAGCGCAGCATGCTGCGGTATTTGCTGCGTCCAAACAACGTTCCGGTCCTGAACTGAAGACATCCTGATGCATCCTGAACGGATTTCTCTCTATTCAGAATGCATGATAAACGCCAGTGTGAAAGGGCCCTTAGTCAACAGAATTTAACTTTTTTTTTTTCTTGCGAGACTTTGCATAGAAATTAATTTGTACTGTAAAAAAAGCATTTCCCGAACTCTGGTTCAGTTCCAAGGTACCACTTGGAACCGACCAGAGGTCGAGAATTTTTTTTTACAGTACAAATTAATTTATGAAATTATTGAGCGAAGTAAGTAATAACTTTGGCTCATCGAAGCCAATACATTCTAAGGCTACATGCACACGACCGTTGGTGTTGTGCGGTCTGCAAACCGCGAATCCAGAAAACACGGAAGCTGCTCCACGCTCCGTAATTTGCGGAACGGAACGTGGCCCATTATAGAAATGCCTATTCTTGTCCGCAAAACGGACAAGAATAGGACATGCTCTATTTTTTTGCGGGGGCACGGAACAGAGCAACGGATGCGGACAGCACACGGAGTGAAGTGAATGGGTCTGCGCCTAAGCCGCAAAATATGCTGCTCGGACGCTGACCACAACAACGGCCGTGTGGATGAGGCCTAATACTGTACGGAGCAGTATTGAAACGAAGTTTATTGTGAATCGACTTCAGATGTTTTATCCGAAGTCGATTCGCTCATCCCTAGTCATGAATATCAGATCGGCGGGTTGATGAGAAGGGCGCGCTTCTTGTTCATCATTTACCTGCTGGCCGCAGACATCGCAGCGGTAAGCAGTGTAATTACAAGAAGCCGTCCCATGGAAGTGAATAGAAGTAGATACCGAGGGGGATTCGGTATCGGGATGTTCGTTTTTTCAATACTAGACCGCGCTACTGCGCAGTCCAGTATCTCCTGTTATGGAAGGGCACGGCGTGTGCAGCGCTCGGCACACGCTGTGTTCCCTCAGGCCATAGACAGTGAGGAAGCAGGGAGGTAGGGAACCCCTCCCTCCTATGACGCGGCCGCCGGTGATAAGTGCGGGAGGAGGGACATGGGAGGAGAGAACTGCTGTGCCGGGCGAACGGCAGCAGCCTCCGCCTACCCGGCCTGCTGCTCTGCCCCTGGTCCTGCCCACACAATGATTATTAGACTTTAATACAGATACAGGAGGCGGGTGCCAGCGGTATCTGCCTCCTGTATCTGTATTCAGGGTTAATTATTGTGTGGGCAGTGCAACTCCCTCCCCGCCCCCCTCCCAGTATTAAAGTTTTTAAATCAATGGTGGCAGAGGCAGTTCCCCATGGCAGCCAGGGCTTCAGTAGCGTCCTGGCTGCCATGGTAACAGATGGGAGCCCTACATTGCGATCGGTTACCATGGCAGCCAGGACGCTACTGAAGCCCTGGCTGCCATGAGGCTCCCTGCTGCTGTGTGCACAGAGCACAGGGCAGCAGGGAATGTGAAGTCCTATTCACCCTGATAGAGATCCATTGGGGTGAATAGGACAAGGGATGAAAAGATCCCAGGTCCTACCCCTAAGGGGAAATGGCAAATAAAAGTAATAATAAAAAATAATAAAAAAACACACACCGAAATATTAAGTACAAATCGCCGCCTTTTCCAATTTTACATCTAAAATATATAGGTAAACATATAACATATTGCCATATCTAAAGTCCGACTGCAAACTGTTAAAAATTAAAAAACCTATGCGGTGAACGTCGTAACAGAAAAGTAAAAAGAAAAAGAAAATTGCACAATTCACAAATTTTTTTGGGAGTTTTTTTTCTCCGCGTGGTATCGAATGTTATCGAGTATCGCAATACTTTTTTATGGTATCGATACTGAATCAAAATTTTGGTATCGAAACAACTCTATTAGATACACGACAATTTTTTGGCGTATATCTGTCGCAAAGGGATTTGTGGCCACATCTGCGATAATATCTCACTCCCGCCAGGTCTAAGAAAGTCGGCATAATGTGGGCAGACAAGGGGTGGGTCAGCAGACCCGTCTCATTTATTATTTTCTACGCCTGTTTAAGGCATAGAAAATGATCTAAATCTACGCCAGCAAGGGAGCTGGCGTATATTTAGGGCGGCGGTGGATGCGCCTAAGTTACGTAGAGGCCGGCGCTGGAGGTTTTAAAACCTGTGTCTAGTATGCCGGTGTTCCGTTATTTTTCCCTACCCTCGTCATTTCCGGTTCTGACGCAGCCGCACCGGAAGTGGCGTTTGCGGGTGTGGAAGGATGTGTGTCACGCCGCTCGCTTACTGAGTGGCTGAGTAGGAGTCGGTGCAGGCGAGTGCGGCTAACTGAACGCGCCTAGGGTAGGGAAAACTCACGGCCAATTGCGCATGCGCCCGAGGGTAGTGAAAACAGACTGGGCTGTAAGTTTTTACTACCCTCGGTGCATGCGCAATTGGCCGTGATTTTTCCTTACCTTAGGCACTAGACAAGATCCAGCAAGCGTTAGCCGCGCGTGTGCACTGGGCTGTAAGTTTTCACTACCCTCGGCGCATGCACAATTGGCCGTGAGTTTTCCTTACCCTAGGCGCGTTCACAGTTAGCCGCGCTCCCCTGCGCCGATCCTATTCAGCCAGTCAGTAAGCGAGCGGCATGACATACCTCCTTTCACACCCGCAAACGTCACTTCTGGTGCGGCTACGTCAGAACCGGAAATGACGAGGGTAGGGAAAGTTCACGGGTAGCCAAAAATAACGGAATCCCGGTCCTTAATAAATGACCCCAGTGATCTTTACAAAACAAGAAGAGGCCCCTGTGATGAGGCTTGGGGCTCATTCAGACAGCCGTATGTTGCTTCCCGCATCAGTAAGAAAAGTGTAGAACCCCTTTAAGTGACCTTCCCAATCCGAAAGTAAACCTGAATGTGGACATAAGGCTACATGCACACCACCGTATGTGTTTTGCGTATGGCATCCGTTTTTTTTTTTGTTTTTTTTTAACAATGCCTAAAACGGACAATAATAGGACATGTTCTATTTTTTTTGCGGGCGACGGAACGGACATACGGATGCGGATAGCACACGGTGTGCTGTCCGCATTTTTTGTGGACCCATTGAAATGAATGGGTCCGCATCCTATCCGCAAAAGAAAACGGAACAGACACAGAAACAAACAACGTTCGTGTGCATGTAGCCTAAGGCCTCATGCACACAAACTTTTTTTTGCGGGTGTATGGGACGTTTTTATGAGTTCCGTATACGGAACCATTCATTTCAATGGGTCCGCAAAAAAAACTGAAGTGTTTCTGTGTGCATTCCGTTTCCGTATTTCCGTTAAAAGATAGAACTTGTCCTATTCTTGTCCGTATCATGGACAAGAATAGTGCTGTTCTTTTAGGTGCCAGATGTTCCGCTCCGCAAAAACGGAATGCACACGGATGTCATCCGGATTTATGCGGATCCATTCACTTCAATGGGGCTATGGTCCGCAATTTGGAGACAAAAGTAGGACATGCTCTACTTTATTTACGGTTCCTCATTGCGGAAATGAAAGGATTTGCGGATGCGGAGAGCATACAGAATGCTCTCCGCATCTTTTGCAGACCCATTGAAATGAATGGGTCTGCATATCTTCCGCATTTTTGCGGAAATAATGCGGAAAATAAATACGGACGTGTGAATTAGGCCTAAAGTGCAACCCGTCCAGTCCTCCTCAACTGGGGACGGTCGTAATACGTCCATGTGAAATAGAAATGTAAAAAGTTGTGGCACTTGGACAGTGGGGAGGAAAAAACAAAAACTGTCTGCGTCCTTTACACTCAGTTCACACTTTCGCGTAAAACGCCGCTTTTGAACGCACATAAAAACGCACAACAGTAAAGGAACCATGCATTCCAATGAGGGTGGTTCACACTTGCGCGTTTTTATGCGCGTTCATAGGCGCCTATAAACGTCCGACGCATAAGCAAGTATGTTCGCGTTAATTCGGGCGTTTTTCGAGCGTTTGGTGCTAATAGACTTCAATGGGAAACGCGATAGGCGTGTTGTTCGGGCGTTTGTGCAGCGTAAAACGCGCCTATGGACGCGCGTTTTTCAAAATTCACACCTCAGATTGGCCAAACTATATAGGGAGGGCTGTTTGGTCATTGGCCAACTATGCAGTCAATCACATAAACGCGCGTCAAACGCGCCTACACTATTTACCAAAACGCTTGAAAAAACGCGCCTATATGCAAGTCTTGAACGCACCAAAAACGCTAGGCTTCAAAACGCTCAGGTCTGAACCCAGTGTTAGGCTAAATGCACACGATCAGGATTACGTGCAGATTTTTCACGCGGATTTGCGCGCAAAAAATCCGCACCGTATCATGTTCATTGTATTCTATGAGAATTTGAAATTCTCATGCACATTTTTTCGGTGCGGATTTTAAAATCCGCAGCATGTCAATTTATCTTATTTTTCCTGACCAGATTTTCTTCATTCACTTCAATGGGGAGAGAAAAATCCGCACCCAATCTGCATGTAAATCCGCACCAATTGATGTGGAATTGACCGCACGGATTTCCATGCGAACAGATAGGTGCGGGTCCCACCTCAGAGATCTCAAAGATGGGCCCCCAAAAGTGAATGTGAATGCACCACGCATGTACAGAGTGCTCTCCATTCATTTCTATGGGAGTTCCAAAAATAGTTGAGCACGCACGTTCTGCTATTTCAGGGAGCCCATTGGAAATGAATGGAGAGCGAGGCTGCTGTCCACTCACTTCAGGGGTCCTGTCCTGGAGATAGGGGCAGGTCCCGCACCGATCTGACATTAGTGCCTGATAGGAGGATAATAAAGGAGGACTAGATGAATCAGCTTGGTTTAAGGCCTCTTTCACACGGGCATGCACGATTTTCCCACGCGTGTGCAGACTGTTTTAATGCGTTTTGCACGCGCGTGTGAAAAATCGCCATGCTTGGTACCCAGACCCGAAGCCGGACCTTATCACTGAAGTTCGGTTTGAGTATTCTGGAGATGAACATTGTTATAAGGGAAAATAATAGCATTCTTAATAAAGATTGCTTTGTAGAATGTGGATTAAAAATAAAAAAATTAACTCACCTTAGCCACTTGATCGCGTAGTTGGCGATCTCTCCTCTCTTCTCTATTCAAGCATTAGCTGCCTTCTAAAGGACCTGTGATGAAGTCACATCACATGGTCTGTGATGGACCATGTGATTGGACTATGTGATGTGACGTCATCCCATGTGATTGGACCATGTGATGTGACGTCATCCCATGTGATTGGACCATGTGATGTGACGTCATCCCATGTGATTGGACCATGTGATGTGACGTCATCACAGGTCCTATAGACGGCAGCTAAAGCTTGAAGAGAGAAGAGAGATCGCCAACTACGCGATCAAGTGGCTAAGGTGAGTTAAGTTTTTATTTTTTTATTTGTAACCCCTAATCCTCATTCTACTAAGTATTCTGTATTGAGAATGCTATTATTTTCCCTTATAACCATGTTATAATGGAAAATAACGAAGATCGGGTCCCGTCTCTTAGCAACCATGCGGGAAAATCGCACTGCATCCGCACTTGCTTGTGGATGGTTGCAATTTTCCCGCAGCCCCATTCACTTCTATAGGACCTGCGTTGCGTGAAAAACGCAAAATATAGAGCATGCTGGGATTTTCACGCAACACAGAAGTGATGCGTGAAAATCACCGCTCATGCGCACAGCCCCATAGAAATTAATGGGTCCGGATTCAGTGCGGGTGCAATGCGTTCACCGCGCAGAAAACTCGCCCGTGTGAAAGGGGCCTAAGTATTTTCTGGCGCCAGGAGAGTGAATATGACCATATCAGACACGACGCATATGATGATCAAAATCACTGTTTATTGATAATAAGGTTCCAGCTCATATAGGACATTATTCAATCTATTTTTTTGCAAGCAATATAGCCTCCAATCATAATGAGACGCATACCGTCATACAACATACTTTCCCCAGTTACATCCTGGCCTTCATGCTCCACGTACTAGCTGACACGGACAAGATAAGGAATTCCGGTTAGATACTCGGCTGCCCAAAACATTTGGTTATGACAGAATGTTCTTACACAAAGTTCAAGACAGGACATTCCTTCAGTGCCATATGCTAGTAACATGCCACCAATGTCTCACATACAGTGGATAGAAAGTCTACACACCCCTGTTAAAATGTCAGGTTTCTGTGCTGTAAAAAAAAAAAAGAGACAAAGATAAATCATTTCAAAACGTTTTCCACCTTTAATGTGACCTCTAAACGGTACCACTCAATTGAAAAACAAACCGAAATCTTTTAGGTGGAGGGAAGAAAACAAAAAAAATAAATAAAATATAGCGGTTGCATAAGTGTGCACACCCTCTTATAACTGGGGATGTAGCCGTGTTCAGAATCCTGTTAAATAGGAGTCGGCATACACCCGCCATCATTTACAGCGCCTCTGATTAACCCCATAAAATTCAGCTGCTCTCGTTCCAGAAAGGTGAGAAGGGCCAGACCTGGGCACACGTTCTAGCCGAAAACAGAGGCTGTAAGGGCCTGACCTGCGCCGTTGGTTACAGCTGTTTTTGATAGGGATGAAACTCGTGGACCCGAATATCCCATGAAGGTGAGAAGGGCCAGACCTGGGCACACGTTCCAGCCGAAAACAGAGGCTGTAAGGGCCTGACCTGCGCCGTTAGTTACATCTGTTTTTGATAGGGATGAAACTGGTGGACCCGAAAATCCCATTCCCCCCCAACAATGCTGTGACACCACAAACCCACAGGACTAATGAGGACTACCCCTGCTTTCCCCATCTACCTGTAATGACCTGTTCTACATCAGCTGAGCCATGTGCCAGATTATAGGTATAGTTTCTATATACAGGTTCAGGGGTACGCCGGGCGAGGGCAGACCACTCACCACACTGCCCCCATAATGATGTGAAGACCGCTTGGCTCCATAGGGACACAAGCTGTACAATACGGGGGAGGGGGGTGTAAACTTCCTTGAGAGGAGTGACTGCATCGACCCTACAGTGTCTAAAAAATGACGGCCTCGCGTACGTATTACGTGGACCTGGTCACATGTTCTGCTGTAACCAATGACTGGCTTCAGCAGTGACGTGCTGCTTCTGGCCGGGGGGACAGACCATGAACAGAGTGGAGGAGTAGGGAGCGGGCAGACTGCTGGCACTAGATAAAAACTCATCATTCCTGGAAAACCCCTTTAAGCAGTGATGGCAAACCTCCGGCACTACGACTCCCAGCAGGCTCCATTCATTTCTATGGAGTTCTGAGAACAGCCAAGAAAGTATACATCTTGGGAGCCGTAGTTTTACCACAGCTGGAGTGCCAGAGGTTAGCCATCACCGCCTTAAAGGGTTTAAAGCATAAGGTGACCTACAGAAATGTCAAGGTCACAGCTGAGGGGTCCCTGAAGCGAGATCGCTGGGCTGAGGGTACACATCCACCCCCCAAACCTCTTCGGTCATCTCTTCTGTTACTATTTAGAAATCCGAGATGGACTGGTTACTACGAACTGGCTGACAACCTTATGGAAAAGACTGGTTGCTAGGCAGTGTGTCCTTAGCAACCATGTGAAGTTCACCTGAGGCAGCTTGGACGCCGACATGCCAGACCGATCTTCTGTCTAGGCCGCACAATGAATGCAATTTCTTACAGTACAAGCGGGCAGCCCAGCTCATGGCTGCCACATCATGTCCCATGAGAGAAAAACACATAAGCGGCACTCACCAAAAATAGCGTTTTTTTTATTCCAAAATTCTTGAATTACAAGCATCAGCATACACATGGGGCGGACCAGCATAGCGCAGGCATGTAACTCGTGGCGACGGCCGTTTCGCGCCTCAGCGCTTTCTCTCATGGGACATTTCTACAAGGCTTCCCGGCAGAGCACCCCCTATAGTGGGAAGTAGTACTCGATCTGGGAGATCTGTCATCCTGAATGTGGAACCTGGGCAGTGTCACCTCCTCTGTATCCTAAAGAAGGTTTGTGCTTTAATGGCTGCCACATCATGTTTGACAAAAGTGGATGATTCGAGGTGGCCATGCTCTATGCTCATCTTGGGCCACATGTTGACCAATCCTCAGAATCGTCCGTGCTTCCAGAACGCTCGGGGTCCTCTTTGTCTCCCTTCTTAGACTTCTTCTTAGTGTGGACTCTGACGTGCAAATCCAGATGGTCTTTCCTAGTGAACGTTCTCCCGCACTGGTCGCATCGATAAGGTCTCTCGCCCGTGTGGATCCTCAGGTGGCGCTCCAGGTGGGTTCTCCGGGTGTACGCTTTTGAGCACTCGGAGCACTTGTAAGGCTTGTCCCCCAAGTGGATCTGTTTGTGGCTCTTGCAGCTGGACAAGTGGGAAAAACTCCTCTGACACACGGGGCAGGTGTAGGGCTTCACTCCCGTGTGGGTTCTCTCGTGGGATGTGAGGTGGGACTGGCTGACAAAGGCCTTCCCGCACTCTGAACACCTGAAGGGCTTCTCCCCGGTGTGGAATCTGTGGTGGATGTCCAGCTGCCTCTGATCACGGAAAGTTTTAGAACATTCCTGGCATCTGTAGGTGCTCTGACTGGAGTGGCCTCTCTTGTGTCTGTTTAAGTGGCAGAGGTGCTTGAATGTCTTCCCACACGAGGAGCAGACGTAATGGCCATCATCCTCGGGACAGTCTCCTGCCTCATATAAGGAGTCCTCGGGGCTATCACTCTCAGCCTCTGAGCAGTCGGTGAGGTCCACCGCTTCTCCACAGTTCTCTGACTTCTGGATATTTACATCCCTCTGTAGATCCATCTCTGTAGTGTCTCTGTATCTGGACTCTAGTATCCCTCCAATTCTCCTGGGGTCTGGCTTCTTGGGTGGTTGATGTCTAGGGACTTTCTTACCGGTGGTCCGCTTGGCTTCTCAGGTCTAAAGTATGAGGTCCACTTCGGCTGGAGGATTCCTGGCAGTCCCTGCTGCTGCCCCGTCCTGGGACTTGGGGTTCATACCTGTACAAAGTAAGAGTCAGGAAATCAATTCTCAATAGATGAGAAAAACATTTCCGCATCCAGAACCGGTGCCGCTCCAGTCCATGGGTTGTGTCCGGGACTGTAGCTTCACAGGATGAGCTGCAATACCAACCACAACCTGTGGACCGAAGGGGGCGCTGATTTAGGAAGATGGCAAAATGTTTATCTAACACTGTAAAACCCATAGCATTATTATTCTTACAAACCAGAAGCCCTCACCCCTTATAGTGCCCCGGCCCCCACCCCTTATAGTGCCCCGGCCCCCACCCCTTATAGTGCCCCGGCCCCCACCCCTTATAGTGCCCCGGCCCTCACCCCTTATAGTGCCCCGGCCCTCACCCCTTATAGTGCCCCGGCCCCCACCCCTTATAGTGCCCCGGCCCCCACCCCTTATAGTGCCCCGGCCCCCACCCCTTATAGTGCCCCGGCCCCCACCCCCTTATAGTGCCCCGGCCCTCACCCCTTATAGTGCCCCGGCCCCCACCCCTTATAGTGCCCCGGCCCCCACCCCTTATAGTGCCCCTGGCCCCCACCCCTTATAGTGCCCCGGCCCCCACCCCTTATAGTGCCCGGCCCCCACCCCCTTATAGTGTGCCCCCCTAGTGCCCGGCCCCACCCTTATAGTGCCCGGCCCCCACCCCTTATAGTGCCCGGCCCCCACCTTATAGTGCCCGACCCTCACCCTTATAGTGCCCGGCCCTCACCCCTTATAGTGGCCCCACCCCTTATAGTGCCCGGCCCTCACCCTTATAGTGCCCGGCCTCACCCCTTATAGTGCCCGGCCCCCACCCCTTATAGTGCCCCGGCCCTCACCCCTTATAGTGCCCCGGCCCCCACCCCTTATAGTGCCCCGGCCCTCACATGAGGTTGAAGCTGATTTCTAATTCGTCGGTTTCTGAGGTTCACATCATTTGTATTTTTTGTAATCAATTTTGAGGACACCTGATCCCAAGTAATAGAAAAAGCTGCAGTGAGCAGTCCTTAAAGTAAGTCAGTTGAAAGCGGCATTTAAAATAAAAATGAAGAGCACAAAATTGGCATAAATGTGGGCACAAAAAATGTGATTTAAAGAATTAAATAAAATTCGGACGGCTGATCTCGCACTGCCAACATATAGAAGGTAATGCCCTGCAGGGATCAGCAACCATCGGCAGTCCAGCTGCTGTGAGACAACTCCCAGCATGCAAACTTACTCAGCGTTATTGTTAGGGTACTTTCACACTAGCGTTTTTCTTTTCCGGCATTGAGTTCCGTCGTCGGGGCTCTATACCGGAAAAGAACTGATCAGTCACATCCCCATGCATTCTGAATGGAGAGAAATTCGTTCAGGATGCATCAGGATGTCTTCAGTTCAGTCTTTCTGACATTTCAGGACGGAGATAATACCGCAGCATGCTGCGGTTTTAGCTCCGTCCAAAATTCGGGAACACTTGCCGGAATCGGCATTTTTCCCATTGGAATGTATTCGTGCCGGATCCTGCATTCAAAATACCGCAATGCCGGATCCGTCCTTCTGGTCTGCGCATGCGCAGACCGGTAAAAATGTGAAAAAAAAAATATAACGGATCCGTCTCTCCGCGTGACAAGCGGAGAGACTGATCCGTTCTTGCAATGCATTTGTAAGACGGATCCGTCTTCAAATGCTCTCAGTTGGCATGCAGATTGACGGATCCGGCGACGGAACTGCCTGCCGGATCACTCTGCCGCAAGTGTGAAAGTAGCCTAACTCGTATAGAAGTGAAAGGAGCATCTGGGAGTTGTAGTTTCAGAACAGGTGGAGTGCCGGAGGTTGCTGATCCCTCAGATACAGTATAATTCAGCCTGGCATCAATGTCGGCAGACAGACACTTTTCACCGATTTAAATAACTGGTGTTTTTAAGGGGTTAAATGAATTCGGGCCAGCGATCTCGCACTGCCAGCGTACAGAGGGTGATGCCCCGCATCAGATACAGGTTCTGGGCACAAGAGCTGGCATCCAAGTGGGCAGACAGACACTTTTCACAGATTTTTTAAATGACTGTAGGTAGGGACAGAAGAGGACAGCGAGTCCCTGAACTAGAACCCAGCCCACTTTTCCTACCTGAAAGGGGTTTGCTCCCCTCTACGACCACCTTGATTTGAGCCTTACTGGATCCAGAAGAGATATTTCTCAGCACGGCAAACAAGACACGTACAAGGAAGTGACTGGGAAATACTCTCATTTATTGTGGCTATAGCATGACCTTCTGTAGGCAGTTAAGCATACGTGGCAGAAGCTGAGAACACACAAAGGATGCACGCCCCTCACATAATGCCTGGATTGTATGGGGAGGGGTGGACACACAGAGAACTCTCAAGTAAACAAAACTTGAGACCCGAGACAAGAAAGAAATTTCAGACGCTTACACAAAATGGAGGATCTTGTAGCAACAAGATGGCGGAGCACAGATTCCCTTCACTACCTACTTGTAGTATAAGCCCTAAACAGCAGAACCGCAACTGGACGACAGTCCTTACACTGATAGATTATCAAAAGACTATCGCTGCCAATGGTAATACGGCAAGAGGGGATATAATCGGGGTGCCAGATTTCTGGGTCAGAGCCAGATTGGTCGAGTGCCTGGCGCTCCCATAGGTCAACATAAAACAGACAACGCAATAGGGCAGCTGGGCGTCACCCCCAACGCATTACACCCAGTAACTAAGGACACGGCCGCGTCACTGGGGGGCGTGACTCAGCAGCACGTCTCTCCTGGCAAGCTTCTGGAGCCTGGACAGGTGCGTACCTTACAGATTTGAGTAAGTAACTGGTGTATTTAAGGGGTTAAATGAACGTGATACGAGGCATCGCCCTCTGTATGCTGGCAGCGCAGATCAGTGGCCCCAATTCATTTAATTCTTTAACTTCTTAAGGACGCAGGGCGTACATGTACGCCCTGTGTCCGGTCTTTAAAGATGGCGCCCGCTCCTGCTTCATGCGGGCGCCTTAGCCGCGGGTGTCCGCATGGTTCTTGTAGCAGACATCCGCGGCTAATGTCCGCGACCGGCAGCAATGCCGATCGTGGACATTTAACCCCTCAGATGCCGCGGTCAAACCTGACCACGGCATCTGCGTGCAATCCAAACCGAAAGTAAAACTTTCGGTTGTGCTTCGGCTTCCCCGTGTGGCGATCGGAGGAGCCGGAGCGCGCCTGTAGTAGCCTGGGTTTCTATGAATGAAACCCAGGCTGCTCTGTAGTATTTCCTATGGATCTTTGCCTGTAATAGGCTCCATAGGAAATATGCGATTTTTTCATACATTCCAATGCTATTGCCTTGGAATGTATGATAATCGCAATCAGATGATTGTAAGTTATAGTTCCCTATGAGAACTATAAAAAGAAAATCAAAGTTTTTAAAAAAAAAAACATAAAAGTTCAAATCACCCCCCTTTTGCTAAAATAAAATAAAAAAAAATACATATCATGGGTGTCGCAATGTGCAGTATAATTTGCGATCTTTGAGCTGCTGTGAGCGCGCGTTCACAGCAAATCTCGCCTCTCGCGAGATGACGCGCCAAAGAGGAACAAACCTGCCGCCTGGACGCATCTCTGCGTTAGGCGGTCGGCAGGTGATTAAAGGAAAACTGTCAAATTTTTTTTTTCTTTCCATATTTCGATAAGGCCTCTTGCACACGGGCGTTGCGGGTGCACTCCGTCAAACAGTGCGGGTGCGTTGCGGGAATCGCCGCGATTTTTCCCTGCGAGTGCAAAGCGCTGTCATGCGTTTTGCACGCGCGGGAGAAAAATCGGCACTTTGGTACCCAGACCCGAACCTGCACTTCTTCACAGAAGTGCATGTTTGGGTCAGAAATTATCCCGCTGGTATTATTTCACATTATAACATAGTTATAATGTAAAATAATACCCTTGGCCATCTTCCTAATGTTTAAACTGGTGCAGAATGGGTTAAAAATAATAAACTAATAATTACTTACCTGTTCTATTTGATCGCGAAGCCCGGTGCAGCGTGAATTTTCCCTACCGCCGAACTGAGCATGCTCAGTACAAGTGAAGCCCGCCCACAGCCTATTCTCCCTTTTCTTTACTATCCAGTTCATTCTTTACCATCAATGGCAGCATGGAGTTAGTTTTTATAAGAGCCGAGCGCAGCGAGGCCAGAGCCCGATGCGTGGCGAGCGAGCGAGCCCGCGAGGTACAATTTAATGTAGATTATGGGTTTTTACTAAAGGGAGAATTAGGCTGTGGGCGGGGACTTTACTTGTACTGAGCATGCTCAGTTGGTGCGGTAGGGAAAACTCACAGGGTAGGATAATCTCACGCTGCACCGGCACTCCTCCAGCTTGATAGTGGTTAGGACCTGTGATGATGTCACAGCATCACATGGCCCAATCACCTGCTCCATCACTATGGTGATGGAGCATGTGATTGGTCTATGTGACCATGTGACATCATCCAAGGTCCTAACCACTATCCACAGCCTGAGGATAGTGGTTAAGGACCTTGGATGATGTCACATGGTCACATGGACCAATCACATGCTCCATCACCATAGTGATGGAGCAGGTGATTGGGCCATGTGATGTGACGTCATCACAGGTCCTTTAGATCACAGATGCTGCAGGGAAAGAGAGGAGAGATCGCGACTACGCGATCAAGTGGCTAAGGTAAGTTAACTTTTTATTATTTTTAACCCCTTCCTCTTCATTTAACAATGCATTCTTTATTAAGAATGCTATTATTTCCCCTTATAACCATGTTATAAGGGGAAATAATAGAGATTAGGTCCCGTTGCTAAGCAATAATGCGGAAAAATCGCAACGCATCCGCACTTGCTTGCGGATGCTTGCGATTTTCCCGCAGCCCCATTCACTTCTATGGGGCCTGCGTTGCGTGAAAAACGCAGAATATAGAGCATGCTGCGATTTTCACGCAACGCAGAAGTGATGCGTGAAAAATCACCGCTCATGTGCACAGCCCCATAGAAATTAATGGGTCCGGATTCAGTGCGGGTGCAATGCGTCCTCCTCACGCATTGCACCCGCGCGGAAAACTCGCCCGTGTGAAAGGGGCCTAAAGGTGATTAGTATCACCTTAGTGGCCATCTTCAAATTTTATTTTAATACTTTCTAAACCCTTAAAATCATTCATGTTGCCCCCCATAGTGCCTATTCTCACCTTACACTAAAACAGGGTTGCTAGGAGAGGTCCGTCTATCCGTTGGCTACGCTGGAGGACGGGAGATGCACGAGCAGGCTGCCCTGCTACGTGCGTGCGCGCTCACATCCATTCCAGGAAGCGAGAGTGCTGTACCGCCGAGTCCCGCTCCGCAAGTCACCTCCCGAAGGCACGAGTGAAGCCAACTGCTGCTGAATCCAGGCATCTTTCTATTAAAGGTACCCCGGCCAAATATTAATAACCCCGTCACCCCAAGCACCTATTGTGAAAAAAAAAAAAAAGCAGCGCCTTCACAGCTCACCCTATATATTTAACCTCTTACCCTAGGTACACACCTTTCAAACGCGCTGTAAAACGCACATGTGAAAAGCCATGCTTCCCTATGGGCATGGTTCACATTTGGGCGTTTTACAGCGCGTTTGAACGCGCCTATGGGCATGGTGGCGGGGGCCACGAGGAGACGTTATACTGTATGGGGGCGGGGGACACAAGGAGGCGTTAGTTATACTGTTATAGTGTTTGGGGGCCACAAGAAGATGTTATACTGTATGGGGGCAGCCACGCCATTATGGGGCAGTGAATCCCTTTAATGTATATGCCATACTGGGGCAGTGAATCCCTTTAATGTATATACCATTCATGGAGGGTGGGTGGCTGGAACCTGGCAGCACTCCTAGCTTCAGCCTGACATGAGAGCATAGCCCTGAGGAGTCACCACACACTAGCTGCTGGGCTATCCATCAGGACACTGGCTGCCACCATGTGAGGAGACAGGAGCTCCCACTACTGCTTCAGCCGCTGACTGCCTGACTCGGCTTCTGCTGGGAGCTGACTTCCGTCCGGCGGCCCACTCCTCTGTTCTGGACTTCCGGCCTGCACAGGAGCGCTGATCACACTGTGGTAAGCAGCCCGGACGTGCTGCCGGTGTTCCGGAATTTTCTGCTACCCACGTCACTTCCGGTAGTGACGTGGGAGGCGCGTCTCTCATCTCAGCTGCTGATTGGTCTGCCGGGGGGTTTGTCGGCGCAGGCGCGGACGGTTCACCCATAATGTGAACGCGCCTGAGGTAGCATAAAATTCCGGCCAGTGCGCATGCGCGCGGACGAGGCGGCTCGGCGCAGTTAGGAAAAATGACTCCAAATGTTTCACTGGTGAGACGGCCCTCTTCAGGGGATAGTGAACATGAACAATACTATTGAATGACGGAGAAAAAGGGGAGATATTTGTATTTTGTTAAACTTTATAGATAACTGGACTAGGCGCATTTTGATACTGCGCATGCGCAATGTGCCGGAATTCTATGCTACCTTCGGCTCGAGCCATCTTTTCTCGCGCATTCGCAGTGGCCCGGAATTTTATGCTACCTTCGGCTCGGCGCATTTTGCTACTGCACCGAGCCCTCGTTCGCACGCATGCGCAGTGGGACGGAATTTTTTGCTACCTTCGGTCGGCGCATTTTTCCTAACTGCGCCTGCGCCGAGCCGCCTCGTCCCCGCGCATTCGCAGTGGCCGGAATTTTATGCTACCTCAGGCGCGTTCACATTATGGGTGAACCGTCCGCGCCTGCGCCGACAAACCCCCCGGCAGACCAATCAGCAGCCGAAATGAGAGACGCACCTCCCACGTCACTACCGGAAGTGACGTGGGTAGCAAAAAATTCCGGAACCCCGGGCTGTGTATGAGAGGAAAACCCGGCGCCACCCTAGCCCTGCTACTTGCCCGCAGGGCTAAGCAACCTGCACACACTACCTGCCCGGCGCCCGAAACTGCATGTCCCGGGCGTCGGGCGATAGGAATTCCACACCCGTGTTCCATGTTGTTAATAAAGACCAATTGAAAAAATAATTTTTAGCTCAAAATAAGTATATTGCCATAGTTAAAAAAAAAAATTGCCCCTAAAGCTGTACATAGCCATCAGGCCCATCACGTCGCCGCGTAGCTGTACCCTTATCCTTGCAATATAACACAAATGCTGAGATAGGAAAACCCCTTTAAGTAGTCATCCAATCAGATTCCAGCTCTTATTCTTAAACGACACATTGGAAAATGAAAGCTGCGACCTGATTGGTTGCATTCCCCCTCCCCTCCTCCCCCTCCCCTTTGCACCAGTTCCGATGGCGGGGTCCAAGTCCGCACACAGCCAAATACAAGCGCCCCCGCACGGCTCTGCAATCACTAACAGGATGCGTGCAGGCGGCCCTCCACTCACACAGAGCATGCTGGGAGTCGTAGTTTTGCAATTGCCAATACCCTCCCCTTTAAAGGGAACCTGTCATCAAAAATACCATTTAAATGTATTAACAGTACCTCCTAGTGCCCGCAAACTGTGTCCACATGGACCTTTTCTTCCTTACTTCAGTGCTAGCGTCATAGAGAAAATGCACTTTTATTCTGCCGCTGCCCGTGCTTCAAGTCAGGCTTGAAGTCATGGGGGCAGCGGCCTCAGCATCTTTCACGGTCCTCTCCCCGCCCCCTGCCTCCTTGACTGACAGCACGCGCAGCACCAGGGCTGAGGGCAGCAGATTTTCACGGGCTCAGGGCAGCTCCTTTTAACGGCAACTGTATGGGGATCGCTCAGGGCGGTTTATTTCAACAAGAGCTGTGAATGCGAACGCGCAGCGTCAGCTTATATTACCATCGGCTGTATGAGGATCGCAGGGGCAGCTCATTTAACGGGGATCAAACAGGCTCATACAGCCGATGGTAGTATAAGCTGACGCTGCGCGTTCGCATTCACAGCTCTTGTTGAAATAAACCGCCCTGAGCGATCCCCATACAGTTGCCGTTAAAGGAGCTGCCCTGAGCCCGTGAAAATCTGCTGCCCGCCAATCAGAGCCCGTGAAAATCTGCTGCCCGCCAATCACAGCCCATGAAAATCTGCTGCCCGCCAATCACAGCCCGTGAAAATCTGCTGCCCGCCAATCACAGCCCGTGAAAATCTGCTGCCCGCCAATCACAGCCCGTGAAAATCTGCTGCCCTCAGCCCTGGTGCTGCGCGTTCACAGCGCTGTGAATGAAAGCTGCTGTGAAGCCAAACCCTGTTTCCAGCCAATCAGGAGCGGAGCAGGGAGACACACCTCCCTCTGAAGCGTGACGTCCTGACCGGAAGTGACGCGGGCAGCAGATTTTTATGGGCAGCAGATTTTCACAGAACACCGGGACCGCGCTCTAAGGCCGCATGCGCAGTAAAGGGCGGCTGGAGCGCGGTCCCGGCTGCCGCACGTACTAAGCGCCGTCTTGCTTTCGCCGCACAGCGCATGCGCCCGACAGCCTGTAGTAAACGCGCCCGCGCCTGGCATCTATGCGCAGCCGACGTGATCTCCGGCACGCACGCCGCAGAGGCAAGGCGCATGCGCTGTGCGGCGAAAGCAAGACGGCGCTTAGTACGTGCGGCAGCCGGGACCGCGCTCCAGCCGCCCTTTAGTGCGCATGCGGCCTAGAGCGCGGTCCCGGCAATGCGATCACGGCTGTCAGTCAAGGAGGCAGGGGCGGGGAGAGGACAGTGAAAGACGCCGAGGCCGCTGCCCCCATGACTTCAAGCCTGACTTGAAGCACGGGGCAGCGGCAGAATAAAAGTGCATTTTCTCTATGACGCTAGCACTGAAGTAAGGAAGAAAAGGTCCATGTGGACACAGTTTGCGGAAACTAGGAGGTACTGGTAATACATTTAAATGGTATTTTTTGATGACAGGTTCCCTTTAAGGTTAAACCTCCATGTGGACCCGCGTTGCAGTGACGAATGCCATGCAATTCCACAAATTAGCAATTAGAGTACTCGAAATGTCCACCTCCCCCATCACATGGCGCATGCACTACAAGTCCCAGCATGCACCGGGTTATAAAATAGCCTAAGATGTGTATAGCTATCCTTGTGCCGTGTGCGAGGGAGCATCACACCCGTCCGGGCGCCACTCACCAGCTTCCCGCAGCCGCCACTCGGGAGACGCGCAACCTAACAGCATCCCAGTGACGGACTCCGGGCTAGCCGTCCCGTGATTGGCTGCCTCGCACCCCGTGACCTCTCTCAGCCAATCAGCGCTCAGGCAGACTGCCGCGTGCGGCGAGCCAATTACAGAGCGGCTTGTGAGGCCGATAGGAAACGGTAATGGCTAAATACTATACTCCGTAAGGACCTCCTGACGTCACAGTATCACGTGACATCCCTAGGTCACGTGGGTCGGCAGCGGGCGCGCTCTTGTAGTTCTATCACGAGCGCTGGCCGAGGAGAAAGGTCAGGATGGCGGCTCAGCAGCGTCTGTAGCACTGAGTGAGAGGGGATGTGACTGCTGGAGAATTGTATGCAGCGGGGACTGCTGTGTGAGATGGTATGGAGGGAGGGGGCTGCTGTGTGTGATTATATACTGGGAGGGGGCTGCTGTGTGATTATATACTGGGGAGGGGGCTGCTGTGTGTGATTATATACTGGGGAGGGGGCTGCTGTGTGTGATTATATACTGGGAGGGGGCTGCTGTGTGTGATTATATACTGGGGAGGGGGGCTGCTGTGTGTGATTATATACTGGGAGAGGGCTGCTGTGTGTGATTATATACTGGGGAGGGGCTGCTGTGTGTGATTATATACTGGGGAGGGGGCTGCTGTGTGATTATATACTGGGGAGGGGCTGCTGTGTGTGATTATATACTGGGGAGGGGGCTGCTGTGTGTGATTATATACTGGGGAGGGGGCTGCTGTGTGTGATTATATACTGGGGAGGGGCTGCTGTGTGTGATTATATACTGGGGAGGGGGCTGCTGTGTGTGATTATATACTGGGGAGGGCTGCTGGTTGTGATTATATACTGGGGAGGGGGCTGCTGGTTGTGATTATATACTGGGGAGGGGGCTGTGTTGTGATTATATACTGGGAGGGGGCTGCTGGTTGTGATTATATACTGGGGAGGGGGCTGCTGGTTGTGATTATATACTGGGAGGGGGGCTGCTGGTTGTGATTATATACTGGGGAGGGGGCTGCTGGTTGTGATTATATACTGGGGAGGGGGCTGCTGTGTTGTGATTATATACTGGGAGGGGGCTGCTGGTTGTGATTATATACTGGGGAGGGGGCTGCTGGTTGTGATTATATACTGGGGAGGGGGCTGCTGGTTGTGATTATATACTGGGGAGGGGGCTGCTGGTTGTGATTATATACTGGGGAGGGGGCTGCTGGTTGTGATTATATACTGGGGAGGGGGCTGCTGGTTGTGATTATATACTGGGGAGGGGGCTGCTGGTTGTGATTATATACTGGGGAGGGGGCTGCTGGTTGTGATTATATACTGGGGAGGGGCTGCTGGTTGTGATTATATACTGGGGAGGGGGCTGCTGGTTGTGATTATATACTGGGGAGGGGGCTGCTGGTTGTGATTATATACTGGGGAGGGGCTGCTGGTTGTGATTATATACTGGGGAGGGGGCTGCTGGTTGTGATTATATACTGGGGAGGGGCTGCTGGTTGTGATTATATACTGGGGAGGGGGCTGCTGGTTGTGATTATATACTGGGGAGGGGGCTGCTGGTTGTGATTATATACTGGGGAGGGGGCTGCTGGTTGTGATTATATACTGGGGAGGGGGCTGCTGGTTGTGATTATATACTGGGGAGGGGGCTGCTGGTTGTGATTATATACTGGGGAGGGGGCTGCTGGTTGTGATTATATACTGGGGAGGGGGCTGCTGTGTTGTGATTATATACTGGGAGGGGGGCTGTGTGTGATTATATACTGGGAGGGGGCTGCTGTGTGTGATTATATACTGGGAGGGGGCTGTGTGTGATTATATACTGGGAGGGGGCTGCTGTGTGTGATTATATACTGGGGAGGGGGCTGCTGTGTGATTATATACTGGGGAGGGGGCTGCTGTGTGTGATTATATACTGGGAGGGGGCTGCTGGTGTGATTATATACTGGGAGGGCTGCTGTTGTGATTATATACTGGGAGGGGGCTGTGTGTGATTATATACTGGGAGGGGGCTGCTGTGTGATTATATACTGGGGAGGGGCTGCTGTGTGTGATTATATACTGGGAGGGGCTGCTGTGTGATTATATACTGGGGAGGGGGCTGCTGGTGTGTGATTATATACTGGGGAGGGGCTGCTGGTTGTGATTATATACTGGGAGGGGGCTGCTGGTGTGATTATATACTGGGGAGGGGCTGCTGTGTGTGATTATATACTGGGGAGGGGGCTGCTGGTTGTGATTATATACTGGGAGGGCTGTGTGTGATTATATACTGGGAGGGGCTGCTGTGTGTGATTATATACTGGGGGGCCTGTGTGTGATTATATACTGGGAGGGGGCTGTGTGTGATTATATACTGGGGGGGGCTGCTGTGTGTGATTATATACTGGGGGGGGCTGTGTGTGATTATATACTGGGGAGGGCTGCTGGTGTGATTATATACTGGGAGGGGGCTGTGTGTGATTATATACTGGGGGGCTGTGTGTGATTATATACTGGGAGGGGGCTGTGTGTGATTATATACTGGGAGGGGCTGTGTGTGATTATATACTGGGAGGGGCTGCTGGTGTGATTATATACTGGGGGGGCTGCTGGTTGTGATTATATACTGGGGAGGGGGCTGCTGGTTGTGATTATATACTGGGAGGGGGCTGCTGTGTGAGATTATATACTGGGGAGGGGGCTGCTGGTTGTGATTATATACTGAGGGGGCTGTGTGTGATTATATACTGGGGGCGCTGTGTGTGATTATATACTGGGGGGCTGCTGGTTGTGATTATATACTCGCGGCTGCGGAGTGTATGGAGAGGGGTTGCGGCTGCGAGATTGTATGGAGAGGGGGTTGCTGCTGCGAGATTGTATGGAGAGGGGGTTGCTGCTGCGAGATTGTATGGAGAGGGGGTTGCTGCTGCGAGATTGTATGGAGAGGGGGTTGCTGCTGCGAGATTGTATGGAGAGAGGGGGGCTTTGTGAATGTCCCTCACCCATAGTAAACTAACTGCACAGATTGGATACACAGAAATCCAGCATTTTATAAATATGCAAATGAGCCTCAGCATAAAATCCCACACAACTCCCCCCACCCCCCTCTCAGCATAAATCCACAAAACACCCCCACCCCCTCCATACAGTCTCACACGGCAGCCCCCCCCTCCATACAGTCTCACACGGCAGCCCCCCCTCCATACAGTCTCACACGGCAGCCCCCCCCTCCATACAGTCTCACACGGCAGCCCCCCTCCATACAGTCTCACACGGCAGCCCTCCTCCATACAGTCTCACACGGCAGCCCCTCCCATACAGTCTCACACGGCAGCCCCTCCATACAGTCTCACACGGCAGCCCTCTCCATACAGTCTCACACGGCAGCCCCCTCCATACAGTCTCACACGGCAGCCCCCTCCATACAGTCTCACACGGCAGCCCCCTCCATACAGTCTCACACGGCAGCCCCCTCCATACAGTCTCACACGGCAGCCCCCCTCCATACAGTCTCACACGGCAGCCCCCTCCATACAGTCTCACACGGCAGCCCCCTCCATACAGTCTCACACGGCAGCCCCTCCATACAGTCTCACACGGCAGCCCCCTCCATACAGTCTCACACGGCAGCCCCCTCCATACAGTCTCACACGGCAGCCCCCTCCATACAGTCTCACACGGCAGCCCCCTCCATACAGTCTCACACGGCAGCCCTCCATACAGCCTCACACGGCAGCCCCCCTCCATACAGCCTCACACGGCAGCCCCCTCCATACAGTCTCACACGGCAGCCCCCTCCATACAGTCTCACACGGCAGCCCCCTCCATACAGTCTCACACGGCAGCCCCTCCATACAGTCTCACACGGCAGCCCCCTCCATACAGTCTCACACGCAGCAGCCCCCTCCATACAGTCTCACACGGCAGCCCCTCCATACAGTCTCACACGGCAGCCCCTCCATACAGTCTCACACGGCAGCCCCCTCCATACAGTCTCACACGGCAGCCCCTCCATACAGTCTCACACGGCAGCCCTCCATACAGTCTCACACGGCAGCCCCCTCCATACAGTCTCACACGGCAGCCCCCTCCATACAGCCTCACACGGCAGCCCCCCTCCATACAGCCTCACACGGCAGCCCCCTCCATACAGTCTCACACGGCAGCCCCCTCCATACAGTCTCACACGGCAGCCCTCCATACAGTCTCACACGGCAGCCCCTCCTCCATACAGTCTCACACGGCAGCCCCTCCTCCATACAGTCTCACACGGCAGCCCCTCCTCCATACAGTCTCACACGGCAGCCCCTCCTCCATACAGTCTCACACGGCAGCCCCTCCTCCATACAGTCTCACACGGCAGCCCTCCTCCATACAGTCTCACACGGCAGCCCCTCCTCCATACAGTCTCACACGGCAGCCCTCCTCCATACAGTCTCACACGGCAGCCCCTCCTCCATACAGTCTCACACGGCAGCCCTCCTCCATACAGTCTCACACGGCAGCCCCCTCCATAGAGTCTCACACGGCAGCCCCCTCCATACAGCCTCACACGGCAGCCCCCACTTCAATACAGTCTCACACGGCAGCCCCCTCCATACAGCCTCACACGGCAGCCCCCCCACTTCAATACAGTCTCACACGGCAGCGCCCCTTTCCATACAGTCTCACATCAGCCCCACCCTCATTACAATACCACGCAGCAGCCCCCACCTTCAGCATACAATCCCAGTTATCATGTCTCCCTGTCTGATATCTCCTACTGTACAGGTGAAATCTGCCAGTTTTCTTGTCTTCAATAAAAACTAAGTTTTATCCAATTTTTTAAGATTAACTTGTTTTTTCCTTTTCCGCTGGCGTTCTTCTGTCTGCTCGGAGCTTGTAGCTGTGGATAGAGGTCGGCACAGACGTCTAGAATAACCCCACAGACCTCCACGCTAACCCACCTGCTGACAGCATTTACTCCTACAAAGGGGCCACCCTGCATTGTACAGTGCTTTAACCCATCAGATGCTGTGGTCAAATGTGACCATGGCATCTAGGAGCTGAAAAACCATGAGCACGTGCTCCCCCGAGCGAGGATCAGGGGAGCCGGATTGTGTGTGCAGCAACCTCAGTCCTCCTGAATGCTCCAAGCCACAGCTATGAAGACCCTGCCTGTGCATCGGAGTCTGAGACTTAGGATCTAGAGACACTATTAAAAACTAATATAGGTTGACCACATAGAAAAATGAATAGAGAGAAGGGTGCATTATAAAATAGATAAATAATTAAATAAATATTATGAATTAATTAAGAACAACCTACAAGAGACGCTGGTCTCCATAAACAAAGTTTATTTGGCTCATAAATATAATTTTTCAATTTCAACATGGAAATATTGAGCTAAAAAAATGGAACAGGAGGTTAAGATAGAGCGGCTCACTCCGGAGACTAGAGTCAAATCATGCGCACTGCAGGTGAGTGGGACCGCAACTCCACTAAGTCGGATGTCATGCGCGATAGTAGCGTCATTCTGACATAATGTTGACATCGGCGATGACACGCTCCTTCATAATTATTAAACCACCAGTCAGAAGGCCCCTGACAAAGAAGAGGGAAGTAAAAACAGATGTGATTGGAGCGCTTACTACATGAGAGGCAGGGGGAGGTAATACAAGCTTTTAAAAACCCCTGCTAACCATTTTTGCAGCGCACACTGCCTGCACCCCTGAAGACGCCAAGGATTTGGCAAAACATGTCGGGGGGGCAGTGCGGCTAGTATTTTAATATATACAAACTAGGTTTGGTTGCATCTAATGGTGAATACAGTACAGTCGGCATCTCATACAGGTCTCTTTGCGGCTGCATCGCGTGAGCAGCATTGCAAGGAAAGCAGTCCTGCAGCTACAACTAACAGTATTAATAGCTACATGCTCGTGTTACCACCCAGTGATTTTAATGGTGGGATTTCTGGGGACTTATAATTTGGAAATGAATAAGTTATGTCTTAATTTAGATGTTATAGGGACAGTATCAAGAGTAGGCTATTTAGTTGGGATGTCCCAAAATATAAAAGGAATAGTAAATTGGCCTCTACACTGATGCTTTGTGGTTTAAAAAAATAGGAGTAAAGTTGGAGTCTGAGAGACACAGTGTAATGATTGGTATCGATTGCATGTGAAACCGCCTGTATTATTAAAATATAAAAACACGCGGCGAATGGCGTAATGGTGGAAAACAAATTCTAAATCGCTGATTTGTCACTATTTTGTCATTTCACCTCCCCAACAATTTTTTATAGAAAGCAATTCAAAAATAATATGGTATCAGTAAAAACTGCTCCGTATATATATAAAAATAAAAAAATTATGTTGGGCTCAGAATATGGTGATATAAAAAAAATAATAATTCAGATTAAAAAATCAAGTAAAACTATAAATCACTGTAATTGTACTGACCCAGAGAATGAAGGGAACAGGTCAGTTTTATCTCATAGGGAGCACTTTAGAAACAAAACCCATTAAAATATGGTGGAATCGACTTGTTTTGCAGTCCACCCCATTTGGAATTTATTTTTCAGATTCCCATTACATCATATGCAATATAAAATTACTAGAAAGTACAACATGGCTATGTGAAAATAGAAATAAAGTTAAGGCTGGCAGTAAAAAACTAAAATGGCCCTGTCCTGAATGGGTTAAAGGGGTTATCCAAGACAAAAACAGACCTCCTAGATCTGGCATACCCGCACTGGCGATTATACTCACCTGGTCCCCGCTGCTGAATTCGGCCTGTGTGGCTCCCAGAATAGCACTTCTGCATTGGCATCAACGTGTAATTGCCAATCACAGGCTTCGGCGGTGACCTCTTCCCCTTATGTCCTGTGTGACGTCACACAGACCGAATCCAGCAGCGGGGACCAAGTGAGTATCATCCCCAGTGCGGGACTGTTTTATTCTCAGATAAGCCCTTTAATCATGTTTGGTTGCAGCATTGAATGTGTTTCCTGGTGGGATCAGCGATACCTAGAACGGTGCCATTTGTGGGGAAGAAGAAAAGAGACCAGACAGCATCATGTATGTGCTAATCTGCCAGCAAAGTATTATAAAAAATAAAAACATACACAACTAACAAAGTTAGGGATAATCGGCTTTTGAGTAAAATTTATGGAAAATGTAAATGCTCCGGCTCCAGTGATATTATATCATGAAAGTCGGGCATTTAAGTAGAAACAGGGGTTTCCTCATCTCAAACAATTTATTGAAACAAAAGCCAACCCCAGTGCTGGGTATACCGCCAGTAAATGTCAGCGTCTCACCGACCCCAGTGCTGGGTATACCGCCACTAAATGTCAGGGTCTCACCAACCCCAGTGCTGGGTATACCCCCACAAATGTCAGTGTCTCCAGAACTTGTCATGTGGCCTTGAGCATCAATTACAGCTTGACAACGCCGTTTCCTGCTGTTCACAAGTCGACTTATTGTCTGCTGAGGCGTGGCATCCCACTCTTCTTGAAGGGCGGCCCGCAGAACATTGAGGTTCTGGGGTACGAGCCTCTTCATGGTCCCCCAGTCTCCAGCAGTCGTTCCCTAATGATGGTTCAATCAAAATCAATCAGCTCACCACTGGACTGCTTGCACGGGAAGGGGCCGTCCCCAACAAAATCGAAAACTGGATAAATTCTAGCAGGCGTACTTATAATGAAGTATACGTTTATTCCATAATAGACAAAATATCACAGGATGCGTTTCGGCACGTCCAACCTTCCTCAAAGTTCTGGATGGGCCGAAACACGTACTGTGATATTTTGTCTATTATGGAATAAAAGTATACTTCATTATAAGTATGCCTGCTGGGATTTATCCAATTTTTGGTTCCCTAATGATGGACCTCGATGAGCAGGCGCATTGTCCTCCATGAAGATGACGTTGGGCCTGTGTTGTTCCTGCAGAGGCACAATGACTGGATTAATGATGTTCTTCAAGTAGTATGGGCTATTCACAAAGTAAAGGGAGGTTCTGTATTGACTAGAAATCTGCCCACACTGTATCACCACAACCACCACCAAAGGCTCGTCTGGTGACACCAATGGCTGATGCAGAGCGCTCTCCTTGACGTCTCCGACATCGTTGGCGACCATCATTTCTGCTCAGCGTGAATCGTCTTTCATCAGTGAACAGTACTGAGGCCACTGGTCCCTCGTCCAGCGTAGGTGCTCCCTGGCCCATGCAAGACGATGACGCCTGTGCCTGGTGGTGCGGTCAGGTACTCTTGCAGGTCGTCTAGCACGCAGACTGCGCTGATGTAAACGGTTTCCAATGGTCTGACGTGAAACTTGGCTGCCTCTCACCTCTCTTGTGCCTGGAGTTGTGTGGCATTCATCATGCAGTTCCGCAGGGCATTGCTCACAATAAAGTGGTCATTAGTATGGGATGTGGCCAAAGGACTTCCACTTCTCTGCCTTTCTGTGACCCTTCCAGTCTCTGTATCTCTGATACAACCTGCTGATGACTCTCTGTGACACTCTAAGCTCAGTGGCCACTTCCATCTGAGAACATCCTGCCTGAAGCCTCGCAATGGCGAAGTATTGCTGGTGTCGTCTTGGTCTCATGATGGTAAAATGTGAACAACATGATGAGGAGGACTGCTTAAATACTAATTCTTATTGAACCAGGAAATGTATTGCCTGATTCATGGATCAAACACCTGTGAATTTTGCCGTTAAGCTCCTTGTTAGAGAACAGCAAGTTGGGCAAAAAGTCCTGAAAACACTGAACAGTTGGACATGTGCATTCAAAGGTTTAGAGAAGGTCAGATTAAGTTCATCAGTAAGTGTGCTTTCACATTTGCGTTTTACTTTCCGGCATAGAGATCTGTTGTCGGGTCTCCGCCGTAAAGAAACTGATCAGGATTATCCCCATGCATTCTGAATGGAGAGAAATCCGTTCAGGATGTCTTCCGTTCAGTATGTGAACATTTCTTGGACGTTGACAAAACCGCAGTATGCGGATTTGTCTCCGTCCAAAAATCCGGAAGACTTGCCGTAACGCCGGATCTGGAATTAATGCCCATTGAAGTGCATTAATCCAGATCCGGAATTAAGCTAAACGTCGTTTCAGCGCATTGCCTGATCCGACGTTTAGCTCTGCTCATGCGCAGCAGCAGTTCTGATCGGGGCCCCAGTGTAAGCTGGGGCTCTGATCGGTTACCATGGCAGCCAGATCGCTACTGAAGTCCTGGCTGCCATGGTAAGTACTCCGCAGCAGTGTACTTACCTGCACTGCGGCCCCGAGGCGCTCCTTCTTGATGTCACAAGTCCGGGCGGCACATTGATCTATGCGGGGACCTGTGACGTCATGAAGGAGCGGCCGCAGCGCAGGTAAGTACACTGCTGCGGAGTACCATGGCAGCCAGGACTTCAGTAGCGTCCTGGCTGCCATGGTAACCTGAAAGCATTTTGAAGACTAATCAGAATCCTGATCAGTCTTCAAATGCTTTCGGGCGACTTGCGTTCTGACGGATCCGGCGGGATGGAAGTGCCTGCCGGATCCTCAGAATGCAAGTGTGAAAGCACCTTAATGGTTAGAGTGCATTTTAGCTTCATCCTCATATTTCATTTATGAATTTGAACAAAACCTGCATTTTATACAGCAGACAGTCATCCCACGGCATTTTGGTGTGTATTTGAAAAAAATTACATTTCAATATTGCATTTTCTATGGCAATTCTATTTCTTGCATCACTCTGTGTACAATCACCATTTATATGTGTATTTAAAATAAAAACGTGCACTGGAATATTGCATGTAGTACAGGAAAAGAATTTCTTGCATCACAGACTGCAATTTGGTGTGTAGTTGAAAGCAGAGTCATATTTGATTAGGATATGTTTGGCAACAGAAAATGAAAGCGGACAGAATAATGGAGGAAAAACCCCATCATCCACCAGTAGTTGCGGTGGCAGCACTGTCAGGCTCGGCACCAGCCTCCCAGTCGGTATTAACCAGTGACTCCACTAACTGTTGGGCGACTGTTATTATGGATGAAGGAGATGAAAATGTGGAAAGGACGACTGAGCCATCAACAACGTCATCTGACAAGAGGATGATGTTACCTCTGACAGTGATGTCACCCTCATTTTTTGCCTCTTCCTACTATTCTGACTTCACTGACATCTCATTTCACTGTCCCCGTCCAGTAGTAATGTGTCAGCGCCGTCCAGGATCCTATCACTAAAAAGCACCTCAGGAGTATGAATCCTTCCTAGTACATAATAGATTGAAAAGGTCCTTTTGGAGTACGGGAAATAGCCACTTCAGTATGAGTCGGCTAAATCCTATCCTTGAAAAGGACCTCAGCAGTATGAATCCTCCATACTCCATAATAGAGGGAAAAGGTCCTTTTGGAGTACGGGAAATAGCCACTTCAGTGTGAGTCGGCTAAATACTATCCTTGAAAAGGACCTCAGCAGTATGAATCTTCCATACTCCATAATAGATGGAAAAGGTCCTTTTGGAGTATGGAAAATAGCCACTTCAGTGTGAGTCGGCTAAATACTATCCTTGAAAAGGACCTCAGCAGTATAAATCTTCCATACTCTATAATAGAGGGAAAAGGTCCTTTTGGAGTACGGAAAATAGCCATTTCAGTGTGAGTCGGCTAAATCCTATCCTTGAAAAGGACCTCAGCAGTATGAATCCTCCATACTCCATAATAGAGTGAAAAGGTCCTTTTGGAGTACGGGAAATAGCCACTTCAGTGTGAGTCAGGCTAAATACTATCCTTGAAAAGGACCTCAGCAGTATAAATCTTCCATCCTCCATAAGAGAGGAAAAGGTCCTTTTGGAGTACGGGAAATAGCCACTTCAGTGTGAGTCGGCTAAATACTATCCTTGAAAAGGACCTCAGCAGTATGAATCCTTCCATACTCCATAATAGAGGGAAAAGGTCCTTTTGAGTACGGGAAATAGCCACTTCAGTGTGAGTCGGCTAAATACTATCCTTGAAAAGGACCTCAGCAGTATGAATCCTTCATACTCCATAATAGATTGAAAAGGTCCTTTTGGAGTACGGGAAATAGCCACTTCAGTGTGAGTCGGCTAAATACTATCCTTGAAAAGGACCTCAGCAGTATGAATCCTCCATACTCCATAATAGATTGAAAAGGTCCTTTTGGAGTACGGAAATAGCCACTTCAGTGTGAGTCGGCTAAATCCTATCCCTGAAAAGGACCTCAGGAGTATGAATCCTTCCTAGTATATAATAGATGGAAAAGATCCTTTTGAGAATATAGGAAATTTCGAATTTGAAATGCCTGGGCCCCTTGTATGGATTATACGTGCTCAGGGCACCGGTGTCGCTCCGGATCCCTATATGGCCACCGCTGCATCTCTCCGTAACCCTGGCGACAGGAAGAACAGGCAATAGCATGCCGCGACGGGGTCGAGCCCCCTTGGGTCTGGTCACAGTTGTGGCCTGCTATTGGCTTCTCCCCTGTCACCAGATGCCCCTGTCACTGGAGGTTTTGATCTGAGTGACAGGGAGATGCAGCAGCAATCATGCAGGGATCCTCAGCGACACGAGTGCCACTGAGCAGGTACGTATAATCCTTACAAGGGGCCCGGGCATTGGCGGGGATATTTTCAATATCGGATAACCCCTTTAACTTCTATGAAAGTACAGAGATCACGTAGCCAGATGTTTCTGCAAAGCGTTTTACCATGAATATCACAGGATCGGACAATTCTTCAGATACAAGTGCTCAGACGTCACATGATAGTTTTTTATTGTTTATTGTAAAGATTTTCCAGAAATAAAAATAAACCTAAAAGAGTCTTATTCTACAACAGTCACCTATATAACTTTATTGTATACTCTAACACTGCATCCATGTGGAAGCTGTTACTGGACATAGTTAATGACCAGGTCCTAATAGACCATGAGAATTAGCCAAGTCATTGAGAAGCAACTAAATCCTAACACTGTTCAATAACCAGATCAACGAGGCAGAAGAAGAGGTCCCTACAAATGATGGGAAATAGGAAATAGCCGACTCTACCGGAGCTGTCTATCACTGGTAAGGACCAGGTCCTTATGGAGTAACGTATTTAGCCAACTCCCTGTGAACTGACTATATACTATATCAGTTCAGGACCTGACCACTAGGGGGCAAAAAGGTCCTTACCGGTGATAGTAAATAGACAGCTCACACTGAGTCGGCTATTTACTATCACTGGTAAGGACCAGGTCCTTACGGAGTATAGTATTTAGTCACAACCGATAGGAAACGGCGGGATCCCGACTTTCGATATGGGGAAGGAGGACGGAGGCGTGCTGAGTCTTGTAGTCCTACCTCATACTAACGCGAACCTGTAGATGAACTGGTATCTGCCCCTGAAAGCACTCAGGCTCCGGCAGAGGGAGGCATGCTGGTCACTGTAGTTCTAAAACTGAAATCTTGCCTCTTCGCTATAGATGTAGAACTACAATTCCCAGAATTCCGTGTACCACTTACAGGACTTTAGAATCTTGTCAGTTGCGCTGTAAAAAAAAAAACGCAAACGTGAATTAACCCTTTCAGCCCCTTTTACTAGTATTTTTAGTTTTTCATTTCCTGCCTTTCCGGATCCATAACTTTTTTATTTTTCCGTTCACATAGCTGTATGCGGGTTTGTATTTTACGGTTAAAGTTGCGTTTTCTAATGTGACGAATTAATATTGCATATGATGTAGTGGGGATGCGGTAAAACGGACTTGTGCTCTTCGTTCTCCGGGTCAGTACAATTACGGCAATACCATATATGTATAGGTTTTTTTGCATTTTAATACTGGAAAAAAAAAAAACTTTCTAAAAATGTGTGTTTTCTTTTTACCGCCATATTTAGACCCCCATACCTTCCTTGTAGTTACGTGTACGGAGTGGTGTGAGGGCTCATTTTTTGCAGGGCAATCTGTACTTTTCAGTGACACCATTTTGGGGTATGCCTTTTTGATCACAATTTTTCCGGGAAGTGAAGTGACCAAAACGGCCAATCGGCCATTTTGACTTTTTTAGCGTTTGCCGTATGCGATAAATATTTTAATAGTACGACGTGGCGATACTTATGATGTTTAATTTTTATTTTTTGGAGGAAGGAGGGGTGGTTTGAATTTCACCAGAGCACAGGGCTGGCAGACGGACGCAAGCGCTGCCTGGCCCTGTCAATCAGGACTTGGAGGGAGGCGACCAAGGTGGGAGAACGGAGGCTCTAGGAGCAGGAGCAATGCCCCCCCTACTCCTAGAGCCTCATTAGCATATTATAAAAGTTAGAATTTTGGCGTAACAGGGGCACTGATAAAAGTAGGAATAGGCTACTTAGGTTTAGCTGACATTAGCACATCGCTAATGTCAGCTAGCTTAATAGGGTTAAATCTGGTGACAGAAACCCTTTAAATGTCCAGGATCGGCAATCTTGCCGATCGAGGACATTAGGCCTGAAAATTAACAGAGCGGCCGGTCCGCTAGATGCACTGCCGCTCCATTCATCTCTATGGGAGTTCTGGAGATTTCCGTGATTCTTATGATCTGCGGAAGTCCCAGCGGTAGGACCCCCACCTATCTAATAGTTATCCCCTTTCCTGTAGATAGGGCATTACTTCTCACAACCAGAATACCCATTTAAGTCAAGAGAATTTAACTTTTTTTTTTTTTCTTGCGAGACCGCATAATAACTTCAGAAATTGATTTATACTGTAAAAAAGCATTTCCCGAACTCGGGTCCGGTTCCAAGGTATCAGCGGGGTCCCCCCTCCCCCGATCAACTGGTTGAAGAGAAGGGCGCGCTTCTTGTTCATCGTTTACCTGCTGGCCGCCGTCATCGCAGCGGTGAGCAGTGTAATGACAAGAAGCCGTCCCATAGAAGTGAATGGGACGGCTACTTGTAAAACGTATTTTTTTTGCGGGTCGTATGAGGACCTATTCACTTCGATAGGGGCTGCAAAATATGCAGACAGCGCTCCGTCTGCTGTCCGTTCCGTTGGACCTGCAAAAATACACAGACACGGATAGGACACTTCTATAGGGGGCAAGACGTTCCGTTCCACAAAATGCGGAACATACGCGGACGGTTTCCGTATTGTGCTGACTGCAAAACAGCCTACGGTCGTGTGCATGAGCCCTAAAGGGGCTGAGTGGCTGTACACAGACATGGGGACTGTGATGGGATGGCATTAGCGCTGTTTTTGGTACACTGTGGCGGCACGGGGTGGCTGAGGACATGGCACTGTGGGTATGATGGGCACTGCGGCTGTTTGGGGGCACTTTTGCTGAGGTAAGGCCCCACAATAACTATCATCTGCATTAGACTAGTAGGGTCAGTTCCGATTCATTATAACATACAGTCCTGATTTTTGTAAGACAGTCCCTACAGATGGGTGGACTGTACGCTTACATCTGTAAAAAGGTCCATTTCTGGATATTTTGGAGAACGAATTGGACTTAAAGGTGTTTTCTCACCTGAGACAATGGGGGCATATAGCTAGGATATGCCCCCATTGTCTTATAGGTGCGGGTCCCACTGCTGAGACCCGCACCTATATGGGGAACAGAGCCCCGCAAAGTGGTGGCTGGAGGACTCCGGTCCGGCCACCACCAAGCGCTCTCCCTATAGAAGTGAATGGAAGCGTACCGCGCATGACCGGCCACCGCTCCCATTCATTTCTATAGGCCTGATGGAAAAAGCTGAGCCAGCACTAGGCTATTTTCGGCAGCCCTATAGAATTGAAAGGACGGCGGCTGCGCATATGCTCTCCACGACTTTCGGGGCTCCTTTTAGGACATAGTTGCGGGTCCCAGCAGTGGGTCCTGCACCTATCAGACAACGGGGGCATATCCTAGTGATATGCCCCCATCGTCTGTGATGACAACCCCTTCAAAACGACGGAGATTTGAGATTCGGACACTGCGGCAGGAAGGTGCCCTTTAACCCTCCCTATAGGGTGAGGTGGGTGCACAGGATGGCACCTGCCACAGTCCGTGGTGACAGACCAGCACAGCTTCTCTGTTTTCCAGAATTGTGTCACGGCTGCTCATCTCCGGGTAAGGGAAGTTAAATAAAGTGCAACCCGTCCAGTCCTCCTCAACTGGGGACAGGCAGGACTTCAGAATCCTGGTCGTAATACGTCCATGTGAAATAGAAATGTAAAAAGTTGTGGCACTTGGATAGCGGGGAGGAAAAAAACAAAAACTGTCGGCGTCCTTTAGGCTAAATGCACACGATCAGGATTACGTGCAGATTTTTCACGCGGATTTGCGTGCAGAAAATCCGCAGCGTAGGTCATGTACATTGTATTCTATGAGGATTGGAAATTCTCATGCACACGATGCACATTTTTTCAGTGCGGATTTTAAAATCCGCAGCATGTAAGTTTATCTTATTTTTCCTGACCGGATTTTCTCCATTCACTTTGATGGGGAGAGAAAAATCCGCACCAAATCTGCATGTAAATCCGCATCAATTGATGTGGAATTGACCGCACGGATTTCCCTGCGAACAGATAGGTGCGGGTCCCACCTCAGAGATCTCAAAGATGGGCCCCCAAAAGTGAATGTGAGTGCTTTCCATTCATTTCTATGGGAGTTCCAAAAATAGTTGAGTGCGCACGTTCAGCTATTTCAGGGAGCCCATTGGAAATGAATGGAGAGCGAGGCTGCCCTCCGCTCACTTCAGGGGTCCTGTCCTGGAGATAGGGGGCAGGTCCCGCACCGATCTGACATTAGTGCCTGATAGGATGATCATTAAAGAGGACTAGATGAATCAGCTTGGTTTAACCCTCAGTTCACACTTGCGCGTTCGAACGCGCTGTAGAAAACGCATAACCGATGCAAACCAATGCTTCCCTATGGGACTGGTTCACATTTTCGCGTTTTACAGCGCGTTCGAACGCAGCTGAAAAACGCCCGACGCATAAACAAGTACTTAAGCTTTTTTTGGGGCGTTTGTCGCGCGTTTTGGCCCATAGACTTCAATGGGAACGCGCAACGCTTGTATTTTGCGCGTTTTTGACACTAAAAACGCGCGTTCGAACGCGTGTTTATGAATTTGCAACATGCTCGAAAGGCCAAACCCCAGGTGCTAGGCACAGTTTGGAGAGAAGCCAACATGGAGGAGTCATTGGTATTCATATTTGGTCATTGGACAACACTGCAGTCAATCACACAAATGTGCGTAAAACGCGTGTTTACTATTGCCAAAAACGCGTGTCTAAGAAACGCTCAGGTCTGAACCCAGCGTAAGTCTTTTCAGGCACCAGGAGAGTGAATATGACCATATCAGACACGACACATATGATGATCAAAATCACTCTGTTTATTGATGATAAGGTTCCAGCTCATATAGGACATTATACGCCCTTTCATTATTCAATCAATTTTTTCCAAACAATATAGCCTCCAATCATAATGAGACGCATACCGTCATACAACATACTGTCCCCAGTTACATCCTGGCCTTCATGCTCCACGTACTAGCTGACACGGACAAGATAAGGAATTCCGGTTAGATACTCGGCTGCCCAAAACATTTGGTTATGACAGAATGTTCTTACACAAAGTTCAAGACAGGACATTCCTTCAGTGCCATATCCTAGTAACATGCCACCAATGTCTCCCATACAGTGGATAGAAAGTCTACACACCCCTGTTAACATGTCAGGTTTCTGTGCTGTAAAAAAAATGAGACAAAGATAAATTATTTCAAAATGTTTTCCACCTTTGCGGATCCGCAAAACACGGACATCGGCGATGTGCGTTACGCAATTTGCGGACCGCACATCGCCGGCACTCTCATAGAAAATGCCTTTTCTTGTCCGCAAGTGCGGACAAGAATAGGACATGTTCTATTTTTTCGGGAACGCGATTGCGGACTCGGAAGTGCGGATCCGCAGTGCGGACCCGGCCGGGACATCGTCTGTCCCCATTGAAATTAATGGGTCCACAATTCCGTTCCGCAAAATGCGGAACAGAATTGCGGACGTGTGAATGGACCCTTAATGTGACCTATAAACTGTACGACTCAATTGAAAAACAAACTGAAATCTTTTAGGTGGAGGGAAGAAAAATAAAAAAATAAAATAATGTGGTTGCATAAGTGTGCACACCCTCTTATAACTGGGGATGTAGCTGTGTTCAGAATGAAGCAATCACATTCAGAATCCTGTTAAATAGGAGTCAGCGTACACCGGCCATCCTTTACAGCGCCTCTGATTAACCCCAAATAAAGTTGCGCTCCTCTCGTTCCAGAAAGGTGAGAAGGGCCAGACCTGGGCACACGTTCCAGCCGAAAACAGGCTGTAAGGGCCTGACCTGCGCCGTTGGTTACATCCGTTTTGATAGGGATGAAACTCGTGGACCCGAAAATCCCATGCCCCCACCCCCCAACAATGCTACACACTGTGACACCACAAACCCACAGGACGTAATGATGACTACCCCTGCTTTCCTACCTACCTGTAATGACCTGTTCTACATCAGCTGAGCCATGTGCCAGATTATAGGTATAGTTACTATATACAGGTTCAGGGTGCGCCGGGCGAGGACAGACCACTCACCACACTGCCCCCATAATGATGTGAAGACCGCTTGGCTCTATAGGGACACAAGCTGTACAATACGGGCGAGGGGTGTAAACTTCCTTGAGAGGAGTGACTGCATTGACCCTATACAGTGTCTAAAAAAATGAGCGGCCTCGCGTGCGTATTGCGTGGACCTGGTCACATGTTCTGCTGTAACCAATGACTGGCTTCAGCAGTGACGTGCTGCTTCTGGCCGGGGGGAATAGAACATGAACAGAGTGGAGGAGTAGGGAGCGGGCAGACTGCTGGCACTAGATAAAAACTCATCATTCCTGGAAAACCCCTTTAAGCAGTGATGGCAAACCTCCGGCACTACGACTCCCAGCAGGCTCCATTCATTTCTATGGAGTTCTGAGAACAGCCAAGAAAGTATACATCTTGGGAGCCGTAGTTTTACCACAGCTGGAGTGCCAGAGGTTAGCCATCACCGCCTTAAAGGGTTTAAAGCACAAGGTGACCTACAGAAATGTCAAGAAGGTCACAGGTGAGGGGTCCCTGAAGCGAGATCGCTGGGCTGAGGGTACACATCCACCCCCCAAACCTCTTCGGTCATCTCTTCTGTTACTATTTAGAAATCCGAGATGGACTGGTTACTACGAACTGGCTGACAACCTTATGGAAAAGACTGGTTGCTAGGCAGTGTGTCCTTAGAAACCAGGTGAAGTTCACCTGAGGCAGCTTGGACGCCGACATGCCAGACCGATCTTCTGTCTAGGCCGCACAATGAATGCAATTTCTTACAGTACAAGCGGGCAGCCCAGCTCATGGCTGCCACATCATGTCCCATGAGAGAAAAACACATAATCGGCACTCACCAAAAATAGGGTTTTTTTTATTCCAAAATTCTTGAATTACAAGCATCAGCATACACATGGGGCGGACCAGCATAGCGCAGGCATGTAACTCGTGGCGACGGCCGTTTCGCGCCTCAGCGCTTTCTCTCATGGGACATTTCTACAAGGCTTCCCGGCAGAGCACCCCCTATAGTAGGAAGTAGTACTCGATCGGGGAGATCTGTCATCCTGAATAGGGTTGTTTCGGGTATCGAACTTTCGATACCCGATCGATACTTTTCTCTGGTATCGCACTCGATACCAGGAAAAGTATTTTATCGATACTGGGCTGCACTACTGCACAGCCCAGTATAGGAGAGCATGGCTGCGCCGCTCTCAGCGCGGCCATGTTCTCCTCGGCAGCACAGGGAGAAGGAGGCAGTCTCTCCTCCCCTGTGCTGCCGCTCAACCAATAGAGGGAGAGGGGCGGAGCGGGGGCGGGAGAAGGGGCGGAGCGGGGGGGCGGAGCACTGGCCAGCAATGCCGAGTAGTTTCTTATACAAATGCAGGCAGAAGACACAGGCTGCCAGCACCTGCCTGTGACCCAGCACTGCAATCAGAGGCAATTAACCCCTCAGGTGCGGCACCTGAGGGTTAATAGCCTCTGATCGCAGCACTCGCTCACAGGCAGGTGCTGGCAGGCTGTGCCTTCTGCCTGCATTTATATAAGAAACTACTCGGCATTGCTGGCCAGTGCTCCGCCCTCCCTAGTATTAAAACATTGGTGGGCAGTGGGCAGTGTGCCCCCCTCCCCAGTATTAAAACATTGGTGGGCAGTGGGCAGTGTGCCCCCCTTCCCCCAGTAATAAAATGATTGGTGGCAGTGGCCACAGGGTCCCCTCACCTCCTCCTCATTGGTGGCAGTGGCAGTGATCGGAGCCCCAGCACTGTAATGCTGGGGCTCCGATCAGTTACCATGGTAACCAGGACGCTTCTGAAGTCCTGGCTGCCTTGGTCTGCTCCCTGCTGCTGTGTGCACAGAGCACAGGGCAGCAGGGAGAGGGTGAGACCCTATTCACCCTGATAGAGCTGTATTAGGGTGAATAGGATGAGAATATCCCAGGTTCTAGCCCCTAGGGTGGAAATAGTTAATAAATAAACTGTAAAAAAAAAAAAAAAAGTTAAAGTACACCAAAATATTAATTATAAATCCCCCCTTTCCCAATTTTACATATAAAATATATAAACAATACATAAATAAAATATTACATATCGCCACGTCTCAAAAGTCCAAACTATTAAAAAATCCACTTTTATGCGGTGAACGCCGTAAAAAGAAAAAAAAAGAAAAAGAAAAATGCACGATTCGCCATTTTCTTTTAGTCGCCTTGTCCCCACAAAAAAGTAGGATAGGACTGTTGTATTATGAGCCGGCGGTTTCATAAAATGTGGAATGCACGCGGATTTTTTTGGCGTTTTTATTTTTTTCGCGTGGTATCGAATGGTATCGAGTATTGCAATACTTTTTTATGGTATCGATACCGAATCAAAATTTTGGTACCGAAACAACTCTAATCCTGAATGTGGAACCTGGGCAGTGACACCTCCTCTGTATCCTAAAGAAGGTTTGTGCTTTAATGGCGGCCACATCATGTTTGACAAAAGTGGATGATTCGAGGTGGCCATGCTCTATGCTCATCTTGGGCCACATGTTGACCAATCCTCAGAATCGTCCGTGCTTCCAGAACGCTCGGGGTCCTCTTGGTCTCCCTTCTTAGACTTCTTCTTAGTGTGGACTCTGACGTGCGAATCCAGATTGTATTTCCTAGTGAACGTTCTCCCGCACTGGTCGCATTGATAGGGTCTCTCACCCGTGTGGATCCTCAGGTGGCGCTCCAGGTGGGTTCTCCGGGTGTACGCTTTTGAGCACTCGGAGCACTTGTAAGGCTTGTCCCCGAAGTGGATCTGTTTGTGCCTCTTGCAGCTGGACAAGTGGGAAAAACTCCTCTGACACACGGGGCAGGTGTAGGGCTTCACTCCCGTGTGGGTTCTCTCGTGGGATGTGAGGTGGGACTGGCTGACAAAGGCCTTCCCGCACTCTGAACACCTGAAGGGCTTCTCCCGGTGTGGAATCTGTGGTGGATGTCCAGCTGCCTCTGATCACGGAAAGTTTTAGAACATTCCTGGCATCTGTAGGTGCTCTGACTGGAGTGGCTTCTCTTGTGTCTGTTTAAGTGGCAGAGGTGCTTGAATGTCTTCCCACACGAGGAGCAGACGTAATGGCCATCATCCTCGGGACAGTCTCCTGCCTCAAATAATGAGTCCTCGGGGCTGTCACTCTCAGCCTCTGAGCAGTCGGTGAGGTCCACCGCTTCTCCACAGTTCTCCGACTTCTGGATATTTTCATCCCTCTGTAGATCCATCTCTGTAGTGTCTCTGGATCTGGACTCTAGTATCCCTCCAATTCTCCTGGGGTCTGGCTTCTTGGGTGGTTGATGTCTAGGGACTTTCTTACCGGTGGTCCGCCTGGCTTCTCAGGTCTAAAGTATGAGGTCCACTTCGGCTGGAGGATTCCTGGCAGTCCCTGATGCTGCCCCGTCCTGTGACTTGGGGTTCACACCTGTACAAAGTAAGAGTCAGGAAATCAATTCTCAATAGATGAGAAAAACATTTCCGCTTCCAGAACCGGTGCCGCTCCAGTCCATGGGTTGTGTCCGGGACTGTAGCTTCACAGGATGAGCTGCAATACCCACCACAACCTGTGGACCGAAGGGGGCGCTGATTTAGGAAGATGGCAAAATGTTTATCTAACACTAAAACTCATAGCATTATTATTCTTACAAACCAGAAGCCCTCACCCCCCATCGTGCCCCGGGCCTCAACCCCTCATCGTGCCCCGGGCCTCAACCCCTCATCGTGCCCCGGGCCTCAACCCCTCATCGTGCCCCGGGCCTCAACCCCTCATCGTGCCCCGGGCCTCAACCCCTCATCGTGCCCCGGCCCTCAACCCCTCATCGTGCCCCGGCCCTCAACCCCTCATCGTGCCCCGGCCTTCAACCCCTCATCGTGCCCCGGCCCTCAACCCCTCATCGTGCCCCGGCCCTCAACCCCTCATCGTGCCCCGGCCCTCACCCCTTACACATGAAGTTGAAGCCGATTTCTAATTCGTCGGTTTCTGAGGTTCACATCATTTGTATTTTTTGGAATCAATTTTGAGGACACCTGATCCCAAGTAATAGAAAAAGCTGCAGTGAGCAGTCCTTAAAGTCAGTTGAAAGCGGCATTAAAATAAAAATGACGGGCACAAAATTGGCATAAATGTGGGCACAAAAAATGTGATTTAAAGAATTAAATGAATTCGGACGGCTGATCTGACACTGCATGCTGCGGTTATAGCTCTGTCCAAAATTCCGTAAACACATGCCGGATCCGGCATTTTTCCCATTGGAATGTATGAGTGCCGGATCCGGCATTCAAAATACCACAATGCCGGATCCGTTGCGCAGACCGGTAAAAATGTGAAAAAAAAAATATATAACGGATCCGTCTCTCTTTGTAAGACGGATCTGTCTTCAAATGCTTTCAGTTGGCATGCAGATTGACGGATCTGGCGACGGAACTGCCTGCCGGATCACTCTGCCGCAAGTGTGAAAGTAGCCTAACTCGTACAGAAGTGAAAGGAGCATCTGGGAGTTGTAGTTTCAGAACAGGTGGAGTGCCGGAGGTTGCTGATCCCTGAGATACAGTATAATTCAGCCTGGCATCAATGTGGGCAGATACAATGGAGTTCAGCCTCTCCCGAACAGGTTCTGGGCCCAAGAGCTAGCATCCAAGTGGGCAGACATGACTGTAGGTAGGGACAGAAGAGGACAGCGAGTCCCTGAACTAGAACCCAGCCCACTTTTCCTACCTGAAAGGGGTTTGCTCCCCTCTACGACCACCTTGATTTGAGCCTTACTGGATCCAGAAGAGATATTTCTCAGCACGGCAAACAAGACACGTACAAGGAAGTGACTGGGAAATACCCGAATTTATTGTGTCTATAGCATGACCTTCTGTAGGAAGTTAAGCGTACGTGGCAGAAGCTGAGAACACACAAAAGATGCACGCCCCTCACATAATGCCTGGAATGTATGGGGAGGGGTGGACACACAGAGAATTCTCAAGTAAACAAAACTTGAGACCTGAGATAAGAAAGAAATTGAAGCCGCTTAAACAAAATGGAGGATCTTGTAGCGACAAGATGGTGGAGCACAGATTCCCTTCACTACCTACTTGTAGTATAAGCCCTAAACAGCAGAACCGCAACTGGACGACAGTCCTTACACTGATAGATTATCAAAAGATTATCACTGCCAATGGTAATACGGCAAGAGGGGATATAATCTGGGTGCCAGATTTCTGGGTCAGAGACAGATTGGTCGAGTGCCTGGCGCTCCCATGGGTCAACACAAAACAGACAAAACAATAGGGCAGCTGGGCGTCACTCCCGACGCATTACACCCAGTAACTAAGAACACGGCCGCGTCACTGGGGGGCGTGACTCAGCAGCGCGTCTCTCCTGGCGAGCCTCGAGCCTGGACAGGTGCGTACCTTACAGAGTTGAGTAAGTAACTGGTGTATTTAAGGGGTTAAATGAATGTGATACGAGGCATCGCCCTCTGTATGCTGGCAGCGCAGATCAGTGGCCCCAATTCATTTAATTCTTTAACCTCTTAAGGCCGCAGGGCGTACATGTACACCCTGTGTCCGGTCTTTAAAGATGGCGCCCACTCCTCAATCCTGACCATGGCATCTGCGCGCGATCCAAACCGAAAGTAAAACTTTCGGTTTACGCACCGGCTCCCCCGTGTGGCGATCAGAGGAGCCGGAGCACGCCTGTAGTAGCCTGGGTCTCTATGAATGAAACCCAGGCTGCTCTGTAGTATTTCCTATGGAGCCACAGCCTGTAATAGGCTTCATAGGAAATAGGCGATATTTTCATACATTCCAATGCTATTGCATTGGAATGTATGAAAATCGCAGTCAGATGATTGTAAGTTATAAATCCCTATGGGAACTATATAAAAGTGTAAAGAAAAAAAAAAGTTTAAAAAAAACCAAAAAAAAAAACCATAAAAGTTCAAATCAACTCCCTTTTGCTAAAATAAAATAATACACATCATGGGTGTCGCAATGTGCGAAAACGCCCATACTATAAAAATATAAAAAAAATACTCGCCATACGTCAAACAGCAAAACGGAAAAAAAGCGTCCAAGTGGCGGATTCGCCATTTTTGTCGCTTCATTTTCTACAAAAAAATTTAATAAAAGGTGATCATGTCCTCCTATCACAGCAGTGATACAGCAGATATGTGTCCCCATGACAGTAATTCTGCCGCCCATGCATGTCCTCCTATCACAGCAGTGATACAGCACAGATGTGGCCCCATGACAGTAATTCTGCCGCCCATGTATGTCCCCCTATCACAGCAGTGATACAGCACAGATGTGGCCCCATGACAGTAATTCTGCCGCCCATGCATGTCCCCCTATCACAGCAGTGATACAGCACAGATGTGGCCCCATGACAGTAATTCTGCCGCCCATGCATGTCCCCCTATCACAGCAGTGATACAGCACAGATGTGGCCCCATGACAGTAATTCTGCCGCCCATGTATGTCCCCCTATCACAGCAGTGATATATATACATACCACTATCGCAGTAGATCTAAGGTGGTTAGCTACAAGCAGATCACATCTCTGCTGTCCTGGAAATGAACTCACTGCATGTAGTGCTCTTTACATAGAAACACTGTAAAAGCTGAGCGTGTGCAGCAAAGGCTGAGTGTGGTGCTGGAGCATGTAGGGGATACAACCATGCCTGACCACCACAAACATATAACATGAATAGAGTCGAGCGAACTTGTATTTTAAGTTCGGCGTCCAAAGTTCGGGTTATTGAAGAATCCCCTTATGGATTCCGCTACCACAGACCATAACGGCATTTGGAATCCATAAGGGGATTCTTCAATGAACCCGAACAACACTAAGGACCTGGGGTGACGTCACCGTCATGTGATCAGTGCAGGGGGCGTGGCTCAGTACTGGATCACCTCTTATCCAATCCAGTGCTGAGCCACGCCCCTGCACTGATCACATGACGGTGACGTCACCTCAGGTCCTTAGTGTTGTTCGGGTTCATTGAAGAATCCCCTTATGGATTCCAAATGCGGTTATGGTCCGTGGTAGCGGAATCCATAACGGGATTCTTCGATAACCCGAACCCGAACTTTGGACGCTGAACTTAAAAACAAGTTCGCTCAACACTAAACATGAATAATAAAGAAAATATATAGTGTAAGGCAGTGCTATTATATTATCAAGACTAGATTACCATTAGTTTTCTTTGTCCATGCTACAGAGAATCTTCACACAGTTCTACCACTTCCTAGAGCGTATGTGATAGCAGGAGGGGGCGTGTTTCAGTGCGGAGAGCACCTATTGGTTGAGGTGCAGGAGGAGCTCAATGCATTGTGGGTAGTGAGGGCAGGCAGGATTAGCCTCGGGTGAGGGCAGCAGCAGCCATCTTAACTGAATAAGGAAATTGCAGTTTTGTGCAGACTGGTTGCTAAGGGCTGGATCTTATGAAATATGGGGGGAGTCTAATAGTTATTGATTCTGGAATATCATATTATTGGTAACTACACATATGAACATTGAAATGTCGGTCTAAATGTGACAGTTATCCTTTAATGTCGCTTTCAACTGATTTACGTTAAGGACAGCTGACTGCAAGTTTTTCTATTACTTGTCCTCAAAATTCATAAAAAAAAAAAATTGTGCGAATAGGAAACCGACTTCAGCCTGGTGGCCCCCACCTGCTGTTATCTGCCTTCCCTGGCACACTCCATGATGCAGGCATCCTGCTGTCCTGGTCACTCACAGCTCAGAGCAATCACCACACTCATGTCTAGAATGTAGGTGCTCCTGGTAGGTATGACGTTACAGGAAAAGGCGGAGTTTCGATGTTTAATGGGCGGGGACTCCAGAAAAAAAAAAACATTAGCGCATGCTGTAGGAAGGACCTGCCTGGCAAAGCAAAACCCATCTAAGGAGTGACTGCGGAAATCTTTACAGGATTGGTGCGTAAGGGAGAAGCCACGCCTACGAGTGATAACCCGCCCCACCCAGCCTTTCTTTGATTGGTCGGCGGCGGAATCCAAGCCTCGAATTCAGAATGGGCCATAAGAGTCCTGATTGGTGGATTTAGTGCTGGAACGCATGCTCATAGTTCCGGCAGTCTGCAGAGCTGTGCGGCTGAGAGTAGTGTGACTGCATGCCGGGGAGAGAAGGTCAGTGTGTGGGGAGACAGGCAGGAGACAGAGGTACACCGTGCAGCGCCCAGATAACACTCTCCAGTAACTGTGCGCATATAGTGCCCCAGTAATATTGCTGTACAGTTCCTAAATATTATATTCCCTAACTGTGCCCATATAATACCTCTATACAGTTCCTCAATAATAATACTATGTAATACCGCCATCTAGTGCCCAAGTAATACCAGCATATGGTTCCTAAATACTACTTCCTAGTTGTGCCCCTTGAATACTGTCATATAGGGCCTCAGTAATAATACCATATAGTTCCTAAATATAATGTAATACCATCATATAGTGCCTGAACAATACTGCCATACAATTCTTGAATAGCTACGCCCACATAGTAGCTTCATTTAGTGACCAAGTCATACAGCCGTAAAGTCTCTAAATAGCACTGTGTCCATATAATACGGCCATTCAGTTCCTAAGTAATACTCTCTGACTGTGCCCATATAATACCTCCATATAGTACCCAAGTAATATCATACAAGTCCTAAATAATACTCCTGAATATTTGTGCCCATATAATAGCAACATATTGTAGCCAAATAATACCGCTATACAGTTCCTAAGCAATATGTTCCCTAGCTGTGCCCACATAGTAGCTCCCTATAGTGCCCACGTAATATTGCTTTATAGTTCCTAAATAATACTCCCAAACTGTGCCTATATAATATCTCTATACAGTGCCTTAATAATACTACCATACAATTCCCAGTAACTGTGCTCATATAATACCTCTATACAGTGCCTTAATGATACTACCATACAATTCCTAGTAACTGTGCTCACATAGTAGCTCCCGACATTACTACCACTACTACAGTTCCTAAGCTGTGCCCACATAATTTTTCACCCATATAATACTACCTTTCCATTCCCAAATCATGCCACGCCTTACAGACTAATAGGCATATGGCCGGCCGGATCTCCCCAGAGTGTTATACATCTCATTGTCTTCTAGGGCCCCTCCCTTAAAATGCTGCGCCTCTTAATTGACACCAACCGCAGTGTCATTGGTCGAGCCCCCCAAAGAGGCGCATCCACCGCCACAGAGCGGATTAGGAGGGATGAGAGACGGCGGCGCCAGCAGTGTCAGCTGGAGGAGGCGGCCGCTCAGGAAGCGGTATGTAAAACTTTATTAATGTGTCTGTATGTATATATATTTTATAATTTAATTCATATTTCCAATTTTTCACCGTCAGGTGTCGCCAGGTAAAAGCCGGCGCTGGCAAGACAAAGAGAGCATTGAGTACGAAGGTCGTACAGCGCCAGGAGAAAAGAAAGGTAGGAAGCCATACTGTCAGCACTGTCCAGGTTTTGAATGCTGTTCTGCCGCTTTCCCAACCGTCGCCTCGAGTCCTGAACCCTGCAGTACAGTAGAACTAGTGTCGTCAGTAGGATATTACTACCTGTAATGAGCGGCATCACCGCTCCGTGGGAGAGATGGCCTCTGAGAGGCGTAGGTCCCTATTCAGTATGCCCTACGTGCACCGGGCAAAGTAAGGCAGTATTGTGTACTGCATGGCTCTATATGGGCACAGTATGACGCTTTATGGTTATATTAGTTCTGTTTGGCGCTCTACATGAGCACCGGTGCCCGCTGTGCCTGCTGCCCCACTGCCGCTTCTCATCGGCGCATCATGTTTCCTTCCTAGACACGAGCAGCCCGCTCCCCGCAGCGTACAGCCCCCGATATGTGGAGGCCGCGTGGTATTCCTGGTGGGTGAAGCAAGGATTCTTCAAGCCGGAGTACCAGGTGAGCGGCAGCCCTTACACTCAGATATGCGCCATCTTTTTCATCTGCGGCTTAATAACGTTTCAGATATTACAAACACAGGTATTAGAAACACATTGCCCAGACCCTGCCTCTGAGTTCTGCAATCCGCGGCAATTAACTCCTCAGGTGCCGCACCTGAGGGGTTAATTGACGCGGATCGCAGCGCCCTCAGCCTCCCCTGTCCACAGTATAAAAAACATTGGTGGCCAGTGCGCCCTCCCCCATCCCCCATCCCCCCCTTCCTCCCCCCATCCCTTCAGTATTAATATCATTGGTGGCAGTGGCCACAGGGTCCCCCGCCATCTCTCTTCTGATCGGAGCCCCAGCAGTGTAATGCTGGGGCTCCGATCGGTTACCATGGCAACCAAGACGCTACTGAAGCCCTGGCTGCCATGGTAATCTCCCTGCTGTGGTATGTACTGTGCACAGGGCAGCAGGGACAGTGTGACGATCCTATTCACCCTGATAGATCTCTATTAGGGTGAATAGGACAAGGGATGAAAAGAGCCCAGGTTCTACCCCTAAGGGGGAAATAGTAATTAAATAAAAAGAAAAAAAAATTTAAAATTGTAAAAAAAAACACACCAAAATATTAAGTATAAATTAACCCTTTTCCAATTTTACATATCAAATATATAAACAATAAATAAAAAAACATATTGCCGTGCCCAAAAAGTCCAAACTATTTAAATATTTTTTTTTAAAAAAGCGTTGAAAGCTGTAACAGAAAAAAAAAAAAAAAAAATTAAAATGCGCAGAATATCGGTATAAAATATCGGCTATCGGCCTGAAAGTTCACAGAATATCGGTATCGGTAAATGACCCAGTTGTGAAGTAGTTAAAATCTATCTAGTGTAAAACAGATAGAAGACGGAGAGCATAAAAGGGGATGCAGCTGCAGTTCTGGCTTTTTCATTGACATGGGGGGGAGGAGAGCAGGAGGAAGGAGATATGCGGTAGTTTTAGAGAAGATCTCTGACAACACACCAGGAAGTGCCGCCCCCCCAGCCAGTATGGAGAGGAGATCGAGATTTACAGGACCCTCTTTTTATCGCCACCGTGTACATCTATGGCACAGATCTAATTGATAAGCGATTTCTTGTTTCTGTTTTCGCAGCGTCATCTCCCCCATGCAAGGCCGGAGGTTTTCTCTCTCTGCATCCCTCCTCCCAACGTCACTGGCTCCTTGCACCTCGGCCACGCGCTGACGGTAGCCATTGAGGATTCTCTCGTGCGTTGGTGAGTTTTTAATGTACTGTTTCAATTCTTCACCATTTGCAAGATTTCTGCTTGCTGTCAGTGAATGTGTACACTCTTCCAGAGCCTGAAAACCAAGCACAGACCTAATACTTCTCACAGCTGAGGGTTTGCCACCATTGTATCCATAATGAGAGCTGAACACATCAGCACACATCTTTCCTCTGCTACAGTGTGTGTACATGAGGAATAACACTATTTCTGGCCATTATGTCGCTTGTATCCTGCATTTTTTAGCAGTTTTTACCTGTGCGTGCTGAATGTCTAGTTTGCAGTTGTCACAGAGATGGTGGGTAGAGAATAGCTGTCATCCACTGAACGTAGAAAGTAGAAGAGAATCTGCTTCCTAACCTTCTCTTACTCGGGAACAGCCCCACGATCATGGAGGACATTACAGAGAAGTACTATCCTGCGTGGATGTGAATAAAGCACTGAGGAAGTTTATATCTCAGCCCACATAGCTCCAGCCATCTGCATGTCTGTGTGCTCCTGCTCACTCCTCATTGCATCCCTCTCCATAGACTCGTATTGACATGTGTTATATGATACTGCTGTGGAGCTAATCCGTTCTGGATGCGTTTCAAAAAACTTTGCAATGTCATAGAGACATATCAAAAATTTAGATCGTGGGGCCCTGAGGGCTGAGACCCCACCAATCCCTAGGAGAAAGAAGCATGCACATAGCATTATCTCTCTCCTCTCTGCATGAGATGGGCTCTATTGGCCCATCTCGATTCCATCCTCATCGAGAATGGAGCAGACAATGCACACACTTCTCTTCCCTTGTTCTAGGGATCGGTGGTGGTCTCAGTGCTCAGCCCCCCACCAAACTAAACTTTTCATATGTCTCTATGAAATTTCAAAAACTTTCAGAAAAGTAGCTGACCCTTTAAGACATTTTTCAATGTGAAAAGCAATTAACAAGTGGACTTCTGATGTCCTGACATTTCCCTCTGATAACACAAATTACAAAGTTTCTTGTGGTCGCTTATACTATTGATTCATGTAAAGTTGTGTAAAAAGTTAGTGACCATTGAATAAAGAAATGCGCAGGCGTACGGTGAGGCATAAGAGGTCTGTGCACCAGAAGATAACATCAACAAGGAGCTAGATTTCTGGTGTCATGTGTTGGGCCACTGAAGTCCTGATCACTTTTTAGGGTATCGGGAAAGTATTAAAAGTCACAAATTTCGGAGTAGAACAGGACTTGCGCCAAAATGTGTGACTTATCTTTACCAGAAAACTGCCGGAGAAGTTTAACACATTCCATACACCACTTGCCCATCACAGCCAAAGTGACTCAATGCTCAGCCGAGAGCTCCTTCCCCTTAGTTTTTGCAGTCATTGGGGGGTCTCAGCAGCCAGACCACCCTCGATCCTTGATTGGTCGTGAAAATTGAATTAACCTGATGCGAAGTGTATCATGGATTCCATAGTCCTAAGTGTCAGTGCTCTCTTTTTTTTGCCAGGAGGAGGATGCTGGGTCAGAAGGTCCTGTGGGTGCCAGGATCGGACCACGCGGGGATTGCCACTCAGGTACCGCACTTGATCTGTTATCAACCCATTGTGTTGGATATTTTGGCATGGGTAGCTTGCAGTGTTTTTGCCCTAGGACACAATGGGAGCCTCTTGGGCCTTAGGCCTTCCCGGTCTGCTGTGGTTGCAAGAGACAAGCTGTAAAGCTGTGCAGTGCACATTATCTTTTAGGATTTTAGGCCATTCATATGATGAGATTGCACCCTTCGTGGTTTCCAACCTATGGGTCCCTAGTTGTTCTGTAACTATAACTCCCAGCATGCCCTGACAGCCTGTTGCAACTCCTGGAGACCCGCAGATTGGAGATGTCCATAGGACATCTGGTAGATGAGGTCCTCTGAGGAGTCTGCATTGATTAAGATCGTATTTTCCTTCCAGACTGTGGTAGAGAAGAACCTGCATAAGGAACGAGGCGTCTCTCGGCATGATTTGGGTCGGGAGGAATTTCTCAAGGCCGTGTGGGAATGGAAGGAGAGGTAAGTGGAATCGATCTGTGCGATACCATCCCATACAGGACTGAGTCCTCATCATGTCTCATGTCTTCCTTCTTGAAGTAAAGGGGATAGAATTTATCACCAGCTGAAATCTCTTGGAGCTTCTCTTGACTGGGACCGATCCTGCTTTACCATGGACAAGGTAATCTGCTGTCAAAGACTCCACGAAAAGTCATGCTGGTTATTTTCATATTGTGCGAGCTCCCATTCTTCTGATACATCCCCTGTGCAGCCATATAGTTATAAAGGGGTTTTCTGAGATTTTTTAACTGATGACTTATCCTCTGGATAGGTCATCAGTATCTGATCGGTGGAGGTCCGACAGCTGAAACCCCCGCAGATCAGCTGTTTGAGAAGGCACCAAAGCTCTCAGTAGCGCTACGGACTTCTCACTGCTTTTTCTAGGCCGAGTGGCGACACGTGCATAGGGAAACCTGCAAGAAAGCCGCAGCACTACTGCGAGTGCTGATGCCTTCTTAAACAGCTGATCGCTAGGGTCCCAGGGGTTGGATCCCCATGATCAGATAATGATGACCTAGAATAGGTGATCTGGTAAAAATCTCTAAAAAAAACCATTTAAATGATGCAATTCCGCAGCCACCGTTAGGGGAAACTCACGACATACAAACTTATGCAGCCCCCACTGAAATAACTACAACATATTTGTGAGCTCCCCCTAGTGGTGACTGCAAGCAATCAGAATAGTATCTTTACAATCTATGGCAGGGGGCTCTTTATATGAAAAATGGAGTTCTGGACTCTGTAAAGATCTAGATAAAAATATGATAATTGGGCGTCGTTTATCAGTTATTCCAGATTACTGGATTTTTAATTCGCTGGCACACCTGCCTAGATATACTTGCCTTGAGTGGTATCCAATCTGCAGGATGAACTGACAGTCTATGGGTTGATTGTGACTGTGACGCTGTATTATTAGGGTCTGTACAGGACAGGGGTCATATTAAACACATCACCACATGTCCGTTTCCCACATGCTGGATCATCCTCAGCTTCATGCATGTAATGAGGGGCGACAACAATGGCAGCAGTGCGTTCATGCTGACGTCAGTGCTTACATGGATGTGAGGAAGCGTCCTCAGCACCAGTGTAGGCCTTGGCATGGGTCTACATAGATGGCAATGAATATTAAAGGGGTATTCCCATTCGAGATATTTGTGGCATATTGACAGGATTGGACAGGGCCCCAAAGTAAATAGGCAGCACACATCACATGCATGGCGCCCTTACCATTCATCACTAAGAGACTGCCAAAATTATCAGAACCAGCAAGCTCACTTCGGGTCCTGTTCAGGAGATGGGGAGGGGTCCCAGAGGTACGACTTATACCTATTGATTTGCCATGAATGCCCCATGTGGGGATACCCCTTTAATCTTCATTTTGTAGAGTGCACACCCTCATTAGGTCCTTAAAGGAGTTGTACGGCTGCTAAGCGTTTTCTTAACCACTTGCCGCCACGCTAACGCCGATGGGCATCAGCGCGGCGTCTCTCTCAGGTCTCAGTCACGCCTATCGGCGTCATCTCGTGAGACCTAAGATTTCGCATGAACGCGCGCGTGTCGTGCGCGCACGTTCATGTGATCGGAGCCGGGACAACTGAAACTACAGCCTGCCAGCGCTGATCATGCGCTGGCAGGCTGTAGATGCGGAAAAAAACACATTTAAATCGCATATCAGACGCTGTTTTGTAAACAGCGTCTGATATGCCTGCTGTCTGCTCGTCTGGTGGTCCCTTTGTTTGGGACCACCAGAGGAAACAAAGGTAAAGTGCACCAATCACTACACACCCCACCCCCATCACTGATTAACCCCTGATCACCCATGTCACCCCCCCGATCACCCCCTGTCACTCCCCCTGTCACTAATCACCCCCCTGTAAGGCTCATTCAGACGTCCGTATGTGTTTTGAGGATCCATGGATCTACGGATCCACAAAATACGGACACCGGCAATGTGCTTTCCGCATTTTGCAGATCCGCACAGAACTATATAGAAAATGCTTTTCTTGTCCGCAATGCGGACAAGAAAAGGACATGTTCTATATTTTCTTGGAACGGAAGTGCAGACTCGGAAGCGCGGATCCGTAATTCCGGATCCAAGCGGGACAAAGTCTGTCCCCATAGAAATGAATGGGTCCGCAATTCCGTTCCGCAAACAGAATTTCGGACGTGTGAATGGGGCATAAGGGTCTCTTATCACCGCCAGTTAGTTAGCTACTTGTTAGGTAGCTAGCGCCCAGCCCACCGCACCACAGTCACTGATTTTGGCAGAGATTTTTTTATCCACATTGATCGATGCAAATGAAAAAATCTGTGCCGTTCATTTTTATTTATTTTTTCAGCCCAGAGGCTGAACGGGAAAAAAAATCTCATTACCCGTATGCTCAATATACGGAGAATCGCAGAAACTCCTAATTCTGGCCATACGTGTAATGATTGCGGAGACCCTCAAATGCCAGAGCAGTACAAAAACCCCACATGTGACCCCATTTTAGAAAGAAGACACCCCAAGGTATTCCGTGAGGGGCATGGTGAGTTCATGTAAAATTTTATTTTTTGTCACAAGTTAGTGGAATATGAGACTTTGTAAAAAAAAATATATATATATCAATTTCCGCTAACTTGTGCCAAAATTTTTTTCTGTGAACTCGCCATGCCCCTCACGGAATACCTTCAGGTGTCTTCTTTCAAATGAGTCACATGTGGGTATTTATACTGCCCTGGCATTTTAGGGGTCCTAAAGCGTGAGAATCCAAATGCGTAAAAATGCCCTGAAATCTAAAGGTACTCATTGGATTTAGGCCCTTTCAGCATCTTGGCTGCAAAAAGTGTCACTCATGTGGTATCGCCGGACTCAGGAGAAGTAGGGCAATGTGTTTTGTGGTGTATTTTTACATATACCCATGCTGGGTGAGAGAAATATCTCTGTAAATTGACAACTTTGTATACATTTTTTTAAAAGTTGTCATTTACAGAGATATTTCTCACACAGCATGGGTATATGTAAAAATGCACCCTAAACACATTGCCCTACTTCTCCTGAGTACGGCGATACCACATGTGTGACACTTTTTGCAGCCAAGATGCGCAAAGGGCCCTAAAACCAATGAGTACCTTTAGATTTCACAGGGCATTTTACGCATTTAGATTCTCACGCTTTAGGGCCCCTAAAATGCCAGGGCAGTATAAATACCCCACATGTGACCCCATTTTGGAAAGAGACACCCCAAGGTATTCCGTGAGGGCATGGCGAGTTCACAGAATTTATTTTTTTGGCACAAGTTAGCGGAAATTGATATTTTTATTTTTATTATTTTTTTTTTACAAAGTCTCATATTCCACTAACTTGTGACAAAAATAAAATTTTACATGAACTCACCATACCCTCACGGAATACCTTGGGGTGTCTTCTTTCTAAAATGGGGTCACATGTGGGTATTTATACTGTCCTGGCATTTTAGGGGCCCCTAAAGCGTGAGAAGAAGTCTGGAATCCAAATGCGTAAAAATGTCCTGTGAAATCCTAAAGGTACTCATTGGATTAGGGCCTTTGCGCATCCCAGGCTGCAAAAAGTGCACACATGTGGTATCGCAGTACTCAGGAGAAGTAGGGCAATGTGTTTTGGGGTGTATTTTTATATACCCATACTTTGTGTGAGAAATATCTCTGTAAACGACAACTTTTAAAAAATTGTATACAAAGTTGACAATTTACAGAGATATTTCTCTCACCCAGTATGGGTATATGTAAAAATACACCCCAAAACACATTGCCCTACTTCTCCTGAGTACTGGCGATACCACATGAGTGACACTTTTGCTGCCTGAATGCATAAAGGGCCCAAATTCCAATTAGTACCTTTAGGTTTTACATGGCTGCTCACAATTTAGTCCCGCCCAAAATGCCAGAACAGTAAACACACCCCACAAATGACCCCATTTCGGAAAGTAGACACCCCGAGGTATTCACTGAGGGGCATAGTGAGTCCGTGGGAGATTTTATATTTTTTTGCCCGAAGTTATCAGAAATGGAAACTTTATTATTATTTTTTTTTCCTCAGAAAGTGTCATTTTCCGCTAACTTGTGAAAAAAAATGAAATGATACATGAACTCACCATGCCCCTCCACGAATACTTTGGGGTGTCTTCTTTCTAAAATGGTGTCATTTGGGGGATATTTATACTTTCCTGACATTCTAGCACCTGAAGAAACATGACAGGCGCTCAGAAAGTCAGAGCTGCTTCAAAATGCCGAAATTTTCTTTTTTGCACCATAGTTTGTAAACGCTATAACTTTTACCCAAACCAATAAATGTACACTTATTGGATTTTTTTTTCTCAAAGACATGTAGAACAATACATTTTGTGAAAAATTTATATAGAAATGTAGTTTTTTTTAAAAAAGAATTACAACAGAAAGTGAAAAATTTCATTTTTTTGCAAAAATGTCGTTGCATTTTTATTAATAGCAAAAAAAGTAAAAATGTCAGCAGCAATGAAATACCACCAAATAAAAGCTCTATTAGTGAGAAGAAAAGGAGGTAAAATTCATTTGGGTGGTAAGTTGTATGACGGAGCAATAAACGGTGAAAGTAGTGTAGTGCGGATTTGTAAAAAAGGGCCTGGTCACTAGGGGGGTATAAACCTGTGGTCTTCAAGTGGTTAAAAACCAGCTCAGATCAGCGATAATATAAGGGACACAGACTTTACCAGTCCCCCGCCATTCCTCTTTGTCGACATACACGGGTTCCTCTCCGGTGTCCACTTCTTGGTCCCTTCTCAACAAGGCCATAGAGAGTTCACTCCTGTGGCCAGAGATTGGAGGCATTTCCTGTAGGGACCAGGAAGTAGAGGCCAGCCATGTTGATACGGGAGTGGCAGGAAGAAGTCATTGTAGCTGACCCGCCCACCAGTTTCCCCCACCGGCGTCTGTGCTACAAGGTATTTTTCAGAGTAGTCCAGCATGGGACTGTTTTTGCACATGGCCGATTATTAGGATTTCCACTGGTGCCGGTGTAATGATTCATGTAGAGCCATTCTATTGCTTGGCACAGTCCTTCCCTAAGATCCCTACTGGCTCCATGTCTGCTCCTTGGCCTGATCGTCTCCTGTTCTTCCTTTCATACTCAGCGTTTCTCTCGAGCAGTGTCTGAAGCCTTCATCCACCTCTACGAGAAGGGTTTGGTTCGGCGCCGGCATCGTCTCGTGAACTGGTCCTGCGCCCTCCGATCAGCCATCTCCGATATTGAGGTAACATATGGACGTCTGGTGTCCTCCGCTCTCCTTCTCTGTACACCACAGACCATTCTCCCTTTCCACAGGTAGAGAGTCGGCAGCTGAATGGTAAAACCTACCTCGCTGTACCCGGCTACGAGAGGAAGGTGCCCTTTGGGCTCCTGTTCAGCTTCGCTTATCCCAGTGCAGGAGGAGGTAGGACACTCATCCTGATGGGGCTCCACAGACCCTATAGTACAGTCTTTTGATCACTTTCTTTTCTTTGCAGACGGGGAAATTATTGTGGCCACCACACGCCCAGAGACTATGCTGGGGGACACTGCCGTGGCGGTCCATCCAGACGACCCCAGATACCTGGTGAGACTTCATTATCCTAGACAATGATCTGATTTGGACATGATGTGACTGCTGCCAATCTTCTCTTCCCCTTCTCTGCTGTCAGCACAGGGCCAGTCTTAGGATGTGTTTGCACGTGGCAGTATTAAAGAGTTTCAGTTGCAGGGTTTAGTTGGGGTGCTGCTAAAAGGATTTGTTCAGTGAGGTTGTCAGGCAGCAAGTACTTAAAGGACTTGTCCAGTCCTTTTCTGTTGATGACGTATCCTCAGGTTAGGCCATCAATATCAGATCGAGTCTGCACCCCCTCCTTGTATGGGAAAGCTTCTGGCCCCAGAACCATCACGTAGTGGATGGAATTAGTTATTGCAGCACCACTCCCACTAAAGTGAATACTGTAGTATCCGGCGGTGTAAAAACAGATCGGCGGCGGGTGCGAGGTGTCAGACGCACGACCGTCCTGAGGATAGGCCATCTATGCACATGGAAGACTGAGAACAGAGAAGGCACAAGCTGGGGTCATATTGAGTCAGTCTCTTTAAAGGGGTTTTCCAATGCTGTAAACTACCCCGCCATATGCTGGGCCCCTCACAGGGAATTTATATATCTGGGTCCCCGCTCCCTGCCCCACTCCTGGTCCCCTCACTGCCGTCGCTGCTTCTCCCCGTGCGGCAATGAAAACATCCGGAGTCGGGGGGGAGCAGCCAATGACAGACGGAGATGAGCCTCCCTAGCATCAACCCCGATGCTAGGGACGCTCATCCACACCTGCTATTGGCTGGTGAATGTTTTCATTGCCGCACAGGGAGAAGCAGCGGTGGTGCGGTGTCCAGGTAAGTATATTCCCTGTGAGGGGCCAGGCATATGGGGGGACAGTTTATAGTATTGGATAACCCCTTTAAATGATAACTATTCTGACAGCCTGCTGCCACCACTAGGGGGAGCTTAAGGGCTTACTGCCTACAGATCTTTCATTAACCCTGTAGGAGCTGTATAAAATCCTTATGCAGTAAGCTCCCCCTAGTGGTGGCTGCAGGAAAACAGTTTATATCATTTGGCTGTATGAAGGGAAGCAGGAGATTTGGATTAAAAATAAAATGCAATACGACGGAGAACCTTTGGGGATTGTCCAGCAGATCTGGAAGATAATCTGTACAGATTTACAGATTAAAGTACTGGGAGGAGGACTCCTAGTGATGACTGTCCCTTAAATTGGTGATTTCTCTTGTCTTAGAAATTCCATGGAAAGAATCTCCGTCACCCCTTTAGTGGACGATTGCTTCCTGTTGTCACCCATCAGCTGGTCAACCCGGCGTTTGGCACCGGTCAGTACAGCGGCGGGCAGTGGTTAGGTGTTTGATGTAATAATGGGCACTGACCCTGTTTATGTCCAGGAGCGGTAAAAGTGACCCCTGCTCACAGCCTGGTAGATTTTGAGATGGCTCAGGACCTGGCGCTCCCGTCAATGTCTGTAATCGGAGAAGATGGAGCCATGACAGAAGCCGGTGGAGACTGGATTCAGGTGTGACTCGTCTACACATGTCCATCCATTCTATGTAGCAGTGTATGGGTATATTCATATTTACATGTATATAGGGCGTGAAAAGGTTTGATGCTCGGGAGAAAGTTCTGGCAGCACTGAAGGAGAAGGGGCTTTACAGAGGAGACTGCGAGCACGCCATGCTGCTGCCTGTCTGCAGGTGAGCCCATCCCCAAACCAAATCCAGGTCTGCCGATTAGAACTAGTACAGGCACTAGATGGCGCTAAGTGCCTGCCTGCACCTTGTCAGCCTGCCGCAGGCCTTCTCAGGCTTTTCAGCATTGGGGAAGGCCTGGATAAAAAGCCTTATCTCAGGGAACCCCAAGGAAATAAGGCTAAAAACAACTAATATACAATATACAGCACAATTTATTTTTTTATCAACTGGTTGTGGGCCTGGTAGAATAATAAATATATATATATATATGACCTCCCTGTGTCCCCCTGATCCAAAGCCTCTGCTCACCCCTCTTCCTGGGTGGCAGCTGTGACTGGCCTCGGCAGTGTACGGGACGTCACTGCTGCAGAGCGGGGAGAAGGGTCGCTGGATCAGAGGGGGCGCAAAGAAGTGAGTGACTGATTATTATTTTACCAGTACTTCAGTAATAGCTAAAGAAAGCAACTCAGAAAACCCCTTTAAGTTCTGTGTGCCGGTCACTTCAGTGCTGTCAAGCGGAGAAGGATCTGAAGCCGTAGGACTCCAAAGAAGGCGGCAGTAAAGATGTAGATCCGATGGCTGTAAGTCTGGCCGGACTGATCAGTGCTTCTTTGCCCTGGCACATACGCAGTGCAGACAAGCCCTGGTCCAGAACCACAGACAAAGCCACGATTTGCTATTCTAGAGGTTTGCATCACATCCAAATTCTTGCTGCCTGGAACCACCACTAGGGGGAGCTCACTGGATGTATTAAAGTCAGTAACAAATCCCTTTGTAGCACGCTTCTACCCTCCCTCTAGTGGTGGCTGCAAAACATGCAAATGGGATACTGCAGGGAAGCAGACCCTTACCCCATGTCTTCTTGTCTGTCTTTGCTCCTTGAAGTCGCTCTGGTGACGTGATCGAACACTTACTGAAGAGACAGTGGTTTGTGACCTGTGAGGGGATGGCCCAGAAGGCTGTAAGGGTAAGACAAGCGATTACATTCTCTTACTCCTCCCGTCACCTGTCTCCTCTCATTACTGTATGTCCTATTACTCCCAGGCCGTGGAGTCAGGAGAGCTGAGGATCACGCCGTCTTATCACCAGAAGAACTGGAAGAATTGGCTCTCAAACATCAGGTTGGACCCTGCAGAGAATGTTCACATGATGTAATATGGGTTATTGCTGCTCAGTACACCTGCAGAATCAGCGGCCTGGTAGGGGGTCAGTTGAAGGGTCCCTGAGTTTCATTCATCAGGGCAAATCATTACAGACATTCCCTCCCATCCGATCCTGCAACCCAAACAGCAGGGGGAGCAGTTACCTTGGGATGATCATTTTCCCTGCAGCGCCCTCTAGAGCCCAGGCGTGCTACTACATGTGACTGTTAAAGTAAATGGCGACTTTTTCCAGAAAAGCCTGCGCCGATGCTTGTTGGGGTACTTTCACACTTGCGTTATTCTTTTCCGGCATAGAGTTCCGTCAAAAGGGCTCTATGCCGGAGAAGAACTGATCGGGCATATCCCAATGCATTTTGAATGGATAGAAATCCGTTCAGTTTGCATCAGTATGCCTTCCGTTCAGTCACTGTCAGGCGTTTTCGGCGGACATAATACCGCAGCATGCTTCGGTATTATGTCCGTCCAAAATGCCTGATCAGTCGCCAGAATCGGCATTAATTTATGTTGACTTATATTAGTGCCGGATCCGGCTTTGCGAAACAACTGAAGGACGGATCTGGGAAAACTGTGAAAAAGACTGCAAGACGGATCCGTTCATCCGCATGACAAGCGTACAGACGGATCCGTTCTTGCAATGCATTTGTAGACGGATCCGCACTTGGATCCGTCTACAAATGCTGTCAGTTGTCACTCTGATCGGCGGATCCGGCAGGCAGCTCCGAAAACGGAACTGCCTGCCGGATCACACTAACGCTAGTGTGAAAGTACTCTTAGGCTCCACTTTGGTTCAGAGAGTGGATCCCTGTATGACGTTCTAATAGGTGACCTTTCTTTTGCTTTGCAGTGACTGGTGCATCTCGCGGCAGCTGTGGTGGGGACATCAGATTCCCGCCTATCTCGTGAGCGTGTCTCAGGCTCCGTCTCTCCAGGTATCTACATGTAGATTAACTCTGCATTCAGTCCATCAGAGAGCTTCTCATCCCTGACCTCAGTATTATATTTGCAGGACAACAACGATGAGAGTGAAGGATTCTGGGTAGCGGCCCATAGCGAATCAGAGGCCCGGAAGAAAGCCGCCAGTGTATTGGGAAGACCAGAGTCCGAGCTCAGCCTTAGAAGAGGTGAGGGCTTATCCTAGCACTATACTAAGCGTCCCCTGCCTTCAGTGCCATTGAGTGAGTTCTTCACAAGTACTGACCCATAATCCAGAACATCTGATAATTCAGCACCGGTCATCACATTAATGCCAGATTAAAGGGGTTTGTGTTCTCATTGCTCCTTTTTCTGTGTAGATGAAGACGTTCTCGATACCTGGTTTTCGTCGGCTCTTTTTCCGTTTGCTATGCTGGGATGGCCGGAGCAGGTGAGTTTTGCGTCCTTACAATCTGAGAACATTTTATATTCCGGTTTATTTGTCACTAATTTCCCATGATTCATGTGTATTTAACCACTTCCCGACCAGTGCTGTACATGTTCAGCACTGAACTGGTCTTTAAAGATGGCGCTGCTCCGCCAGTGCCTCACACAGCAAAGACTCAGGGTCGATGTCTGCAAACGGTGATAACGCCGATCACAGACATTGAGCCCCTGAGCTGCTGTGGTCAAATTCGACAACTGCATCGGAGAGCTGAAAACCCAGAAACGCTGGTCTTAATAAGCCCCTGCGCTGGCGATGGATCCGCCGAAGTTATGTAAAGACACCTGCCTCTAAATAACTTTGGCGTATCAGAAGCGTATCCGCTTCTGAGCTGTCTTACATTTAGACTATTTTCTACGCCTAAACCAGGCGTAGAAAATGGTAAATGAGATGGGTCTGCCGGTCCGCCCACTTTTTTTAGACCTGGCGTGAGCGGGCAAAAAGTCGCAGATTTTGTCGCACGCCAAAATTGTGTCTATCTGGTCATAAATGACCCTCCAAAATCCGTAAAACTGTGCTGCAATTCCACTCAGTTTGGAATGTTTTTCCTGCTTCCCACTACTTCATATTCAATATTAAATGGTGCCATTAAAAAGGACAACTTGTCCCGCAAGAAACAAGCCCTCATATGACTATGTGAACGCAAAAATAAAAAAGTTATGGCTCCGGGAAAGCAGGGAGTGAGGAAACGGCCACACAAAGATGGAAAGTGGCCCAAGACTGAAAGGGCTGAAGAGAACATGCTAATTACCTGCCACCACCACTAGAGGGCGCTTACTGCATACTTAGCATTGAGTTCAGTGCTCCTGTCCTCCCTCTAGTGGTGGCTGCGGGTAACCAGAGTGTTTTAGCATATATGACCACTGAGGCCAGTGATTGGCAGGAGCAGTCATGAGACCAAATCACTCTTAATCCACTAGTCCAGCTGGGAATAGAAGTGACAGTGGTGTGGGAACGGTGACAGATTTAAAAAAAAAAAAGTTTTATTTTTTTAAATTGGGCACAGCTTATGACTATTGGGGTTGTCCTCTTTGCAGGAGTTTTGGAACTCTGTATCAGAAAATGAACCACCAGCCCTTCCTGTATATATTAAGAAATCAGCGCAGAGTTTTGGACGTTCACTTTAATGATTGTCTCTTCCATACAGACTAAGGATCTCGAGGATTTTTACCCCAACTCTCTCTTGGAGACGGGCAGTGACCTCCTGTTCTTCTGGGTGGCTCGGATGGTGATGTTAGGAGGACAGCTTACAGGGCGGTTACCCTTTAAAGAGGTGGGTACAGGAGTATTATATCCTGGAGCACTCTGCTCTATAAGACCTAGTATAATATACCTCTATAATCAGGACCCAGAATGTCCATGCATTACACGGACAAGCCATTGATTTCAATAGTAGGTGTGTAATACTTCATTTCTCCCGTGGTGGCGCTGCAAGGACATTGAACTACTTCACAGATGATCACTGGAGGTTCCTAGCAGCAGGGCGACCTGTGACCACCTTATTGTCCGTGGACGCAATCTAACAAAGGGGTTGTGCAAAGAAGAAAACCCTTTTTAGGGGACAATGCCAGCAATAGGTTGTCAGTTGGATGCTTGGGGTCCGACTCCTGGTACCCACCCATCGGCTGTATAAATGGGCCACAGTGATCATATTATACAAAGCACAGCGCCGTACGTTGTATAGTGGCTATACTTGGTATTGCAGCTTCACTTGACTGGGACTGAGCTATACAAAGACCATGTGATCGTCAGGGATGCTCCCCACAATCAGAGAATAATTCTAAGTTAATACTTAACTTCAGGAAAACCCCTTTAAGTGAACGAGTCTGAGTTGCATTACCAGACCAGAGTGGCGCTGTTGTGGAGTGAGGCACACAAGTCCTTTCACTCAACCAGCCCCAGAGCATTGAGGCAGTATGGTTAGGACTCTCTGTCCTCCGCCCCTTGCTCACGTTTGTGCTCCTGTCCGTCTTCCCTCAGGTGTTCTTGCACTCCATGGTCCGAGATGCTCATGGGAGGAAGATGAGTAAATCTCTCGGAAATGTTCTCGATCCTCTGGATGTGATGACAGGAATTTCCTTGGAGGTAAGAGCAGCGCTCTAGTCCTTCTGCATGCTGCAGAAATCATGGGACGTGCTCAACGGGCCCTTCCCAAACGGCGATCCGCAAATGGCCGGGTCCTCTTAAAGCGAGCCAGACCAAAAAATATTCAGACCCCTTTCCGGATTCTGCCCTGTCCCGGTGTCCAAACACTGACAGGGCTGTGAAATGTCGTCCTCGGATGCAGCCGTGGTTGATGCAGTCACGTGTCCAGATGACCCGTCAGTGTTCACATTGAGTGGGGCAGAATCGTGATCGCCAATTACTGGGCAAAACGCTCTACAAGTCTCACGCATACATTTTATCCTGACAGAGCCTGCGGGGAAAGCTAAAAGAGGGAAATCTGGACCCACGAGAGTTTAAAGTGGCCGAGTCCGGACTGGTAAGATGGAAGCCCGAGGTTTGTGTCTGTTTTGGGAGCGGCCAGGGGCCAGATCACGGGCTTTGGAGACGCATGTGTTGGATATCATGCCCAATCCTTTTGTTCACAGCAAAATGAAAGCACATGCATCCTTGGTCAAACCCGGCGTGTGTGTGTGGGAGGGGGGGGTTTGGATCAGAATGAGTAATGTGTTACCAGCCTTACGCAGGAAAACCTTCATCATACAATGCACATCCCATACAGAAAAGCTGTATTATACCTAAATACTGACAGTTTCCTGATAAGGGCTCTCAGGTTCACGAGACTGGTGGTGGAGAACCCCCCCGTCGCCACCGTTTTCCCCTTTTGCCCGCTCTATGTTCCTGGCCTTGAATGGCAGGGCCGAGAAGAGACTGTCTTCCATACAGAACGAGTCAGCTTTCTACATAATTTCGTGTTTGTTTCTGTGTCCAGATTAAGGATTACCCCCATGGGATCCCAGAGTGCGGGACGGACGCCCTGAGATTCGCCCTTTGCTCACATAGAGTACAAGGTGAGGACCAGCGCCCCTCATTTCTCCTCGTCCAGGTCACAGTGCTATGGAATGAGACTAGAAGCAGCGCCACCCTATGGCTCTGTCGGGTACTCAGCCCCAACGGAGTCATCTCTGTTCTGCTGTTCACTCCTCTGTCTCCTTGTGCATTCTCTTCTAGGCGATGACATCAATCTGGATGTCGCCTCGGTCCTCGCCGTGCGCCACTTCTGCAACAAAGTGTGGAACGGGGTGAAATTCACGCTGTCTGCGCTGGGGGCAGGGTTTACTCCTCTACCAATGGCAGAGGTGAGGGAAGCTTCCGTTTTGGATGCGCTGTTCCCTGTAAGTTCCACTACTTGATGTGATGGTTGGTGTCTTCTGTCAGCTGAGGCCGCAGACTCCCCTGGACCGGTGGCTGCTGGACCGACTGCGGCAGCTGACCGAGGAGTGCGAGAAGAAGCTCCGCAGCTATGAGGTTCACCAGGCGACGGCGGCCATTCATGCCTTCTGGTTGAAGAACTACTGTGATGTTTATGTGGTAAGTGGCCATCAGGGTGACAAAGTGGTCTCCAACTGTTGAAATACTACAGCAACCAGCATGCACTGACTGTCTCTGTGCTAGGAGATGTAGTATCACCACAGCCTGGGGACCATGGATGCAGGTAGAGGAGCACTGACCACTCCATAGGCGTGAGGACCGTCCACATTACATATAGTCTACACCCATTAGCCATAACATTAAAAACAGCTGAAGTGCCTAGCTTGGTTTATGGTGCCTGTCATGGGCTGGGATATTGTAGGTAGAGTAAAATGGCCAAGCGGAGTAACGTTGGCCTCCAGTATTCAGGATCGTTCTCTGCCTTATCCCCATAGCAGAGCTTTAAATGGCCAATATAGGGGCTAATATAAAGGGCTATAGCCAAGTTAGGCATTCTTGAGAGCCAATATAGAGGCCAGTGCTCCGTAATATACTCACCATTTCAATTCTGCACCATTTTTGCCCCTCTTGTACAGGGGGGGGGGGGGTCTTGGCCATTCCTTAAAGGGGTTCTGCAGTTTGTTACAACTGATGATCTATCCTCAGGATAGATCATCAGCATCTGATCGGTCGGGGGCCGACACCCGGGACCCCCTGCGATCAGCTGTTTGAGAAGGCAGCGGTGCTGCAGGAGCGCCGCGGCCTTCTCACTGTTTACCACTGCTAGCGCCCCACCCAGTGACGTCACAACTTGTATCAAGTTGCGTGGGCGAGGCTAAGCTCTATTCACTGAATGGAGCTTAGCCTCGCCCACGCCACTTGATACAAGTCGTGACATCACATGGCGGGGCGCTAGCAGCGGTAAACAGTGAGAAGGCCGCGGCGCTCCTGCAGCGCCGCTGCCTTCTCATACAGCTGATCGGCAGGGGATCCCGGGTGTCGGACCCCGGCCGATCAGATGTTAATGATCTATCCTGAGGATAGATCATCAGTTGTAACAAACTGCAGAACCCCTTTAAAGGGGTTGTCCCACCTCAGACACGGGCATATCGCCAGGATATGCCCCCAATGTCCGATATGTGCGGGTCCCACCTCTGGGCCACCCTCCTTTCATTCCTATGGGAGTGCTGAAAATGGACTATTTTCAGAAGTCCCATTGAAATGAATGGCAAGCACCCTGCACGAGTGCCGCCACTGCCCCATTCACTTCTATGGGGCTGACGGAAAGGCTCGGCTATTTTTGCCGCTCCCATAGGATTGGGAATCTAGGGCGGCCGTGCATGTCCTGTGTACCCTCCGGGTCTTTGCGGGCTCCGTTCTAAGTATAGGTTGTAGGACCCTCAGCTATCAGACATTGAGGTCATATCGCCCTAATGTCTGAGATAGGACACCCCCCTTTAATTGGTGGATGCATGACCATGGCTGCGATGATGTCACTAGGCAGAGCGTGTGGCGGTTGCAGCCAGTTATTGACCGCTTCAGTCACAAGACCATGGACGAAACATCTCTACGGCACTAGGATGAAGGGTGTGACTCCAATACAAGTGGTGACGAATTTTAAACCATTTTCTATTGCCCCATAGCCTGTAAAAAATAAAAAATACAGTTTTGCAAATAGCTGTGCTTCAAAAATGTCCTACAGTTTAGTGTATACAGCTCCTTTGCAGACCTATGTGTGCTTTGATCCTGTCATCCTGGGTTACTTCAGTTCTGTCAGTAAAAAGAGGGGTAAGACAGAAGGGAGACGCGCGTGGCAGCAGGATCAGACTGCACATAGTGGGATACACATTGTTCTGCAGAGGAGCTGCGTACACAACGCTGGGAGATTTTTCATCAAAGCTGATTACTTTTCCATTGAGCCCTTTCATTCCTTCATGCAGGAAGCTGTAAAACCCGTTTTGAAGGGGCCCGGTGGCCCCGACGCTCGGCAGGTGCTCTACTGGGGGGCGGAGCAGACTCTTCGGCTTCTGGCGCCCTTCACCCCTTACCTCTCGGAAGAACTGTGGCAGCGTTTGCCGGCGGCCACCTCGTGGCACGCGCCCAGCGTCTGTGTGGCCGAGTACCCCAGTCCCTGGCACACGGTAAGGTGTAACATGGTAGAAGCTGCGTCTTGTATGTAGCGGTAACGTGGAGGTTACTCATCGCCTCGCTCCTCTCCCAGGTCCACTGGTCGTATCCGGAGGAGGAGCGGCGCTTTGACTTTGTGTATTCCGTGATTAGGACGCTGCGCGGCCTGAGGAGCGACTACAACTTGACTAAAGCCAGGCCTGAAGGTAAATGGGGTGGAGGGTGTTACCGAGGATTAAAGGGGTCTCCTGGTCTTGTATAAACAGTCCTGCAACTTTCTAATATACATTGTGTATCAGTGCTTCACTATCTCTGCTTGCTGTCAGTAAACAAGAAAAGTCTTTAAGTGCCACCTAGAAGCTGAAATCCAGTAGGACTACTCACGGCTGAGGGTTGTCACAATTGCATCCGGTCTGTGTGACGCTCTGTGGGCTCCAGACTGATACATAGTTGCCTGCACCGATACATTGTGGCAACTAGAGTTTGAGCGAATCGGATTCTGATTGCTGTATCCAAACACGATTCCTTTAAAAACTTTGTTAATACGGGCTCCATCCTAGTCTAAAATGTTTGTCCTCCGCGGAGGTGTTTCTGAAGTTTCTATCCTATGGGAACTATGAAAAAATATATGTTTTTATAAATTAAAAAAAAATCTAAAAATTCAAATCAATCCTCTTTCCCGAAAATGGAAAAAGAAAAAAACCTCATAAGTATCCCGGCATGCAAAAAAGTCCCGTACTATTAAAATATTAAAAATGTAATCCTCCCACAAATAAATGTAATTAAAAAGTGATCAAAAAGTCGTACACGCCCTAAAATGGTATAACTGAAAAGTACAGATCGCCCCACAAAAAATGAGTCTTCACATAGTTCCGTATACATAAATACAAAAAAGTTATAAGAGTCAGAATATGGAGACTAAAAGAGTACACATTTTTTGTTTTTTTAAGGTTTTTATTTTTTTTTTTCAGTATAAAAACGCAATAAAAAATATACATATGTGGTATTGCCAGATTCGTACTCACTTCACTGGAGAATGAAAGTAAACTGGTCAGTTTTATGATATAGGGAACGCTGTAAAAACTAAAAAAAAAAAAAAATGTTCTGGAATATTTTTTTTTTTTTTTTTCCAATTTCACCCCATTTATAATTTTTTTTTCCCCGCTTCCCACTGCGTTGTATGCAACCGTCAATAGTGTCATTAGAAAAGGCATCTTGTCCCACAAAAAAACAAGCTCTCGTACAGGTATGTGAGCAGAAAAATAAAGTTATGGCTTTGGGAGGCTGGGAGTAAAAAACTAAAACTATACAAAATGGAAAATCACCTAGTCAAAGGGTTAAACTCTGCATGTAAAGAAGACTGGTCCTTCTCACTGACAGCAAGCAGAGATCTTGGAATTTGTACACACATTGTATTAGAAAGCTGCAGATCTTGTCATTATATGGTGATTACCCGGTTCAGGTCTGGGGTATTTTGAGTCGTCAGGACGGACACGTTATTCATCTTTATACACATACATTTTTTTTTTTTATTAGAGTTTTTAAGTTTCTAGTTTGCATTTTAGTTAATATTTTCCATATAGTGTTACCCTAAAACCCTATCACCATCTGCACTTAATTCATTTGTTACCTTTTTTATTTTTTTATCGTTACCACCAGGATTGGAGGTTGGGGAGGTCTTTTTTTGGGAAGTTATTTTCTGTGTATTTTTTGTTTGTTTCTACTCGTATTTTCGTATTTTTGTGGTCTTGCCAAAAATGCCCGGGATGGTTAGAACCAATCGCAGCCTCCTGCTACTGGAGGTCACGTGATCAGTCATGTGACCAGCTGGCCCAGTGGAAGCATCACACTGTATGTGGGAACAGAAGAGGTAGAAGTGGTCGAAGCTGCGTCGATCTTCTGCACTGTGGGGTTTTAAGGCCCCGGACCACCTGCCATATTTAAAGCATGGTTTACATAAACCTGGAAAGGCCCTTTAAGTATTGAAGTCTCTCTCTTGCCCTGACCGTTGTCTTCCTTTATTCTCCAGTTTATATCTCCTGTTCCCAAGAAGACGACCTGCTCTCTCTTCAGTCCTTCCTGTCTCCACTGCAGACCCTCTCGTTCTCGGGGCCCCTTCACATCCACCTCTCAGGGGCCACACCTCTGGAGTGTGTGGATGGTCCTGGCTGGGCCTCAGGAGACGTGACCGAAAACTCTCGTGTTTACATGAACCTGACGGTTAGTAATGAACCCACCTAGGTCCTGGGATACTGAAGGTTTTCCCTGCTTTATTGTACTTTGTTATTGAATTCCTCACCATTCTCGAGATCTCTGCTTGGTGTCAGTGAATAGAGACATTACTGTTTACATCTTTCAGCAGTCTGGATTGCATAGCTGCAGGGATCTTTCTTGTAACAATCCCTGCACCTGGGAGAGCAGGACAGGATTTAGGCCTCTGTTTCCATTCCCTGACTGAAAGGAGAGATCTTGCAAATAAAACGTAGAGCATATTATAAAACTGCAGAGTGATGAAGAGTAAGGCCTTGTTCACATCTCCGTTTCTGTGATCCGATCCGGAGCAAACGCCAGTTGTCGGCCAGAGAAAAAAACCATTGCACGCAATGCCGGAAATCGGCTGGATCACCGCCGGACCCCGTTGCAGTCAGTAGGGATCCTGCGGTGAAGTAGAGGATCTGGCAGGCTGCCCTGTACCAGAACATGAGGCCCGACCTACAGAAAACTGGAAAATTCCTTTAAGATTGTGACTCCCTTTCTCCTGGCACAGGGATTGGTGGATCCTTCCGCAGAGCTCCACAAGCTGCAGGCTAAACTTAAGAAGTTGGAACAGCTCAAAGGCAAGATGAAGGAAGAAGTGGAGGAGGCGGAGGTAGGTTATGGAGTAGGTGCGCCTCGTGTTCATCTCATCATTCTCAGGGTCTTTTCACTACGAGGCCTCACAGTAGGAGAGTGGTCCTTACTGGGAGGGCTCTGCGCTGGGCTGGTTTTGTGATTGGAAGACTGGTATTAGGCTGGCCATACATAAGCCGGACACTCATACAGCCAACAGCTATCTCACCCCCCCCCCCCCCATACACATGCATGCCAGGCTAGGCTAAGCATGCATGTGTTCCGAAAAAGGGAAAAAAGCCACCATCGCACACCTCTAAACTGACAGCTTATATCTCAGACAACGAAAGGATCAAGCATGCTCAAATCAAGAAGCCCAATCGTTACCTCCCCTGACACCTGCCATCAGGAGGCCTACCCATGGACAGATGAGGAAACCTTCATTGAGCAGGATGAGAATTCGATCACTTTTTTTTTTTTTTGTTTCTTTAGGAGAATTCTCTGCAGATGAAAATCTTAAGAATACGACGGACAATGAAGACGTTGGAGCAGATGTCTTAGGAGGGGAGGATATTCAGCAACTGGAGCCAAGTGTAGTATCATGTGCCACCTTGTGGTCACTGTGTGTATCGCAGGCACTGAGGGAGCTCTGGCGCTGCCTACGGGACAGTACGAGAGATCATGAGTGTTACCTTCCTGTCCTTTCCTCGGACGCCACAGTCAATGTATATGTTGTAAAATTCAGAATTTTAATAAATTTTTGTACATATCTGATATTTTACCAGTTTGTCACATTTTATGACATACATAAAAGCGGTATTCCGGATGTGACAAGGTATCCCCTATCCAGTGGATAACTATTAAATCCGCTGGGACTCCACAATTTTATAGAAAAGGTGACTTTGTACCCCTTAGGACCACCCAAAATGAACAGAGCAGCAGGTTGGACATCTGCACTGCCGCTCCATTCGACAGGTATTTCCGGAAAGCCAATAGAGATGAATGGAGCAACAGGGCAGATGTTCTACTTGCTGTTCTGTTTGGGGGACCCTGCGCGGTATGGTACTCCCATTCTCATGATCGGTGAGGTCCCAGCAGTAGGACCCTCAACTATAATAGTTATCCCGTATCCTGTGATAACTTGTGACAACATCGCTTTAAAATCCCAGCTTTCCAGCACCAAAGTCCCATATTAGGTCCCTGCACTCTGGAAAATCCAACTGTGCTGTATAATGCATGTCCTGCATTGTGGATGTGATAGGACACACTCATAATTTTCTATGTCTGTGAAAGCTGATGAGGTGAGGCTATGTATGAAAACTGTACAAAACATTGATTACTTTTTAATACTAAGCAGAGAATTCTGGAAGGTTATGTTTGTCGTAGCTGGATGTGTTGACAGTCCCAGCAGGACTGATCCTTTGGCATCTTAAATTGCCTTTCGACCTTGTTTTGGTCAATTCAAGGTGCATCTGAATCTCATAAAGGTCATAGAAACCAAGTAGTGTCACAGTGTAATCAGGTATTAATCTGTCGAAACTGGTGGACGGTGCAGGGGAGACAAGAGTTGTGTCTCTCCTTCCGTTCATTGTGATCCCTGAACTCTTTGGAGTATTTGTCTCCTGTCTCTCGCTGTATATAACTTATGGCCTTCGTTATCATTTTAATCCAAAATTCAGATACATGGGTATCTTCTCTTGTCACAGGGGTAGGAGAGAAGATTTTGCCCCTTTGAGCTTTTGCCAAAGGTTTGGTACGTAATGGTCTTCCACTATTTAATGGGCAGGACAACCCCCTGCTTCTCTGTGTATATATATATATATGTGCTATTTTTTTTCCGCCTGTTTGAGCTCTCTCGCAAAGAGTCAGGTACTTATAGGTCTTCTCATGTCAGGCAGGGGAGACAAATCTCCTCCTTTCACTTTGTTCATCACTAGTTATGATTGTCATTGCCCAGTTGAGTTTTTTGACCAGTTGTCAGATGCATATGTGCCTTCTTTTTTGAAAAGGCAGGAAACAAAATCAGTGTCTGTCCTGCCTTTTGTTGTTACCAGTGATTGTGATCTTTTTTTGCCCATTTGAGCTTCTCTTGTCAGACAGGCAGAGGAGGAAAGTCTATTGTCACGTCTTCCTCTATCCGTAGTCATGGTCTTCATTGGCCAATTGAGTTCTTTGACACATGTGGACCATCACCTTTTGGGGAGGCAGGAGATACAAAATCTTTGCCTCCCCTGCCTTTCAGTGTTTATAACTGGTTGTGATCTTTCCCATTTGGGCTTCTGTTGTCAGAGGAGCCAAGTCTATTCTCTCCTGTTATAATCTTCATTACCTAATTGAGTTCTTTGACCAACAGTCAGAGACATATGGGCTTTCACTTTTTGGGGAGGCAGGAAAGACAAAATCTATGTCTCTCCTGCCCCGCATTGTTGAACACTAATTGCCATATATTTTTAGCTCAATGTCGGGTAACTAGAGGTCTACTTCTGGAGAACCCACCTTCTGTATGATAGTGTTATTTTATATTGTGCATATTTATGGACTGTTCTGAAAGGGGTTGTCTGACCTTGGAGCGGACAACCCTTTGGGTCCTCCCTTGTCCTCCTGAACATAAAAGAAGCAAATACCCTGTGTCTCAAAATCACCACTGCTTCATTCTTGGCTGCATCTGCTGTCCACAGGACTGAGAAGAAGCTTGGCCAGTCACGGACCTAAGTGGTCACAGTGGCTTCAGTGGTCCTGCTGAAGGCCTGTGATTGGCAGCAGTGGTCATGGGAGCAAGCAGCTACCTGGTCCTCTTGGGAGTGGAGGTGGCTGGGAACGGACCCTGATTTCTGATATTTAAGGACTCTATACTGACAGGGAGTGTTCCACAGGATTGGCGCATAGCAAATTTGGTGCCAATATTCAAAAAGGGTCCAAAAACAGAGCCCGGAAACTAAAGGCCGGTAAGTTTAACATCTGTTGTGGGTAAACTGTTTGAAGGGTTTCTGAGTGATGCTATCTTGGAGGATCTCAGCGGAAATAAGCAAATAACGCTATTTCAGCATGGCTTCATGAGTAGAATGGCGGACTCTAAAGAGACTCGGCTGGTTGTGTGACTTGCGCATCCCGTTATGGATTCCACTATCGCGGCATATGGAATCCATAAGGCGGCTTCCACCAACCCGAACTGTTGAACAGCCGAAGGCCCTATGAGTGACGTCACAGTCATGCGATCAGTGCAGGGGGCGTGGCTGAGCACTGGATTTGATCTGTGCTGAGCCACGCCCCCTGCACTGATCACATGAAGGTGACGTCACCCCAGATCCTTCGGCTGTTCAACAGTTCGGGTTGGTGGACGCCGCCCCTTATGGATTCCATATGCTGCGATAATCCATGTAGTGGAATCCATAACGGGATGCGCGAGCCACACAACTAACGCCAAACTTTTTTTTAAAGTTCGCTCATCTCTACTTATGAGGGATCGGTCATGCCACACGAATTTAATCAATTTCCATGAGGAGGTAAATTCTAGACTTGACAGCGGCGAATCAATGGATGTCGTATATCTGGACTTCTCCAAAGCATTTGACACCGTACCTCATAAAAGGTTAGTATATAAAATGAGAATGCTCGGACTGGGAGAAAATGTCTGTATGTGGGAAAGTAACTGGCTGAGTGACAGAAAACAGAGGGTGGTTATTAACGGTAGATACTCAGATTGGGTCACGGTCACTAGTGGGGTACCTCAGGGGTCAGTATTGGGCCCTATCCTCTTCAATATATTTATTAATGATCTTGTAGAAGGCTTGCACAGTAAAATATCAATTTTTGCAGATGACACTAAACTGTGTAAAGTTATTGACACGGAAGAGGACACTATACTTGTCACAGGTATAGGGGAGGGGAAAACACCAGAACACACACAGAAGGAAAAAAACAGGAGTCTAGGCCTCAAAGCTGAGGGAGAGGGATGGTGACCTCCCAGGAATCCCAAGAACTCTCCCTAACTCCTGCCAATATGAGTAGACCCTGAAGGTGGGAATACTCATACACCGAAACCTATGATATGGAGACCCTGGAATGCCCTAGGAGTAGTGGCAGGGAATGAAACTACTGGTTCCTTCCCAGATGAAGGAACCAGCGTCTCCCTGAGGCCTAGAATGCAACTAACACAAGTGAACAACAAAATGCACTTAGCTTAAAGTAGAATGAAGGAGCAGGAGATCCAAAGAAAGAACACACCAGCTCAACCCACTCCAGCAGGAAATATCAACCGCATGGTAAGCAGTGTGAGTCAGAACTGAATAGGGCCTTAGTAATGACTACAAACTGCACCTGGCAAGAGGTGTGGTCATTACCAAACAACAACACTGCACGATGAAAACAGAGAGACTGTCAGATACCCTCACGTGCCGCCAGTCTCTCCGATCTTCTCACCTCTGTCATGGGAGGGACCGTGACAATACTGCTACAGAGGGATCTGGATACATTGGAGGCTTGGGCAGGGAAGTGGCAGATGAGGTTTAAGAACTATGTGCAGTTCTGGGCTCCTGAGAGCCGACATAGCAGTGCTGGAGAGGGTTCGGAGGGGGGGGGGGGCAACTAAAGTAATAACTGGAAGGGGTGGACTACAATACCCAGAAAGATTATCAAAATTAAGGTTATTCACTTGAGAAAAAAGACGATTGAGGGGAGAGCTATTAACTATGTATAAATATATCAAGGATCAGTACAGAGATCTCTCCCATCATCTATTTATCCCCAGGACTGTGACGAGGGGACATCCTCTGCGTCTGGAGGAAAGAAGGTTTCTACAGAGACATAGAAGAGGATTCTCTACATTAAGAGCAGTGAGACTATGGAACTCTCTGCCTGAGGAGGTGGTGATGGTGAGTTCACTAAAAGAGCTCAAGAGGGGCCTGGATTTATTTCTGGAGTGTAATAATATTCCAGGTTATAGTTACTAGAGAGGGGTTGTTGATCCAGGGAGTTATTCGGATTGGAGTCGGGAAGGAATCTTTTTCCCCTTAAGTGGGAAAAATTGGCATCTACCTCACAGGGTTTTCTTTTTTGCCTTCCTCTGTATCAACTTGCAGGATAACCGGCTGAACTGGATGGACAAATGTCTTTTTTCGGCCTTATAAACTGTTGCTCGCGTCGGGTTTGTGGACAGGAGAGTGTTTTTTTTTATGTTCAGGGAGGACCCCAAAGGGTTGTCGGCTCCAAGGTGGGACAATACCTTTAAGCAGATACATAAATCCTACAGTATGACAACAGCACTTTGACACGTCCTTTGCAGGTTTTATTGCACATATGAAAAACATAAGTTCACATTTAATTTTTTCCTTTTTTTTCTTTTTTTTTTTTAAACAAAGAATTACACAGACACACTCTGTATGGCACAAAATGCTCCAGGTAGGAGCTTGTTTAGTGGGCTGGAGGAGGAAAAAAACAAAACAAAAAAAAGTCCTGAAGCTACACGTGAGAAGAACCTGTCATCGATGAGAACATCTAGACACGCCATGATGGCAATACCGTACGTTTGCGGAGACACGAGGGGACGTGAGGGAGGATCGGTACAAAAATATATATATACAAATTCTGTCTGGACTTATTTATAATAAAAAAAAAAGTGCACATGGCGACCAGCGGCAGATCAAGGAGCCGTGTCCTGTGAAGTAAAAGATATCATTATTAGAATTATCAGAATCTGAGCGATCAGGCAGTTTCGGGTGGTCGTTGTCATTTGGTGGACCTGGTTGTCCCTTTAGTCTAGCACCCTGCTCTTCAGTGCCCTTGGGCGCTCGATGCACAGTGGTATGTGTCATTACTAGTACTGGTATTTATAAAATATATCCTATTCGCAATTAAGTTATGTGATTAAAAGGCAGGTACTTGGAGGTCTTCTTCTACTGGAGAGACAAAATATATGTCTCTCCTGCCTCTCATCGTACATGACCAATTGTATGCTTCATTGCCCATTTGAACTTTTTAGCTAAAGGGCAGGTATCTAGGGGTTTTCTCCTTTTTGAGAGTCCACTACCTACTGTATGTATACAGGGTTGATGAGAAAATCTCAGGCTAGGTTCTTTCTCTGAAGATTGGTTACGTTCACCTTTTACTACCGTCCCCAGGACCTCATTCAGACAGCCGTAAGGTTAAGCTGACATACACGTTTGATTGTTGGCAGAACCGGCTAGCCATGTAATTTGTATGGAGGCCTCTCGACTCTCCTTCATGGGCAGAGAAGGATCAGGCAGTTGTATTTCAGCATGCCCAATGCTTTTATTCTTGGAGAGCTAAGCCACTCCCAGAGGTTTCTGCCAATGGCTATTCCCCAATCAGAACACATGCAAGCTTGGCTGAGCCTGCATGTATATGGAGATTAGGAAAGATGGCGGGTTGCTATCTAAAATATACGTCCATCTTTAGGGTCCCTGTAAGTGTCAGAAGATCGACCAAGATCCAACAAGGCCCCTGTGATCTAAGCGAACCAATCTGTCTATGGAGATCTAGATTTGGTTCACTTGAATTGTGAGAGGTCCGGGGAAAGGTCCTAGTGATCAGACCTCTACCAACAGATATACAGTATTGCAGGATAAGGGTATATTCACACACAGCAGAAATATCTGCAACTGTCTCTATCATCTCAATGGGATTTGCAGAAACTATGGAGCAGATTATCAAACGCAAAAATGTTTACCTGGCCCCCTTACTATAATTTTCAGCCCTCTCCCCAGGTTGCCCTCATCCATTGAGCTGTGGACCCCACAGACTTACCTCTTTAATGACCAGTTACACGCTCCATCATAGATTCATCAGCCTGACTGGGACTGGGAAATTTGTTGTTGTATAGAACCTGTATACAAAGACACACAACATCTCTTTACTATTTATCCATCATACATATATATATATATTTCTAGCTTGACATAATAGTTTCTTTTTATGGACATTGATAATGGCTTTTGGTTTTGCTGATTGCCACTGGAAACAGTCAACGAGCTTGTTGACAGACACACCCCTAATTGCATTTCTGAGGACAGTTACTTCTTCTTAGGTTAGATTACGGCACATGTACAGTCACCATACTAGCAGAGAATGCTATGAGATTTCATCTCTGAGGTCTGAAGAATGGTGGATGCAGCTGTGGAGTATAATACAGGATGTAACTCAGGATCAGTACAGGATAAGTAATGTAATGTATGTACACAGTGACTGCACCAGCAGAATAGTGAGTACAGCTCTGGAGTATAATACAGGATGTAACTCAGGATCAGTACAGGATAAGTAATGTATGACCACAGTGACTGCACCAGCAGAATAGTGAGTACAGCTCTGGAGTATAATACAGGATGTAACTCAGGATCAGTACAGGATAAGTAATGTATGTACACAGTGACTGCACCAGCAGAATAGTGAGTGCAGCTCTGGAGTATAACACAGGATGTAACTCAGGATCAGTACAGGATAAGTAATGTATGTACACAGTGACTCCACTAGTAGAATAGTGAGTGCAGCTCTGTAGTATAATACAGGATGTAACTCAGGATCAGTACAGGATGAGTAATGTAATATATGTGCCTATATGTACACAGTGACTCCACCAATAGAATAGTGAGTACAGCTCTGGAGTATAATATATGATGTAACTCAGGATCAGTACAAGATAAGTAATGTATGTACACAGTGACTCCACCAGTAGAATAGTGAGTGCAGCTCTGGAGTATAATACAGGATGTAACTCAGGATCAGTACAGGATAAGTAATGTAATATATGTGCCTATATGTACACAGTGACTCCACCAGCAGAATAGTGAGTACAGCTCTGGAGTATAATACAGGATGTAAGTCAGGATCAGTACATGAAGTATAGTCGTTCTATTGCTGCAATATAGCTATAATAACCACTAAGCAGTTATGATAACACCCAGCATAAGTAAAACACTTCTGCATTGCTGTATTTTATGCAGAAGGTCATCTGATAAATCATGGCATCAGGAGATATTACAGTGTTCCCTTTTTTCCTTAATCCTGCTCAGACGGCACCTTGATCATTATAAAATCTCTTGTTATTGGAAATATAAATACAATGATTACAATAAGAAGCAAAAGTGCAAGAGAAAGAGCCAGATGTCACCACCCGAGACAGAGCAAAAATATTGGACTGGGGGTATTTGTCACTAATCTAGCACACTCCAAACACGTCTGGTGAAACATGCAATGAGGAGTTTTGACTTTGGGATTGTTGGGAGAAGCTTCCACCGCCTGTGCCTCCTCCAGTACCTTGATGAATTGATCCTCCACTGGAACCTCCGCTATGGCTTTGGGAGATCTGGCCGAACCCTCCTCCAATGTTTCCTGTTCCTCCTCCACCACCACCAGTTCCTCCTGAACCTCCGCTATGGCTTTGGGAGATCTGGCCGAATCCTCCTCCAATGTTTCCTGTTCCTCCTCCACCACCACCAGTTCCTCCTGAACCTCCGCCATGGGTTTGTGAGATCTGGCCGAATCCTCCTCCAATGTTTCCTGTTCCTCCTCCACCACCACCAGTTCCTCCTGAACCTCCGCCATGGGTTTGTGAGATCTGGCCGAACCCTCCGCCTGTTCCACCACCAGTATTTCCAGTCCCTCCAACTTGGTTGGATCCTTGACCGGCTGTAAAGAGATTGAGAATCAGTGATTTACCTTGTGTTGAACGGACATCTGTTCTAGCAGTATAGTCCCAACTATAGAGAAATCAGCAGCAGGGAAAATCAGGGCACTTTCTTAACCTACTTGATAAAGCTCCCGTGCTATATTTCTTAAAGGGGTTGGTTCAAGACCAACATCAATCAGGTATTCTGTGGGTCTCATCGTTGGGATCCCCACTAATAGCGGGAAATGGGGTTGACCATTCCCCTGTGTGACTGGAGTTGTAGTGTGCATGCGTGACCACAGCTCAGTTCTGTTTACAGGACTGCCATGTACAGTGCTCAGCTTTCTCCAGAAGTCCCATAGAAGTTTATGAGGCGATGGTCACACGGGCATACTATAGCTCCATTCAAACAGGAAACCCTTGGACCCCTGCTGTTGTGATCAAAGGGGGGGTCCGTGCAGTCAGAACTCCCAGTGATCATACATTTATCATCCATCTTGTGGCTAGGTAATAAATATTGTGGATCAACCACATTCATTACAGACCATTTGTCCATTACACACACTTCAATCCATTGCTTTAAAATTTTGGCTAAATTTTTCCGCCACTAGGGGGCTGATCTGTATACAGCTTCTGTTGGCCTACACTTATGTTTGCTGCTAGTTACTTGGTGACTGTATTGATTTGAATCAGATCCCTCAGCCTCTAAAGATCTTAAATGCCATTCTTACTTTGTCCATTTTTATTACATCCTGGGGACACGGGAACATCTTCTGCTTTTATTCCCGCTGGGAAAAAAAAGAGCAAAACCATTAAAGTAGAAAATCAGTAAATCAAAAAAGCATAAATTGATGTAGCCAAGGCAATGCAAAGGCTTTAACAGCAACTCCACTAGGGATGTACAGAGAAATCACTGAGGGAGACAACTGGCTCAACAGCTATGATTGTGAAGTCTTCGGCCAACGTCTTTACAGAGGTGAACATAAACTGGAATGTGGTTTATTCTTATTAAATGATTATATGAACTATAAGTTATTATTTCGTTTCTATATTTACCTGGTAGCTTGTAAGAGCTTGAGGAACTACCGCCAGATATGGAGCCAGTGCCGAAAGAGCCTCCAACAACGATACTACCACCACGGTTTGGCTGACCAGAGCCGGCACTTCCTCCAGAGAATGAGCCTCCTCCAGAACTCTGGCCAAATGAGCCTCCTCCAGAACTCTGACCAAATGAACCTCCAGAACTCTGGCCAAATGAACCTCCAGAACTCTGGCCAAATGAACCTCCAGAACTTTGGCCAAATGAACCTCCTCCAGAACTCTGGCCAAATGATCCTCCTCCAGAACTCGAACCAAATGAACCTCCTCCAGAACTCTGGCCAAATGATCCTCCTCCAGAACTCTGGCCAAATGAACCTCCAGAACTCTGGCCAAATGAACCTCCTCCAGAACTCTGGCCAAATGAACCTCCTCCTCCAGAACTCTGGCCAAATGAACCTCCTCCAGAACTCTGGCCAAATGAACCTCCTCCTCCAGAACTCTGGCCAAATGACCCTCCTCCAGAACTCTGGCCAAATGAACCTCCACCAGTTCCTTGGGAAACCTTCGTGTTTCCGAGAACTATAGCATTATGTTGAGATGAACCAGTTCCTCCTCCAACTGCTGAAAATGAACCGCCACTACTGGAACCAGAACCAGAAGAGGAGCTGCTGTGGATAATAGAAACTCCACGTGGTGGGACATTTCCTGATCCCATACTGACAGAGTTTAGATGGGAAGAGCTACCCCCTGTGCCTCCACCTCCTGCAACAAAAATTTGCGAAGTTCCTCTTCCTCCACCTCCTCCAGAACTGCTCTGGGCAGATCCTCCTCCTGCTCCACCACCTCCACCAGATGCCCAGGTGCCACTACTACTTTGCATGCTGCCTCCTTGGATAACTGTGTGTTGAATATTGGCTTGCACAGATTGGGAGCTGCTTCCACCACTCATGGACGCAGACTGACCTGCAAGAACCAAAGCAAACGTTGTGAAGGGATCCTTCTTGCCTTAAATATTACGCAAACATATTCCTGAAGACTTATTATCTTGTGGACCTTTGCAAATAGCTTATTTCGATGACCTTCTTCTAACCTTCATACCCAGCTGCATTCACAGTTTTTTCTTTTAGCTCCCAGACTGTATGGAGTTATCCCCTGCTGTTTCAGTGTCTGGAATGTTAGGCTACTTTCACACCTACCAACAAGAACCTACAAACAGACCTATATGGGCCACATGATCAAACCATGCCACCTATTGAATAAATGAGTATGCCCACAAATAGTGATCAAAACTGATTATGTAAAAAATATATGTTTATTGTTACATCAAAAAATTCACAAAAACACAAAAATCCACACAGTACATGAGAAGTGGGACCACTGGAAAATGTGGTTGGTTGGGGCCTATACTAGCTGAATACAATAATATCACAAAATGTGATACCATAAAGTTTCTGTTCAGCGCCAACCAGCCCAGTGTCCCACACCTGCCCAACGCGTTTTCCGTTTGGCTTCCCCTGACAGAACCACCCGGCGAAACGCGTTGGGATGAGCAGAAACTTTATGGTATGTAGTTCTATATGTGGTATCTGTGACTAGGAGTATTTCACTCTTTTGACCTCGGTATGTAAACCTATACGTGGGACTTATGACCAGGACTGTTGTATACTTCGCACTTGCACTTTATTATTTCTTCTGATCCTTGGTAAGGGCATTTTACCCACATAAACTTACGCTTTTGCAATTGTATAGATGTTGGATTATGTTTATTAGCAATTCTTTGGTGGATATATGATTTTCCTGTTAGTGAAGTTGCACATGACATGTTTGCTGATGGCACTTTAATACATATATGGTTATTTTTTGGTTAATATGTGCGGTGGTTACATGTAGGATATTTTCCTATATACCACTGTACATATCATCAATAAGGCCCGATATTACCTTTTCTTGGATATACCACATTTTGTGATATTATTGTATTCAGCTAGTATAGGCCCCAACCAACGACATTTTCCAGTGGTCCCACTTCTCATGTACGGTTTTGGATGGATTTTTATGTGTTTTTATGAATTTTTTGATGTAACAATAAAGATATATATTTTTTTACATAATCAGTTTTGATCACTATTTTTGGGCATACACATTTATTCAATAAGGGGTATACTTTCACACTACCGTTTTTTGCGGATCCGTCATTGATCTGCAAAAACGCTTCCGTTACAATAATACAACCGCATGCATCCGTCATGAACGGATCCGGTTGTATTATGTCTTCTATAGCCGTGGCGGATCCGTCTTGAACACCACTAAAAGTCAATGGGGGACGGATCCGTTTTCTACTGTGCCATATTGTGTCAGAGAAAACGGATCCGTCCCTATTGACTTACATTGTGTGCCAGGACGGATCCGTTTGGCTCCGCTTCGTCTGGCGGACAGCAAAACGCTGCAGGCGGCCTCCAGAGCGGAATGGTGACTGATCGGAGGCAAACTGACGCATTCTGAGCGGATCCTATTCCATTCAGAGTGCATTAGGGCAAAACTGATCCGTTTTGGACCGCTTCTGAGAGCCCTGAACGGATCTCACAAACAGAAAGCCAAAACGCCAGTGTGAAAGTAGCCTTATCTACAACTTGAAGCCAGTAGCATTTGGGTTTAATTATTCCTGATGTAAGAGCTGAATTCTGCATTTGATTGGAGTATAAACCCTAGACCTAGAATGAGATGTCACTGGTCTTTGGGACTTAGACTGTCAGATCCCTGTCTGAGTCTGTCTGTATCTTCACCCTATACCGCCCATTTCAACATCAATAGCATATCGTCACAATATTGGGGACATTATCTAGATTACTAGGAACAGCTTATATTATGTATGTTGTGTAGAGGCTCTGCCAGATATCCCTAGAATACCCACTAGCAGAAGAAACCTGGATGTAGCCTGGTGTCCCATCACACACAGGGAATGAGGCCACCGGATCTGCAGAGAAGGAAAAAAGAGAAAACCGTGGTAAGGGGGCGATCATCATATACTAAGCACATACACGATTATCTATCCAATATCCATCTCACATCTATCTGTTTATACATCTGTTATTTCATATTTATCAATTTGTCTTTCTATCTATCTATCTATCTATCTATCTGTCTGCCTATCTATCTATCTATTATCTATCTATCTATCTATCTATCTATCTCATATCTATCTATCTATTATCTATCTATCTATCTATCTATCTATCTATCTATCTATCTATCTACTGTATTTATCTATCTATCTATCTATCTGCCTATCTATCTATTATCTATCTATATATCTATCTATCTATCTACTGTATCTATCTATCTATCTATCTATCTATCTATCTATCTCCTATCTATCTATCTATCTATCTATCTATCTATCTATTATCTATCTGTCTGCCTACCTATTTACTATCTATCTATCTATCTATCTATCTCATATCTATCTATCTATCTATCTATCTATCTATCTATCTATCTATTTATTATCTATCTATATGTCTGCCTATCTATCTAGTATCTATCTATCTATCTATCTATCTATCTATCTGTCTATCTATCTCATATCTATCTATCTATCTATCTATCTATCTATCTACTGTATCTATTTATTATCTATCTATCTATTATCTATGTGTCTGCTTATCTATCTACTATCTATCCTATCGATCTCATATCCATCTGTCCATAAATCTATTTCATTTAATATCTAGCTATCTCATATATATCTATTATCTATCTATCTATCTATCTATCTATCTATCTATCTCATATCTATCTATCTATCTATCTATCTATCTATCTATTTATTATCTATCTATATGTCTGCCTATCTATCTATTATCTATCTATCTATCTATCTATCTATCTATCTATCTATCTATCTGTCTACTGTATCTATCTAGTATCTATCTATCTATCTATCTATCTATCTATCTATCTATCTATCTATCTATCTATCTGTCTATTATCTATCTATCCATCTGTCTATCTTTCTGTATCTATCTATCTATCTATCTATCTATCTATCTATCTATCTATCTATCTATCTGTCTATTATCTATCTATCCATCTGTCTATCTTTCTGTATCTATCTATCTACCTATCTATCTATTATCTATCTATCTTTCTATCTATCTATCATGTCTTTCACTGGACAGTATTCTGTGGTAATACTAGTAGTACACATAACTTACCTGAGGAACCGCTTGGTATGTAGCTTGGGCTCCTGCAATACTTCTGTTGTGGAGCAGCATCTGCCAAGATGAAAACTCACATGAAGTATTGGGCTTTACATAATTGTATATATATATCTATTGTACTATTTTCTGTAAAAGTCTGATAATATCTGTTAATCTAGAACCTGTCACATAAAACATGACTCATTGACCCACTCCTCTCAATGGAGCCTTCCTGTTGTGTCCCAAAACATAATTGTGGATTTTGGTTTCCTGACATTCTGTCCATCAAATGCTGCAATTATCCTGACAGGTTCCTGCAGGCCAGAGGGTTAACCCATTCAGGTCCAAATCTTTTTGACCCCTTGCTTGCCGATTTAGATTGTTGCTTATTTTTTTGTGATTTTATTACTATTTTATTATTTTTATATTATTTTGTATCTTTTTTTTTATCCCTCCGGAAATCATGCAAAATTCTGACAAAAACAACAAAACTAACAAAACTAATTTTTCAGTACATTTGTGGACCTATGGTTATGGCTACATGCACACGACCGTTGCCTGCCTCGGCGTCCGCTCCTCCTGCAAATTTTGCGTCCGTCAAAAAAAACGGATAATGGACCGTTTTTTTGACGGATCCGATTTTTATGGCAGATCCATTGTAAAAATGCCTATCCTATGTTTTTTATGCCACTTGTTCCTCAGAAATCAGAAGAAAAATTTTGGAAAAATCGTACTGTTGCACAAAGACAAAAATAACAAAACTGACAGTCTCTAATTTTTAGGCAGCTGGCAATTTTGTTATTTTTATTACCATGTTTAATAGTTTTTATTATTCTTAATCATTCTTTTAATTTGCTTTTTATGCCACATTTACCAAAAATCAGAAGATAAATATGTAAAATTAGTAAAACAAAAACAACAAAACTGGCAGATTCTAATTTTTGGTAATTTTTAGGCAGCTGGACATTTTTATGTTATTTATTATTAATATTTGTATTAATTTTTTATTGTTCTTAATCATTCTTTTAATTTGCTTTCTTATGCCAAATGTTCCTCAAAAATCAGAAGATAAATTTTGAGAAAAATTCTAATGTTACGCTAATCATGTAAAATTATTAGGACAACAAAAAAACTGACAATTTTTTTAATACAGTTTTGGAGCTATAGTTATGAATAAGGAAAACTGGACTTTAATTAATAGTTTTATTATTTTAAACTCAACTTTATACGTGTGTTTTATGTTTTTATGCCTAATGTTCAGAAGAAAAATGGGGAAAAATCATAAAGCTATTGAAATCATATAAAATTAGCAAGACGGAAAAAGATGAGTTTTTGATTTTTCGTATTTTTTTTTGCAACTGGACATTTTATGTTATTTTAATATATGTATTATATATATATTTTTTTTAATAATTCTTAATCATTCCTTCAGTTTGTAATTTTTGTCATGTTTCGCAGAAGGAAAAATAATAAAGCTTAAATGAATCATGGAACATTAGTAAATAAATAAAATATGAAAATTTGCTATAATTTTTCTTTAACTTTTTAAATGTCAAATAGTCTCTAAAACTCAGACCTGAAGGTCAGAAAAATCAAACAGCTAAATAAAGCAATTTCAGTCTCATTGGTCGTGACCTACTACCATCATCCTGGTGCTGTAGATATATATATATATGTCCCCACAAGTATAGTAAAGCCCGTCGTTACCGCGTCGTATATCATATACATGGAGCTCAGTGAGTGCCTTGTATGAAATGAACCACAGGGTGGAAATGGTTAAAAACCGCACCTGCCTTCCCTTCTGGGCTAATATTACATCAGACAATAAGGTATTGCAATGACTGTCCTGCAATGTAACCCATAACTCAATCATCGCTGCCGCTGTTACACGCCCCATCACACACTTGTATCAATAATTTGCTGCCTAAGCAAATATTAGGAAACCGCCCTTCATCGTTTCCAGCGACTGTGGTGTGAGATGTTCTGACCATTATCTCAGTCAGAGGAACCAAGGGGACGCATGGGTAGGATCTTATTCCCATGAGCTCAGCCAGTCCAGTTGGCACTTGGTTGTGGAAGGGACAATTGCACCGACACACCCCCTTATTTGTAGATCCCCTAATTTAAGCTGGTTTAAAAAAGACATGACTTTGAGAAAGTCACTTCATGCAACTGTGAAACACTAACCCTGGGTTCAGACCTGAGCGTATTTCAGCGCGTTTTTGCAAATAGGAAACACGCGTTCATACGCGCGTTCTTGTGATTGACTACTGTGGTGTCAATCACAAAACGCGCGACAAACGCCCCAAAAAAAGCTCAAGTACTTGTTTATGCGTCGGGCGTTTTACAGCGCGTTCAAACGCGCTGTAAAATGCTCAAGTGAGAACCAGGGCCATAGGAAAGCATTGGTTTTCATGTGTTGAGCGTTTTACAGCGCGTTTGAACGCGCTGTAAAACGCTCAGGTGTGAACTTAGGGTCAAAGTTGCATGAAGCGACTTGCTTTAAGGTATCAAAGTTGCATGCTTTACCCTAAGTTCACACCTGAGCGTTTTACAGCGCATTCAAACGCGCTGTAAAATGCTCAACACATGAAAACCAATGCTTTCCTATGGCCCTGGTTCTCACTTGAGCATTTTACAGCGCGTTTGAACGCGCTGTAAAACGCCCAACGCATAAACAAGTACTTGAGCTTTTTTTGGGGCGTTTGTCGCGCGTTTTGTGATTGACACCACAGTATTTGCAAAAACGCGCTGAAATACGCTCGTTTTTAGAACGCTCAGGTCTGAACCCAGGGTGATACCTTAAAGCAAGTCACCTCATGCAACTTTGATACCTTAATGCAGGGATGCTCAACCTGCATAAAGCTGTAGGCTGTCTTGGCATGCTGGGAGTAGTAGTTTTGCAACAGCTGGAGGGCCACAAGTCACTTTATGCAACTTTGAAGCCTTTACGAAAATCACTTTATGCAACTTTGATACTTTGAAGCAAATCACTTCAGGCAACTTTGAAACCTTAAATCAAGTCATCCAAAAAGTGCATCAGATGTGTCCACATGAGCTCAGATAGTCAAATTGGCACTTTAGTGGAGAAGGGGCACGATACACTCCCTAATTTAAGATAGAGAAGCTTGGCTTGAAGGAAGTCACTGTAGGCAACTTTGATACCTTCAAGCAAGCACTTCACGCAGCTTAGATACCTTCAAGCAAGCACTTCATGCAGCTTAGATACCTTCAAGCAAGCACTTCACGCAGCTTAGATACCTTCAAGGAAGCACTTCATGCAGCTTAGATACCTTCAAGCAAGCATCAAGCACTTCACGCAGCTTAGATACCTTCAAGGAAGCACTTCATGCAGCTTAGATACCTGGAAGCAAGTCATCTCACGCAGCTTAGATACCTTAAAGCAAGTCATCTCATGCCGCTTAGATACCTTGAAGCAAGCACTTTATGCAGCTTAGATACCTTGAAGCAAATTATCTCACGCAGCTTAGATACCTTGAAGCAAGCACTTCATGCCGCTTAGATACCTTGAAACAAGTCATCTCATGCAGCTTAGATACCTTGAAGCAAGTCATATCATGCAGCTTAGATACCTTGAAGCAAGCACTTCATGCCGCTTAGATACCTTGAAGCAAGTCATCTCATGCCGCTTAGATACCTTGAAGCAAGCGCTTCATGCCGCTTAGATACCTTCAAGCAAGCACTTCACGCAGCTTAGATACCTTTAAGCAAGCACTTCACGCAGCTTAGATACCTTCAAGCAAGCACTTCACGCAGCTTAGATACCTTGAAGCAAGCACTTCACGCAGCTTAGATACCTTGAAGCAAGCACTTCACGCAGCTTAGATACCTTGAAGCAAGAACTTCACGCAGCTTAGATACCTTCAAGAAAGCACTTCACGCAGCTTAGATACCTTCAAGCAAGCACTTCACGCAGCTTAGATACCTTGAAGCAAGTCATCTCACGCAGCTTAGATACCTTGAAGCAAGTCATCTCATGCCGCTTAGATACCTTGAAGCAAGCACTTCATGCCGCTTAGATACCTTAAAGCAAGTCATCTCATGCCGCTTAGATACCTTGAAGCAAGCACTTCATGCAGCTTAGATACCTTGAAGCAAGTCATATCATGCAGCTTAGATACCTTGAAGCAAGCACTTCACGCAGCTTAGATAACTTGAAGCAAGCACTTCATACAGCTTAGATACCTTGAAGAAAATCATCTCACGCAGCTTAGATACCTTGAAGCAAATCATCTCACACAGCTTAGATACCTTGAAGCAAGCACTTCATGCAGCTTAGATACCTTGAAGCAAGGACTTTATGCCGCTTAGATACCTTGAAGCAGAGACTTCGTGCAACTTAGATACCTTGAAGCAAGCCACTCCATGTACTTTGAATCCTCATATCCTAACTTGGTGTGGTAGAACTGTTGCACCTTCACAACTGCCTGCGAGTTGTGTGCCTCAGTGTATTGCTAGGGTAATGGTCAGACATGCGGGGTCTGTGCTGGGGCTCTTCACCTGCTGTAGTTGGAGCCTTAACACAACACCATCAACTCAGGACCATGGACAGAGGACCGGAGCTTCTTTCCACTTGGTGGCGCTCTCTAACATTTTTTGCAAAAGTTTTGTGTCATGTCTCCGTAGAGTTAATGGGCCAAATTTTAACTGGTGTGTATTTATTTATTGATATGGCAAAATGCGATAACTGGAAAATAAAATGTATAAAAGTCATTTAAACAATCTCAAATTCTGTGTCCGGACTATATAAAAATGGTATAATATGTGTGTGAAAGTAAGGAAAAAACCATCAAAAAATCTCATTATTTGTGCTGGAACAATAATAATAATAAAAGTAATAGTCACAATATTTTTGCTAAATTAATTAGAGTCATTGGACTGAATGGATTTCAAAAGAAAAAAAATATATAAGAAAATGATTTTTGAACAATTTCCTTATAAAAATACAATAAATACCGGTATTTAAAATAAAAAATAAGAAAATAATTTTTGAACAATTGCTTGATAAAAAATAAAAATATTAAAAATAGATAACATAAAAAATTATAAAATAATAGTTTAAATTTGAATATTTGCTTAGCATTATAGTGACAGCATAGATTACAATAAAAAAACATGGTATGCTAATAAAACATAATAATTATAGTAAAAAATAAATAAATATGTAAATAAACATGTAAACAGCTATATATTGTATATTTTTGCTAAATTAATTAGAGTCATTGGACTGAATGGATTCTAAAAGAAAAAAAAAATATAAGAAAAAGATTTTTGAACAATTTCCTTATAAAAATACAATAAATACCGGTATATGAAATAAATAATAAGAAAATTGCTTGATAAAAAATAAAAATAAAAATAATAGATGACATAAAAAATAATAAAATAATTGTTTAAATTTGAATATTTGCTTAGCATTATAGTGACAGCATAGATTACAATAAAAAAAATATGGTGTGCTAATAAAACATAATAATTATAGTAAAAATGAATAAATATGTAAATAAACATGTAAACAGCTATGTGTGAGGAAGATTGAGCCGGATGAGCGGGACTATCATTATGTGATATTTTGTATATGCTCACCCACCTTATCTATGAATTATATATGATATGTACAGCGCTATGGAATGAATGGCGCTCTAAAAATAAATAATAATAATAATAATATCATATATCTTATAATACTCACTGCAGACACACAGCACTGCCGTCCAGCACAGGAGGGCCCCGATGGGACCAGACCTGCTCATCCTGGTGTTTGGAGGTCCCCTGTTTCTGAGCACAGGATCTCTTCCTCACCAAGTCAGTATCATATATAGAGACGGCTCAGTGGGAGGAGATCTTACATCTGTTGGTTTGGCTTGTATCCTGGGATGAGCCTGTCAAAGCATGCCTCATGAGGGTGTGAGAGGCTCACAGGGAGCTGACACCCATGGGTGCGACTGTTTATGGCTCTACTTTTATTCAGTCCCAGAACACCTAACCATCAGTTATAGGGTGGGACCTCCTGTGATTCACCCTGCCTACTGATGCCACTTTCTCCCCCTCCTTGTCCTCTCCTGTCCCACCTTCCTTCTCTATCAATCTGCCTTACTTAGTCTCAGTCAGTCTTATCATCACTAACAGAACATTCAGTTTCGGCTTCTTTTTTTTTGCATGTTTTGTTTTTAATCAATTTGTAGATCATATTAAGTTGGATATCAATGCACTACTTTTGTGTACCTTTGTGTTATTCTACTATTGTAACATTGTTTTATGTTTCTTCTGTGGTAATGTTTTCTTGTTTATTTATTGCTTTACTTTACTTTTCTGTTTTAGTTTCTTTTTCTTTCTGTTGTCTCCTCTTAGTCTACTTCTTAAATTAATTTTGATTTGATTTAATTTGAGTTATTTTCATTTCTTCTTTATTCATTTTATGAATTAAGCTTTTTTAAAGTTTTGCATCAAACATCATCAATCTAGCTCATATCTATCAAATATCTATTATCTGTCTTTCTATCTAGCTCAGACATCACCAACCTTCGGCACTCCAGCTGTTGTGAAACTACAATTCCCAGCATGCTCTATTAATTTCTATGTGAGTTCTTAGAAGAGCAGAGCAAGTATGCATGCTGGGAGTTGTAGTTTCACAACAACTTGAGTGCCGAAGTTTTCTTAATCTAGCTCTAGATCTATATCTATCCATATAGCTATCTATCTATCTATCTATCTATCTATCTATCTATCTATTTATCTATTTATCTATCTATCTATAAATGGAAGAAAGGCTAGTCGCACTCCAAAGTATTCCAAACGTGACAAGGTTTATTCACCCAGTGTCTGAGTAGCAACGTTTCAACCGCTTGTTGCGGTATTTCTCAAGCTATGCTTTCAGACGCTACTCAGACACTGGGTGAATAAACCTTGTCACGTTTGGAATACTTTGGAGTGCGACTGGCCTTTCTTCCATTTATAGCAAGTGGTGAACCTGGTGCGAGTTCACACTGGCCTGATTGTGCACCCACCATTGAAGTGTGCTGCTGCCTCGCTTTCCTAGTCTGTCTATCTATCTATCTATCTATCTATCTATCTATCTATCATCCATCAATTGTCTATCTATCTTATCTATCATCCATCAATTATCTATCTATCTATCTATCTATCTATCTATCTATATATCATCCATCAATTATCTATCTATCTATCTGTCTGTCTGTCTGTCTGTCTATCTATCATCCATCAATTGTCTATCTATCTATCTATCTATCTATCTATCTATCTATCTATCTATCTCTATCTACAGTAGTAGAAAATGAGAAAAGAACATCTTGAAAACGGAATGTGATTATATAGAGTATAACCTGCTTGTGGTGCTCGGTCAATGATCACATAACCAAGGTGATGCCCCTTTATTTTGGGTTCTGTAGCAGGTATATGTTGAGGGAGGATCACATTAATACGGGTGACATCTCACTTGCTGCCATACAGGCTGCCCCTCTGGCAGGTCGCGGCCATACAGATGCTGGAGATCCTCCTTGGTCATTCCAAGCCCTTTCACCTTAGAGCCATAGTTCAGACAAGGTGGTTGTGGCAACTCTACATGGGAGATCCGTCGCCCCATCTAGTCGCAGACATTCTGAATAGGGGAGAGGCCTGGGGAACGAGCTGGCCAAGGAAGCTGCTGGATACCCTGAAGAGCACGTTGTGTAGCTGAGGCAGTGTGTGGTGGTGTTATCTTGTTGGAACACCACATCTCCTCACTGAGTCTAAAAACCAAGTAGGACTGGTTCCATGATGCCCTGGACATAGTGAAGGCTGGTCAATGTCCCCTCCACAAATACCGTACGGGAACAGCCATGGTAGGTAGCTAATGGCACCCCACACCCGCTGGTGTTGGTCCTGTTTCTCCGTACTATGCATAGTGACCGTAGCTGCTCTCCAGCCCTCCTGTGAAATCTGATGTGACCATCATCAGTACCAAGGCAAAACCAGCTTTTATTACCAAACACCACTTTTTTTCCATTCATGCCTACAATGGGCTCGCTCACGGCACCAGTGCAGGTTCTCTTGATGATGATTAGAGGTCAGTGGCAAACAAGCTACTGCAGTGTATGTCTGCAGTTGTGCTTCAAGTAGAGGGTTTCTTATGGTCCAGGTGGTCATTTCAGGGGCTACTGCATAACCAATTTGTGATGCCGTGGCTGTCCATTGAGATACAGAAGCTGTTTTTGTACGGCTATCTTTGCTTGCGTCTATCTTGACTGTCCAGAACCCTCTGTGCTCATGTCCCTCAGACCTATTAACACCACTGATGCACTACAGCAACTTCCCAACCAACTCTTTCTGAGATTTGATGGATGGACCATCCAGCTTCTCGAAGTCCCACTATTCAGTCCTCTTTAAAGTCATTAATTGGACAAATGGTGCACACCTTCATTTAGAGAGCACTTCAACATCATCCAATCAACAGTCATGTAAAAGGAAAAACAGTGCTGTCAACCAAAAACATTGCAAAACAGTGATGCCAGACAAAAAAAACACAAAAAAAACTGTGATGCCAGACAAAAAAGTTTGTTTAACATCTGTATGTAAAGTAAGGGTCTTGGAACATCCTCTGTCATTGTCATATTGTAAAATAGTTTTTTTTTATCTTGGAGGGTTTTACAGTTTCAGGTGTAAACCGGAAAACCCTCGGGATCAGCATGCAATAAAGAACTTACCAGTTAGATCCTGCACCCCAGCTCCAGTTCTCCTGGCTGGGCTGCTGCTGTGACGTCATGTCGACAACAAGTGACCACTGCAGCCACTCACTGGCCTTTTTGGTGCACTGTTGAGATCAGTGATGGGCTGCAGGTGGTACATGCTGATGTGAGATCATTGCTGCAGACCGGTTAACAGAGCCCGGCCGGGAGAACTGGAGCGGCAGTGCAGGATCTGTCAGGTAAGTACTTACCAGCTCTTGCAGGCTGATCCAGAGAGTTGTTGAGTTTCTGTCTGAAATCAGACAACCACTTTACCTCCTTCTAGATGTTCTTTTTTCACTTTCCGGTAGTCTATCTATCTATCTATCTATCTATCTTTAGATGGCATTTTTTTCTATTTTGTTTATTTTTGTATTATTTTTTAGATTTGAATTGTTTTAGTTTCTTCTTTACCCATTTTGTGTATTACCGGTAATTTATTATTTCTCTTTGAGTTTTAAATTTGTTATGAGGATGAGGAGGGGGAGGGGAGTCTTCATTTTATTATTCATCCTTTTGGTTTATGTGATACTGATCGTCTCCGTGTTGCATTTGTCTCTTATTGAATCACTATATTACCTGTTCCTGAATCATCTGAACATGATTGTTTGTACGTAGTTTGTTCCCCACATTCTCCCTGTATTTGTGTATAGAATGATTTCTTACTTTATATGGTCACAGTAAATGATTTATTTTGATTACTACATTTTTTATACATTTTATTGTCGATTGTATGAATTTTATTTTTATTTTTTCAAACATGTATTTTGCATTTTAGCCCAAAAATTCTACTTTTTATGTGGTATTTTTCCATATCTATGTAATTTTTTTCATTTTTTCTCATTCTATTTCTTGCTCGTGGGCTGCAGGGTTGCCAATGTGAATTTTTCTTTTTTCTGGACAACTTATTTAAAAAACACGGACAGCCAACGTTTTTTATGGACAAATTTGAAAACCACAATAAGTCACTAAAACAGGAGGGGAGCCAGGAAGCACTGATAAACTAGAAGGAGAAAAATAGAATATGTAAAAAACTAATGAAAACTGCCAAACTAGAGACCGAGAGATTAATTGCCAAAGAGAGTAAAACTAACCCTAAAATGTTCTTAAATGATATAAATGGTAAAAAATATAAATCTGAAGGAGTCGGCCCTCTACACAGCAATGAGGAGGGTGTTGCAGAGAGCGATGAGGATAAAGCAAAACTATTAAATATTTTTTTCTCCACTATATTCACTGAGGAAAATAAACTGTCATATGAAATGCAGAATGTAAAGTAAATTCCCCATTAAAAGTGCCCTGTCTGACCCAGGAAGAAGTACAACAGCGACTTTAAAAGATTAAAATAGGCAAATCGCCAGGACCGGATGGCATACACCCCCGTATCCTAAGGGAATTAAGTGATGTCATAGCCAGACCCTTATTTCTGATATTTACGGACTCTATACTGACAGGGAGTGTTCCACAGGATTGGCGCATAGCAAATGTGGTGCCAATATTCAAAAAGGGTCCAAAAATAGAGCCTGGAAATTATAGGCCTTTAAGTTTAACATCTATTGTTGGTAAACTGTTTGAAGGGTTTCTAAGAGATGCTATCTTAGAGGATCTCAACGGAAATAAGCAAATAACGCCATATCAGCATGGCTTCATGAGGGATCGGTCATGCCAAACTAATTTAATCAGTTTCTATGAGGAGGTAAGTTCTAGACTTGACAGCGGCGAATCAATGGATGTCGTATATCTGGACTTCTCCAAAGCATTTGACACTGTACCTCATAAAGGTTAGTATATAAAATGAGGATGCTCGGACTGGGAGAAAATGTCTGTATGTGGGTAAGTAACTGGCTGAGTGACAGAAAACAGAGGGTGGTTATTAACGGTACACACTCAGATTGGGTCACTGTCACTAGTGGGGCACCTCAGGGGTCATTATTGGGCCCTATTCTCTTCAATATATTTATTAATGATCTTGTAGAAGGCTTGCACAGTAAAATATAAATTTTTGCAGATGACACTAAACTGTGTAAAGTAATTAACACTGAAGAGGACAGTTTTCTGCTACAGAGGGATCTGGATAGATTGGAGGCTTGGGCAGAAAAATGGCAGATGAGGTTTAACACTAACAAATGTAAAGTTATGCACATAGGAAGGAATAATGCAAGTCACCTGTACATACTAAATGGTAAAACACTCGGTAACACTGACATGGAAAAGGACCTAGGAATTTTGATAAACAACAAACTAAGCTGCAAAAACCAGTGTCAGGCAGCTACTGCAAAGGCCAATAAGATAATGGGTTGCATCAAAAGGGGCATAGACGCTCGTGATGAGAACATAGTCCTACCACTTTACAAATCACTAGTCAGACCACACATGGAGTACTGTGTACAGTTCTGGGCTCCTGTGAACAAGGCAGACATAGCAGAGCTGGAGAGGGTTCAGAGGAGGGCAACTAAAGTAATAACTGGAATGGGGCAACTACAGTACCCTGAAAGGTTATCAAAATTAGGGTTATTTACTTTAGAAAAAAGACGACTGAGGGGAGATCTAATAACTATGTATAAATATATCAGGGGTCAGTACAGAGATCACTCCCATCATCTATTTATCCCCAGGACTGTGACGAGGGGACATCCTCTGCGTCTGAAGGAAAAAAGATTTCTACACAAACATAGAAAAGGATTCTTCACTGTAAGAGCAGTGAGACTATGAAACTCTCTGCCTGAGGAGGTGGTGATGTGAGTGCAATAAAGGAATTCAAGAGGGGACTGGATGTATTTCTGGAGTGTAATAATATTACAGGCTATAGCTACTAGAGAGGGGTCGTTGATCCAGGGGGTTATTCTGATTGGAGTCGGGAAGGAATTTTTTCCCCCTTAAGTGGGGAAAATTGGCTTCTACCTCACAGGGTTTTTTGCCTTCCTCTGGATCAACTTGTAGGAAACAGGCCGAACTGGATGAACAAATGTCTTTTTTTGGTCTTATATACTATATAAGTATTCTAAATAAAACATGTCTCACGCTTGCTATACTGATATGAATGTATTATCAGTCTTTAAAATGAGCTATAAAAAGTAGATTTTTGTATTTACCGTAAAATCTGTTTCTCTTTCGTTCATTGGGGGACACAGGCTTTGACCATGGGTATAGCTGTTGCCCCTAGGAGGCGGACACTAAGCAAAAAGGTGTGAGTTTCTACACTTTAGCTATACCCTTCCTACAGGGACTAAGCTAAATCAGTTTGTGCAAAAGCAGTAGGAGAAGCAAGACAAAAAACCACACTGTACAAACCAAAAACCACAGCAGTCACCCCGAAGGGTGGGGCCCGGTCCTTAAGGCGGGACGCTTCCACAATGGCCAAACGAATTTATCGGGAAATAGAATCCTTCGACGCTGCCAGCCCTCTTCTTGGCCCTTCTGTAATAACAAATAGGGAATTCGTCCGCTGGAAAGATGCCGTCTGAGACAGATAGACTCGAATGGCCCGTACCCAATCCAGAGTGTGGAGCGACTGCTCCAGAGGATGAGACGGGTCCGGACAAAATTAAGGGAAAATAGTCTCCTCATTTAGATGGAATGCCGACACAACCTTCGGAAGGAATGACTGAACAGGACGAAGGACTACCTTATCCTGAGTTCCGAAACCCTACGGATAGAAGTGATTGCCTTCAAAAATGCCACCCTGTAAGACAGGAAGTGAAGCGACACCTGCTGCAAAGGCTCAAATGGCGAAGACTGAAGATTGTTGAGCACTAGATTCAGTTCCCAAGGATTCAACGGAGGACGAAAAGGGGGCAGGGTGTGCAACTCCCTACAGAAAGGTCCGAACCGCAGAAAGCGAAGCCAAGTTCCGCTGAAAAAAAAAGAGAGAGCCAAAACTTGTCCTTTGATGGAGCTCAGAGCCAGCCCCAAGTCCATGCCAGACTGCAGGAAAGACAAGAGTCACGGCAGGGAGAACTAAAATGAGACAGCTGATGCCGCTTGCACCAACTGGAGTAGGACTTCCAGGTCCGGTGGTAGATTCGGGAAGACGATGGCTTTCTATTCCAAAACATGGTCTGGACCACTGCATCCGAGAGACCCTGCGCCTTTAGTACGGCGGATTCAACAGCCATGCCATTAAATGTAGCGACTAGCGATGAGCGAGCACCAAAGTATTCGGTGTTCGGCCCGAACACATTGCTATATTCGTGTGCTCGGCCGAGCACCTGAGTATAATGGAAGTCAATGGGAGACAACCAGGCACCCCCTGCTCTGAAGAGGGGAGGGTGCCTGGTCCATAGGAAAAGGTCAGAAAGTGACAGAAACACCACCGAAATGGTTCGGGAACAGCATGGGGACGATGTCTGGATGCATCTTGGACTCCCAGGTCGCTGCTGCTGTTGTCAGAGTTGTACGCCACTTTTACAGACTGACAAAAATATGCACAAACCCCCCCCCAAAAAATAAATTTCACAGGAAAAATTGTTATGAAACATTCTTTCCTGTATATTGGGGGTATATTAGTGCAAGTGCTGCCAAAACTTACAAGGAAGAGGCACTCTGAAACAGCCTGTATATCACATAAAGGAGGGCCTCATTCACATTGTGGTACAATTGTTCAGGTAGTGGGACTCCTACACTCATAAAGCCTATGCACTAAGGGAAAGGGCTGCCAAAAATTTCAAGGAACCGGCACTCCAATACACCCTTTATTACACATAAAGGAGGGCATCATACACACCCTTGAAAAACTATGATTGGTGGCCTGCTGGTGACCCTCAAAAACATTTGGAGCAAGGGCCTGCTGGTGACCCTCTAAAACATTAGGGGCGAGGGCCTGCTGCTCAACTTACCCTCTAAAACATTAGGGGCGAGGGCCTGCTGGTGAGCTGACGCTCTAAAACATTATTTGTGAGTGCCTGCTAGGGAGCTGACGCTCTAAAACATTATATGATAGTGCCTGCAGGTGAGCTGACGCTCTAAAACATTATATGCGAGTGCCTGCAGGTGAGCTGATGCTCTAAAACATTATATGCTAGTGCATGATGTTCAGCTGACTCTCTAAAACATTATATGCGAGTGCCTGCTGTTCAGCTGATGCTCTAAAACATTATATGTGAGTGCATGCTGTTTAATGATGCTCTAAAACATTATATGCGAGTGCATGCTGTTCAAATGATGCTCTAAAACATTATATACGAGTGCATGCTGTACAGCTGACACTCTAAATCATTATGTGCGAGTGCATACTGTTCAGCTGACCCTATAAAAAAATTGGAGTTGTTGGCCTGCAGTTGATCTGACCGTATAAAAAAATGGAGTGGAGGGAATATATACAATCTGGATGAGGAGGAGAAAACAAGATTCAACCATATACTCTTTTATTGTGGTGGAAAAGGTGCATGGGAATACACTACAGTAGACTGAGTACATTATAAATGATAGATTGAAATTGCCTTTATGTTCATCATTAGCTGAGCTCTCCTCTGGTGGAGTTGAGAAGTCAGGGGCAATCCAGGCCTTGTTCATTTTTATCTGAGTTAACCTGTCAGTATTGCCAGTGGAAAAGCGGATATGCTTATCCGTTATAATGCAACCAGCAGCACTAAATACACGCTCAAACAAAACGCTGGTGACAGGTCAGGCCAGCACTTCCAAGGCGTAGAGCGCAAGTTGGTGCCACGTGTCCAGCTTGGACACCCAGTAGTTGTAAGGCACTGAGGGATCATTAAGGACGCTAACACGGTCTGCTATGTATTCCTTCACCATCTTCTAAAACTTTTCCCACCTTGTAGCACTAGGCCGCGCTTCAGGGTGAGGTTGCTGGCGGGCTGTCATGAAAGTGTCCCATGCCTTGGAGAGTGTTGCCCTGCCTCTGTTAGAAATACTGTGTGTTCCCCTTGTCTCCCTTCCCCGGTTGCCTAAGGAAGTATGGACTCTGCCGGCCGCGTTGTCAGATATAAAATTTTGGAGCAATCTCTCAACAAGTACCTTCTGGTATTGCACCGTTTTACTCGTCCTCTCCACCACAGGAATGAGATGATGAGAAGTTCTCTTTGTAGTGGGGGTTGAGAAAGGTAAACACCCAGTAATCCGTGTTATCTAAAATGCGTATAGCGCAAGGGTCGCGGGAAAGGCAGCCTAACATGAAGTCAGCCATGTGTGCCAGAGTACCAACAGGCAAGATGTTGATGTTCACATCAGGATGACTCTCCATCTCCTCCTCCTCCTCTTCTTCTGCCCATTCACGCTGAACAGATGGAATTAAAGTTCCATGGGTACTGCCCTCTGTAGCAGAGGCAACTGTCTCCAGATCCTCCTCTCCTCCTCTTCTTCATGGTCCAATTGGCGCTGAGAAGACGAACTGTGGGTGGTCTGGCTATCACCATGTATGATGTCCTCCCCCATTTCCTCGTCTGCCACATTCAGAGCATCCTCCTTAATTCTGAGCAGCGATCGTTTGAGTAGAAACAGCAGTGGGATGGTTACGCTGATAATAGCGTTATCGCAACTAACCATCTGTGTGGATTCATCAAAGTTTTTTAAAACCTCACAGAGGTCTGACATCAATGCCCACTCCTCGCTCGTGAATAGTGGTAGTTGACTCGAAAGGCGACGACCATGTTGCAGCTGGTATTCCACAACTGCCCTCTGCTGCTCACAAAGCCCAGCCAACATGTAGAACGTAGAGTTCCAGCGTGTGCTCACGTCGCACAACAGTCAGTGAGCTGGAAGCCACAAGTGCTGCTGCAGCGTTGACAGACTAGCTGAAGCTGTGGACGAATTGCAGAAATGGGCACACACACGGCGCGCCTTCACTAGTAGCTCTTGCAAATTGGGGTAGGTTTTGATAAACCACTAGATGTGGCCCAGATTATTAAAAGACACAGTCTGCGGATGATGTACAGTATATATCAATAATAAGTATAAATATAAAATATCTTGCTGCTGTCAAACACACACAGTAGTCCTTAAAAGGACTTTGGGGTCGTTCAAAAGGTAGTAAAAACAGCAAATGTCTCTCCCTGCACTATCAGTCCCTTCCGAAGCACTGTCCCTGAGACTGCAGGAGGTAAATAGATGGCTGCTCTAAAACACACACACACACACAGTAGTCCTTAAATGGACTTTTGGGTCTTGGAAAAGCTTTCTCTGTATAAAAAAAATGTGAAAATCGCTCCCTACATTGTCTTTCCCTTCCTATGCTCTGCTCTCCCTGTCTAAGTCTGAGCCAAACATGCAATGACGTGTTCTGGCCAGCCAATCACTGTAATGCCAGCAGCCAACATGGCTACTGGCATTACAGTGAGGGCAGTACTTACCTGCAGCTTTATTGGCTGCTTAAAACCCGTGAAACGTGCGTGGCGGAGACTCGAGCATTGCGCTCGAGCACATGCGGTACTTGGTCGAGTACCACCATGTGCCGAGCATAGCAATGCTTGAGCCAAACACATGTTCGACTGAGCATGCTCGCTCATCACTAGTAGCGACCCTAAATTCGGGTGGAAGATCGGCCCCTGCGACAGGAGGTCCTCCCAAAGAGGAAGACGCCAGGGTTCGTCAGCAAGAAGGGTGACCAGAGATGTATGCCACACCTGGCATGGCCAATCGGGGCCACGAGAATGACGGGCAGTCCTTCAGACCTGATCTTCTGGAGGAGACGTGAAATGAGAGGAAGAGGCAGAAACATGTAAGGAAACGTGAACCGACTCCACTGAATCACCAGCGCGTCACACGCCAGGGCCATGGGATCCCTGGACCGCGCAACGAAGTCCTTTGACATTGTTGTTGAAGCGGGGGGCCCATGAGATCCACCTCTGGCCGACCCCACCGCTCGCAGATAACTCGAAAGACCTGTGGGTGAAGAGCCCATTCGCCGGGATCGAGACACTCACGGCTGAGGAAGTCGGGGATCCAGTTGTCGACGACGGGGATGTGGGATGTGATTGATGTACGTCACCACCGTGGAGTTGTCAGACTGAACCCAGACCGGACGTCCCCTGAGATGATCGGTCTAATGCCGCAGAGAGAGATGAACCGACCTCAACTCCAGAACGTTGATTGGGAGGGAGCGTTCCTCGCGTGACCATACTCCTTAATTAAAGAGATCTCCCAACACTCCCTACAACCCCTGAGGCTCGCATCCGTTGTTAACACACTCCACTGGAGAGGAAGGAACGAGCCGTCCAACGTCAACCTCGGAGAGGCCAGCCACCATCTGAGGGCCTGGCGGATCAGGGCATGTGAGACACATGTGACGATCCAGGGAGGCTGGCGAACGTTCCCAGCTTGACAGAATGGCTCGCTGAAGAGTTCTTGTATGGAACTGAGCATAGGGAACTGCCTCAAAGGCCCGAGACCATGTGACCCAGAGCTCGCATGCAGTGACGAATGGGAATTGGACCTGGCCGCAACAAGGGGAGAATCTGAAGACGGAGAGAGCGGATAGCTTCTCAGGTGGCAAGAATACTTTAGCCTGAAACGTGTCAAGCACTATGCCCAGATAAGTTAGCTGCTGCGATGGATAAAGACAAGACTTCTGTCTGTTCCGGATCCATCCAAAGCGCTCCAGGGTGTCCAGGACTATGCGCAGGCTGTCTGCCTTCACAAGGAATAACGGACCCTTTACCAGAATGTCGTCTAAGTAAGGGATTGCCACAATCCCACTGGCATGGAGCAGGGCCATGACTGCTGCAAGAATATTCGTAAATACCCTGGGAGCCGTGGCCAGGCTGAACAGGAGGGCTACAAACTGGAAGTGAAATGGACCCACTGCAAACTGGAGAAATCTCTGCTGACTGACGCAGATGGGCACATAAGTAAGCGTCCTTGATGTCTATCGAGGATAGGTACTCTCCCGGTTCCATGGACACAATGACCAATCTCAGGGACTCCATCCGGAAACTGCAGGCGGGAAGGAAGCAGTTGAGTGCCTTAAGGTCCAGAACAGGACGGACCACCCCCTCTTTTTTGGGAATCACAAAGAGATCGGAGTAAAACTCTCGAAAATGGTCTTGCGCAGGAACCGGAACAATTACTCCCTGCTGCAACAGTGTGCGAATCGCCTGAAAAAAAGAATCTGCGGCTGAGGGAGAGGTCGGAAGTGAAGACCGAAAAAATAGGGGTGGAGGGGAAGACTTGAATTCCAGTTTGTAGCCCTCTGCAATGACCTCTCTCACCCACGTATCCGAGACGTGGGCCAGCCAGACATGCCGAAATAAATGAAGCCGGCTGCCCACCCGATCGGAGGTTGCAGGAAGCCATCTCATCATGCAGCAGAGGTCTTGGGGTTATAGGACTTGGAACCCTGTTGACTGGGAAGCCAAGAAGGGTGAGGCTTGAAGGAAGGCTTGAGCTTCTGATCTGGGCCGACTTGTCGGCTGACCTCTAAGGGCTGGAAAAACTCCGAAAGGGGCGAAAAAAGGCTTCCACTTTTTTTTACTTATTACACTGCCCCCTGTTCTGTGGTAAATGAGTGCTCTTACCACCAGTACCATCCAAGATGATCTCATTTAGGCGCTTACCAAACAGCTGCTGATAAAGGGCAGGGCCATCAGGGTCCGCTTTGAAGCATTATGTGTCGCCCAGCAGGAAAGCCATAGGATACGGCGCATAGCCACCAACAGGGCTGACGAACGAGCCATAAGCCTGGCCGCATCCAAAGAGGCGCACTGGCATGAGAGAGCTGCAGGGCCATATCGGTCAGTTCCCCAGAGGGGACTTCAGAGGCGAGACCCTGACGTAAATTATTTGCCCACTCCCCCAGAGCCTTGCTCACCCAAGTAGAGACAAACACCGGCTGCAGTGCTGTGCCCACTGCTTCAAAAGAAGACTTTTCAAATTCTTCCAGTTTCTTATCCCTGATATCAGAGAAAGAAGACTCATCCGCCATTAGCAAGGTAGTATGCTTAGCCAAGAGGGAAACAGGCGAGTCCACAATAGGTGAGGATGACCATTTCTTAGTCAAATCCCCCAGAAATGGATAAAGTACGTTCAAGCATTTTGGCAAAACAAAGCGTCCATCAGAGAAAATCCCACTCCTTGGAAAGAGAGGAATCAAAATCCTGGTGGTTGGGGAAACACTTGTGTGAGCGACCAGACCTTCTAAAGGAAAAACCCGAGCTGGCAGATGAAGGTGCGGGGTCCTCAACCTGCAATGTCTCGATAACCACTGTAATAGGATTGTCCACCATAGAGGACAGTTTGGGCGACTGACCCTCAGGAGAGACAACATCCTCATCTAACCCCCTCTCCTCAGAACATGCCTCTTCAATGGAGGACATGCCGGAGTGAGACTCCCTAGTAGGAGGAGGAGAGGTCGAGGACATGGGAGACACAGACACGCTTTTGGGGAGGATGTTCTAGCCCGTTTTGTGGGATGGCTGCGACGGGCATGAGCCCCTTGATCCCCAGATTTGGATGTGTCAGAGGACTGCCTTGCCAGCAAACACCCCGATATTTTCACAATAGATTTGTTGGTACTGGAGACATCCTGTACCATTCTTGACATGGAACGCACCCATACCAGTTTTGCCAAAGGCTGGGCAGCAGGGACGATTGGGTCCGGAGCCGGGCCACTTGACGGCGGAGCCGCAGATGCCGAGCAGAGGGGATCTGACTGAGCGGATGGAAATTTTGCGCGAAACAATGCACAATCATAATGGCGCACAGTAATGACCACCTGTTTCGGGCCTGGGGTCTGGGCTCGGACATGATGACAACCCTGCCGTGACAGAAGGGAGGATGAGTGGGGTAGGTTAAACCTTGTATGAACGGAAAAACAGAGCTTACCCAGCCTTTGTCCCTCCACGCAGTATGTCCAGAGGAGCCTGTCAGCATCCCACCCCAGGTGCCTTTAAAAACCGGATGTGGGCGGAGCCGGCGTGGCAGCGGGGAAAACTCCCCCAAAAAGACTCCGGCCCCCAGCACCGGCCCACTAGCCTCCTCATCTGCTGCAGCCCGGCCGAACCGAGACGCTGGCGGGGGGAATAGTAAGCCGTGTGGGGACCAAACGGGAGAAGGCCGCAGAGAAGCCGGGGCATCAATTAGCAGTGGCCCCGGCGGTGCCACGGAAGAGCCGTCACGCCGAACAATAAAGGAAAATGGTTGCCCCGCACCAACCCTGCCGCCCCCCCTCTCCCCCTTCTCCCGACAGCAGTGATCTCCTGGAGGGGCCCAGCTTTATGGGGACCAGGTAACCTGAGAAGGGGGAGGGTGCTGCACGGAGGGGAGCACATGGGGCCAATTTCTACTTTTTTTAAAAGATTTTATTGATACTCACCTGTCCGGCGTCTTCTGCCCCCCGGCTCCAGCTGGATAACCACCTCCAGAGTGAACTATGCCTAATATAGTTTTTATTCTTATTCATTTTGATTAATATTTTCAAATATTTTTTTTTAATATATTGAGTTGTTTTTATATACTGATTTCTGTCTCTCATCATTTATATATTGAAAAAGTATTTGCTTAATCAGCTTAAAAAGTGCACAAGAAGACTCCTGAGAGGTAACCTCTAACCAAGAGCACATCCCCTGCAGTATGTACCGCACCCTTAATCCTTCTAATATAAATAGTCATCCAACTACCGTATGTCATATGTATAACATAGACACACACATAGCAATCAATTAAAGGGCTTGTCTGACCCCCAGGCTAAAATCAGTTAAAGGAATTGTGAAATTATTAGAAAATGCTAATAATACCCTCAATGCTGTAAACATAAAAAAAACATTGCATACTCAAGCGACCCAGCTCGGTTTGAACTTTGCTTTTTTTTGGATGGCAGATGATCCCAAATATTTTCTGGTTAGTTTTGGACAAAACCACTAGTTTTAGTGCACATGTTGGTGGTAAAAAAGCACTAGGGAGGAAAAAGGGGTCTTACGTGACCCTGTGAGGAAGTGGTGGTGGGGGGGGGGGCTTGCACTGATTGGTTTCCAGACTGACAGACAGCCTGGATGAGCCAATCAGTGCTGCAGCAGGCAGGGAGGTAAAATAGTAACTTAGTAAATAAGGCCAAAAAAAGACATCTGTCCATCCAGTTCGGCCTGTCATCCTGCTAGTTGATCCAGAGGGAGGCAAAAAAAACAACTGCGAGGTAGAAGCCAATTTTCCTCACTTAAGGGCAATAAAAAATTCCTTCCTGACTCCAATCAGGCAATCAGAATAACTCCCTGGATCAGCGACCCCTCTCTAGTAGCTATAACCTGTAATATTATTACACTCCAGAAATACATCCAGGCCCCTCTTGAATTCCTTGTTGTACTCACCATCACCACCTCCTCAGGCAGAGAGTTCCATAGTCTCACTGCTCTTACTGTAAAGAATCCTCATCTATGTTTGTGTACAAACCTCCTTTCCTCCAGACACAGAGGATGTCCCCTCGTCACAGTCCTGGGGATAAATAGATGATGGGAGAGATCTCTGTACTGACCCCTGATATATTTATACATAGTAATTAGATCTCCCCTCAGTCGTCTTTTTTCAAAAGTGAATAACCCTAATTTTGATAATCTTTCAGGGTACTGTAGTTGCCCCATTCCAGTTATTACTTTAGTTGCCCTCCTCTGAACCCTCTCCAGCTCTGCTATGTCTGCCTTGTTCACAGGAGCCCAGAACTGTACACAGTACTCCATGCGTGGTCTGACTAGGACTATGTTCTCATCACGGGTGTCTACAGATGCCCTAGTAGAGCGAGCAGAACGCCATTCTGTGCTGGGCTGTGAATGAGGGTGGTTGTGTCTGATGGTGTCTGCCAGGAAAATGATCTTAGGGAGTCAGGGAGAGTGAAAAATCAATCAGGGACAGTCAGAAATAAATGAAGCTTATTGCCCGGGAGAGTGAAGGGAAAGGCTAGGATTCCAAAGAAGAATTGTGTGTGTTTTATACAATAAAAGACAGCTGACAGACAGAGATAGAGGAGACAGAACCCTTGGCTGCGCCTGCTATCAGAAGTGCAGGTGCACCTCAAAAGCAGCTACCTGCAAGCAAATGCAGTGATCCCTCAACATACAATGGCCTCAGGATACAATATTTTTAACATACAATGGTCTTTTCTGACCCATCGTAAGTTGAAACCAGACTCAACATACAATGACTCAAACCCAACCAATCCTGTCCACTTCTCTGGTACAATAGCTGTATTAGTTGCTAGTTATCTGCTATTCCAGACTGTTATATGTAAGGACTTGTTTTATCTGTCTTAGTTATCTGCTTATTTTTCTTAAATCTTAATTTTCTCTTATCTTGGATGACATTTTGGAGCTATGGAACCGATTACTCAACTTACAATGGTTTCAACATACAATGGTCATCCTGGAACCAATTAATATTGTAACTTGAGGGACCACTGTACTTTCATCCCCCCCCCCTCCCATTTTCACAGAAATCCTTTTTTCCTGGGTTCAATTTAATTAAGCTGCATATATACGTGATTAGTGCAGCAATACCCATGGTGTGGCAACAATCTAGCAGTGTCTATTAAGTTGAAATTTAGCATCAAGCCGCAATTTTCCATTTATGTATATTCAGTTTCGACATTGTTGAAATTTACATTTTTTGAGGGATTGTTAAATTTAATTAAACCAGCATATATATACGTGCTTACTACAAAACACAGGGTATGGCAACAATCTACTTGTGTGTATCAACGAGAAATTAAGGATCAAGCCTCAATTGTCTGTTTGCATATATACAGGTCCCACATGGCCCCCAATTTAAATGTATTTTTTTTTTTTGGGGGGGGGGGGGTTTAATTCAATCAAGCTGCATATACACGTGATACACTGCAGCAATACCCCTAGTGTGGCAGCAATCTACCAGGGTCTATTAAGCATCAAGCCTCAATCGTCTGTTTACATGTGTTCAGTTTCCACATGGTTACAATGTAAACATTTTTTGGGGGGAGGTGGGTCTTACATTTCATTAAGCAGCATACATACGTGATTACTGCATCAGTACCAACATTTTTTCCCAGCTCAGGCTGATTCCGGATGAATAGACCTCGCCTCGGCAGCGGTGCCCGTATTGCCACTGTTGCTGCCTGTGTGCCTACCATCAGGTTCTGTATGGCTGCTGCGGCCTGCCTCATACTACTAATGCCTCAATTGTCAGTTTACGTGTATTCAGTTTCCACACGGTAAAATTTTTTGGGGTGGTTAAATTTCTTTAAGCAGGATACGTAAGTCATTACTGTTATGATGTATGTTAACACCGTCAAATGTGCGTTTACCCACAGATATCTACGTCAGTGTCACTCAGACATCATTTACTATTGTAATTAGGGATGAGTGAATCGATGCTGACGAAGTGGAATTCGATCCGAATTTCAGGAATTATTTGATTCGCACCGAATCCAAATTTCCTCACGCTTCGTGGTATCGAATCACATTTTTTCCTAAAATGGCTGCTGCACATGTGAGGACATGGAGCAAGGAACTCTGGAAAGGCGGGATCACCCATAATGCCATGCATGCAGCCAATCAGCATCCAGCCAGCCCTGTGATGTCACAGCCCTATAAATACCCTTAACCATCTTGGATTCTGCCACTTTCCAGTGTACTTAGTGCAGGGAGAGACATCAGCAGGTGCTAGGGACAGTGCTAGAAAAAACTTCATGGTGCTAAAAAAATGATTTACAAGTGCAGGGAGAGATTATTCAAGGTGTAGGGAAAGGATAGGGAGGAATCATTCCGCAGTATTTATGTTGTCCAGGGTTCAGTCGGGGAGGTTACAGCCTGGGTAATAGGAACAATCCTATTACACCTTGCTGCACTGACTGGGCACCCAAATTGCCATTATACAGCTCTGTAATTCCAGCAAACCATTCTTGTTATTGGGGTGCAAGTGTTGTTTGATACAGCCATTAATAGGGTTTATTACAAGGAAATGTTTCTATGTCTTATTTGCCCTTGTGCGGTGCAGTTATCTGTTCTGAAGCATTTTTTGGCTTGTATTAGTGGGGAAAAAAGGGCTTATTAGCCGTTGTGTGGTGAAGTGCGAAAATTGCAGCCCTTTTTGTTGTGTATTAGTGGCAAAAGAAATATATATTTGCCGTTCAGCGGTGCAGTTATATGTTCTAATGCCTTTTGTGGCGTGTATTAATGGCAAAAGAAAAATATATTTGCAGTTCAGAGGAGCAGTTATATGTTCTAAAGCCTTTTGTGGCGTGTATTAGTGGCAAAATAAAAATATATTTGCCATTGAGCGGTGCAGTTATATGTTCTAAAGCCTTTTGTGGCATGTATAAATGGAAAAAGAAATATATATTTGCCATTCAGCGGTGCAGTTATATGTTCTAAAGCCTTTTGTGACGTGTATTAGTGGCAAAAGAAAAATATATTTGCTGTTCAGCGGTGCAGTTATATGTTCTAAAGCCTTTTGTGGCATGTAGAAAGTGGAAAAAGAAATATATATTTGCCGTTCAGCGGTGCAGTTATATGTTCTAAAGCCTTTTGTGGCGTGTATAAGTGGAAAAAGAAATATATATTTGCCGTTCAGCGGTGCAGTTATATGTTCTAAAGCCTTTTGTGGAGTGTATAAGTGGAAAAAGAAATATATATTTGCCGTTCAGCGGTGCAGTTATATGTTCTAAAGCCTTTTGTGACGTGTATTAGTGGCAAAAGAAAAATATATTTGCTGTTCAGCGGTGCAGTTATATGTTCTAAAGCCTTTTGTGGCGTGTAGAAAGTGGAAAAAGAAATATATATTTGCCGTTCAGCGGTGCAGTTATATGTTCTAAAGCCTTTTGTGGCGTGTATTATTGGCAAAAGAAAAATACATTTGCTGTTCAGCAGTGAAGTTATATGTTCTAAAGCCTTTTGTGGCGTGTATTAATGGCAAAAGAAAAATATATTTGCAGTTCAGCGGTGCAGTTATATGTTCTAAAGCCTTTTGTGGCGTGTATTAGTAGCAAAAGAAAAATATATTTGCCATTGAGCGGTGCAGTTATATGTTCTAAAGCCTTTTGTGGCATGTATAAGTGGAAGAAGAAATATATATTTGCCGTTCAGTGGTGCAGTTATATGTTCTAAAGCCTTTTGTGATGTGTATTAGTGACAAAAGAAAAATATATTTGCTGTTCAGCGGTGCAGTTATATGTTCTAAAGCTTTGGTGGCGTGTATAAGTGGCAAAATAAAAAAATATTTGCCGCTTCTCAGGAGCCTACCTGCCGGTAAGTAGCAGTGCAAGGGTTCATGGAGGCAGCGGCGGTAGCAGTCAGTCAGTGAGTAGTGTTGGGGGTAAAATAACCTTTTCGGTGCTGTGGCAGTTTTTTGTTAAGCCGCCGGAGGAGGTGAACATGGTCATATAAAAAATCTGTGGGCAGAACGTGAACAGTGGCCAGGTTGCCAGTGTTAGCACCACGGCCCTGCGTCAACATATGCAGCATCAGAATAAAGTGGCCTTGGAGAACCTTGGCTCCAACGTGGGGGTCCAGCCTGCCGCAGCAACCGCTGCATCACCCAGTGACACGCAGCCGATTTCAGGCAGTCAAGTCTCCACCACCTCAGCCGAAGGGAACTGTCTGTCCTATCCATGATCTGCTGGTCCTGATGCTCCTGCTCCTCGCCCTCCTACTCCTCATCAGTCATTCCATCAGCAATCGATCACCGAAGCGATTGCCAAGAGACAACAGTATGCGTGCACTCTTCCAATGGCGCAGAAGCTGAACGTGGTACTGTCCAAGTTGCTGGTGCTGCAGTACCTCCCTTTCGAGGTGGTAGACTCTGCACCTTTCAGAGAAATGATGGCTTGTGCTGAGCCGAGGTGGAGAGTCCCAAGCGGCCATTTCTTTGCCAAAAAGGCAGTAACAGCCCTTTAAACAAATGTAGAACAGAAGGTGGGCCAATCCTTGATCCTGTCGGTGTCTGCCAAAGTGCACGGCAGTGCTGACGTATGGAGCTGTAACTACGTTAAGGGACAATACATGTCCTTTACGGCCCACTGGGTGAATGTGGTTCCTGCACAGTCACACCAGCAACTTGGGCAGGTGATGCCACTTTCGCCTTCACGTTCTCACGCCGTTGGTCCTGCGACAATGTCCGCCTCTGCCTCCTCATCCTCCACCGTGTCCTCAGCCTCCACTGCAGAGACAGTTCACAGTGCCCCTCCAGCATACCACATGAGCAGGGCACAGCGTTGTCACACTGTTCTGCGCCTCGTTTGCCTGGGCGAACGGAGTCACACAGGGGAGGAACTGCTCCGTGTCCTTCATCAAGAAATTGAATCCTGGCTTTCTCCGCGACAACTCAAAATCGGAACCATGTGACCGACAACAGGAAGAACATGGTGTCAGCGCTGCGTGTTCAATCTTGTTGTCAACTGGTTTCTGAAGTCTTCCACCCATCTGCAAGACATCCTAAAAATGGCCAGAAAACCTTGCATGCACTTCAGCCACTCGTACACGGCAAAGCACAAGCTCCTTGAGCTGCAGGGGCAGAATGGCATCCCCCAACATAGGTTGATATGCAACGTTTCCACCCGTTGGAATTCCACCCTCCATATGTTGGACCGACTATGCGAACAGAGAAAGGCCATAAAGGATTTCTTAATTATCCAAGCGGATAGGAGTACTCCCCTGTGTAACTTCGATGTCAGCCAGTGGCAGCTTATTCGTGACACCTGCTGTTTGCTCAGGCCCTTTGAGGAGGCCACGTTATTTGTCAGTCGCCAGGACTACAGGATGAACGATGTCATTCCACTGCTTCATGTCATGGAACAGATGCTGGTAAATCTGGCCGGTCAGGGGACTGGAGACGTGGCACCTAGATCTCATGGCCACATGAGCCCTGTGGGGGCTGAACTGGAGGAGGAGGAGAACATTGGAGCACAAGTAATGTGTAGTAAAATGAGTGGATTTTCTACACAGGTGACAGGAGAGGAGGAGCAGAAGCAGCCAGAGAAGCTACAGGGTGATGAGCAAGAGGAGGCAGAGGACCCAGACACACCGTGGCAGTATGCAGTGGAGATGGAGGCAAGGAATCCCTCCGAGTCACTTGCACAAATGGCCCAATGCATGCTCACTTGCTTGAGTAGTGACAGCCGAATTGTCACCATTCGGTAGAGGGATGACTTCTTGCTCTCCACCATGTTGTACCCTCTCTACTGGTTCAAAATAGGGGCCTTTTTTACACCCGCTGAGAGGGAGGACAAACTGAAATACTATAGAGACATCCTATGTAGTCAGTTGGCCGCTGCCTATCTGCGCCATCGTCCATCCTCTCGCAGGTCTGAACAGGGGGTCCCCATGTGCTCATGTTCCTCTGCTATGGCTGCTGCAGTTCCAGCTCCATCAGCAGAAACCTAAGTCTAGAGTCGCTGATGAGCAGTTTTCCTCACCTGCCTAATGAAGAAACTACTCACCAGCAGCAGCAGCTAGATCTGAGCAGAACCTGAACCAGCAGGTGGTGGCATACTTAGAGTGCACCCTGCCAGCCGTCATTGAAGATCCTCTAGACTACTGGGCAGCCAAACTGGGTTTGTGGCCGCAACTGGCAGTGAATCAGGCATGGTTCAGCCAGGATTTCCACCCACCAATGCCTGATGCATCAGACTAGATCTTCCATGGTGCCACACCAATACTTTGACAAAAGAGATCGGTTTCTTCTGGCTACCTGTCTCAGCTACTTTTCCGATGCCGCAACCCGCCTGATGCCACACATGTGATGCCAAGTGCTCCTTTTTACACCCACCATCTTCACTGGGTGCTGTTATTGCCACCCACCTCCTCACTCTGTTATTGGGTCACTCTGTGGTCTCCTGATGCTACTGCTACCTTCACACTATGTCAACCTGCCACTCTATGGTCTCCTGATGCTGCTGCCACCTCCACACTATGTCACCTTACCACTCTGTGGTCTCCTCATGCTGCTGTCACCTCCACACTATGTCACCTTGCCACTCTGTGGTCTCCTCATGCTGCTGTCACCTCCACACTATGTCACCTTGCCACTCTGTGGTCTCCTCATGCTGCTTCCACCTCCACACTATGGATCTGGACCACTGAGCCTCTGTGCATTCCAGGCCTTAAAGTGTAACTGTCGTTTCTGCTTATTTTTAATACTGTGAAGGGACAGAGATGATAAACATTTTTGTAATATACTTTATTAGGGAAAGCTATCTTTCTACTAGAAAACAGGGTGTAAAGAGTCTCCTTAGCAAAATTCTAACAGCATTGCTAAGGAGAATCCGTTGTCTGTCTGCAGAAGACGCCTGTGCGTAACATGCAGAGGCTTCCAGCTGCCTCTTGTGATTTCTTCAGTCCCTGACTATGGACATGTGGCCTGACTATTACTGCCCATCACCTGCCTATCTAACTTCTTACACACAGGTGTCTTCAGAGCTAGTAAAATGCTAGACTGAAGGCAGACTCTCCTTTGTAATGCTCATTTACAGCTTCGATAGACTCGTTAAACCAAAAACAGTTACACTTTAACTGATTTAAGCTTGGGAATCAACAACCCTTTTAATAGAATCTATCTATCTATCTATCTATCTTTTTATCTATTAGTATCTATCTATCTATCATCCATCCATCCATCTATCTATTTATCCATCTATCTATTTATCTGTCAGTCTATCTATCTAATCTCGGAGGTCTCCTAGGACTATGTCGGACCCCTTTTAAGCTCTATAATGCCAAGAGAGCATTAGTAAGTAATGTCACAACGATATACTGTATATATATATATATGGATAAATCAAATATTTGGCAGCACTCCCACAAGTCAAAGTGAAAAAAAAAAAAACTTTCTTTCCCCATAGACTTGTGGGAGTGCTGCCAATATATTTTCCAACTCGAAGCTGTGCAAACTTGAATGCTTATAGGATCGAAGCATATCAGGTGATGTATCTATCTATCTATCTATCTATCTATCTATCTATCTATCTATCTATCTATCTATCTATCTGTCCATCTAACACTGAATCTATCTATCTAAATCTATCTAGTTAAGACTTTATTTGAGCGAGTCCTGAATCTCGTAAAGTGTGAGTTATATACGGTGCACTCCTTAGAAGGAAGTCACGGGACAGTTTTACTACATCTCATCCACAATCATCTCTCCATAAAATATCCTCTGTATTTGGTGAAGTAATTACAGAAAACCCATCATGACCAATTATGTAGTTAAAATATCACGTATGTAATAATCCGGGTGACTCAGGTGACAGACACGGTGGAGAGCCATTGTTATGGTGCAGTCATGTTTTTGTCTACACTCAGGTATTAGAGATCCCGAATGAGCAGACAGCCAGGTGTCTCCTGCTGATTCCTAAATCCATCAACGCACAAGTGTGAAGGTGCTCAATGCCAAAGAGGACATATGCATGTTCAGATCTACAGATATAAAGTGGACTATTGTCACTAGTGGCTCGTCAGGCTCCAAGAAAATGCACAGCAACAAGTCATAATGCCCTGCACAGCTCTATTACCTTTAAAGAGCACATGTCAGCAGGATCAACCCCATTGAACTAGTTATACTCTCTGGTAGGGTTGACCCTGCTTATTAAAATGATACCTGTTCTGTCTTCATACACGCACAGTGTGCAGTCTGACATTCAGCATAAACCATATCCAGCATATTCAGCATATCCTGTCTTCCAAATAAGAGGACTGTTCTTTGTAGTCTAACTTGTTTATTGGTCAACAGCTCATATATATGTGATTGTATATGATTGATTAATTGATTGATTGATTGCATGTATAAGTATTAAGTATAAGATAGCATGTGCTATAACATTACATTAACAGTGAAGGCACATGGTAAAATGGCTGCCTATACATAGGATTACATACCTATCTAACAGTCATAACAACTCCCTGAGTAACAATTACAACTGACTGAACAGCTCTGCATAACATGATGTCCCTGAAACAAAGGTAGATCTCTCGCCAGATATGATTTTGCAAGGATAGTGGAGTTTGAGAAGGAGACATGCAAATTACAGCTCTGTACTGTGTCCTGGAGACTTCACGTAATGTTGATTTGTAAGACTGAGCTATGTGAACGAGACAGGCTATAACACGAACGAGCGACATCCTGATAGAAAACCTTTTGAAACTATGGGATTTGAGTTGGTGGTCCAAATTCGCCGTATGTAGAACAGATACTTCAGGTAAAATTTCTTTATCGGCATCTGGTTCTACCAATTCAAACGTGTCGGATCCGATAATGCAAAACATTAAACAGTACAGGAATGCAGGACCCATAAACCATATTGTGTTCTTAAGGTTGTACAGTGTGACGGATCTAGTCACGTGGTCCACAGGATTATGATGTGTAGGCACATAGTGCCACTGTTTAGGACAAATGGATCTCCTGATCCTTAGCAGCTGATTGCCGACATAGATGTAAAAGGCTAGCGTCTGGTTTTGTTGCAAATATGTCCTAGCCGTATGAACTTGTAGTATGTCTCTTCCAAGGAGTAAGACTATCTGGGCTTCTGAGTCCAGTTCCGGTACGCCTCAGGTAGGGGTGGTATGCTGCTATCTCTGGTGTAGGTATCTCAGAATGGTTGTCAGGAATGTGATTGCACTCCAGTATGGTTGGCAGGGACAAGCCGGTCTGATCATCCACAGACTCTACCTTGTACCCAGTTACTTTCCTCCCCACCATCTCAAGTCCTTCAAGTGCTTAAGGAGTAGGGAAAACTGGGCCCTACGATGTTGAAGGTGTCGAAGAAGGTGGATTTAGCTAAAGACCTGTTGCTTTGGTTATCTTTGATTACATATAATTTAATCACATTATCTCGGTGGCCGACAAGGCAGATTTTTAAGCAGGACTTCCCTCCTACGAGTCCTTTACAGATCTTTGTACACTGAGTGACTACCACGGTGTCTATGTCAGTGTCTATCTGCTTTCCGTCATGCTCCTCTGCTTGGGATGATACCTGAGATGGTGGTCCAGGGTGTAAAGCAGTGTTGTGTTCTGTGCTACTCAGGGGCAGATTGAGTAGTTGGGCACTTCGGATGTGGTCCAAGGGCCCGGCCAAGAAGGGGACCCGTGGCGGCGGCAGGTCACAGGGAGATGAACGCTTCCATAGTCATCTGTATCGCTGTCTTCAGGACTGCGATACAGATGGCTGTGCTGTGGGGCAGGGGAGGAAGAGGCGTCTCCCTTCCCTGTTCCTCTGATAGGCTTCCGGCACAAAGCCCGCAGCCCATCAGAGGCCACTGCAGGCGGCGTAATGATTTCATTGCGCCTCCTGAGCCGTACAGCGTGGGACACAGGCCAGAAGAGGGTTGCATCTCAGCAGAGGTAAGTAAAAGTGCTTATTTATTTTTTTATACCGGACTATCTGATACTGGCACATTGCGGGGAGAGGCAATTGTTACTGGCACATGGGGGCATGGAGAGGCACTTGTTACTGGCACATGGGGGGGAGAGGTACCTGTTACTGGCATATGGGGGGGGGGGAGGCACTTGTTACTGGCACATGGGGGGCAAGAGGCACTTGTTACTGGCACATGGGGGGGAAGAGAGGCACTTGTTACTGGCATATGGGGGGGGGGAGAGGCACTTGTTACTTTTTCATGGGGGGAGAGAGGCACTTGTTACTAGCTCATAGGGGGGAGAGGCATTTGTTACTGGCACATGGGGGGGAGAGGCACTTGTTACTGGCACATGGGGGGAGGCAATTGTTACTGGCACATGGGGGGGCATGGAGAGGCACTTGTTACTGACACATGGGGGGAAGAGAAGCACTTGTTACTGGCATATGGGGGCATAGAGAGGAACTTGTTACTGGCACATGGGGAGAGAGGTACCTCTTACTGGCATTTGGGGGAGGCATTTGTTACTGGCACATGGGGGGCAAGAGGCACTTGTTACTGGCACATGGGGGGAAAAGAGGCACTGGTTACTGGCATATGGGGGGAGAGAGGCACTTGTTACTGGCACATGGGGGGAGGCAATTGTTACTGGCACATGGGGGGGCATGGAGAGGCACTTGTTACTGGCACATGGGGGGAGGCAATTGTTACTGGCACATGGGGGGCATGGAGAGGCACTTGTTACTGGCACATGGGAGGAAGAGAAGCACTTGTTACTGGCACATGGCGGCATGGAGAGGCACCTGTTACTGGCATATGGGGGGAGGGGGAGAGGCCCTTGTTACTGGCACATGGGGGGCAAGAGGCAATTGTTACTGGCACATGGGGGGAGAGAGGCACTTGTTACTGGCATATGGGGAGAGAGAGGCACTTGTTACTGGCATATGGGGGGGGAGGCACTTGTTACTTTCACATGGGGGGAGAGAGGCACTTGTTACTGGCTCATGGGGGAGAGGCAATTGTTACTGGCACATGGGGGGGCATGGAGAGGCACTTGTTACTGGCACATGATTGGGGGAATCTATGCGGGGCATCTGTTACTGGCACATTATTATGGGGCACTATGGGGGCTTCTACTGAGGCTCAAAGAAAGAGTATTTTATATGGGGGCTCTGTGTGGTACTAGTATTATCAGGGTTATTATCTGTTTTTTCAGTATAGTATTGGGGAGCACAGCGGCACAGTATTGGGGGTAGTAGGAGGATTTGTCCAGAAGATGGGAGGATGATGGAAAAGTAGTAAACTAAGATTTTGTTGTTGTTGTTGAACTGCAGAGACGGAAAATGGCGACAAAACGGTGGTCTGGTCTGAAAAGGTCTGAAAGGAGAAGACAAGGACAGAGAACATCTACATCAAAGGAGACGTCACTGGATGTAAGAGGTATGGGGCGCTGTATTTCTGTAGTGATGGGATCAGGGGCCGCGACCGGTGGGTGGAGGCGGGATATGGGTGTAACTGGAGGTGGGACATGGGTGTGGCTGGAGGCAGAACGTGGGTGGGGCCTGGAAGAGGTCCCTTGATTTATTTTGCCTGGGGGCCCGAGGGTTCTCAGTCCGCCCCTGGTGCTACTGCATTCTGTGCATGTCACACTGACCTTACAGTTCTTGGTGAGGTGAGATGTTTTAGTGCTGCACCTGAAGCAGATGTTGTTTACTTTGAGGAAATCCTTGCAGTCCTCTAAAGACTGCTCTCTGAAGGCTCTGCATTTTAGTAGAGAATGTGGTTTCTTGTGCAGGGGTCATTGTTTGGTAAGATCTTTCGGTTCGTTTGCTTCTTGAGAAGACTTCAAAAGCCTGTAAAGAGAACCTGTGGAGTCAACATTAGGACTGCCACTGGTGTTTTATGAGGTTTAACACCAGGGGTAGTGGGACATGACAGAGTAAAGTCAAAACTGGCATCATTTCTGATCCTTCCCAGTTAAGTGACAAAGTCTACAAACACCACAAAGTGGGGGAATAGTACATTATGAACCTGTTTATAACAGGAACCATGTGTGATCCACTTCTTTTGTAGGTTATAATGGAGTTTTTCTACAATCGGGTTGACACCTCTGGCGGTTTCCAGGAATGCTAGCCCTGGCAGATCTCCTTCTGCCTGAGCAACCTGTACTTCTATCAACAAGTCACTGAGTTCCCTGAGCTTCTGGTAACCCTTACCCACTATTCTGGGAAAATTATCAATTCACTTATATAAAGTATTTATACCAAGAGATCTAACTCCTAAGTTGTTTAGAAAAGAACTTAGCCAAGTCCATGGCAGCCTGGTTAGCACCGATACTAGCCGGTGTGCTGTTATGCTGTGTGTGTGGTATATATATACCTTTTAGGGGTTTCTGGCTTAGGGCAGTCTGTATAGTACCATTCTGACGTGAAGGGTGTCCCTTTAAATCAAAGCGAAGGTTGTAGCTTTTGTTCTGTAGGGTGCTCGTTGTGGCTGCATCGCTTTGTAGTATACCGTCCTGCTCAAGTTACTGCGGTTCAAGGTAGTATTTCTGGCACTCTGCATAAGCTGGATGATAAGATGGATCACAGTTGTCATCTTTTTGGGCATGCTGATGGACATAATCTGAGACGTGCTGTGCTGGATCTTGTTGATCTAGGTATGGCCCAAGTACTTGGCTGGGATTCTTGGATTTGGGGAACTCCATGGCTTCTAGGAACTCTGCTTTGGCTTTTGCGGCTGCCGCCTATACATAGAACTACATGTCTATCTAACAGTCATAACAACTCCCTGAGTAACAATTACAAATTGTCACTAATTGTTACTAGTTACTGATTGTAAATTCTTGAATTCACCATGAACTAACAATTCTGTAGCATCTAGTCTTATAACTCTGCATTGTAGTGTTCTTCTGTTATTCCTCCTGGAAATAAATTAACAACTGGGACTTACCATTCTGTTTGTCAAGGGCTGGGCGTGCTAGTGCATATCTGGGAATGGTAATGCCCAGTTGTCATGCTATTCATGCATTCCCAGGAGGAATAACAGAGGGACAGACAGTTCAGAGAAGGAACTTTATACGGTATAATTGCTATTTTTTGGAAAATACAATGATTTACTTATATGCAAAGAAAGACAAAGTCACAACCAACTTTTTTTTCATTAGGAGAACATTGAGGTCGTGTTGAAGTTGTAGCAATAATGACTCACGGGGGACACTGAGGAACCATGGCCTAAGACGTGCGGTGGAAGGGTGGGCATCAGAGAGTTAGGTTGGACATTCTTGCCCCCAGGAAAATATCTACACATGGGCCCCTCACCACCAATGACGTCCTCATCTAATGATGAGATGTTCTATAGAATTCCAGTAGAAGAACTATTGGAACCCAAAGCGTTGGACCTTGTGATGGTTCCCTCTGAACATCTGCACCTTGACCACCAAGGAGCACATTTTTGAATGAAAAATATTGCCGCCCTGACTTATTGTTTATCTGCAAAATAAATGTGGAGCCCCAGTATTGGGTCTACAACACAATGAAAGCCAGATATCCCTCAAAGGAAGGAAAAAAATTGTTTATCTGACCTCTAGGTCCCACAGTGGAGGCTTATATCACCGCCATCAGCATGTATGATGGCGTCTCCTCTGCCATGTAGGACCTGGTGTCATAAGGATGGATTTCCCTCGCTTCTCTGTGTTCTCCTCCCTCTCATTATAGAACCTCATGGATACACATCATAGACAGAGAACATGACAGATCTGACGATATTCTGCCTCTTAGTCACGGAGGTGTCAGGACGTCACAGGTGTCAGACGTTCAGGAGGGAGGAGAACATGATGGGGATTGTCTGGGAAATCTTATGATTGAGGGATCTGGATAACGTCACCTGGAGATTATTGAGGACTCACGCATTATATTAGACACACGGAGGCTGCAGTGTCCTTCACTCGTCTTCTTCTCTCGAACCTATTTTGCGGAACGGACATACGGATGCGGAAATCACGTGGATGATCCTTGTGCTTTCTGCATCTGTATGTCACTCTGCAAATAGATAGAACGTGTCCTATTTTTGAAGTGAATGGGTGTGCAAAAAATGCGGATGCAACATGGACCGCATCCGTTTTTTGTGGATCCATGACTTGCAGACTTCAAAACGGATACAGTCATGTATGTCCTAACCATAAGGCATGAGGCCTTATGGTTAGGACAGTTTTTAGGCTCCCCCTTTTTGAAGCCATTCTGACAAAATGCACTGACACCCTGGTAATCTGCAGTGTAAAGTAGGGAGGAGGAACAGAGCAGTAACCGGAGCCTGTGATGTGACAAGAAGTGGCTTCCTTACTCTGGACGTGTGCTGATAAGGATGAAAAGGAAATGGGGACGCCATAGTTGTAATCATACCTGATCACCACTGCAATTGCTGCAGCCAGCATGTAAACAGAGCAGAGAAGCCAGTGCTTGTGTGAGCACTGCCTTCTCTTCAAATAGCTGATAGGCAGGGGTGACGGAAGTCGGACCCCGCCAATCTAATATTGAGGACCTATCCTAAGGGTAGGTCATCAATAGTAAAAAGTGGACAACCCCTTTCAGCTGGGAGTTGGGCGGAGCTTAGTGGGCAGATGGGGCCCGGCTTAGCAGTGCAATGGGATGGAACTCAGCAGTGTAACGGGGACACAACTTAGCGTGTGATGGGTGCCCCCAGACATAACTTTGCTAGGGGCCCCACAAATGCCAAATTCTCATCAAGTGCCTGAGATAAGCTGAGGTCCCACCTCCACCTTCCTATGGCAATTGGGTAACACAGAATTTTTTTTTTTCAAGTTCGCAGAGCAAACAGATGGAAGCGGGTGTTGGAGGCCTCCTTGGTCCTCTAGATGATAGACGCCTTGGGGCTCATACCTCTTGTGATCTTCCTATTTTAGGAGACTAACTTGGACTCCTACAGGCAATGCCCCTCTGTTGCAGTAAATAATCATACAACAAACCATTACTGAATAAAAAACATACGGGGTAATTTATCAAACTGGTGTAAAGTAGAACTGGCTTAGTTGCCCATAGCAACCAATCAGATTCCACCTTTCATTTTCCAAAGGAGCTGTGAAAAATGAAAGGTGGGATCTGATTGGTTGCCATGGGCTACTAAGCTAGTTCTGCTGTACACTAGATAAATCTCCCCCATAGTAGCTAAGAATTTTCCATAGGAAATATAATGTCCAGTGATGTCTCATAATGACATCATATAAGGAATATTTCTGCAATTTCCTGCCATATTTTGTAAAATGGATCCCAACCTTAAAGGGGCTGTCTGAAGTCGTGATATTGGTGGCCTATCCTCATCAATATCAGATCATTGGGGGTCTTACTCCCAGCACCCCCAGTGATCGGAGGTTATCCCTGAGATGGACGCCGCATTTGTTAGTGATAACTAAGAGCTCATACACACAACAGTAGTTCCGGTCCACTATCGATCTGCATTTTTTGTGGGTCGGAGGCTGACCCATTCATTTCAATGCGGCCGCAAAAGATGTGGACAGCACACGGAGTGCAATCTACATCCATAAGTCCATTCCACCAGCCTGCAAAATAGACAGAACATGCACTATTCTTGTCCATTTTGTGGACAAGGGTAGGACATTTGTAAATGGTGGGATCCATGTTCTGTGGATGTGCGATTTGAGGACCATAAAAGAGATTTGGTCATGTGTGTGAGGCCTAATCCTAAGTATAGACCATCCATCATATTTGTGATCTTGGACAACCCCTTTAGCAGGTTGACACTAGCAACTGTATAATTGTCCCTTAGCCACAGTAGGGCAGGTTTATATCACCGCCATCAGCATGTATGTGGATATGCATGATATTGTCTCCTCTGTCGTGGAGGATCCGGTGTCGTGAGGAGATGGGATTTTCTCCTCCCTCTCATTATATGTACACATCATAGACAGAGAGCATGACAGATCTGACAGATGTTCTGCCCGTGAGTCATGGAGCTGTCAGGACGTCACAGGCGTCAGAGGCTCAGGAGGGTGGAGAACTGGAGGGGTTTGTCTGGGAAACCTTGACTGAGGAATCTGGATAATGTCCCTTGGAGCTCCCAACTGCTCCTCCAGAACATTATATAATGCTCACAGGGCTACGTTAATGAATGGGATTAAATCTGTTTTTGAAGTAAATTGCATAAAAAAGTTGCGTGAGATATTGGTGCTAAAATTAGTGACTTTGGAAAATGACAAGAACATGGACATGGTCTGCAAACAGACAATATTCTACTCAAATTCAATAAGTTAGGCTCTTTCACACTTGCGTTGTTAGGATCCGGCGTGCACTTCCGTCGCCGGAAGTGCCCGCCGGATCCGTAACAACGCAAGTGAACTGAAAGCATTTGAAGACTGATCAGTCTTAAAAATGCTTTCAGTGTTACTATGGCAGCCAGGACGCTATTAAAGTCCTGGTTGCCATAGTAGTAGTGGGGAGCGGGGGAGCAGTATACTTACAGTCCGTGCGGCTCCCGGGGCGCTCCAGAATTACGTCAGAGCGCCCCATGTGCATGGATCACGTGATCCATGCGATCACGTGATCCATGTGACGTTTAGCTTAAGGCTGGATCCGGATTAATGCCTTTCAATGGCCATTAATTCCGGATCCGGCCTTGCGGCAAGTGTTTAGGATTTTTGGCCGGAGCAAAAAGCACAGCATGCTGCGGTATTTTCTCCGGCCAAAAAACGTTCCGGTCCTGAACTGAAGACATCCTGATGCATCCTGAACGGATTTCTCTCCATTCAGAATGCATTGGGATAATCCTGATCAGGATTTTTCTGGCATAGAGCCCTGACGACGGAACTCTATGCCGGAAAAGAAATACGCAAGTGTGAAAGAGCCCTAAGTGAAAATAGTGCAAACTTCTGGCACCATGCAACATCTGCCTGCATGAGATGCAATGGAGACGAATGGTCGCCGTGAGCTTGTGCTAATACACAGCAGCCAATTCGTAGAAACAGAGCTGCAGAATAAAACATGGAGAAAACAGAAAACGGAACCTCATGAAATAGAAAAGACTACGGTAAAATCCTCTCTACCCATCTAGTGACATGCCTGGTTGCTGATGAGGGATGATGAGAAACTATTATGACCACCTCTGCTCTATGTATGACACCGATTGTCGGCTATTACCAGGACGTGTGAAGCTCGTCTGCTCTGTGGCGTACATGTTTCGCACATGCCCAACCAATAGGTCCCATAGAAAACCTTTGGCATGCATACATATCAACAGTCTTGCTTAAGCCCTGGCCCTTGAATGTCCCAAACCTACCTGGCACAACCCACATCCGGGCGGGCTTTACATAAGCCCTGTGGAGATCCTAGGGTCTGTGGGTGCTCTCGTCGGCCGGCTTGGCTATTTATATATCTTTATATAACAAAGCTCCACAATGACTTTATTGGATAACCAACAGTCTGCAGCATATAGTACAGTCCCAGCAAAGACACAGGACGGCACAGGTGACAGCGATTCACCCTTCTGCTGACTCGCCAGGGATCAAACCTTTGTGACCCTCATGGGGGACCCAGGACCAACTACCCCAGCCAATAGCACCCTGCTGCGGGTGAGCACCCACCGAGAAGAGGTAACGACAAGCTTAGGGAGCCGGCCGTGCACAGCGAGGCATGTGGCCAGGTGACCTGATCGTCCCAACATGGACTCTCCAACCAAACCCGTAGGCTTGTTGTTGGGCAAGAAGAGCAGTTCTGAAGTCCACCAGCTGAAACCGTAGTCCCTAGGCGGAAGTCCTCTAGAATAGTCGCTGATGAGAGGGGCAGCCACCATTTTATTTTCCTCAGCCACCATTTCAGTGCTTTACCCCCCATAGGATTGGTGGGAGATAATTGTGGCTGTTCCATCGTTGGTTGTCAGTTCAATCCGACTGCATAATGTCATTCAGCTTTTCCACTTCAGCCAGACAGACTAGTGATGTCATCAGCAGGTCATTTCCCATACATCTGCTGGCTTGTTAGTCACACCAAAAGGCACCGCATAGTTGATTTAAGTTGCTGTGGAAGTCAGAAAGCTACAGGAAAGACACATCAAACAATAGCTCCTGTCCCTGACTGCCTCCCCAAAACTATGGACAACGAAAATAGTACAAATGTCCAGGAGAGAGAGCACTGGGTCGCACATCCACAATGCTATGCTTTGATCTATTGCTTCTCAACACTCTGTTAATGTGTACAGCCCCCTATACTGCATGCTGTACCAGAGGCATTAGTGTACATTTTGATCAAGGTTGCCTCTTTGAGTGGGACCTACTCTGACTAAGGGGTGCAGCACAATGCGGTGAGAAAGTGGCACTGCCCTGGTAGGCGGCGGGACCCAGGAGTCAAACAGCAACCCTGCTGTCCGACAATGCCACCCATGGAGCTGGGTCCCACCATCCCACCAGCGCAGCACCACAAAACAAAGGCCACCACGCAGTACTGCACCATGTGAACAGTTGTCTGACACAACATGTCCATTACTATCAGGATCTGCAGGTCAATAACCACTTTTATGCAGACCTCTACAAAATTAAAACCACCTGTGCCGAATGGGAGGAGTGCTGACACCATTAATGAAAAATAAAGACTAAAAATGCAAATATCCAGGAGAAAGAGTGCAATCGGAATGCCTGCCGGCCCCATTAACTATAATGGGGACTGATGGAGATCTGACAAAATTGCAGAGAATTGGCAGGTCAGAAACCTGGCTCTTCCACCATGGGATTCAACACTTGGATTCTTTTTCATGTACATTGCAGATATGAAGTCGACCTCTCAAGATATAAACCTGTATGACAGGTGCAGTCCTATGGAAGTCAAAACTAGTAATTCTGCTGCAGGCCCATCACTCAGAAATCAATCGTGACCCGCAGGCCAGGACTGTAGCAGTAAATTACTCTGAATGTATTGAGACATGGCAGGGGACCTCAGAGTATGAAGCTTTACATAGTACATTGTGTTATCCAATTACATAGCTCAGAATAGGAACATGATAATTTGCCACATTTATGTAGATTATGGGCAGATTTATGCTTGTGGATTACAGATGGATTTACATGATGTGATGTACATGGTGTTTTCACAAAGGCAATGGTGCCAACCCATGCTCAACTCACTAGTTGACTACAATACTGCCACTTCAAATCTACTATACTGCTGCAACTTATTAGTCTGCTACACTGCCACCAGTGTATTGTACAACTACCACTCCCTGGTCTACAGCATACTAGTAACTCTTATATTATAATACTACTACCAAAGATTAGTCTGCTACACTACTACCACTACCACTCAGTAGTCTGTTGCACTTCTACCACACATTAATATGCTATACAACTAGCACTAACTAATTTACTTTAATACTACTGACTAGTCTATTACACTACTACCTGTCAAGGATGGAGAACAGTTAGCAGGAACTGATAAATAACGACAGACTGGCTTGATCCAAAACTAAGGAGCATATAGGTGAGCCCTTTAAAACCCTAAGAGCTTTCCCTGACTGCTACACATGCAAAGGCCTTAATGGTAGACGATTGCATGCCCACCTACCTAAGACTGTATGACACCTGAAAAACCTATAGTAGTGAGGGGACACGGCCACCGGCTCCCTGCACTGAATACGGAGGGAGTCAGGGTCACCTAGAATCAAGCCAGCAAACAAAACACAAAGTAAACGGAATGCACTTATCTTAGAGCAAAACAACTGCAGCCTCCAGCAGCACACACTTCATCCAGGAAGTAATATAAACCGCAAGGAGGAGCAGTATGAGAGGGAATATAAAGCAAGCTAATTAACCACTTGAAGACCACAGGTTTATACCCCCCTAGTGACCAGGCCCTTTTTTACAAATCCGCACTACACTACTTTCACCGTTTATTGCTCCGTCATACAACTTACCACCCAAATGAATTTTACCTCCTTTTCTTCTCACTAATAGAGCTTTTATTTGGTGGTATTTCATTCTTGCTGACATTTTAACTTTTTTCGATATTTTACTTTTTTTGACGAAATTTTTGCAAAAAAACGTCATTTTTTGCTTTCTGTTGTAAACATTTTCAAATAACACTACATGTCAATTTAAATTTTTCTCTAAATTTATTGTTCTACATGTCTTTGATAAAAAAAAATGCAATAAGTGTATATTTATTGGTTTGGGTAAAAGTTATAGCGTTTACAAACTATGGTGCAAAAAAGTGAGTTTCCGCACTTTGATTTTCTGAGCACCTGTCCTGTTTCCTGACGCACTACAATGCCCAGACAGTAGAAACACCCCATAAATGATGCCATTTCGGAAAGTAGACACCCTAAGGTATTCGCTAAGGGGCATAGTGAGTTCATGGAACTTTTTATTTTTTGTCACAAGTTAGCGGAAATGGAATTTTTTTTTTCAAAAAATTTCATTTTCCGCTAACTTGTGTCAAAAAATAAAAACTTCCATGAACTCACTATGCCCCTTAGCGAATACCTTGGGGTGTCTACTTTCTAAATGGGGTCACTTGTGAGGTTTTTCCACTGCCCTGGCATTTGAGGGTCTCCGCAATTATTACCCGTATGGCCAGAATTAGGAGTTTCTGCTATTCTCCTTATATTGACCATACGGGTAATGAGATTTTTTTTTCCGTTCAGCCGCTGGGCTGAAAGAAAAAAATGAACGGCACAGATTTCTTCATTCACATTGATCAATGTGGATGAAAAAATCTCTAAAAAATGTGCAAAAAAAAAGAGGGGAAAGCTGTAAAGCTGCGATCGCTAAGGGACCCTTAGGCCTCATTCACACGTCCGCAATTCTGTTCCGCAAAATTTTGCGGAACGGAATTGTAGATACATTCATTTCTATGGGGACAGACTTTGTCCCGCTCGGATCCGGAATTGCGGATCTGCACTTCCGGATCCGCAAAAATATAGAACATGTCCTTTTCTTGTCCGCAATTGCGGACGAGAAAAGGCATTTTCTATATAGTTCTGGCAATGTGGGGATCCGCAAAATGCGGAAAGCACATTGCCGGTTTCCGTATTTTGGGGATCCGCAGATCCATGGATCCGCAAAACACATACGGACGTCTGAATGAGCCTTACAGGGGGATGATTAGTGACAGGGGGTGACAGGGGGTGATCGGGGGGGGTGACATGGGTGATCAGGGGTTAATCAGTGATGGAGGGTGGGGGGGGGGTGTGTAGTGATTGGTGCACTTTACTTATGTTTGCCCTGGTGGTCCCAGACAAATGGACCACCAGAGGAGCAAACAGCAGGCATATCAGACGCTGTTTACAAAACAGCGTCTGATATGCGTTTTAAATGCGTTTTTATTCGCATCTACAGCCTGCCAGCGCATGATCAGCACTAGCAGGCTGTAGTTTCAGTTGTCCCGGTTACGATTGCATGAACGCGCACGCGCGGCCCGCGTTCATGCGAAATCTCGGGTCTCACGAGAGGACGCCGATAGGCGGCAGTGAGACCTGAGAGAGCCGCCACGCTGACGCCCATCGGCGTTAGCGTGGCGGCAAGTGGTTAATCAACATAAGAGGCAGCTGAGGGAGAGAAAGGAACTGAGCAAAGTGAAACCAAAACAAAGAACATCATACAGAAGACAGGGAGGAACCTCTGACCGACCGTCTCCCAGAACCAGCGGTGACACTACCACTCACTAGTCTACTACATTACCACTCACTAGTCTACTACAGTACTACCATTAATTTACTGTATCTACTACACTAGTCCCACACACTTGTCTACTTCTACTACTCATTAATCTACTTCACTAATACTCACTAGACTATTACACTACTACCAGTTACTTGTCTACCACATTACTACAACTCACTAGTCTACTACACCTATCACCACTTACTAGTCTACTACACTACTACTCCTCACTAGTCTACTACACTGGTACCACACACTAGTGGAAAGGGTTAAAGAATACTGAGAGACATTTGAGGCTTTGAATGAGAAGCTAGTTATTTTCCACAGGTATCATAGGGTTTAAAAAAGACCATGTTTTTGAGGGAAAAAGCCAGACTTGTTTACTTCTAAAACCAGACGGACTGACCTTTTGACTGTCTGGTTTAGCTCTGTTGTTATGTCTGGAAACTTGTTTTTGTCTGGAAAAACTGCTGTGTCATTGCCATTGAGTATCATTGAAGATCTAACGTAAGTCTATGACAGACAGAAAGTGAAACAATGTATCTGTTTGTGCTCAGTTTCTCCACTCCACCCTTCCCACTAGAAGGTTTTAGTTTAGGGTACTTTCACACTAGCGTTTTGGATTCCGTTTGTGAGATCCATTTCAGGGCTCTCACAAACGGTCCAAAATGGATCAGTTAAGCCCCAATGCATTCTGAATGGATAAGGATCCGTTCAGAATGCATCAGTTAGGCTCCGTTCCGCCTCTATTCCGTTTTGGAGGCGGACAACAAAACGCAGCTTGCAGCATTTTGGTGTCCGTCTGAAGAGGCGGAGCCTAAAGGATCTGTTTTTAATTACAATGTAAGTCAATAGCAGAAGTTGCTGGGATGGGGATTGGGAGCCAGAGACCATGGGTCACCAACCCTGTGACCAAGGAGACACCCGGACTACTGAGCTACAGACCGTAGGCCTTTGGCCAAGGTACCAGCCTTCTGAAGAGAGAGAGGGACAGCTAACTGAGGTCTTTCCTCAGCATCAAACTCTTCTTCTGCCAGGGAGGAGATGTAGAAGCCAGCCCTTTGCCTCGCCTGTATTGTTTACTGCAGACCCTGACTCTCTGGACGTATTTCCCATTGGGGTGCACCACACCTTACCATCCCCTATGGAGAGAAGCAACATGTGGTGACACCTCAATGGTGTCTGGGAGACCCAGCGTAGCTTTGGGGCCATCCCAAACCCGGCCACTCAATAATCTACTTAACTACTACTATTCACTAGCCTACTCCACTAATACTACTCACTAATCTACTTCACTACCACTCACTAGTCTATTACACAACTACCACTCACTTGTCTACTACATTACTACAACTCACTTGTCTACTACACTATTACCACTCACTAGTCTACTACTCCTCATTAGTCTACTACATTGGTACCATACACTAGTCTACTACTACCACTCACTAATCTGCTACACTACTTTTATTTCTATACACTACTAGTCTACTACATTACTACCACTCATTGGTCTACCATACTAATGCAATGCAATTAATTACTAGTCTACTACATAATTACTACTTACTTTTCTACTGAACCTCTACCATTCACTAGTATATTGCCCTAAATCAAATTATTAGTCAAATACACTACTACCACTCACTAGTTACCATCTTACAACAATCACTGGTCTACTTCACTACTACAATACTATCAGTCACCAGTATACTACTGCTATACCAACACACATCTGTCTAATATACTACTACCATTAAGTAGTCTGCTATATTGATTGCACTCATTAGTCTACCATACCACTGCAATACAACTTACTAGACTACTATGCTACCACTTACTAGTCTACTACACTACTACCATTTACTAATCTACTACAATAATTACTAGTCTGCCACATAAATGCAATTCACTAGTCTATTACACTTTTTAGTTACTAGTTTTGTATACTACTACATCACAGTTTGCTTGACTACTAATATTCATTTGTCTAATATGCAACTTCCACTTACTAGTTTACTACTCTACTATCATTCACTAGTCTACTACACCATCACCAATTACCAGTCTACCACTGAGTTTGCTACACTACTGCCGTTTACTGGTCTGACACTACTACTACTTTCTACTCTGCTAAAACACTACCACTTACTAGTTACAATATTACCACTTACTAGTTTACTATACTACTATCACTTACTGTTCTACTACACTACTACCACTTTGTAGTCTACTACAATGCTACCACTTACTGGTCTAGTCACAGCTGTGTCTCGGTCTCTGTGTTGTTTGGCGTGTGACGTTTGCAGTGAATGTTGGTTGCCTGGGGGCAACGTGTAGTTGTCGCAGCATGTGTAGACACTTCTCCTTTAAGGTTTGTTTCCCTTCCCTGTCTGGTGCTTGTGGGGTTAACTACCCTGCTGGGTGTGGTCACTAGGTGCTTATATTGCCTGTGGCTGGTGCCTGGAGTTTAGTTGTCCCTCAGCCTCTTTTGGAGCTGGAGCTATGCTCCTGTACTGGGTATTCCATCTGCCCAGTTATTGAGGGCCACCTAGTGAGACATCAATGTCATCCCGTTGTTACCATGTCTTCCTACCTTACCCGTTTCTATGTATGGTGTGGTTTATGTTCAGGGTTTGTGTTGTATGTCTAGTTGTTGTTTCATGTCTGGTCTGTTTTGGTGTGTACGGTCCTGCATGGATGTTAGACACTACCCTGTCTGTCTGTTCTTTTGGTGAGAGGGCTCCAGGGTTCCTTAGAGGGGGAACAACAAGTCAGTGAGCAGCTCTGCCTGGGGCCGCCATTTACCCTGTCCACATGGGTGTCCAGGCAGTTACTGGTGTGTTAGTTTTCCTTCCTGTTGCTGCAGCAGGTAAGTGCTAGTTGTTCTGGGTTCTTATCCGCCAATCTAGTTGCTTTTCACTGTCTTCCCCTTTCATTGCAACTAGGCCGGTGGAAGACTCCTGTTCATCCGTATCTTGGAGGAACAGGTCATCTCTAGTTCCTGACATTATTTCCAGGGATCATCAGGGCGACTCAGGGTCTGAGGTTAAGGTGTATGTGCCGTCCTACCATCTAGGTCCGCTCATATGAATAGGGGTCAGGGCTAGGATGAGGGTGGCATTAGGAGGTGCCCTTCTCCCTTTCCCCAGTGTCCAAGCGTAGTTTCTGTTCCGGCTTCCCAATGATGTTCAGTGGGGAGTTTCCCTCACTCCCCACCGTGACACTACCATACTACCACTAACTAGTCTATTACACTACAACCACCTTATAGTCTACGATAATAATACCCCTTACTAGTAACAATACTACCACTTACTAGACTACTATACTACTACCACTTACTAGTCTATTATACTACTGCCATTTTCTAGTCTACTATAATACTACCACTTACTAGTTACACTACTACCACTTGCCAATCTACTATACTACTACTGCTACTTAATGTTCTACTACACTACTACCACTTACCACCCTAGTACACTACTACCACTTATGATTCTAGTACACTACTACCACCTACTAGTCTAACATAATACTACCACTTACTAGTTACAATGCTACCACTTACCAGTCTTGTTCACTGCTGCCACTTACTAGTCTACAATAATACTACCACTTACTAGTTACAATACTACAACTTACCAGTCTAGTACACTATTACCATTTACTAGTCTACCATAATACTACCAGTTACACTACTACCACTTACCAGTCTAGTACACTACTACCACTTACTGGTCTAACAATACTACCACTTACTAGTTACAATACTACCACTTACTAGTCTAATACACTGCTACCACATTCTAATCTACCATAGTGCTACCACTTACAATACTACCACTTACCAGTGTAGTACACTACTACCACTTACTAGTCTATCATAATACTACCACTTACTAGTTACAATGCTGCCACTTACCCACTAGTACACTACTACCACTTACTAGTCTACTACACAAGCTGGGCAGGGGTCAGAACGGACGTAAATGTATGCAGGCTGTGACTATAGGGGCATACTGGGAGTTTCACAACAGTTTCAAAGCACCGGCACTTTCCGGCAGGGTTGGATCTAAAAATTAGGTAGCAGTGCCAATATTAAAATGGCCTATATATCTGCCTTACTCCACCTAACAATGCACAGTTATAAGGCACTCTTTCAGAGGAGGCACCAACACACTGTCAGCACCCTGCTTAACCACTGGGACTTTCAATGCAGCTCCATGCCCATTGCACTGCCATCTAGTGGCAACTTGCATCATTGTAAGGGAGCTGGTGTAGATTTAAGGCTGTTAGGTGCCAGTGCCTCTACATAGCATCAAGCGCCAGCGCAGAGGTATTAAGACCAGTGTTTTTTCATAAATGAGTGTTAGTGTTAACAAGCAGAATGGTGAATGCAGCTCTGGTCTACATAGATATATTGACACATGGCATATGTCTGTGCAGATTAGCTATGTTTAGCTGCAGGGTCACGTCTTTGCCAGGTACTTTGGTGGGTGTGCCACCTCAGCAATCCCACAGGCCTGGCATCATAAGGAACAGGACTGTGATTACATCGATAATAATGTAGGCTATCAGACCGGTTCATCTAGGTACTGGAAATATGGCATAAATAGCTGACACAACATGCTGGAAGTTGTCTTGCATCAGCCACAGATTGGGAATCACTGCATTATACAGCAACCCATAAAGCTGCCTTTATAACTTCCATAGGAATTGTCACCCAGCTTTCCCAGTGTCCTGAATGACATACATGGGTATACAGGACTACGAGGTGTCTTACTGCATCGCTGGGGAAATTGACCCCCTTAGAGCTTCAGGAAAATGCAGTACACTCATCTCCAAGCACTGAGACAGAGATTCAAGGCTTCATGCTGATATCAATGGCTTTTATTTATAAAAGGTTGGTGGCCCCTGTATCCGAGGCTGAGGTCACACGGTGGATGTATATAGGATCTACGGTGCCGCCCTTCTGGACAGGTCCTGCAATGCAAACACAGAGGGCAAATATAAGGATCATTGGAGCTCAAGGACATTAGGGTTTTCTTATTATGACAAGTTCATGTGTACTACAATATTAAGGCATACAGACAACATACAGGGGGGCATACAGACAACATACAGGGGAGGGGATGGGGGCATACAGACAGCATACAGGGGAGGGATGGGGGGGCATAGAGACAACATACAGGGACGGGATGGGGGGCATACAGACAACATACAGGGTAGGGGATGGGGGGGCATACAGACAACATACAGGGGAGGGGATGGGGGGGCATACAGACAACATACAGGGGAAGGGAAGGGGGCATACAGACAACATACAGAGGAGGGGAGGGGATGGGGGCATACAGAACACATACAGGGGAGGGGATAGGGGGGCATACAGACAACATACAGGGGAAGGGAGGGGGCATACAGACAACATACAGGGTAGGGGGGTGGGGGCATACAGACAACATGCAGGGGAGGGTATAGGGGAATACAGACAACATACAAGGGAGGAGATGGGGGAATACAGACAACATACAGGGGAGGGAATGGGGGGATGCAGACAACATACAGGGAAGGGGATGGGGGAATACAGACAACATACAGGGGAAGGGAAGGGGATCCAGGCAACATACAGGGAGGGGGTGAGGGGGCATACATACAACATACAGGGAGGGGATGGGGGCATACAGACAACATACAGGGGAGGGATGGCAGGCATACAGACAACATACAGGGAGGGGATGGGGGCATACAGACAACATACAGGAGGGGATGGCAGGCATACAGACAACATACAGGGAGGGATGGGGGCATACAGACAACATACAGGGAGGGGATGGGGGGGCATACAGACAACATACAGGGGAGGGGATGGCGGGGATACAGACAACATACAGGGAGGGGACAGAGGGGGCATACAGACAACATACAGGGGAGGGATGGGGGGCATACAGACAACATACAGGGGAGGGGATGGGGGCATACAGACTACATACAGGGGAGGGAATGGGGGCATACAGACAACATACAGGGGAGGGGATGGGGGGGCATACAGACAACATACAAGGGAGGAGATGGGGGGCATACAGACAACATACAGGGGAGGGGATATGGGGGATACAGACAACATACAGGGGAGGGGATGGGGGGGATACAGACCACATACAAGGGAGGAGATGGGGGAATACAGACAACATACAGGGGAGGTGATGGGGGGCATACAGACAACATACAGGGGAGGGGATGGGGGGCATACAGACAACATACAGGGGAGGGGACAGAGGGGGCATACAGACAACATACAGGGGAGGGGATGGGGGACATACAATGACTACAGACTAGGTAGTTCCTATTAGAAAAAATGGTGGGCTACACACCAAAAAAAGTGTATATCCAGATGGACCAACCCCCTTTCAGACATTATGCTTTATACAGGGGTGTCTTCCTTATATCCCATTTGGAAAGAACATAAAAGAAAGTTTTTCAAATGAAAAATCATTAAACAATACTTTATTTCTGAAGTTTCTGAATGGTCTGGTTTCAATTGGAAGGTACCACACATCTGGAACTGAAACTCCCCTTTAAAGAACACTATCAGCAGGATCACCTCTATTGAACAGAGTATACTATATGTTAGGGTTGATCCTGCTGATTAAAATGACATCTACCTTGTAAAAGTCAATTGCTGTGTTTCCAAGAAAAAAGACTTGTTCTTTGAGCATTTGGAAGATTCAGCGCTCTGAGGGGCGGAGCCTAGAGCCTCAGCTCTCCAGCTTTCCGGTGCTGGCCACGCCTTTCTGTGCAAGCCCTCATTTGCATAAAGAATAAAAGTCTTTTTTTTTTTCTCAGGAACGCTGCAACCGATTTTCACAAGACAGGTATCTTTTCAACTCTGCCAGGCAGTATACCTGGGTTTATAGGGTTGATCCTGCTGACAGGTGCTTGTGAATCTTTTGGTCTCTTTAACAAAACCGGATACTTCTATCGTATATAACACCCCCCATGAATTCTGGTCTCCCCATACTGACCTGTTCTTTATAGACTGCGTCCATAGTTCACCAGAGGCTCAGTGTCTGGTCACTAACAGATTGAGCAGAAACATTAGCAGTTAGTATACGAGGCGAAAATGTCTCTGTGCACGTAGCATAGTGCGTCTCATATACCTGCTTAGAACCTATGTTTAGTTGTCTTGTTGCCGCCCTCCTTAGTGCATTTTCCTGGGTTCTAGACTTTAGGTTGCTGAGCAGCCACATGACTTCCTGTCTGGGTGACCACAATTCGTGTCCAGGTCCACGTCATGTACTGAAGTAGTCACAGGGAATTCTATACAATGCACTGCCTCTCCATACTACATAGATGTGCTTTTCCTTGTCTATCGCACTCAGGCAACAAGCCAGAGGGATGCAGAGTCATACTCTGGACCTAGAGCTTCGGGGACCCAGAAGGTGTCAGCCTCATATGACTCATGATTCACTATAAATGACTCGTGATAGTTAGGGCCTTGTTATACATTTTTCATTGAGGACCAGTTTCTTTACCCTACACCAGTGATGGCTAACCTCGGCACTCCAGCTGTGGTGAAACTACGACTCCCAGCATGCTCCATTTATTTCTATAGAGTTCTGAGAGCAGCCAAGCAAGGGGGGCATTTTGGGAGTTGTAGTTTTACCACAGCTGGAGTGCCAAGGTTAGACATCACTGCCCTACACCATATTCGTCTGCAAGAAGCTTGATAAAATATCACACAAAATTCTGCATCTTCAGGATAGAAACTTGGAGGGGGAAGATCAAGAAAGATCAAGACAGAGTGCACGATTTGGGGAAGATATTGCATAGAAACTGGGTAGATACAAATCATTTAGGAAGTCTTCAGACCCTTTTACTTTTTTCATATTTTCTTATGTTGCCCAATACCCTATACAGTAAAATCTGACCTAAGTATTTACACTCTTCACTAGGGACTTTCGGTGGACAGCGATTTTCAGGTCTCTCCATTGAGATGTTCCACTGGGTTCAAGTCAGGGCTTAGGCTGGATCACTCAGGGACATTCACAGCCACACCTGTGTTTTCTTGGCTGTGTGCTTAGGGTCATTGTCTTGATGGAAGATGAACCTTCGGCCAAGTCTGAGGTCCCGAGCACTCTGAATCAGGGTTTCATTAGGAATATCTCTTGTACTTTGCTTCATTCAGCTTTTCCTCAACTGTGACCAGTCTCCCTTATTTTTCCCCAGATCTGTGCCTCCCACAATCCTGTCTCTGAGCGCTACAGGCAGTTCTTTCCTCCTCATGCCTCGGCTTTTCTCAGACATGCATTCTCAGCTGTGAGACCTTATATAGACAGGACTTTGTCTTTCCAAATCCTGTCCAATCCACTGAATTTATCATAGGTGACTCCAATCAAGGTACAGAAACATCTCAAAGATGATCAATAGAAATGGGAGGCCCCAGAGCTAAGTGTCAAGTGTCATAACAAAGAGTCTGAATAGCTATGTCCAGGCCAAATTTTAGTTTTTCTTTTTTTTTTATAAATTTGCAAACATTTCTAAAATTCTGCCTTCACTTTCTCATGATGTAGTATTGAGTGCAGATTGATGGGGAGAAACTTGATATTTTTTTTAGATTTTAGCACAAATAGCAACATAACAAAATGTGAAAAGGGTAAAATTGATTAAAGACTTTCCTAATGCTCTGTATAATATGGAATTTATCCCAGTTTTGGACTCCATTTGGTGGACTCCATTCTGAGATTTGCTATGGCCTCCTACGATACATGTGTCCACCTCAGTATGTACCATCACCATGTAAGGGCTCGGTCACACGAACGTTTTTTGCGTTCCGTATGCGGGTCATTTTTTGCATTCAGTATACGATCCATTCAATGGGTCCTCAAAAAAACGGAATGCACTCCGTATGCATTCCGTTTCCGTATTTCCGTTTTTCCGTTCCGCTACATTTTGAGTCATGTCCTATTATTGCCCGCAAATCACGTTCCGTGGCTCCATTCAAGTCAATAGGGCTGTAAAAAAAACGGAATGCATATGGAATGCATCCGTATGTCTTCCGTATCCGTTCCGTGTTTGCGGAAGCATCTATTGAAAATGTTATGCCCAGCCCAATTTTTCAGTGTACTTACTGTTAAAACATTATTATATGCTTCCGTTTCATTTGCGATCCGCAAAAACGGATCACAAACGGAAACCATAAGGAAATAGAACGGAACAGAAGCGGTATGGAAACGGAAACACTACTGAAACCAAAAACGGATCCGTTAAAAACGGACCGTAAAACCATACGGTTGTGTGAACAAGCCCTAACACTGTGAAACATTACCATGAAAACTAACTAACTGCAGTATTGACGACCCTGTTGTATTTGATGTTTCTATCAAATTTTACCCTTTTTCTTTATACTCACCCCCACAGACACAAGGAGGGTTTCCCAAAAGACCTGTGAAGCAAAAAACATTTATTTGTTAATTTCACATATTTTTCCTTCTGTTTCTTAGGCATATCACAACCTGGGTGATAACAGGTATGACCACTATAACAGTTCCCATAATCACTTGGTGTTACAGGCTCCAGAATAGCTGGGTAAAATCCACTTTAGAGACTGGATTGTTGGCCATTTTTATTGGTTGTCATCCAGCTTTCCCAGAAACAGATACAAGTAAGCAGTAGCTGAGTGCAGGGAACTTAGAGAGTGCAGCAGATAAAAGGACACCAGTATTACAAATGGCATGTGGTAGGTGGGGGCATGTGGTAGGTGTTCCACTTAAGCCTCTGGTTGTCACTCTACTGTTATTCTATTCTTTTTACTGATCCTTAAAGTGGATCTGACAGGGTTCCATCTGAAGGCAGTAAATGATAGAGGGGGAAATTCTGAGCTCGGGGATATATAATTTTCTATGGTTTTGTTTAGTTTTTTTAATGTAAAATGGCAGAATCATGGCAAAAGCCTGTGAGTCCTGCTTTTCCCGCCCACACACTCTGAGAGCTGTCAATCACTGTATGTGGGTGGGGAAGCAGGACTCACAGGCTTTTTCTATGATTCTCCCTTTTTATGTGAAAAACTGAACCAAATAATAGCAAACTATATATCCCCGAGCTCAGCTTCTCCTCCTCTATTCTATAGTCACATCATACAGTAGAAAATATGGATCAACCTCAGAACCATTTTTTTTTACATGCAAATTATTGTGGCAAACTTATGCCAACAATTTTAAAGACATAACACAGCAGAGTACATGATGCATGAGAGATCATGGCTCAGGGTGTAGTTACAGCTTCTGTGTTAGGCTTGGCTTGTTTCGGCTTTTATCTGAGTCATTTAATCTGTGATTTTATTTGATTCTCTGCCCTCTGGCACAGTAATCCATGTGAGAAATCTTCAAACATGGTTGCACACAGCGCCACTCCTGACCACAGATTGTGTGGGGTATTGCAGCTCTCTCACTTCCTTGATGCTTAGCTATAACACCAGAAGCAACCCATGGACGGGTATGGCGCTGTTTCTGGAAGAAATACGTTTTTCTAATTCTGTATAACCCATTTAGTAGGACTTTGACAGTCCTGGTGATGTGTGCTGGAGGTTATCTTGGGACCAGACTTACCATTGGGGCACTGGTCTGGGCAGGGGTTCACCAAGTTCCCATTAAGCACTGCAGGCCTGTTTCCAGATGGCATGGGTGCATGAGGCTGAGTGCTTGTAAAGACTAAAGAGAAAGAATATCAGCATTTTATAAGTGCTGCAGGTAATGACATAAAATAATTATAGAAAACAAAAACAATCAGATATAGTCATCTTAGAAGACCACGTCTAACCTTGGGGCTGTTGTGTCTTGCTCTGTAATGGAATTTTTTGGTTTTGGCTCAGTGTTTTTGTTTTTATTGGCTACACCTGTGCGGCTTACATGAGCTGAATTTGCTATGATGCTGCCACCTAGTGGACAGACTATTTGCTTTTGAGATCTTAGGTTGCCGAGCAACCACATGACCTCCTTTCTGGGTGACCACAGTTTGTGTACGTGTAACATCATGTACTGAAGTAGTCACAGAGAATTCTATGCAATGCGCGGCCTTTCGATACTACATAGATGTGTTTTTGCATTGTCTACCACACTCAGACAATAAGCCAGAGGGATGCAGAGTCGTACTCTGGACCTAGAGCTTCAGGGGACCCGAAAGGTCTTAGCCTTATATGAGGAGACCAGTATTATAGATGACGTGTGGTAGCTGGGCCCTTGTTATAAATCACAAAACACTGTGGAACATTACCATGAATTACCGTGAGATTTGGCAGCACAGTTCTACTATCTGTAGTATTGACGACCCTGTTTCTATCAAATTTTACCCATTTTCTTTATACTCACCTCCACAGGCACAAGGAGGATTTCCAAAAAGACCTGTAAAGCAAAAACCATTCATGTGTTGATTTAACATATATATCACTCTCAGGGAAAGCTGGGTGGTAACCAGTATGACTGCTATAGCTGCTCCCATAATTGATTGGTTTAATAGGCTCCGGAATGACTGGGTAAAATCTACTGGACTGGAATGCTGGCTATTCTTATTGGCTGTCACCCAGCTTTCCCAGAAACAAGTAAGAAGTAGCCGAGTACAGGGAGGGTGGAGAATGCAGGAGATAAGTATTACAAATGGCACGTGGTAGGTGGGGGCTTTGTTACAGATGGTTGCACTGGGGCTCAGGAGCTTCCACTTAAACTTCTGCTTGTCACTCTATTCTATTTAATGTTTCTTAAAGTGGATCTGTCAGGTCTCTATCTGAAGGCAGCATGTTATAGAGGGGGAGATTCTGAGCTCGGGGATGTATAATTTTCATTGGTTTCCTTCAGTTTTGTCATGTGAAAAGGCTGAATCGTTGCAAAAGCCTGTGAGTCCTGCTTCCCCGCCCACACACAGTGATTGACAGCTCTCAGAGTGTGTGGGCGGGAAAAGCAGGACTCACAGGCTTTTTCTATGATTGTCCCTTTCTATATGAAAAACTGAACCAAATAATAGAAAATGATATATCCCCGAGCTCAGCGTCTCCTCCTCTATATTATAGTGACTTCAAACAGGAGAAAATATAGATCTACTTTAAACAAGCTTTGCCCCTTAGAACCAATTTATTTGCTCCCATGCAAATTATTTTGGAAAATTGACACCAGAAATTTGAGAGAAATAATACAGCAGAGTAAATATTGGGTGAAAGATCAGGCTCAGCGTGCAGGGACAGCTTCTGTGCTATGCTGTTTCAGCTGTTATCTGCCTCATTTAATCTGTCATTTTATTCGATCCTCTGCCTTCTGGCACAGTATTCCCCGTGAGAAGTCTTCACCCCTAATTTTTATACTTCTTTGGTTTTAGAAGGCAGGGCATGCTGGGAGCTGTAGTTTCTCCACTGCCAAAGTCTGCAGACCAAAACGAGGCTGAATAGGTTTAGAAAAACATGGTTGCTTTCTTGCAAACAGCGCCACCCCTGTCTGCAGGTTGTGTGTGCTATTGCAGCTCATCCACTTCCATGATGCTTAGCTGTAATGCCAGATGCAACCCATGGACAGGTGTGGCGCTGTTTCTGAAAGACAGAAGCTATGTTTTCCTAATCCTGTACAACCCTTTTAGTAGGACTTTGAGAGTCCTGGTGATGTGTGCTGGATTTTATCCTGGGCCAGACTTACCATTGGGGCACTGGTCTGGGCAGGGGTTCATCAAGTTCCCATTGATCACTCCAGGCCTGTTTCCAGATGAGACGGGTGCGTGAGGTTGAGAGCTTGTAGAAGCTAAAGATAAAACATATCCTTTTCTAAGTGCAGGTAATTACATAAAATAATGATAGAAAACAACAATAAACAGATACAGTGAGTCACTGACTATCATAGGAGGCCACGTCTAACCCTGCGGCTGTTGTGTGCAATGCCTTGCCCTGTAATGGAATTTTGGATTCTTGCTCAGCGCCCTCGGATACCACTGTGCGGCTCAGTTGAGCTGAGTTTGCTTGCTGCAATGTCGCCACCTAGTGGCCAGGCTATTTACTGTTGAGTTCTAAAAACGACTGAATATTTCTGTAACTTTCTCATATACTTAAAGCAGGCATGTCCAAACTCTGGCCCTCCAGGTGTTGCAAAACTACAACTCCCATCATGCTTTTCTGTAGGTTGATAGCTGTAGGTTGTCCAGAAATGATGGGAGTTGTAGTTTTGCAACATCTGGAGGGCCGGAGTTTGGACATGCCTGACTTAAAGGGATTTTCCAATTGTGAGAAGTTATCCCCTATCCACCTGATAGGGGATGACTATTAGATTAGTGGGGGTCCTGCCACTGGGCCCCCCACAAATCACAAAACTGGGGTCCCACCTTGAAATGAATGGAGCAGCTGGTGGGGCATGCACACTAGCTCCATTTATCTCTATGGGGTTCCAGAGACAGTCTAATACAGGCATCCTCAAACTGCGGCCCTCCAGCTGTTGCAAAACTACAACTCCCAGCATGCCCGAACAGCCTACAGGTATCAGCCTACAGCAGGGCATTGTGGGAGTTGTAGTTTTACAACAGCTGGAGGGCCGCAGTTTGAGGATGCCTGGTCTAATACATCGCTCAGCTATTTGCGGAGCTTCCATAGAGATGAATGGAGCAGCGGTTCGCATGTCTGACCTGCCGTTCCATTTTGGGGGTTTGGGCCTCGAATGATATAGGGGTCCCCGTACTCCTGATTGATCTAATAGTTATACCCTGTCCTCTGACTAGGGGATAGCATCTCACAACCAGAATACCCCTTTATTATTTCAATCCCTTAGTTTCTTCAATTTACAAGATCTCTGTTTGCTGTCAGTGAAAGGAAATCCCTTTTTTTTCCCCATCAAGATTCTGAAAAAAATCTGTCTTGATTATGTCTGACCACCACAACTGCACTGCTCGTTGCAAGAGAAACCACACGTTGCATTAGTTTGAATGGGGTTTGCAGTAGTCCCTGCACATGCTAAAAGGGCGTCTGTCAGCAGATTTGTTCCTATAACACTGGCTGACCAGTTACATGTGCACTTGGCAGCTAAAGGCGTCTGTGTTGGTCCCATGTTCATATGTGCCCGCATTGCTGAGGAAAATGATGTTTTATTATATGCAAATGAGCCTCTAGGAGCAATGGGGGCGTTACTATCACACCTAGAGGCTCTGCTCTCTCTGCAATGACTGCACCCTCTGCACTTTCATTGACAGGACCAGGTGTGATGACGTTTACACTGCCTGATCCTGTCAAAGTGCAGAGGGCGCAGCAGTTACAGAGAGAGCAGAGCCTCTAGGTGTAATGGTAACGCCCCCTTTGTCCCTAGAGGCTCATTTGCATATAATAAAACATCATCTTTCTCAGCAATGCGGGCACATATGGACATGGGACCAACACAGACGCCTTCAGCTGCCAAGTGCACATGTAACAGGTCAACCAGTGTCATAGGTACAGAACTCCTGACAGATACCTTTTAAAAAACAGAAAGAAACAAATGATATTTTCTTAGCAGGAGTCGCGGACGGGCTGATATTTCGAGTATTCACATTGACGTTTGCTAAAATATACAAAAATGCAATGTTTAGCTTCATCCTGATAATGCGATGAAAGTAATATGAAATGATCTGCAGCTTCCCAATGTTGCTTGTGCTTCAATTCTGCTTGCTGTCAGTGGTCTACATTCGAGGCTAAAATGCGTTCTGATCGGGTCCTGCCCAGACGGGCGGACAGCTGCAGCAGTAGACCCTCCTGTGTGCAGTAAACACCCTACATTTCACCTACGCCGATACATTGTAGCAAACCATCAGAACAAGAGTCAGAATGGGTTTAGCTCAGAGAAAATTGTCTAGACTGGATACAATTGTAACCGTCAGCTGTGAGAAATGTTAGGTCTGCAATGGTTTATATGTCAACAAGAGTGGGCCCCATTCCCTGACAGCAAGCAGATATGAGGAATTTAAACGCAGTGTTCCAGGAAGCTGCATCACAGAAAAGAAGTTACATCAACGTCTGTTACACTCACAGTTGACTCCAGTGACTGCACCTGAGTGATTGCCAGCTCTTGGGGTCGCAGTGGTGGCGGCTACAGTAACGTTGTGCCCATTGATTGATCCTATGAGGCAAAAATCACAAAGAAACCTCTGTATTGTAATAAATCAGGACATGGTGCAATTTTTCAACTTTTGGAGGGGGGGGGGTTTAGGCAGTGCACTTTTCGGTAAAAATTATACATTATCTTTATTCTGTAGCTCAATGCGATTAAAACGATACCCAATTTATACAGTTTTTCTATTTGTACTACTTTAATAAGATGTCAAACTTTATTGAGCAAAATCAGTATATTTAAAATTGTCCTCCTTTGACCCCTATAACAGTTAAATTTTTTCATATACAGGGATGCATGAGGGTAATTTTTCACGCCATGATCTGTAGTTTTTATCAGTACCATTTTTCTTGTGATGGGACTTTTTGATCACTTTTTATTAATTTTCTTTTACGTGTACACTATTGACCGTGCAGTTTAATCAACATTATTTTTTAATAGTTCGGACATTTACGCACGCAGCAACACCACATATGTACATGTTTATTTTTGCTTACATTATTTTATTTAAAAAATAGGAAAAGGGGGTGATTTAAACTTTTATTAGGAGAGGGGCTTATAATATTCACCCCAAGAGGCCCCCAGAGTGCCTAAAGCTCTATAGTGGGTAGTTAAAGGCATTATTCCAGCTGACATATATAGAAGGCCGCGTGCATGGAGTTCAGGGTGTTGTGTCTAAATTCAATGCAGAAAAAAAGTAGCGTGTCACGACTTTGATAAAGGTCTAAACTGATGCATTATGTGAAAGCATTCCTGAAAATTTACTATATATATATATTTGCACACACACAGACATATATCCTTGCTAATCCCCCATGTGCCTTCTTTGTTTTGCCCCGTTGCTGTCGGAGTGTTCTTCATGATAAAATAACTACATTACTATGTATCTTAGTGTTTACAATTACAGTATCAAAAAATTCATGGAGAAGAAGGTAGGACAAAGTAAGCTTCGTTGTACAAACATTTTTTGAAATTATGACAAGTGTCCTTTTTTTTTTACTTAAGCCCCTGCCCTTCAAAATGTCCCTAGCATTTGCCCACCAGAGGGTCCTCTGCACCTCTCGTAAGCCAGTCCATCTTTAAACCATACAGGTTGTCTACAAGATCCATCCAATACCTGGGTCCAGAACCTATAAAGGTGCTAGACTATCTCAAACACTACTTAGGAATGTATAGGAGCTGAAGAACCTAAGCAAGAACCAGAGCAGAGCTTGAGGAAAGGTCTAAGATGATTTACAAGACTTAGTTATTTTGTCAAGGGACATTGTCTCCTCTGTAGCTTACAACTTGAGGGAAGTTCTATAATAATCTCCAACATTGAGTTTTTTAAATAATGGAAATGCTTAATTTAAGGGACATGATGTCCTCTGGAGGTCTGTAGATCCTTCATTCCAGAGGACATGGGGTCTTTGAACCTCCGACTTTATACGGAAGGGTACGACCTGTCACACGCTGTATTACAGAGGCATTCGCCTCAAGAACTATTGCAGCATGTAAAGCCCCATTAATTTGCCATTAAGTTCCCATTAATAGCACCGGAAAATCTACTATTCTTTTGGCTATTCAAGACAATTTTTTTTTATCAATATGGACTTCTACCAATTCATTATATTTTCTCCTATGCTAGCACCTTTTTGGTCTGTGTGGTGCATATATGTTGTTTTAAGGCTTTGTTTTGAGTTCAAACGCCCTTGAAGAAGCTGTTCAGGCGAAACGATCGTCGGGTGGTGTACTCTGGTCTGTATATGTAATGTTGTAATTTGGAGGGAATGCACTTTGCTGCCTGGGGTTATGCTTTGGCACTTTTTGCATTTTATTTTTGATATTACTTCATTTATTAGCTCATGGTCCATGGCAGCATAGTGTTTATTTGTATCTCCGTTTTTTATTGCACTCAAACTGACCATTGTATATTTTTAAGGGAGGTTTTCTCCAATCTCTGATGCACATTTATGTATTGTTATTGTCCTTTGTCTATTGTGTATTGATTTTTTAATATGAATTTAATAAAATTATAATGATTATAATCATGGAATGGTCTGGATAGTCGGTGTATTATGAGTGACCAGAAGAAGACTTTGAGAAGGGGATGCTTAGCCACAGATCCTTTGTTTCTAGCCCGTTAATCAGGGCTCCAGCCAGACTCTGGGCCACTAGCCCTTTGGCCAGGGTACCAGCCTTCTGCGAGAGATGAGGACATCTAGCTCAGGCCTTTCCTTAGCATGAAATCTTCTTCTGCCAGGGAAGATGCTGGAGAAGCCAGCTCACTGCCTTGCCTGTACTGTTTTGCACCTTATTTCCTCCCGTAAAGAAGCACACAGGTTTACTGCAGACCCTGACTCTCTGGACTTATTTACTATTGGGGTGCACCACACCTTACCATCCTTTCTGGAGAGCAGCAACATGTAGTGACACCTCAACAATGTCCAGGGGACACAGCTACGTATTGGGGTCACCCCAAACCTGGCGCATTTTCCCCTGGTCTGAACCTTCCTGTCACCATTCTGGTTTAGGCTAGGCATTGGGTCAAACAATATCTATTTCCCGGAGAGTCACCAGATCAAGTGCCACAAATGATGTGAACAATAATATCGATAGGTGAACTGAGAAAAACATCTTAGACGTGGCTTGGAAAACTCAACAAATTGTCTGAGGCTGGGCCAAGACAATGTGTACACTGTTCAACCAAGATTCAGTCTTTGCCCAAAATAAATGAACCAGTGGCAACGCAAACACACTCGGAGGAGTGAACTCTACCACCCAACAGACTGAATTACTTTTCACCACTAGTAGTGCTGTTGCATTAGTGTTTACAGATAAAATCTGCTGCTGTCTGTGGTGGGAAAATGTATTGCAATGTACTATTATATGAAACAACTACTCACCATTGCTGGTAGGAACTGGTTGACCTGAAATGTTTTCTGTCCGAGAGGTGACCACTACAGGTGATGCAGTGCTTTTTACTCCAGTCACAGTTACTGGAATAAAAGTAAGTACCAAGTTACCAGGTGTCTGATTTATTCATAAATAATCTATGCCATGTAATGATTAATGAAGTGCTTCAAGACACCTTACCAAGTCTTGGAGTTGTAGAAGACACAGGGTTGCCACCAGCACCACTGGGAACATTGGAGGTACTGCCTGAGACAAAACAAACATATTTATTAATCCTGAACATTTCACTGTTACATTTTATAAAAATCAGCCCCACAGGAAATAACGAGCTGTATGTTTCTATGCTAGGCCATCCAGGCAATGGTGAATTATTATATGGGCAACCAGACTGCCCAACTGCTTGATGGACATTTTGGTTTTATCATGGTTTTTGCTGAGTTGCAGGACCTGTACATGCATCTGAAGGTCCTCAAGCCAAAGGGGAAAGCAGCACGGAGACGAGAGGAGCTGCTCTGTAAGTGTATGGCGTCTGGTGGTCTAGATGAGTTCTGAATTTATTAAAGGGTTCTGTATTTATTAGGTCTGGGGCCAGGTTTGGGGTCTTTATTTATTTAGGGGGTAAGCTCTGGGTCTGCATATGTGTGTCTGGTTTGAGGGTCTGTGTCTATCTATCTATCTATCTATCTATCTATCTATCTAGAAAAAATGCAACGGATCGCACAGCAGGTTCCAAAAAATGAAAAGGATGGAATGCCAGTGGCTGTGAGGACAATCCTCTATGTCCACGGAAATATAGCACAAGAAATTCCACAGCACTTCATTGATGGTGAGAAAAAGTGGCTACTTTATTTGCCGGGTAAAAAGCGATGTTTCGGTGCACTTAATGACACCTTTCTCAAGCTTGTGCTATCTATTTATCTATCTATCTATCTATCTATCTATCTATCTATCTATCTATCTATCTATCTATCCCATATCTGTCTATCTATCTACTGCTCACATATTACTGACATTGCTAACCTATGATATTCTGCAGAAACATGGGAGGTCCAATATGGATTTCTGTGTGATAGCAAAATGCAGGATAATTTGGAGGGAGGGGGGATTGTGCATTAAATAATTGTAGCCTTGGAGTACGTCCACACGGGCCTGAAATGCTTTAAATTGAGCAGTTGGAAATCTATACAGTACGCATCCCACGTGTCCCTTCCCTAATAGACTTAGGAACCCTGGAAGAAAAGTTTAAGAAGTTTCGACCATACATACCTCTAGAGACAGGTGATGGCTGTGACTGTGTGGGAATTGTTGCTAGAACTGGAGAGAAATAATACAGAAGATTGATAAGGTCATGCCATAGACCATTCCACCAATATCTGGTATCAAGAGAAGAAGTGAGGAGAATTCAAACAAAACTGAAGACAGACCTGGCTTAGAAAACCCATTTTAAAATGACCCTACCAGTGACTTTTCAGATAATAGATGGGGCAGGGGGTTCCCACTGAGGACCGTCATCTCTTAACAAATGTACTCACTTTCTAGGCTGGGTAAAACTGAGTTAATAGGAGGAATCTGGGGAGGTTTTGGACTATCAACCGGAGCTGAGTCTGCAAAAAATAGAATAGCAATAATAATTATACTATCTGTAGGCAATAGTATACAAATACTGCCCACTACACCTTCTAGTGCCAAATCAATGCAAAATTGCTGGGAGGGATTGTATCACCTAAAACGTTTCCTTTTGTTACCAGCCAATCCTCCCTAGTAATAGGAAATGTAAATTCAGGACAGCAAAATGTCGCTTTCTAGTGCCCTCTAAAAGATGACTGCCCTATAATTCTAATGGTATTTCAAAGCAGTCGCCTTGATAGCACTGGGCACCATGAGAACATGTTCTTAGTCTTTTTCTTGTCCAGCGATCACCAAATTCTCTGGTATTTACATTCTCCATTGTGCCATTTCTCCTTGTTTCCCTGAGGTATCTTCTGAACACCCCTGATCCAAAGGCACCTGGTAAATAAATGCACCATTGGTGTCTATGAACCACACTCATCACTAGAATGAAGAGCCCCATGTATTACAGTCCCATTGATTTTAACAGGAGGTCTATCAAACTAGTTTGACTATGGGTGCACTCAACAGCTCAAAGACTCATTCTTCTTAGTCCAATATCATGGTCAGCACCAAATGTTACTTCATTGGCGAAGACTTGACCCTTGACCAAATCATGATTCTTCCACTTAAAGCAAAAGGAGTGAACCATAGCTAAGTTAAGACATACAGTAGCATGCAAAGTTGCAAAATTCAGCTGTAGACAAAAGTAAAGGGTAAAAATGAATGAGGATATTGAATTGACAATCCTTAAAATGAAGAGCAAGCTATTGAGAAACCTGAAGGCCCCAAATAGAAGATGTGACATTCATGAGGAATACTTGTATATGGTCCCCATTAAGATGCATGAATAGTCACCCAAACATGAAGGGAAAAGAGGATGGGTATAAAACCATACCAAAAAATTAAAGCATGCCATTTAGAGACATTCCTCAGGAGCATTTTTTTGTTTAAACTTTATGTTTATAACGATGCACCAATTTCACCATTATGATGCACCAATGTTGTATCTCTCTAATTAAGAGAAACATAATAAGAGTCTTGTAGGTATGATGCATTTTAATGACTAACGAAAATAAAAACAGAGATATTACATGGGATGCTCTTGAGACAACGTAGGTCTCTTCATCAGACATTTTTTTTGTTATGGCTAAATGGTTGCACCAATTGTTACCCAACCATGAATGTACTCACTCCTCAGATAAAGATGGAATCCAGCCACCAGCAAATATGAAAACAGTGCTTTGTCCACCATTATGAACCCACAGAGGATCTTTTAAGCTGAGCTGATTTGGTACCTCTGGAAGAAGTATCTACCTATGTTGTGAACCTCCACTTATTTAAACTGTAAGTCATGCATTATGAAGACCACCATGTAGCTTGGATATAGGCACATGGTGCTCAACAGCTCAAAACAACCCTTCATTCTCATAAGACGCATCTCATGGTCAACACTAACACCATCTAATGACGTGTCAGAAGATGGCTGAAGATGATTGTGAAATTTTAACTCTGATGCTTACTTGACTTGGTCTTTGACCAAATCAAGATGAATCTTCCACTTGGAGCCCAAATGGCCATGTTTAATCCTAGACATGCCACCCAAAGCTAGAAAAAAAGTTGGAAACAGAGTTGAAGGGAAAAAGGAAAGGAAGACATTCAACAATCCCCAAAATTTAAACCAAGCCACTGAGAAAACTGAAGCCCCAAAAAAGAAAATGTAAAGAATACTTTTTATATGGCTACCATTACAATGCACCAATGGTCACTCAACCATAAATGTACTCACGACTCAGCTGAAAATGGAATCCAGCCACCAGCAAAAGTGAGAACAGTGCTTTGCGGTCCAACATTATGAAACCTCAGAGGATCTGCTAGGCAAGAGTTGGCCTGGTACCTCTGTAAGTATCTGCCTATATTGTGAGCTTTCACTTATATAAGTCATTCTCTGTGTAGACCCACCCCTACACTTAGCACCTTTCCATAAATCTCCAGCCATAATGTTCTTCACTGTCAGGAAGTACTTACTTACTGGAGATGACAAGGAGGACCACACCTAAAAATTATAGTCCTTATGGTGGGTGTTATGGTGTTAACTGAGCACGCTCACCCTAATGCATATGAGTCTCCATCTTTTCTAATAGCCCGCTATTCTGTCTTTCTTTTTATAGAGGATATGATCATATCCAGAGACGAGCTGCACAACCGGAAGAGCAAGACAATTTGCAGAAAGAGTGTGATCCATGAGATAATGAGGGGGTATTAAGAGGGATTTCAATAAATTGCAAGAAAATTAGACCATTTCATACTTTCTATGAATTGTTATGTCATAACAACGAGAATTCAGACTATAGCAAGCACTTATTTTCTGCAAAAATACCTACATAAAAACAGAAGCGAGTGGGCTCTTTAATTAACCTTTTCATTATCTCAAGAATTTGCAGTTGCAGGACAAGGAATTCATGTGAAACTATGTGAATAGTGATGATGTTGTAGCAAACCTTATAATTAGCCCCATACTAGAAATTTTTTAAAAAAGGAAAAAGGGTAAAAGAAGCTTCCCTGAATGGTGGGAACTAGAATTTAATAATTTAAAAAGTAACTATAGTTTTTTTTTTTTTTTAAAAGGATCTGAATGGCATAAAAAAAAAAAAGTGATAATCACCTTACCGATCCACCATTGCTCCCGTTCCAACACTTCATGGGTCCCAAAAACAAAAGAGGTAGTAATCAGCTTACTGATCCCACAGTACTCCTTTTTTGACACTTATTGGGTCCATGCTGATCTCTCTCGGCACACAGGAATTCGGTTGGGGCTTCGGTCCTGGGCTTTCATAGCCCACAGCTGCGGGTCACATAGGTTGTTAGGGCCTAATTTAAAGCTCAGTGTAGAGATGAGCAGTGTGGCCATACCTGGACAGCTGACTACTGAACTACAGAAGGTATTGAATGTGCCACCCAATACTTGCCATTTGTACCCGTGCACCAGGTAGCCGGTAGTGTGAAATAAAAACACTTGAATCAGAATTCATCCTGTCTGTGTCCCCGCTTTCTGCACAGCTACCAAGTGTCTACCAGAGTGATCCCCCACATAGGTTTAGAGTAAGACCTGTCTGACTTAGACCACCTTGGCACGGGTAGGCGGGCACAGATGTGTTTTGATCAACATATATTGGCTGAGAGTCTTAGATTTTATCATATCAGAGTGAGGGCTTAGTCCATATAATAATGTTTGCATCTATTGTGTTTGCATTTTTTCCAGTGATTTTTTTCCTTATAAATGTTGCCATGTACATCCGCATATTTAGTTGTCATATCGTGCAGGATGTTTTGTATCTTTTTCTGTGATTCCTGGTCATATTGAGCCACAACATCAACACTGGGGCCACTGCTTTCCTAGAAGTTACCGCTAGATCAACAGGCTTGGTACTAGGAGATGCACAGCAACAGACTGATACCTGAAGACTATCTGCCACCACCACTGACACCAGAGCTTCTCCACTGGTCATATCCTCTGGGCTGAAAGGGCTCTCATCCTGTGTGCAAGCAGTCAGAGCATCTGGAGTTTCGCCTGTGGCCACTGGAGATCACCAACACTACACCTCTGCGAGCTACAGATTTGGTGCTAAAACTTCAGCTGCAGTTGCGCCACCAGAGGATCCTCTTATTGATTTGGGAGAGGAGAAGGAGGATGATTTTAAGCCACTCCTAACCAGAAGAAGAAGAAGCCAGGAGCCCTAAGAGTTCCAGAAGGGTAAGAAAATTGGGACTTTCCCCTGTTTTATATGTTTCTTGTTGGGCCCTGCACACCCACCCTCCTACCTCTTGTCTACAGGGACTTCTTCTGTCATAGAAGTCCAAGTTGCACCAGTTACGCTACCCCTACCCTTTCTCAGGTTATTGACAACATCCTACCTGAGATGGGTTTGCAATGTTTATCTGTGCTTATGGGACTGGGGGAGCTGCCTGCAAGTTGGGGATCCTACTTCTCAAGTTATACAACTTTTCCAAGGATTTTACCCACTGAACTCAAACACACCTGAGCGGTGGGATGCCTGCAGTTTGTGCTTTAGGATTTGTTGCCTCCCTGCTGCAGATTCCAGGACTCAAATGCAGCTGAGCTCTGTAGCCAGGACATCTTGTTAATTAGTTTAGTTAGTTAGACCACCATGTTGGCACACCAAGGACTGCCCCTCAGGACCTTTGTTATTATTAGCCCCCTGGTAGCTAGAATTTTCATCTATCCATTATATATACAGTTACTTCTGCAATAATGGGAGGGAGGAAGACAGCTTTATCTTTGTCTTCGGGAATGTTGGGAATTTGTTGCCAGGCTACAAGGAGGGACCACAAGCATAGCTTGGAGGACGGTTTGCCTTTCATTATGGGTTGTGCAGTATCCCAGACCTGGGGTATCTTCAATTGTTTAATGTTTTATATGTATTGTTATGTTCATATTATATATTTTCATGTTGTGGCTGCTTATTCTAGGTAGGGCAGGAATGATTGGCAAAGTATGGCAGGAACAGGGCTAACCACCCTGTTCCTCCTCTCTTTGTAGGAGTTGGCTGGTCCTACTTCCTGTCAGGAAGGGGAGCTCCACTCGAGAGAGGAAACGGAGAGGGCACATGTCCTAAGAACTGCATCCATCTGTCCAGTGAGAGACCTTCAGTATTCAGAACAATGCTTCCAGAAAGCATCCGTGTGACAAGACAGCAAAGAGTGATCAGTGAAGTTACAGCTTTACAGACACTGTTGCAAGGTGAGGGATTACGTCTCAGACACCCATCACCTGAACCACCTCCAGGCCAGACAAACATGAAGCCTGTATTACAGTGAACACCTATATTCACAAGTGAGTGCAAGTGCTATTAAGTTGCCAACCAGCCTCCATACCATCTGGTGCCAGACACTTCACTTTCTACATAACACTGCTGGATGTGTCACAAACTGATTCCCAGAGAGCAACAGCCTGTGGGAGTGCACTGTGACACAACACTTCATCAAGGCCACTACCACTCCCATTCTCTGCACCGGCTCCTCAGGGGCTCGTCATCCCACTCTAGCAGATACATATCCAACAACTCATTTAACGCAACTCTATGTAATTTTTTAAAGGATCTTTCTAGGTAAAACTGATCCACTGTTACACCAAAAGAGTGAGCCTTGTGTCATGCTTCATCTCCTCAATTTCGACAGGAATGTTCCTTTAAGCATAGACTAACAGGTCAGCAGAAGGTGTGGATATTGACGGACTGTGATGTGATGTCATAGGGTTATTTTTCTTGTCAAATAGGCGTGTTTTTCCCATGTAGAATATTAGTATGATGATGAGAGGGCGAGTCTGGGTTGAAAGAACATATAAACTAAAACAATGTAATTGTTTCATTCATAAACATCATTATTAGTAAAAATTATCTCTTCAAAATGATTCCAGGTTGGACATTAGGTGGTTGTGTCCTGTCAGTATGTGCAGCAGGGCGGAAATATTCACTGTACTCCATACAGCTTATCATCAAAAATCTATCTATCTATCTACAAATTCAAATGATGAGGTAGCACTCTAGTTAGAATGAGAAGGGTGGTGGACCCGTTTATTCCCCTAGCAACGTTTCAGCTAGGGGAATAAAAGGTCCACCACCATTCTCTTTCTAACTGAAGTGCTGCTTCAACATTTGAATTTGTGCATATATCTATGGTACCTTTTCTGGGATCCCGGAGGATTGCATCCAAACTCTATTCCTGAGTGCTGCTTCCTTCTTTTCGTGTTTATACTATCTATCTATCTATCTATCTATCTATCTATCTATCTATCTATCTATCTATCCATCTATCAACTGTCTATCTATCCATCTATCTACAGTGGGTACTGAAAGTATTCAGACCCCGTTAAATTTTTCACTCTGTTATATTGCAGCCATTTGCTAAAATCTTTATAAAGTGTGATAATTTTATACAATTGTCATCAAAATTAATGTGATTATATTAATCAGCAATTATCTATCAATAAAGTGCACATGTGTGAAAATTAAAAACATCTGATTAAAAACATAGGAATGGACACTTAGCCAGCGTGGATCCAGGAAAAGCGCACATTTAGTGTAATACTCGGCGGACTGCGCATGTGTGAACAATGCGCATTTTCTTCCTCCAAATGGAGCGCATCGGTGGAGCGCTCACGTGACCAAAAAATCCGATCACATGACTCTCCTCCACATCGCTACAAACAGGAGGCACATCAGTAGAGGCACTTATGTGACATATTACCGAGGTAAATTATAGTGGAAATATCACATGGTCCTAAGTATTCAGACCCTTTGCTGTGACACGCATGTATTTAACTCAGGTGCGGTCCATTTCTTCGGATCATCCTTGAGATGGTTCTTCACCTTCATTTGAGTTCAGCTGTGTTTGATTATACAGTTTGGACTTGATTAGGAAAGCCACACACCAGTCTATATAAGACCTTACAGCTCACAGTGCATGTCAGAGCAAATGAGAATCATGAGGTCAAAGGAACTGCCTGAAGAGCTCAGAGACTGAATTCTGGCAAGGCACAGATCTGGCCAAGGTTACAAAAAATGTCTGCTGCACTTAAGGTTCCTAAGAGCACATTGGCCTCCATAATCCTTAAATGGAAGACGTTTGGGATGACCAGAACCCTTACTAGAGCTGGCCGTCCGGCCAAACTGAGCTATCGGGGGAGAAGAGCCTTGGTGAGAGAGGTAAAGAAGAACCCAAAGATCACTGTGGCTGAGCTCCAGAGATGCAGATGGGAGAAAGTTGTAGAAAGTCAACCATCACTGCAGCCCTCCACCAGTTGGGGCTTTATGGCAGAGTGGCCTGACGGAAGCATCTCCTCAGTGCAAGACACATGAAAGCCCCCATGGAGTTTGCTAAAAAAGCACCTGAAGGACTCCAAGATGGTGAGTAATAAGATTCTCTGGTCTGATGAGACCACGATACAACTTTTTGGCCTTAATTCTAAGTGGTATGTGTGGAGAAAACCAGGCACTGCTCATCACCTGTCCAATACAGTCCCAACAGTGAAGCATGGTGGTGGCAGCATCATGCTGTGGGGGTGTTTTTCAGCTGCAGGGACAGGACGACTGGTTGCAATAAAGGGAAAGATGAATGCAGTCAAGTACAGGGATATCCTGGATGAAAACCTTCTCCAGAGTGCTCAGGACCTCAGACTGGGGCGAAGGTTTACCTTCCAACAAGACAATGACCCTACGCACACAGCTAAAATAACGGAGGAGCTTCACAACAACTCTGTGACTGTTCTTGAATGGCCCAGCCAGAGCCCTGACTTAAACCCAATTGAGCATCTCTGTATATTACTATCTATCTATCTATCTATCTATCTATCTATCTATCTAGCACAGCATAAATAGTGATAAAAAAAAAAATTCCACAGCACTTCCCAATTGTGTATCAATCAGTGTATTTCAAATCACCAGACAGCAACGTTCCGGTCCACTTGCTGGGACCTTTCTCAAGCAGTGACAGTATACAAAGGTGCTCCATACATATAAATAGGGCTCTTCATATAACTCATCAATTACCAGTTATGTAAAAAAGGTATAGATACATCAGTGCATAGTGTTAAAAATAATATAAATCAGCATACATGATTGTGATATTATAGTGATATCCACGATTATTATAAAGTGTGATAATTTTATACAATTGTCATCAAAATTAATGTGACTATATTAATCAGCAATTATCTATCAATAAAGTGCACATGTGTGAAAATTAAAATCATCTGATTAAAAACATAGGAATGGACACTTAGCCAGCGTGGATCCCGGAGTATCCAATGGTTTTTGGCGTCATAATTAGTATAGTGCGCGAGGAAAAGCGCACATTTAGTGTAATACTCGGCGCACTGCGCATGTGTGAACAATGCGCATTTCCTTCCTCCAAATGGAGTGCATCGGTGGAGCGCTCACGTGACCAAAAAATCCGATCACATGACTCTCTTCCACATCGTAACAAACAGGAGGCACATCAGTAGAGGCACTCATGTGACATATTACCGAGGTAAATTATAGTGGATCGCGCCAGTATGGATAAGTGGATATTCACTTTCTTATTTCCCTATGTCTGGTGAGTTGAACTACACTGATTGAGACACAATTGGGAAGTGCTGTGGAATTTTTGCTCTATCTATCTATCTATCTATCTATCTATCTATCTATCTATCTAATATCTATGCACTGTATCTATAGGGAGAACACATGTAAAAATGTTACACTTCTTGCAAATTTAGAAATGGAGTGAGATGTTCTGGCCTCCGTATTATGGGACATTATGTACGCCAACTCAGCTTTAAGGGCAGTAACGAGTTACCAGATGTTTGATGATTTCACGTGAGGTCTCCAAAGCCTTCTCATAAAGAACACCATAGAAAATGATATTTAATCCCAGGAATCATTAAGTCTTTACAGCCTCCCATATTTACAGACAATTGTCTCCGTCATCTTCATGGGGACATGAATCAGGATTTCCTTAATATCAGGGTTATGTAAAACGTAGATTTCACACAACAAATATACCACATAAATACTGTGTGAGGAAGCGAGTGACTCCCAACCGTCACAAAACTGCGGTCACAATCACCTGGGTGGAAAAAATAATGTATTACCCTTAAATTACCTTCCGATTAAATGATAATTAATAAAATAATTACATTAAATTTATTCAATGATTTAATAATTAAGTAAAGAAAATTAATTATATAATTAACTACTTAAATTAAATAATAAAAATAAAAAAATAATTTACATTAACTTTAAAATAATGTTTTTTGTGGGTTTTGGTGATGACTAGAGTTGAGCGAACTTCTATTTTTAGTTCGGCTTCCAAAGTTTGGGTTCGGGTTATCGTAGCATCCGTAGCATTTGGAATCCATAAGGGGCTGCTTCATTGAACCCGAACCTTGGACAACCCTAAGGACCTGGGGTGATGTCACCATCATGTGATCAGTGCAGGGGGCGTGGCTCAGTACTGGATCACCTCTTATCCAATCCAGTGCTGAGCCACGCCCCCTGCACTGATCACATGACGGTGACGTCACCCCAGGTCCTTAGGGTTGTCCAAGGTTCGGGTTCAACGAAGCAGCCCCTTATGGATTCCAAATGCCGTTATGGTCCGCGGTAGCGAAATCCATAACGGGATGCTACGATAACCCGAACCCGAACTTTGGACGTCCAACTAATTTTTTTTTATTTTTTCTGTTTTGGTTTGAAAGGAGTATAATACTGATGACCTGTCGTCAGGATAGGTAATCGATATATGATCAGTGAGGGTCTGATTCCTGGGACCTCCATTGGTCAGCTGTTTGAGGAGGCCACTGCACTTACCAAGCACACGCCGTACATTGGATAGTGGCCATGCTTGGTATTGCATCTCAGCCACTATTCAGTTGAATAGGACTGGGCTCCGCCTAGGCCATGCAACCAATGGACACGACGTCACAAACAGCAGATCGTTAAGGGTGCTGAGAGTCAGACCCCCGCCCATCAGATATTGATGAGCTATCCTGATGCTTGTCAGTGTTATACAATGGAGAAGCATTTTGCTATGTTTTCTGTGATAAAGCTTAGAAAAAAACGGAAGAAAAATCCTTTTCCAATTACAATTGCTTTATTAATGCAACAATATAAAAATATATAAATATAAAAAATTATACTTAACCGACAGTAAACACCATATAAAAATGTTTTTTGTTCATCCCATCTCCTAAAAAACATAATAAAAAGTAATCAAAAAGCACCCCAAAATGGTACAGAGTCTGATCAAAATGTGAACTGATCCTGCAAAATGTATGCCCTTAGACCACTCCATGGACAAAAAAATAAAAACATTATGGCTCTCAGAATATAGTGAGTAAAGCATAAAAAAAGCAATGAAGATGTGGTATCGCAGTAATTATACTGACCCGTATAATACGGTTAATGTCTTTTAAAACGGCATGTAAATACTGTAACAACAAAAAATGTTTTTCATCCCAAAATGGAACCATTAAAATGACATCTCTGAGGGGATGTTGACAAACTGATCCACAGTAAATGTGTACGCACTAGAAAAGGTGGAGTTTTCTTCCTTAGAGGAAAAGGAAAGATTTCTGTTTCCTTATTGCTGTATTATATGTGTAAGACTTCATATTGTGGATACACACATAATAAAGAGCCAGGACTCCAGCTTGAAGAGTTATGTGTTCTCAAAGAGCTGGCAGATCTCCTAGATGCTTCACACACTCACCTCTCATCTTTTGTGACTCCCTCAACTGCCAGCTAGGATCCTGGCATTTAGTCAATGCCAGGAGCGAAGCGCCAGAATGGAGGGACATGAGCATCTGTACGTCTGGTCTGAGGTCTGTAAAGAAGTCATTTTGGGTCTGTAAACAGAGACTGTCCAAGATCTGCTTTTCTTGCTGGGTCTTTTATGGTGTCTGTAAACTAGGCGCAGCAAGACCCTGAGGAGCAGGTGCAGAGGATGGGAGAGGTAGTAGCTCTGACGAAGTGTTGTCACTGTGTCCTACCTCAGGACGTCTCTCCCTGGTGTTCGGTGCAGTGAATAAATCATTTGAAGGAACCAAGCAGAGATTATAGTACAAGGAACCTCTTTCTTTACTGAGTGCAAAATACAGCAGAACATCCAGCAGCAGTTTGTACAAAGTACACTTTCTCCTCCCAGATAATGGGGTATGGTGGCTGGCAATGTGGCAGAAGATGACACTCAGAAGTTTGCTTGCTGACATTGTCTCTTTCTCCTGAGTCCCTTCCCTATGGCTGTACTATGGCACCTGTGGCTGTATTTGTCCACTGAATGATGCAGGCTTCTAGCTATACCTGTCCTGAGCAGTGGTGATGGTGACTCAACATTTTGCCCACCACCTTGCAGGGCAGTCTGTATAGCTTGGTTTCTTGATCACTCTGCTGTCTGTACTAAACTATATTTTACAAATTTTCTGTAACCTGGGAATGCTAACTCTTTGGGGCAATGATATTCCGCTAGATGAGCTGACTATGGGGGCCTAGAGGAGAGGGAGATGGATTGCATGTTCCCTCACTCTCCTCTCTCCAAATGAATCTACCTAGCTGTGCTCCTCCCTTGACAGGAATTCAGGCCAGTCCACTCCTACCAAGAGGGGAAGAATGAGATGGTAAGTCCCATTCCTGTTGCCAAATACCACCAACTCTACCCCTTCAGCTGGTGTACAAAGTTTATAGCATGAAATGTGACATTACATAAATATTACAAACCAGTACAATTGTAGTACCTCAAGGTCTGGGGTACTACAAAGGTGATCTGGGATTTTAGGGGGTTCTGGTGTACATTATCTATCTATCTATCTATCTATCTATCTAAGAAATTCCACTGCTTAAGAAAAAAAATCCCAGTAAGAGAACTGAAATGTCGCATGGGTGAATAACAAGTCACTATTTTGATCTTTTCCCTGGGAGTGTCATGAGATTTCTTTGCTATTCATTGGAGGTTCTGGCTAGTGGTAGTTTGGGTGTCCTTGGTGTTTTGGGGTGCAGGGCAGGAGCTTGGACGTAGGTGCAATGGACGGAGAACGGTGATGGAGACAGTGACCAGGCCGGTTGGTGCAAATAAATAATCTCTCTTTAATAAAGTGGCACAATAGGAGTAGTGGTACCTCCAACAGTAGCAAGGCACAGTTCGCACAGCCGTTCACATTGCAGTTCTTTACTAATAGCAATGTATGGCTGGATAGTAGCAATGATGATGATTGTAGTGCTCCTTCTCTATGTCTTTCTAAAGTCTCTCGGCAGAACCTTAAGCATGCAACTGAGTTTCTTAGTAGATATTTCTGGAAGTCCCAGGCTGAAGGGTACAGAATCAAGATACAGCTGGCCAAACCATCTCAAAGTGTGGACGTTAGCACATGTCCCTGAGCTGTCCCTGTCTGGAGATTAAGTGCACCCTTAGCCCCTTAGGCCAGATAAGGAGCAATTGTACAGCCTGATAGAAAAGAGAGAGACGAGCCTCCCATATACAGCCCTGGGAATTGCATATGCCAACTGTAAAGATTGCACCTAATGGGATCAGTGTCTGTGTGAACCATCTATTGAACTGCATCAGTAAAGTACAGTGGACTTGTGTGAATAACCCAGTCTCATCATTGCATGCACCAACACCGGCATCGCTGCCACATCATTCATGGACCCTGCCTTGCTCCTCAAAACCTAATACCACCAAAGGCACCCCACTTAACATCAGGCATCCCAAAGAGATAAAGGTGCACCCTTCTAATCAGTACATGGCCGAGGAAACAAGGACTGCCACTGTGACTACAATTACTCGTAGCGGCTCGTAGCACATATAGATTCCGAATTCTTCAGGAGCTGAAACTGGGCGACAAAGCGTAACTTCCTAAGTACTTTTCCATTTGCCTGCAGGGTCGATCGGAAGAGGTTGAATTTGTTGACAGACTGGTGTTCAGCTATGAAACTACCTTTCAGCTAAGTGGGAAGGTCATTCACCACAACTTTAGAATCTGGGGCTCAGAAAGCCCACCTACCCTTATCAAGCACATGAGGGACTGTGCAATGAGCAGGTGCAAAGTCTAAAGTGTCTTTACTAAGGATACCATCATTGACCACTCTTACCTGGAAGTGTTAAGGGAATGGCCTATGCAACAGATGGAGGAAGATCTGCCAAACATAGCCTTCAGCAGAATGCTGCTCCTCCTTATTTCCAGTTGGATGTTTGCTGATAGCTCAATAAAACTCTACCAGAACACTGGGCTATCTTTCTGTAGGTGTTATTGCTTCTGAGGATTCTGCTCCACAGCTTCCACTCAGCCCTGGACACAGCATGAGTTCGGCTGGTTTCATGTTACACTGCTCTAGGGATGGAGTGCATCACTCCCTGCTCTGTGTCGGTTGGGTCAGGTGACCTCGCTGACCAACTGGCACTCCTGCATATACTTAAGTGGCTCAGCCCCCTTCCTAGATGCCTCAGTGTCAAGGTCATTGTGTTTGCTGGTAACTGATACTCACGTGTGCTCCTGATCCATACTTCGTTCCTGAATTCTGCTTATCGTCTGATCCCTCTCTGCTTGCTTAGACTCTCCTGTTGCAGACCCAGATTGCCTGACCTGTACCTGCGCCGCCTGCCCTGAACTATTGCCTGTCTGACCACATCTTTGCCTCGTCCTTTGGTCCTGCACCATTGCTCCTGGTAAAGTCTCTGCCCGCCTGACTATGCTTGTACTTCAGGCACCTACCTCAGGTACCTCCTGGCTCGCCCGGACCAGCTGCCACTGACTCAGGGATTTCTCTGGAGTAGCCCCTGGCAACTACCCTAACGGCTCAAGTCTATCTTCACCATCAGAGGCTCTAGTGAAAACCAGGTAGTTGCTTAGACACGCCCCTCCAGAGTATGGCCAGTCAGTGGCACAGTGGATTCACACCCGCTGATCCGTGACAATCTGCTCATCCACAGGATCTGAACAACCTGAATTGATGCACCATGCAAATTTTGACTCATCAGTCCAGAGCACCTGCTGTCATTTTCTGCACCCAGCCTGTGAGAGTTCACTGGATCCGGCATTACCAGATTCTATAGATGACTGGCGGATCCTTATTGGAGATCTGGTCACTTTCCAGCATAAATGGTGGGTTTTTGGGTGGACAAAAATCATTACATGCGATGGTCTTTGGTCCGGCACACAGCCAGCATTTGTGCTGCTGGTGCGAGTGCAGCCTTAGTAGGGTTAGGGTTAGGTTTAGTAGGGTTAGTGATGTTAAGGGCAGGGTTATGGTCATTATTTTTCTTAACAGTGTGTTTACTTCATATTTGCCAGCTTTGGACCTTCAGTCTCTGGGGAAGGTGATGGTGCAACATGAAAGTGCAAGCATTACTCAACCCCTTTTAACAGGTCCCACCCATATTTTTATGTGCTCTACTCCACCCCATTCTTGATAAACCCTGCTCCTTTTTAATGGTACCACACCCCCTCTATGCATGTTTGTGTGCTGGGACGGCATCTAATGAGATAGAACATAGCCCTTCATGCTGTTCCCAGAAGACTTGCCACCTCTTACAGAAGTCCAGAAGGTCTTCCCCATTTTCCAGGAGAGTTGGTCACTTGTATACTATGACTGACTGTCTTTAGGTGATGTTTATTTGTTAATAAAGTTAACTACTGTATTGTAAAACACACCACACTGCTTTCACAGGTAATGTTGCCATATTGTTAATAAAGTTAACTGTTAAAAAAAACACACTACCGAAATAGATGAGGCACAGGGAGAGGAACGTGAAACCAGCATAGTTGCCAACAATCCTGAATTTACCGGGATTGTCTCTAATTTTCCCAACAAATTTGGTCTGTCCTGGGAAGAAAATAGGTGAGAATAGGTTGGGTTTATGCATACTTACCACCACTGTAATTGGTAAATTCGGGGCATGTAAGCCCTGCTCAGGAACTCCCCCAAATCCAAATAGGACAACCCTGTTATCAGCAGAGCTTATATAAAACCAGTCCATTTCTAGCCTCAGACAGTACAAATTTGCGTCGTAAAAGTAGGGGCATTCGCTGCGAATTCAGGACTATTATGGTTATGTAAACTCTGCCCAGAACATAGTTGCCGAGAATCCTGAATTTGCCTGGATTGTCCCTAATTTTTACACACAGTCCCAGCAAATTTGGGCCAAAAGTGCATAGGGCTTATGTAAGCTTCACCCGCAAATGTGTGGTTCCATGAGGTTTGGAAGGCATTTTCAGCCCTAGTGTTCTGTCTTCTGATCTGTAAAATGGCAGACAACATTTTGAAGCTGAATTTTGGGGAAATTGTAAACAAATCTGATTCTTTTTTAATTTGCTCATGTCTACACAATTATTATTTATGTGTTACATAATAGCAGTAATAAAAATCTAAAAGAATATTTTGCTTTAGGAAAATCCGGGTTAAACAATTAGTGTTAGAGATTATCTTATCCTGGACGCAGTGTCTGGGATGGCTGCCATCTAGGATGTCCGCATGTTAATAAATATTTAGTTTGTAATTGTGCGATAATAGCTGACATCGTACGTCCATGTGGAAAGTGTTCGAAACCGTGAACCAGACTGCTGGAGGTGCTGTCTTTATATGACGACTAAGTATTGGGGATATTCCAGAAATCAAAATGTACTGTCGCGAGTCCCTACATTAAAGGAGTTATCTTAGACTAATAAAGACCTGCAAAGGCGATCATGCCCCCCCTATAGATGGATGTTAACTTCAGCACAGCAGGGAGGGGAAGAACCGGCCTGAGAGCGATAGAGACCAACCCCAGCAGCAGGGAAGAGGTAAGTATGATCACCACCAAAGGTCGGCTACTCTGGGAGGTCTTTATTAGTCTTGGGTAGCCTCTCTTAAAAAGGTTGTTTGATATGGGCTACCATGTCATGTCAAAAGATATTTGATGGCATGAAGCCACCACTAGAGGGAGCTAATTCTATATTTTAAGGGGCATGGTCTCCAATATTACTTTTAAAAGTAAAAAATAAATAAATCAATCATTAAAAAAGCGCTACTGTGTCTAAATATTGTAGTTACATACTGTTATGGCACCCCCTAGTCTTGTTTTAATTCAGTTTTATGTGTCCAGTGAGACTTTAAAACAATGCTGAAGGGTGTTGCGCTCATCCACAGGAAGCCAGGAGCACGGACCTCGCCCTGAACCTTGGCGCACAAAAAATCCCAGAATGAAGAGAAAGACGGTCCAGCTTCACTGAAAAAATACTTGAGGCTTTATTTAAATCCCGTGCAGATAAAAACCAACGTACAGCAATGAAAAAGTCGACCGGTTCCGGATCACTATAAGTGAGGACCCTTAGTCATGATGTGTATCAGTGAGAGGTGAAGTCGAGACTAAATAGCAAACCACCAAAAAACAGGTGATCGCAATCAGGTACAGGACACACCCCCTGATGACATCCTCCACAAGCAAAGTACATAGCAGTTACAACATGCCAAAAAAACATAGAAAAATGAGATCAGCAAATTACAATAATAAAGAGAAGTTAAAATATTAATAATGTAGAATGGTATCATGACGCCGGTTCAATCCTGATGGTATCCGTGAACCTAACTTGAAAATCCAAAAGCACTCACGATTGAGCAGCTTTTTCTTGTGATCACCGCCTCTGCTTGGTCTATTAACCCTTTCTACTCCTTGTACTGACATGCTGTCTGTATTGCCATCGTGAACCGCAGCAAAATGCAGACTTGCAGCAGAAACATTTTTTGTTCTGGCATGGGGTACATCAGAAATGTGACGACATATTCCAACTTTTAAGCTGTTTGATGTGCACCCCACGTACTGTAAATTACACAGAGAACATGTTATGCAATATACCACATATGTGGTGTTACAATTGATATATTACTGAACAGTATGAGTGGTGTGATTACTTGTGGACATAATAAGCGAGCCCATCCTCATATATGAGCAACATGTGCATTTTTTATGCCCACATCTAAAATTGCCTGTATGTCTCAGCCATGTAGGCTGGGACACAGGTTTATCCAAGTATAGAGAGGGGCTCACCATATTTGCCACAGTAACAGCACGTCGGGCAACACATTTGACACCATCTTTTACAACATCTCCCCAAGTTTGATCATATTTGAGAAGATGAGAATGCCTTTTAACAATATCACAAATTTGTGAAAATTCACAGCTGTAACTCGTAGAAAAAGTAAGTTGTTCTCTTTATGACTAAACTTGGGTATTTTGTTAGGAAAAATTAAATCATCCTAAGAGATAGCGGAGACCATAATATTTTTTGATCGGTTTAACCACTTGAAGACCACAGGTTTACACCCCCCTAGTGACCAGGCCCTTTTTTACAAATCCGCACTACACTACTTTCACCGTTTATTGCTCGGTCATACAACTTACCACCCAAATGAATTTTACCTCCTTTTCTTCTCACTAATACAGCTTTCATTTGGTGGTATTTCATTGCTGCTGACATTTTTACTTTTTTTGCTATTAATAAAAATGTAACGACATTTTTGCAAAAAAATGACATTTTTCACTTTCTGTTGTAAAATATTTAAAAAAAAACTACATTTCTATATAAATTTTTCACAAAATTTGTTGTTCTACATGTCTTTGATAAAAAAAAATCTAATAAGTGTATATTTATTGGTTTGGGTAAAAGTTATAGCGTTTACAAACTATGGTGCAAAAAAGTAAATTTCTGCATTTTGAAGCAGCTCTGACTTTCTGAGCGCCTGTCATGTTTCTTCAGGTGCTAGAATGTCAGGTGCTAGAATGCCAGGAAAGTATAAATACCCCCCAAATGACACCATTTTAGAAAGAAGACACCCCAAAGTATTCACGGAGGGGCATGGTGAGTTCATGTATCATTTCATTTTTTTTCACAAGTTAGCGGAAAATGACACTTTCTGAGGAAAAAAAATAATAATAAAGTTTCCATTTCTGCTAACTTCTGGCAAAAAAAAATAAAATCTCAGACGGACTCACTTTGCCCCTCAGTGAATACCTTGGGGTGTCTACTTTCCGAAATGGGGTCATTTGTGGGGTGTTTGTACTGTTCTGGCATTTTGGGCGGGGCTAAATTGTGAGCTGCCATGTAAAAGCTAAAGGTACTCGTTGGAATTCCAGACTTCTTCTCACGCTTTAGGGGCCCCTAAAATGCCAGGGCAGTATAAATACCCCACATGTGACCCCATTTTAGAAAGAAGACACCCCAAGGTATTCCGTGAGGGGTATGGTGAGTTCATGTAAAATTTTATTTTTTGTCACAAGTTAGTGGAATATGAGACTTTGTAAAAAAAAAAAAAATATCAATTTCCGCTAACTTGTGCCAAAAAAAAAAAAAATTCTGTGAACTCGCCATGACCCTCACGGAATACCTTAGGGTGTCTTCTTTCCAAAATGGGGTCACTTGTGGGGTATTTCTACTGCCCTGGCATTTTAGAGCCCTAAAGCGTGAGAAGAAAATGCGGAAAAATGCCCTGTGAAATCCTAAAGGTACTCATTGGAATTAGGGCCCCTTGCGCATCTTGGCTGCAAAAAGTGTCACTCATGTGGTATCGCCGTACTCAGGAGAAGTAGGGCAATGTGTTTTGGGGTGTATTTTTACATATACCCATGCTGTGTGAGAGAAATATCTCTGTAAATGACAACTTTTAAAACAAATTTATACAAAGTTGTCAGTTTACAGAGATATTTCTCTCACTCAGCATGGGTATATGTAAAATACACCCCAAACACATTGCCCTACTTCTCCTGAGTACCACATGAGTGACACTTTTTGCTGCCTGGGTGCAAAGGGGCCCTAATTCTAATGAGTACCTTTAGGAGGGCATTTTTACGCATTTTTCTTCTCACGCTTTAGGGCTCCTAAAATGCCAGGGCAGTAGAAATACCCACATGTGACCTCATTTTGGAAAGAAGACACCCAAGGTATTCCGTGAGGGGCATGGCGAGTTCACAGAAGATTTTTTTGGCACAAGTTAGCGGAAATTGATTTTTTATTGTTTTTTCTCGCAAAGTCTCCCTTTCCGCTAACTTTTGACAAAAAGTTAAATTTTTCATGGACTCACCATACCCCTCAGCGAATACCTTGGGGTGTCTTCTTTCCAAAATGGGGTCATTTGTGGGGTGTTTGTACTGTTCTGGCATTTTGGGCGGGGCTAAATTGTGAGCTGCCATGTAAAAGCTAAAGGTACTCGTTGGAATTTGGGCCCCTTTGCGCACCCAGGCTGCAAAAAAGTGTCACTCATGTGGTATCGCCGTACTCAGGAGAAGTAGGGCAATGTGTTTTGGGGTGTATTTTTACATATACCTATGCTGGGTGAGAGAAATATCTCTGTAAATTGACAACTTTGTATTAAAAAAATTTAAAAAGTTGTCGTTTACAGAGATATTTCTCACACAAAGTATGGGTATATATAAAAATACACCCCAAAACACATTGCCCTACTTCTCCTGAGTACGGCGATACCACATGTGTGACACTTTTTGCAGCCAAGATGCGCAAAGGGCCCTAAAACCAATGAGTACCATTAGGATTTCACGAGGCCATTTTTACGCATTTGGATTCTCACGCTTTAGGACTCCTAAAATGCCAGGTCAGTATAAATACCCACATGTGACCCCATTTTGGAAAGAAGACACCCCAAGGTATTCCGTGAGGGCATGGCGAGTTCACAGAAAAAAAAATTTGGCACAAGTTAGCGGAAATTGATATATATATATTTTTTACAAAGTCTCATATTCCACTAACTTGTGACAAAAATAAAATTTTGCATGAACTCACCATACCCCTCACGGAATACCTTAGGGTGTCTTCTTTCTAAAATGGGGTCACATGTGGGGTGTTTGTACTGCCCTGGCATTTGAGGGTCTCCATAATCATTACACGTATGGCCAGCATTAGGAGTTTCTGCGATTCTCCTTATATTGAGCATACGGGTAATGAGATTTTTTTCCGTTCAGCCTCTGGGCTGAAAAAAATAAAAATGAACGGCGCAGATTTTTCATTCGCATCGATCAATGTGGATGAAAAAATCTCTGCCAAAATCAGTGACTGCGGTGCGGTGGGCTGGGCGCTAGCTACCTAACAAGTAGCTAACTAACTGACGGTGATAAGGGACCCTTATGCCCCATTCACACGTCCGCAATTCTGTTTGCGGAACGGAATTGCGGACCCATTCATTTCTATGGGGACAGACTTTGTCCCACTCGGATCCGGAATTACGGATCCGCGCTTCGAGTCTGCACTTCCGTTCCGCAAAAATATAGAACATGTCCTATTCTTGTCCGCAGTTGCGGACAAGAAAAGCATTTTCTATATAGTTCTGTGCGGATCTGCAAAATGCGGAAAGCACATTGCCGGTGTCCGTATTTTGCGGATCCGTAGATCCATGGATCCGCAGATCCATGGATCCACAAAACACATACGGACGTCTGAATGAGCCTGTAGGGGGTGATTAGTGACAGGGGGGTGACAGGGGGTGATCAGGGGGTGACATTGGTGATCAGGGGGTGACATGGGTGATCAGGGGTTAATCAGTGATGGGGGTGGGGGGGTGTGTGTAGTGATTGGTGCACTTTACCTTTGTTTCCTCTGGTGGTCCCAAACAAAGGGACCACCAGACGAGCAGACAGCAGGCATATCAGACGCTGTTTACAAAACAGCGTCTGATATGCGATTTAAATGCTGTTTTTCCGCATCTACAGCCTGCCAGCGCATGATCAGCGCTGGCAGGCTGTAGTTTCAGTTGTCCCGGCTCCGATCACATGAACGCGCGCGCACGCCGCGCGCGCGTTCATGTGAAATCTCGGGTCTCACGAGATGACGCCGATAGGCGGCAGTGAGACCTGAGAGAGCCGCCGCGCTGACGCCCATCGGCGTTAGCGTGGCGGCAAGTGGTTAAGAGTCTGCTGGGATAATTCCTAGCCAGGAGACGAGTGGTAACAGTCTTCATTTCTTCAGTATAGGTTTCACTGGAGGAAGAATTACGCAGGGCACGGATGTATTCACCCCTAGGAATATTATTGACGGTGTGTGACAGGATCCCGCATGCAGGATAGTATTTCCTGCGGTTTCTTTTCTATACGTGCGACTCTGCACATGGCCATCCCCCACGTCTCCCACCAAGCACAGATCCAGAAATGTTATTGAAGTTTTGTGAAAATTTAGAGAAAAATGTAAATTGCAATTATTGGCATTAAGAAAGGATCCAAATGATGGTACGGCCGCCACATCGCCCGACCAAACAAAGAGCAGGTCATCGATGTAGCGACCGTACCACCGCATGGATCCACTCCATGGGTTGGAATCAGAAAATAAAAAATGATGTTCCCACCATGCCATGTAAATGTTTGCAAGCAATGGTGAGAAACAGGCCCCCAAAGAGACTCCTCTGCATTGGAGGAAAAACCTCCCACTAAACATAAAATAATTGTGCTGCATAAGAAATAATACAACTTTGCAGAGTAAGTCTCTAAAAGGTAATGAAAAACTAGAATAAAGACCCAAAAACCAACCCAAAGAAATGATGGCAAGATCCTGGGGGATGGCCGTGTACAGAGAAGCAACATCAGCTGAAATTTAAGAAAAATTAGGAGACCACTGAAAGGAATGAAAAGCCTGTAGAACTGAAGCAGTGTCCTTCAGAAAACCAGGAATACACTGCACCAGTGGCTGCAGCATACTGTCCACCCAAGATGATAGTTTCTCTGAAAATGACCCAATACCCGAAACTATTGGGCGCATGGGAGGGGGGAACCCCTCTTTGTGTATCTTGGGGAGGGAATGGAAAAAGGGGACCACTGGATGAGAAACAAAAATATAATCAAATTGTTTTTGGTCCAAATATCCATTGTCCAGTCCCTCCTCCAAGATACCCCTCAAAAGGGTTTGAAAAGGAGCGGTGGGATCCTGTTCTAACCTGGTATAGGTGACGGAATCCGAGAGCATAAGCTCCTTTTGTGCAGCATACACAGGTCTGTCCAGGATGACCACCGCTCCCCCCTTGTCAGCCTTTCTCACAATTATATCGGACATCCTCTTTAAATCTCTTAACGCTCTGCGTTCACTGGCCGTAAGGTTATTCTTTCTGTCATTTACATCCCTGCTCTGAATCACCCTATCTAATTCAACCAGATCACGTTCTACATTATCCTTCTCAAATATGATCAAACTTGGGGGGATGTTGTAAAAGATGGTGTCAAATGTGTTGCCCGACGTGCTGTTACTGTGGAGCCCCTCTCTATACCTGGATAAACCTGTGTCCCAGCCTACATGGCTGAGACATACAGGCAATTTTAAATATGGGCATAAAAAATGCACATGTTGCTCATATATGAGGATGGGCTCGCTTATTATGTCCACAATTAATCACACCACTCATACTGTTCAGCAATATATCAATTGTAACACCACATATGTGGTATATTGCATAACATGTTCTCTGTGTAATTTACAGTACGTGGGGTGCACATCAAACAGCTTAAAAGTTGGAATATGTCGTCACATTTCTGATGTACCCCATGCCAGAACAAAAAATGTTTCTGCCGCAAGTCTGCATTTTGCTGCTGTTCATGATGGCAATATAGACAGCATGTCAGTACAAGGAGTAGAAAGGGTTAATAGACCAAGCAGAGGCGGTGATCACAAGAAAAAGCTGCTCAATCGTGAGTGCTTTTGGATTTTCAAGTTAGGTTCACGGATACCATCAGGATTGAACCGGCATCATGATACCATTCTACATTATTAATATTTTAACTTCTCTTTATTATTGTAATTTGCTGATCTCATTTTTCTATGTTTTTTTGGCATGTTGTAACTGCTATGTACTTTGCTTGTGGAGGATGTCATCAGGGGGTGTGTCCTGTACCTGATTGCGATCACCTGTTTTTTGGTGGTTTGCTATTTAGTCTCGACTTCACCTCTCACTGATGCACATCATGACTAAGGGTCCTCATTTATAGTGATCCGGAACCGGTCGACATTTTGCATTGCTGTATGTTGGTTTTTATCTGCACGGGATTTAAATAAAGCCTCAAGTATTTTTTCAGTGAAGCTGGACCGTCTTTCTCTTCATTCTGGGATATGTGTCCAGTGGGGTTAAGATGAAGCCGCTTCTAGGGCACGGATATTAACTGACCTGCACAATAGCAGGCCTCACTTTGTGGCCGTGTACATGAGGATCTGGGCAGTGGGGCTAATTTACTGAGAAGAGAGCGATTACCGAAGCTGGACACACTAGGTGGACACTATGAGAGGGAATCAAAAGGACACAAAAAGGAACACTAGAAAACCTATTCCAAATAAAAATGGGATCGAACTGAGAAGTGTAATATTGAATAGTGCGACAACCACAGATCCTACTGAACTCAAAGAGGACTACATGAATCTCAGTGTTTCATTTTATCTCACTCTAGGATAAGCAAACACTATGACTATGTCTTGGTAAACACAGGGAGCCGCTGATTGCTTGCCCCCCTCCTACCAAGGACCCTATAGCAACCATGAGGTCTGCCTCTATAGTTGGTATTACACTACATAATCATTGGGGCATAACCATAACGCAAACATGGTTGATAAAAAAAAAAATGGCTGCACAACATTACACATACTATAAAGCTGAGAAATGGGGATCATTCTAAATCAAAATGATATTCTACCTACTATAAATTAAAAGTGGAAGCGCTTACTGCACATTTTTGATCAAACGTGTGTCGGGCCCATCTACCAGGCGTCAAGGTGGCTTCCGCAGATCAGTACCTAACACTAACAGACTCCCTCTCTTGGACTAACCTAAGCCTACAATTTTCAGGGCAGTGTAGGAACCAGCTACATTTATACTCTGTTTTCATTTATAGTAGCTATAATATCATTTTGATTTAGAATGATCCCCATTTCTCAGCTTTGTAGTATGTGTAATGTTGTGCAGCCAATTTTTTCATCAACCATGTTTTCTTTATGGTTATGCACCAATGATTATGTATAAGAATGTGCTAGTCTAAATGTTCTTCTAGTGTAATACCAACTAGTAGTATATATTGAGGGTAGCTCCTCTTTTAGACTGAGCAACGCCCATCTACCTGGGGCTTCTGAGCAGAGTCTAAATGTAGCTGGTTCCTACACTGCCCTGAAAATTGTAGGCTTAGGTAAGTCCAAGATAGGTGGTATATTAGTGCTAGGTACCCATCTGCGGAAGACACCTTGATGCCTGGTAGATGGGCCTGACACACGTTTGATCAAAAATGCGCGCTGAGCGCTCCCACTTTTCATTTATAGTAGGTATAATATCATTTTGATTCAGAATGATCCCCATATCTCAGCTTTATAGTATGTCTATAGTTGGTACCGTATGTCAATGATAGAATATATGTGGACAGTGATTTCAAATTGTTTCCAACCCTGTTCAAAATTTGGACAGTGTTCCGGAATTAACAAAAAAAAAAAAAAAAAAAAACAAGCATAGTATAATAACAAAACAAGGACAAAGTAAAAACAAATATATGGCTCAAAACAAGGTTGCATCTTGTATTGGTTTATTTAGCAATACTTTGCTGCTCATTCATAATGCATGCCCAGAATATGAGGATTAGGGGGGAGATTTATCATAACTGGTGCTAGGAAAAATAGAGGAGATGTGTATATCAACCAATCAGATTCCAGATCTCATTTTTCTAAGGTTCTTTGGGAAAGTAGAGTAGCAATCTGATTGGTTGCTGCTAGATTCTACTCCACTTTTGCTTTGCACCAGTTTCTGTAAATCGCACCATACATAAAGAGCATCTTTCTTTGGTTGACTAGGGATATAGATGGCATCCTATAGTATAATCTATGGGGAATATTCAATTAACCACTGACACTAACGGCCCTTTTACACAGGCTGATGATCGGGATTGAACAACAATATGCTTCTGATCGCTTAAGTGCCAATTTCTTGTCTTGCGATCTTTTATGGGGCATTAAAAATCTTTGGAGATGTGTACTAACGATAATTGCAGGGTGTATTGTAAACGGCAATTAACCTGCTATATTGTCGATCATCCCCCTTTAACAGTAGGAAATCTGCCCACATAAAACAACCAGTCCAAGTTGCTTGCTTGTTCAGGAACAAGCTTTGACCAATCATGTTTACTGTTATTCAGCAGGGAGGTCACTTGAAAAGCCAATTAGATAAGGAGGAAGACAGGATCGGACTGACCCACCAGAGTACCAGAGGATCCTCCAGTGGGCCCAAGCACTGACAATAATGGACCCCTAATGAAACAGGGTCCTAAGGTCCCATGTACACAGAGGGTGGACCTTCAGAATCATTTTCTCTGTGGGCCCAAGGGACTTCAGTCCAAAGCTGTAGGACTGTATTAAATTCCATGTTCTAATATCTCATACTCACGGTTGTATTATGGCTATTTTTTTCTTGGAGCCATTATGGGCACTCATAGATGCGCATGGAGCTTTATCATAGCTCTGTACGTCTGAAAAGTTGTGGCATGCATGGGATGGTGGCCCGTGGAGTCCTTGCCTTCTCAGAAGTACAGAGTTTCTGTGGCTCTATAGTACAGAGTCCCTGTGGCTCAGTACAGTATAGTGTCCTTGCAGTTCAGGAGTATCAAGCCGCCCAGATCCACATACGCTGAAGTACAGTCTCCAGCACATGGCTCTGGACCCCTCTTAGTACAGGCCATTTATAGTTTGCAACAAATGTCATCCACGCTATTCCTCACTCATATCAATCCCTCCCCACACCCCTGGATTGAGTATTAGCACTTGGTTATGTAAGAGTCCATTTCTGGACCCCTACCAGTAATATGCTGTAACTTTGTGATCAGTATGCCATGGTTCTGAGTGGTTTCTACACTTCTTAAAAAAACACTTCTTAAAAATATGGAACTGGTATTTTCAGTCTATTTTCTCATCATGACATCACAAGAAGTTGGAAGTTCAGGCACCAATGGGAATCTGTAAATAGTTTCTTAGCTTCAAGTAGTTTGAACTAAAGTGGAAACTGCTGATCTTCTTGCTTTTCTTAACATTCTGGAAATCTAAAAGCAAAAAATAAGAAAAAATTATTAACCAAAAATGTTCCAAAATAGTAAATAAAAATGTTGGGTTCAGTTTGGATGACATTCTGTACGTGCTTACTCCTAAATGCTCTAAAGACAATATAAGGCCATGTTCACAGTTGTGTTAGGGTCTTTTCTTTACACAAATAGCAAAAATAGGCTTCTGATGGAAAACTGATAGACAGTGAGATCCATAGTAGCTGTCATGACTCCATAAAAAATGCAAGGAGGAGTTGACCAGAAGTTCCAGCCTGGGGCAAAACATAACATAGTTCACCCACTTCTCCAAATTTTAGGTGAAAAAGCTCATGGGTGACCTGCATATCTGCCAAAACGCTGCTCCATGCAGATAGGAAAGTCATGGACCTTGGCTGTAACAATAGTATGAACAGAAGATGGTCAAATGAACATGGTCACATAAATAATTTTATCCAGTTCATTGACTCATTCATCAAGCTTACCATAACAAAAAGTAGAATTAGAAGACCGGTCCCCAGGGTACCAAGAGCGGACACCGATAGGATGATCCACATCGGGATAGTTTTGTTAGGATTTATTGTCTTCACATGGACGGTGCTTGAAAACTTTCTTGCAATGTGCCCTGTAGCTGTAATTGTGGTAGAAGGTGCAGAAGTAGCAGTAGTTGAGGTCAGTTGTGTACTGGAAACTGTAATAGGGACAAAGGTTGTGATGGATGTTGTCTCCATACTTGCACTGGTTGGCTGAAGAATTTGCGTACTCATTGTTGTAAAGGTGGCTGTAGTACTGGTTGATTTTACTTCTGAAGAGTTAGTTACTGCTGTAGAGCTAACTGTTGTTTGAGATGTACTTGAAGTGGGTGAAGGAGTAAATGTAGAGCTGGTTGATGTTAGCTTAGTAGTTATCTGGCTGAGTGTTGGAGCTATATTTGTGGTTACAGAAATACCTCTAATACTAGTAGTTCTAGTTTCTTTACTTGGCATAGTTGAAGAACTATACCTATATGTACTACTGGATGTTGTTGATGAGATGGTTTGTGCCTGCGTACTTGTTGACTTAAGTGCCAAAGTCCCAGTTGATGCTTTTTTAGTAGTTGTAGGAGTTACTGTTGGAATCATGCTTATAATAGTTGAAGGAATAGATACAGGGCTAGTTAATGTAGGTTCTGCACTAGTTGAAGAGCTGTATGTAGATTTTATTTCTTCTGTACTGCTGAGAGTTGATGGAATAGTTGTAGTATTTGTTGCCGTTGGTGGCGTACTTGTTGATGTTAACTTAGTAGCTGTGGCGATGAATGTTGTCAGACTTGTATTCAGAGTGGTTGAAGGAGAAGCTGTTAAGTTGGTTGAGGTTTCTTCTGTCCTGGACATTGTTGAATGAGTGCTACTATCTGTTGTGAACTGAGTAGTTACAGGTGTTGAAGGAACCTCTGAAGTGCGGCTTGATGTTGGTTCTGTGGTTATGGGCACAGCTGTCAAGCTGATTGTTGCGGTAGTGGCTGAACCACTTGATCTGGTTAAAGAACTAATTGTAATACTAGATGTTGTTGTTTGTGTACTGGCACCTGTTGAGGGCATGGGCATAATATTTGTTGCTGTCTGCTCAGTACTTTTTGGCATGGAAGGAACAGCTGAAGTTCTGGTTAATGTTGCTTCTTTGTTTGAGGAGAGAGTTGTAAAGGTGAATGTTGTTGGAGTTGTATTCAGAGTAATTGAAGGGGAAGCTGTAAATATTGTTGATATTTTCTTTGTACTGGACATTGTTGATTGTGTGCTACTACCTGTTGTGAACTGAGTTGTCACAGGTGTTGAAGGAAGAGCTGAGGTGCTGGTTGATGTAGGTTCTTTGTTTGTGGGGACAGCTTTAGAGGTGAATGTTGTCAGAGTTGTATTCAGTTTGGTTGAAGGGGAAACTCTAAAGTTGGTTGAGGTTTTTTCTATACTGGACATTGTCGATTGTGTACTACTACCTGTTGCCAACTGAGTAGTCACAGGTTTTAAAGGAACAGCTGAAGTGCTGGTTGATCTTGGTTCTTTGGCTGTGGGGACAGCTGTAGAGGTGAATGGTGTCAGAGTTGTATTCAAAGTGGCTGAAGGGGAAGCTCTAAAGCTGGTTGGGGTTTTTTCTGTACTGGACACTGTTGATTGTGTGCTACTACCTGTTGTGAACTGAGCAGTCACAGGTGTTGAAGGAACAGTGGAAGTGCTGGTTGATGTTGGTTCTTTGGTTGTGGGGACAGCTGTAGAGGTAAATGTTGTCGGAGTTGTATTCAGAGTGGTTAAAGGGAAAGCTGTAAAGCTGGTTGAGTTTTTTTCTGTACTGGACACTGTTGATTGTGTGCTACTACCTGTTGCGAACTGAGCAGTCACAGGTGTTGAAGGAACAGCTGAAGAGCTGGTTGATGTTGGTTCTTTGGTTGTGGGGACAGCTGTAGAGGTCAATGTTGTTGAAGTTATATTCAGAGTGGTTGAAGGGGAAGCTGTAAAGCTGGCTGAGGTTTTTTCTGTACTGGACATTGCTGATTGTGTGCTACTACTGGTTGTTAATTGAATAGTTACAGGTGTTGAAGGAACAGCTGAAGAGCTGGTTGATGTTGGTTCTTTGGTTGAGGGGACAGCTGTAGAGATCAGTGTTGTTGGAGTTATATTCAGAGTGGTTGAAGGGGAAGCTGTAAAGCTGGTTGAGGTTTTTTCTGTACTGGACATTGCTGATTGTGTGCTACTTTCTGTTGTGAACTGAGTAGTCACAGGTGTTGAAGGACCAGTTGAAGTTCTGGTTGATGTTGGTTCTTTGGTTGTGGGGACAGCTGTAGAGCTCACTGTTATGGTACTGGTTGAGGTTTCTTGTGTACTTGATGTAGTTGACCGACCATTTGTAATACTGGATCTTATTGTTTCTGTACTGGGATCTGTTGAGGGCATATACATAATACTTGTTGCTGTCTGCTCAGAACTTACTGGTGTTGAAGGAACAGCTGAAGTTGCAGTTGATATAGACTCTGTGGTTGTGTTGACAATTTTAGGGCTGATTGTGATGGTACTGGTTGCGGTTTCTTCTGTACTTGATGTAGTTGACTGACTATTTCTAATACTAGACTTTTTTGATTCTGTACTGGTGCCTGTTGATGGCAGAGTTATAGTAGTTGATGCTGTTTGCTCTGTACTAATACTAGTTGTTTGGGGGGTAATAGTTGATTTTTGACTTGTTTCCACAGTTGAAGCCATTGTAGTTTTGGAGATCAGTTCAGTACTTATGGTAGAGGATATGGTTACTGGTTGTTTACTTGTTGAAGAACTGGAGGACATATGGGTGGAGGGACTGGCTGGAGTATGACTGCTGGTCTTAGGGCTTAGTGTAGTAAATGTAGTAGAGGGTAATGTGGTTGTCTTACTAGGAGTTGTAGCTGTAGTACTAGGAAGATTGGTGGTGGTAGTAGTAGGGGTAGTAAGGAGTACAATTTTAGGTTTAATTTTGATCTGTGCACTTAAAGAGTCAGCGTCGTCAACATAAGTGACTGACGCAAAGTAAGCTCTCCTGGTGTCAGTACTAATGGCATAAACATTAAAAGTAGTCCTCACTGTGTTCACAACTCCAGGACTTGAATGTATTTTTATTACAGCAAAATTGTTTACATATATATCAATAAAAAGATTTTCATTTCCTAGCTCGAATATATACGTGGAATTTTTTGTTTTACTAATCATTGTGACATTTACAGTCAGCAGAAAATCATTGGTTGTATTAACACATTGTCTACTTGTTCTTAAAAAACTAGAATTATTGTCAGCAGATGTGGACTCGTTACTAAAAGAGCCATTTGTACATTGAAGCGCTGTGCCGTTGTACTGGACCATGATGTCGGATACAACATTAGATAAAGATATGGATTCTACGGAAGTCTTATTAATTTTTGCATTGTTAAAATCACTACTTTGGGGTATGGAAGCATCAATAAGTATTAAAGTGGGCTCATTTGCAAAAATGATGTTATTTGGGTTAAGGAGATATCCAGGCCTCATGTTCTTTCCTATACGTTTCATATAGATGTTGTCATTAAGACTCTTCCCACTCTTCATTTTTGGTGACTTTAAGTGTTTCAGTGCCTTATTGATATTCCTTGTTTCCGCTGTTAAGAAAGAAGAGTTTAAAGTCCTTAATTACATGAAAAGCCCATTAATTGCTCTATAAAGTCTAATTTTCCATGTGGTTGCTACCATGTTTCCTCTCGGCAGTACGATTCCCTGTCATAATTTATAGTTGAGGGACCCTTCTTACGAATATGGATTTTCCAAAGCGCTAAACTTCTAAAGACTAAAGTTGTCTATACACATTAGGTAACGGACGGCCAAAACCATCAACTTAAGTAGGATCGTTCAACCAACTAATATATATTGGGGTCACCAAAGTCCAACCTAACTGTAGATGTTGGGGGAGAAAAGGATAGAACATAAAATACCAGGGGCAAATACTGTAGCCAGTTTGCCTAAAAAAAAAAAAAACATTACAAAACAAGGGCACATCTATAGGGGGTACGGAGGTAGCAGTCACACCCTTCTGTCATATAAGGCTCATAGAACCCTCCTGCCACACGAGAAAACAGTTGTATTATACAGTAAATGGAACATGGTAGGTGAAGGGACCCATTACAGATTTTTTATTGGGGCTTAGGAGCTTGAGGCAAAAATAATTTCACTAGTCTTTATAGATTTGTGTTAAGCATTGAGGAGGCCAAACCCAGGAGTAAACATTTTAGGATAGACCATAATCATAAATAATAGCTACCTAGTTAATATGGATAAAAGAAGAAAAAAATCCATCAAGTTCAACCAAGAGATGGGTGGGGATGTGAGTTTAAGAGAAAGGGAGCGAAAATACTTCTACACATTTTCAGAAGCATTAATGTTTATTTATATGAAGAATACATCAATCCAAGCCTTTTTTTAAACTGTTCCCTGTTCCTGCTGTGACCACGTCACCTTAGAAACAGCTGATTGGCATTCAATGCTGTTATTTAATCTACGATCTACAAGTGACTCTCTCAGTGTTACCCAGATGCAGAACTTTACATTTATCCACATTGAACCTGATTGTATTTTTCATATTAAAAAAGCCTCTCTTTGAAGGACCATAAAATAAGATATTCATAAGTAGAAGTAACATAGTATACTAGCTTGCAGAAGTCAGAGGGTGTAGAGTTAAGTGGAGCCTTTTACGTAGATGGCACAATTTAGTTTTAGGTAAAATGTTTTTTGGCCAACAGCTGTCTTTCACAACTCATCCCCTAAACATGCCATCTCAGAGTAAGGCCAGAGCTACATGGCAACCCAGCCTGAATCCCCAGTTAATGTTGCGGATATATCTGTAGCGGATTTTAGCCTTTGCAATGCAATGAAGACCATGGGAAAATCTGCATGATTTGGTATGGATTCTGCTACTAGTGTTTTTGGCTAGATTGACTGAGAACTTGCCATATGGGAACATACCCTTGGACTAAATCCATTCATGTCAAATTATCCCGAAATAAATTGTCAGCTTTTATATCACTTTTTTTTATCACTGTTCCACATGCTTTTGTGTGAAACATCCCCCACCAAATCACCAAGGCCTGCGTGCAACTGATTAAGATGATTCCACAATCTACCATAAAGCTTAGACTAGTGTTTCCGACAAGTGTGTCTGCAATGCACGTTCACCGTCCCTACCCCCTACTGAAACAAATGACTTCAGAGTAGCTTCTAGGCTATGATGATTTAACAGAGTGCTGACTGTTAAAAGCAATGTAAACTCTGATCCCGACAGTTTAACCCCTCGGACGTCATAGTCAACAGCAACTTCAGCATCTGAGGCTTTTTGCCCACCTCTGTTCTGAGGTACAGAAAGCTGTTCTAGCATAGAGCAGCCTGCTGGATTTAACATCATCAGGCATCCTGTACTTTACCGCCAGTACCCCAATGGCTGCAATCAGGTCTGGTGGTGATCTGGCTGATTCCTGGCTGCATGCAAAGGTTTTTTGTCTGGCCGAAAGCCAGCATTTACGCCGGATCAGGCACCTGGCTCTCTGAAACGAAGTTGTGAACACAGCCTATGTGGTTAGATAGAAGGAGGGGTGCCAAGCAGTTTTCAGGACAAAAAGGGGCTTTCTAAAGGTCCCAGTCTTGCCATGTTGCTACCTCCATTACATCTCTGTTAAATGAATGCAGGCAAATATCCCCATATTCTGTAATTCTGAAGTATCACTGTGTATGGTACATTGCACATCCAAGTCCTTTACGGGGACTAAAAAGAGTTTTCTTCCCTGTTTTTAGAAAAAGCTTTCTTTTCTTTCTCTCTCTCTCTCTCTCTCTCTTTCTCCTCTTTTTTTGTCACCTTGCAAAATACATAATAAAAAATAATAAAAACCTTTATATAATTTACATAATTGTACTAACCTGCAGAATAAGGTTAATGTCATTTTTACGGCGCAATGAACACAAAACCTTAAAAACTACTGGGATTGTATATTTTTTTTTTTTTAAGCATCCAAAAAGTTTTTTTTATTTATAAAATGCTGCCATTAATAAAAAGACTCATCCCACAAAAAGCAAGCTCTCATCTCAACTGAAAAATCTAAAAGTTATGGCTTTTAAAGCAAACAAAACAAAAATAAAATTGTATCCCTGTGCCAAACTAGTCTGTATCTTTTAAATGGTTAATAACAAAATTTTAAAGACTCTTTTAAAGACTCTTATTGACTTCCAACCAAATAATTCACATAAGAACTTCTAAGGAAGCCAACGTAGATCAAACAAGCCAATAGATATAATGTCAGACGGTTAAGAAGACCAGTAGATGGGAAACCACAACCAAGGGCCAACTAAAACAATAGGGTGACCACCAATGGACCTGTATGACAATATAATTAGTTTAGGTCAGCTTTCTCCTCTTTTGCATATCCCTGTGCAGTAATTATTAAGATTTATTTTCTTACCAATGACACACAAGGCCAACAAGATGAACGTCCGGAGCCCTATCCCCATCTCCTTCCTCCGTCCCCAACCGAAGCTCAAAGCCACTTGGTTCCAAAGGATAAGTTGTGTATATACAGTTAAGGACCAGGGGTGGGTCCTTTATCAAATCCCTTTTGTGAGACGTCTTTAGAAGGAGCATGTCTATGGGAGAACTTTCTATGCACTGCTGATAATCTCCGACCTCTGACTGTATGTTTAGCAATTATTAACATCACTGTGTACATAACTGTGAATATACAAAATCAATCTCCTGCTAAGGTCTTGATTCGAGAAATGTATTGTTATCGATGTAAATGTAATTGCTGTTTCAATCTTGAGTTGTGTCCGAGAAAGTTAATTAATTTAGAGAATATTTGGGTTTATTAGAGGGAATAGATATGATAAGGGTTGATGAGGATGTTGCCTGGTAGGATTATTGCAGGACAATTGAAAGACCATGAGAAGATGTAATTGGTGAGGCCTATATATATAAATAGGGTAAGAACTAGAGATGAACACATCGATTTGCCGGTTCACTGAATTTTTTGGGGGAAAACAATTTATTTAAGGCTAATCGTGTTAAAAAACGTCTATTTCCTGGCTGCAGAGAGCCTTTATAGTGGTGTAGAACACAGTGCCTTGCAGTAACACGCATAGGGAGTCTGCTGTGGTAGTGAAACAATACTGTGAGTCAGTATGACATGCAGATGACAGGGGTTACTCTTAGAAAAACTGCTTATTTGGGCGGTCATGGGGCCAAAACTGACCAAATTGCTCAAGTATGAACTCGGTATTACAGGTTGATGTTAGCACCAAGAAGATTCACACTCCTTTTACACTGCCGTCAGCTGATTCCACATAGATGTCTACAGAGCCTGTTCTATTAAACGTTTATATAAGTAGAGTCCCCCAACAGAGTGGAGAGGGTGTCAGCAGTAAGTTTGTGTTGACGTAACTGATTATTTTGCCCTTCCTCTGATCCGTCAGAACAATAACTCTCAAAAAACGGATCCTGTCGGTGGAGCATACGCCTTCACTCGGTCAGCATTTGGTCAGTAATCCATCAGTATTGCTAATGCCAAAAAAAGCAGGAGTGGATCTAAAACAGAGATGACACGTGAATGGAATATTTGCATGTCTTCTGTGTTTTGTACCCACTCCTGCTTTTGGCTTCCAAATCATAAGCCAATTCTGATGGGACCATAAAGGCCTTACAGCTGCTACAGAGACAGGATCCGTTGTGCATCTCATTTTTCCTTCCTTCTGACAGATCAGAAGAAGTGTCAAATAATTGGTGATTTCAGCCAGGCCGAAATGCAAAATAGTGGCCGAGTAATGAAGTGGGGAGGATGGGAACAGCATGAGAAGTCCACAGAATGGCCCTATGACATAGTGGTTAGGTAAAAGCAGCATAGGGAGACCACAGAGAGGCCCAATGACAGAGTCTTTAGGTGGCTGCAGCATCAGGAGGAGGCCACAGAGTGGCACAATGACAGTCTGGAGATAGCGGCAGCAGCAGTTTCAGCATCAGGAGAAGGCCACAAAGTGGCAAATGACAGAGTCTGGAGTTGGCAGCAGTATGAGGAGGCCACTGAGTGGCACAATGACAGAGTCTGGAGGTTTCGGCAGCAGCAGTAGCAGCATCAGGAAAAGGCCACCGAGTGGCACAATGACAGAGTCTGGAGGTGGCGGAAGCAGCAATAGCAGCATCAGGAGAAGGCCACCGAGTGGCACAATGACAGAGTCTGGAGATGGCGGCAGCAGCAGTAGCAGCATCAAGAGAAGGCCACCAAGTAGCACAATGACAGAGTGTGGAGTTGGCAGCAGTATGAGGAGGCCACTGAGTGGCACAATGACAGAATCTGGAGTTGGCAGCAGTATGAGGAGGCCACTGAGTGGCACAATGACAGAGTCTGGAGGTGGCGGCAGCAGCACTAGCAGCATCAGAAGAAAGCCACCGAGTGGCACAATGACATAATCTGGAGGTGGTGGCAGCAGCAGTAGCAGCATCAGAAGAAGACCCCCCAGTGGCACAATGACAGAGTCTGGAGGTGGCAGCAGCAGCAGTAGCAGCATCTGGAGAAGGCCACCGCGTGGCACAATGACAGAATCTGGAGTTGGCAGGAGTATGATGAGGCCACAGAGTGGCACAATGACAGAGTCTGGAGTTGGCAGCAGTATGAGGAGGCCACTGAGTGGCACAATGACAGAGTCAGGAGTTGGCAGCAGTATCATGAGGCCACCGAGTAGCACAATGACAGAGTCTGGAGGAGGTGGCAGCAGCAGTAGCAGCATCAGGAGAAGGACACCGAGTGACACAATGACAGAGTCTGGAGGAGGTGGCAGCAGCAGTAGCATCAGGAGAAGGCCACTGAGTGGCACAATGACAGAGCCTGGAAGTGGCGACAGCAGAAGCATCAGGAGGAGACTACAGAGTGGCAAGGTGACATAGTGTGGAGGTGGCAGCAGCAGCTTCAGGAGATCACAAAAAGACCCAGTGACAAAGTGGGGAGGTGGGTGGCAATACGAGTAGCCGCTGATGAAGGTGGATGAAAGAAGGAGCACTTGGCATCAGATGTGCGGCATCAGGCGGGTGGCAGCATCAGAGTAGTAGCTAAGGCAGGTAGCCAGAAGAAACTGGTCTCTTTTGTCAAGGTTTGAGTGAGGCGGCATGGATGATCTAATCAGATGCATCAGGAATTGGTGGGTGGAAATCCTGACTGATCCAGACCTGATTCATGTTGACAAAGGTCAGTCTCTCCACATTTTGGGTGGACAGGTAAGTTCTTCTTGGGGTAACTATGGCCCCCGCCCCACTAAACACCCACTCTGAAGCCACACTACTGGCCAGGCATGACAGCTTTTCCAGGGCAAACTCGGCTAGTTGCGGCAACAAATCTAGTTTGGCTGCCCAGTAGTCAAGCGGATCTTCAATGACGGCTGGCAGGAGGCTGTCGAAGTATCCCACCACCTGCTGGTTCAGGTCCTGCTCCAGGTCTACCAGCTGCTGCTGGTGAGTAGTTTCTTCACTATGCGGGAGAAAAAAGCTGCTCATCAGTGACTGTAGACTCAGGCTGCTGCTGATGGAGCTGGTACTGCTCCTGCCACCCCACCCCTCCCCAGCAGCCATGGCAGTGGAAGGTGAGTGCAGAGGGCCCCCCGGTAAGATCTGCGAGAGGATGGACGATGGCGCAAAGAGGCAGTGGTCAACTGACTACATAGGATGTCTCTGTGGTAATTACATTTGTCCTCCCTCTCAGTGGGTTTAAAAAAGGCCCCTATTTTGGACCGGTAGCAAGGGTCCAACAAGGTGGAGAGCCAGAAGTCATCCCTCTGCCGAATGGTGACAATTCGGCTGTCACTACGCAAGCAGGTGAGCATGCATCGGGCCATTTATGCAAGTCACTTGGAGGGACTCCCTGCCTCCATCTCCACTGCATACTGCCACGGTGTGTCTGGGTCCTCTGTCTCGTCTTTCTCATCGCCCTGTAGCTCCTCTGGCTGCTCCTGCTCCTCCTCTCCTGTCAGCTGAGTAGAAAAACCACCCATTTCGCTACACACTGCCTGTGCTCCAATGTCCTCCTCCCCCTCCCCCTCCTCCTCCTTTTCCAGTTCAGCCCCCACAGGGCTCATGTGGCCGTGAGACATAGGCGCCTCGTCTCCTGTCCCCTGACCAGACATTGTTACCACCATCTGTTCAAGGACATGAAGCAGTGGAATGACGTTGTTCATCCTGTAGTCCTGGTGACTAACAAATACAAAGGGCCTGAGCAAACAGCAGGTGTCACGCATGAGCTGCCAATGGCTGACATCGAAGTTGCACAGGGGAGTCCTCCTATCTGCTGGAATCATCAAGAAATCGTTAGTGGCCTTTCACTGTTCGTACAATGGGTCCAACATATGGAGGGTGCAAACGTCGCATATCAGCCTATGTTGGGGGATGCCGATTTGCCGCTGCAGCTCAAGGAGGGTGTGATTTGCGGCAGACGAGTGGCTGAAGTGCATGCAAAGTTTCCTGGCCATTTTTAGGATGTCTTGCAGATGGGTGGAAGACTTCAGGAACCACTTGACAAACAAATTGAACACGTGTGTCATGCAGGGCGCATGGCTCAGCCTTACTTGACACAGCCCGACACCATGTTCTTCCCGTTGTCAGTCACCATGGTTCTGATTTTCAGTTGTCGCGAAGAAAGCCAGGATTCGATTTCTTGATGAATCATACGGAGCAGTTCCTCCCCTGTGTAACTCTGTTTGCCAAGGCAAACCCGTTGCAGTACAGCGTGACACTGCCGTGCCCTGTACATGTGGTATGCTGGAGGGGCACTGTGACTTGTCCCTGCAGTGGAGGCTGGGAACATGGTGGAGGATGAGGAGGCAGAGGCGGACATTGTTGCTGGACCAACCCCGTGGCAACGTGGAGGGGGAAGCGGTATCACCTGTTCAAGTTGCTGGTGTGGCTGTGCAGGAACCACATTCACCCAGTGGGCCATAAAGGGCATGTATTGTCCCTGACTGTAGTTACAGCCCCACATGTCAGCGCTGCCGTGCACTTTGGCAGACTCCAAAAGGCTCAAGGACTGGCCCACCTTCTTTTCTACATATTTGTGCAGGGCTGGTACTGCCTTTTTCGCCAAGAAATGACAGCTTGGGACTCTCCACCTCGGCTTGGCACAAGCCATCAGTTCTCTGAAAGCTGCAGAGTCCACCACTTGGAAAGGGCATCAGGACCAGCAGATGATGGGAATGACATAAAGCTCCTGTTGATGCAGGGCTGTAGTGCCAACATTGGCACCCTTGCCACGCTTCATCTTATGCCCACAGATTATACATCTGGCCACGTACACCTCCTCCGGCGACTTAACAAAAAACTGCCACACTGCCGAGTAGGTGATTCCCCCCCAACAGTCCGCACTGACTGACTTCTACCGCCGCTGTCACCGTGAATCCCTGCACCACTACTTCCCGGGCAGGCAGGCTGCTGGGAAGCAGGTGGACTACACCAGGTACGTTTGGCTCCCAACCTCCCACTGCTGCCACACTGCTGTCTACCAGCCATACTACCACCTTGCTGGCTCAGCTGCTGCCTCATGGGCAAGCTGCCACCCTCTTATTCTGATGATGATGAAGCCCCTTCTGCACCCAGCTCCCGAGTATGATCAGCTTCATCATCATCGAGTAGTGTCTGCATATCACTGATGTCCCCCTCAACGGTCTCTGGGTCAGGAGCCTGACTGCTTGCAACACCACCTCCCATGCCACTCTCCTCATCACTACTTGCCCGCCTAGTGGAGAAAGCGGCAGATGTCTCCTCCAGATCTTTGCTGGGCAGAAGCTGCTGACTATCCTCTAGTAGTCCGTCCCCGCTGTATAGTGGAGCTGAGCCCACAGCATACAATACTTCTGAGCTCTCCTCTTGAAGAAGCTGTACGCGAAACGCGTGTCGAGGGGTGCGCCTACTTGCATGACGGGGTGTATGTGGCCGAGGTAAGGCACGAGTTGCTAGTGTATTGGTACCGGGAGGGAATGAGTACTCCACCATTAGACAGATCGTGATTTGAGTTATGTTCCACACACAGACGGAGTAGTCATTATTTGAACGCTTATGGTCTGTTCTGTCTAGGGTTCATTCCAGTAAACCTCAGGTTTAGGACCCACAAATAGCCGCGTATCCGTGGCGTAGCAAGTTGTTTGGCGCATGTTTTTCTTGTTTCTCCTCTTTTATGGTATGTAATGTGTATTTTAAAGATATTTAATAAAGATTGATATTTTGCATAAGAGATTGGTGTACCTCAGTGTTACATATTTAAAGTTTTTGGGTACCACCTCGATGAGGTTAAGATCAGATTAGTGTTTGGTTGTAAATAAATTAAAAGCAAATTAAAACACCCCTAAAAGCGAGGAATATATTTTCTTATTTGTACTGCCATAGGCCACTAAACACTTTTACCACAAATAAATGCAACAATGAAGTGTGTATATATTTTCCTTTCTGTACTGAAATAGAACACTAAACGCTTTCAACACAAATAACTGCAACATTGAAGTGCATATAAATTTTTCTTTCTGTACTGAAATAGGCCACTAAATGTTTTCACCACAAATAACTGCAACAGTGAAGTGCGAATATATTTTTCTTTCTGCACTGAAATAGGCCACTAAACTCTTTCCACACAAATAACTGCAACAGTGAAGCGTGTATGTATTTTTCTTTCTGTACTGAAATAGGCCACTAAATGCGTTCACCACAAATAACTGCAACAGTGAAGTGCGTATATATTTTTCTTTCTGTACTGAAATAGGCGACTAAACGCTTTTAACACATATAACTGCAGAAGTGAACTGAGAATATATTTCTCTTTTTGTACTGAAATACATAGGCCACTAAATGCTTTCATCACAAATAACAGCAACAATAAAGTGCGTATATATTTTTATTTTGGTACTGAAATAGGCCACTAAACGCTTTTTCCACAAATAACTGCAACAGTGAAGTACGTATATATTTTTCTTTCTGTACTGAAATAGGCCAATAAATGCTTTCACCACAAATAACTGCAACAGTGAAGTGAATATATATTTTTCTTTCTGTACCAAAATAGGCCACTAAATGCTTTCTCCACAAATAACTGCAACAGTGAAGTGCGTATATATTTTTCTTTTTGTACTGAAATCAGCCACTAAAAGCTTTTACCACAAATAACTGCAACAGTGAAGTGCATATATATTTTTCTTTCTGTTCTGAAAAAGGCCACAAAATGATTTCAATACAAATAACTGCAACAGTGAAGTGCGTATATATTTTTCTTTCTGTACTAAAATAGGCCACTAAACGCTTTTATCACAAATAACTGCAACAGTGAACTAAGGATATATTTTTCTTTTTGCACTGAAATAGGCCACTAAATGCTTTTAACACATATAACTGCAGAAGTGAACTGAGAATATATATTTCTTTTTGTACTAAAATCGGCCCCTAAACGCTTTTACTACAAAAAACTGCAACAGTGAAGTGTGTATATATTTTTAATGAAATAGGCCACTTAATGAAATATGCCACTAAACGCTTTCACCACAAAGAACTGCAACAATGAAGTGCATATATATTTTTCTTTCTGTACTGAAGTAGGCCACTAAACGCTTTCATCACAAATAACTGCAACAGTGAACTAAGGATATATTTTTCTTTTTGCACTGAAATAGGCCACTAAATGCTTTTAACACATATAACTGCAGAAGTGAACTGAGAATATATATTTCTTTTTGTACTAAAATCGACCCCTAACCGCTTTTACTACAAATAACTGCAACAGTAAAGTGTGTATATATTTTTAATGAAATAGGCCACTTAATGAAATATGCCACTAAACGTTTTCACCACAAATAACTGCAACACTGAAGTGGGTATATATTTTTCTTTCTGTACTGAAGTAGGCCACTAAACGCTTTCATCACAAATAACTGCAACAGTGAACTAAGGATATATTTTTCTTTTTGCACTGAAATAGGCCACTAAATGCTTTTAACACATATAACTGCAGAAGTGAACTGAGAATATATATTTCTTTTTGTACTAAAATCGGCCCCTAAACGCTTTTACTACAAATAACTGCAACAGTGAAGTGTGTATATATTTTTAATGAAATAGGCCACTTAATGAAATATGCCACTAAACGCTTTCACCACAAATAACTGCAACAATGAAGTGCATATATATTTTTCTTTCTGTACTGAAATTGGCCACTAAATGCTTTCTCCACAAAAAACTGCAACAGTGAAGTGCGTATTGTGGGGAGTCGCTCTGGTAGACAGCGGTGCGGGTGCAGTTTAGAGGCAAAACAAGGAGTCCAGATTGTGCAACAAACAGTGTTTTATTCACACTTGCACACAAAATGAAAAACAGTCTCTTGGTGACAGTTCACACACAACGGAAATAACGTAGCCAAACAAAAACAGTCCAACACAGGTTCAGTCACCTGGGAGGTGTAGGTGCAGGTTCGCACCACGCTGTCGGCCCAGCCGCAGGAGAATCCAGCTTCAGGTAGCCAGGAACAAAATACCTCCTTGCTGAGCTCTTTCCTCCTGGACAGAGAACTCCCAGCCCTGTTAGCAGCTCCAGGATAATCACACTCCCCAGACACAGCTGCTGGCTGCGTTTTATATCCAGCCCAAAACATGGACTGGACCGTGGGGAGCAGCCACCCACCCTACTCTTTAGCTGCTCCCAGTAAGAGCCGGCCCGGATCGGCTTTGCAGCCATGCTATTTAACAAAGCCAAACAGCACTAGCTGCTGCAGACAAAAACCCGGCTCTCACCTCACCGAGGCCAGCAACCTCGGTGACACGTACCTGCCATCACATATGACACCTTGCACCTTACCACATACCCCCCTTTGTTCAACCCTGAGGGGTGAACACACGTGAGGCAGTGGACGCGGGACAGGGCATCTGCGTTGCCCTGCAAGCGGCCTGCCCTGTGTTCCACGGAAAACTTGAAATTTTGAAGAGATAGGAACCACCTGGTGACCCGAGCATTCCTCTCCTTGGCCTGACTCATCCATTTGAGGGGAATGGTCGGTCACCAGACGGAACCTCCTCCCTAACAGGTAGTAGCGGAGAGATTCGAGTGCCCACTTGATAGCCAGGCACTCCTCTCCACTATACTATACCTGGACTCGGCGGGACTGAGCTTACGGCTCAGGAAGACAACGGGATGTTCTTCCCGTTGACCTCCTGCGACAGTACCGCACCGAGGCCTACCTCCGAGGCGTCGGTCTGTACGACAAACTCCTTGTTGAAGTCGGGTGTCACCAAAACCGGGGACCCACACAGGGCCGACTTCAACGCGGAGAAAGCCTCCTCCGCCTTCTCACTCCAGCTAACCCTCCCAGACTTTCGCCCCTTCAACAGGTCTGTCAATGGCGCTGCTATTGTGGCAAAGTGGGGCACAAACCTCATGTAGTAACCTACAATCCCCAGGAACGACTTTACCTGCCTGGTGGTGACCGGTCGGGGCCAGTTACGAATGGCCTCTACCTTAGTTACCTGAGGTTTGATGACTCCCGCCCAATTACATATCCCAGATATTTTGTCTCCTCTAACCCTATGGAGCACTTCTTTGGGTTAGCGGTCAGTCCGGCTTTCCTCAGGGCATCCACTACCGCCTGCACCTTGGGTAAATGGCTTTCCCAGTCGGTGCTGTGGATGACTACATCATCCAAGTAGGCCGAGGCGTACCGACGATGTGGTCGCAGCACTATGTCCATTAACCTTTGGAAAGTGGCGGGGCGCCATGCAGGCCAAAGGGTAACACCTTGTAGTGATACAGGCCCTGCGGGTAACAAATGCGGTTTTTCCTTAGCCGACTCCGTTAAGGGTACCTGCCAGTACCCTTTAGTGAGGTCCAGCACAGAAAAATAACGGGCTTGTCCTAAACTTTCAACCAGCTCGTCTACTCGGGGCATGGGATACGCGTCAAACTTGGATACTTCATTTAACTTGCGAAAGTCGTTGCAGAACCGCAACGTCCCATCCGGCTTGGGTATTAGGACTATGGGACTGGCCCACTCACTTTTCGACTCCTCAATGACCTCGAGCTTCAACATTAACTGTACTTCCTCCGCGATGGCCCGTCGCCGAGCCTCGGGTACCCGGTATGGTTTTAACCGGATCTTGGCCTGAGGCTCAGTGACGATGTCATGTTGGATGAGAGACGTGCGGCCAGGGAGGTCCGAGAACACATCCGTGTTCCGACTGATGAACTCCCTGACTTCCTGAACTTGTTTGGAAGACAGGCTGTCTGCAATTTTACCGTGGTTACTGCTTCACAGGCCTCGAACTGTGGGGCTGGACCCTTTCACCTAGAAGCCCTGGCCGGGGGCTGTGGTCGTCGGCTGTGTCCCTATCTTTCCACGGCTTAAGTAAATTCACGTGGTACACCTGCTCCGGCTTGCGCCGCCTGGCTGGTGTACTTTGTAATTTACTTCCCCTACCTTCTCGATCACCTCATAGGGGCCCTGCCACCTAGCTAGGAATTTGCTGTCAAGGGTGGGTACCAGAACCAAAACCCGATCTCCCGGATTGAAGTCCCGTACCCGAGCCTGACGATTGTACACCCTACTCTGGGCTTGTTGCGCTGCCTCCATATGCTCCCGGACCAAGGGCAACACCCTTTCCATCCGGTCCTGCATTTGGGCGACATACTCAATGACACTTTTGTGGGGACAGGCTGTTGTTCCCACGCTTCCTTGGCGATATCCAACAGGCCCCGAGGGTGTCTGCCATAAAGCAGTTCGAAGGGCGAGAACCCAGTAGAGGCCTGGGGCACCTCTCGCACTGCGAACATGAGATAGGGCAGAAGCAGATCCCAGTCCTTCCCATCTCTAGACACCACCCTCTTTAACATATTTTTTAGAGTTTGGTTAAACCTCTCCACAAGACCGTCTGTTTGCGGATGGTAAACGGACGTCCGTAACTGCTTTATACGCAACAATTTACACAGTTCCTCATTACTTTGGACATAAAAGGGGTCCCTTGGTCTGTCAGAACCTCTTTTGGCAGGCCCACACGGGAAAACATCTCCATTAACTCTTTGGCAATGAGCTTAGCTGAGGTATGTCGCAGAGGCACCGCCTCCGGATACCGAGTGGCATAGTCGAGAACTACCAGAATGTGTTGGTGGCCCCTGGCAGACTTTGGTACAGGCCCAATTAAATCCATCGCGATTCGCTCAAACGGTACTTCAATAATTGGCAGAGGTACCAGGGGACTACGGAAATGTGGCTGGGGGCTAGTTATCTGACAGGTCGGACAGGACTTACAATAATTCTCTACCTCCTTGAACACACTGGGCCAATAAAATCGCTGCAGTATGCGGTCCTGGGTTTTCTGCCACCCCAGGTGTCCCCCAAGAACATGTTGGTGGGCAAGCTCCATGACAAGCTTGCGATACGCTGTGGGCACCACCAACTGTTCAACAGGTTCGCCTCGGATTTGGTTCACCCGATACAACATATCCTGCAGAACAATAAACCGTGGGAACATTAATTCAGCCCCTGGTTTCTGGGGTTTCCCATCAATTTCCAGCACATTCTCCCAGGCCCTGGTTAGGGTTTGGTCCCGGTGTTGTGCGGTCCCAAAATTTTCCCGGAGACATTGAGGTCTGCCAACTCAGGTCCCGGTGGCAAGTCCTCCGTGTCTCCCACCATTACACTCAGTGGGGTTGTCTCCCCCTCTACCGCTGGAGCAGTGGTCACCCCTACCGCCGGCCCTTCAGACTCGGGCTCCCAGGGTTCTGGCCTTCCAGCGGTATCAGGCCACTCTACTAGGGTCACCCCTGTCTCGGGTCCCTCAGATACCTTTATTGCCGGCCACAGCGCCGGAAAACCGGGAAGTCCCTCCCAAGTATTAGTTCGTGTGGGAGTTTAGTAGCGACAGCCACCTCGTGGGTCCACCTACCAGCCGCTGTGGACAAAGTCACTAGTGCAGTGGGATAGTCTTTCAGGTCTCCGTGGATGCACAGGACCCCGACTTTACGGCCAGTATACTCCGCAGGCCGTACAAGTGCAGCCCTTACCAGGGAGACTAAACTCCCGGAGTCCAGCAGAGCCACCGCCAGAGAGTCTCCCACCTCTACCTGACACAGGTGGTTATGGTCCTGCACCTCACGGGTGCCAGTTGCGCACAGCTTCCGTGCATACAGGGAGTGACGACCCCGTAGTTCATATCCATCGGCTCATCCCGATGCGGACAGTCGGCCCTGATGTGGCCTGGCTCCTGACACCTCCAGCATACCACGGGAGGCGGACTCGCAGGGGGTATATTCCGGGCAGGCCGCTCTGTCGCCGGACGTCGGAACTGGGGCAGAGGCCTCCGGGGTTTGACTGACCCCTTCCCGCAAGAGTCCCCTGCAGGTTTCTGGTGGCCTCGTAGCGCTCCACCAGGTCGACCATCTCCAGGGCATTGGTGGGCGATACCTGGCCGATCCAGTGCTGGAGGGGATAAGGCAGGGCCCTCCAAAAGATGTCCGCCAACAGTCGATCCAGCATGGCAGTGGGACTTAGTAGATCGGGCTGCAGCCACTTTTGCAGCCTGTGCAGCAGATCGTAGAACTGCGGCCTAGCGGGTTCAGTCGTTTTAAAGTCCCACTGGTGGACTCTTTGGGCGCGGACCAGCACGTTCACGCCCAGTCTGGCTAGGACCTCTCCTTTCACAGTGTCATAATCTGCCGCTTGGTCATCCGACAAGTCGAAAAACACCTGCTGGGGTCCGGAAGCCAGGAACGGAGCGACCACCTCAGCCCACTGGTCACGGGGTAACTTTTCCCTCACGGCGACCTTCTCAAAAACCGCCAGGTACGTCTCAACGTCGTCTGCGGGGGTCATTTTGGGATCGCCGCACGGACCGCTTTCCGGGCATCTTGGACGTGGTGGGACGCTCCTGCCGCCTGTAATGCCATCACATGTTGTAGCAGTAGTTGGTTGGTCTCCCGCTGCTGCACGTTAGCCTCTATGAGAGCCTTCACAGCAGCCTCCATGTTGCCAGAAACTCCTGCTTGCAGCTTTGCTGGCTTAATATATTCCATACACTTTAGAAAAACAAAACTTCGGCGTTCACGCCAGCCTCACTGCGCATGCCCGCATCCTCCACCAAATGTGGGGAGTCGCTCTGGTAGACAGCGGTGCGGGTGCAGTTTAGAGGCAAAACAAGGAGTCCAGATTGTGCAACAAACAGTGTTTTATTCACACTTGCACACAAAATGAAAAACAGTCTCTTGGTGACAGTTCACACACAACGGAAATAACGTAGCCAAACAAAAACAGTCCAACACAGGTTCCAGTCACCTGGGAGGTGTAGGTGCAGGTTCGCACCACGCTGTCGGCCCAGCCGCAGGAGAATCCAGCTTCAGGTAGCCAGGAACAAAATACCTCCTTGCTGAGCTCTTTCCTCCTGGACAGAGAACTCCCAGCCCTGTTAGCAGCTCCAGGATAATCACACTCCCCAGACACAGCTGCTGGCTGCGTTTTATATCCAGCCCAAAACATGGACTGGACCGTGGGGAGCAGCCACCCACCCTACTCTTTAGCTGCTCCCAGTAAGAGCCGGCCCGGATCGGCTTTGCAGCCATGCTATTTAACAAAGCCAAACAGCACTAGCTGCTGCAGACAAAAACCCGGCTCTCACCTCACCGAGGCCAGCAACCTCGGTGACACGTACCTGCCATCACATATGACACCTTGCACCTTACCACAGTATATATTTTTCATTCTGTACTGAAATAGGCCACTAAATGCTTTCACCACAAATAACTGCAACAGTGAAGTGCGAATATATTTTTCTTTCTGCACTGAAATAGGCCACTAAACGCTTTTAACACATATAACTGCAGAAGTAAACTGAGAATATATTTTTCTTTTTGTACTGAAATACATAGACCACTAAACGCTTTCACTATAAATAACTGCAACAGTGAAGTGCGTATATATTTTTCTTTTGGTACTGAAATAGGCCACTTAACGCTTTCTCCACAAATAATTGCAACGGTGAAGTGCATATATATTTTTCTTTTGGTACTGAAATAGTCCACTTAACGCTTTCTCCACAAATAACTGCAACAGTGAAGTGCATATATATTTTTCTTTGTGTACTGAAATAGGCCACTAAATGCTTTCACCACAAATAATTGCAACAGTGAAGTGCGTATATATTTTTCTTTCTGTACTCAAATAGGCCACTAAACACTTTCACCAGATATAACTGCAACAGTGAAGTACGTATATATTTTTCTTTTGGAACTGAAATAGGCCACTAAATGCTTTCACCACAAATAATTGCAACAGTGGAGTGCGTTTACATTTTTCTTTCTGTAATGAAATACATCCCTAAAGGCTTTTCAACATAGCAGTTGCACCCCAATAACAAAAACAAATTGCTGGAATGACAGAGCCGTATAATGGCTATTTGGATCCCCAAATAATCTTTCCCTGCACTTCACTGTAAATTGCTTTTCTAGCACTGTCCCCAGAACCTTCCAACATCTCTCCCTGCACTAAGATGCTGTGAAATGATTCCTCCCTATCCTTTCACTGCACTTATAAATCGTTTTTTCAGGGTTTTTTTTCACAATGAGGTTTTTCCTATTTCTGTCCCTAGCACCTTCTCACGTCTGCCCCTGCATTTAAAATGCTGGAAAATGTCTGAATCCAAGATGACTGCCATATTTATAGGGCTGTAGCATCACAGGGCTGGCTGGCTGCTGATTGGCTGCATGCATGGCATTATGGGTCATCCCGCCTTCTCAGAGCTCCTTTGCCCCATGTCCTCACACGTGTAGCCACCATTTTAGGAAAAATTGCGATTCGTTACCACGAAGCGAAAGGAAATTCGCATTAGTTGCAAATCGAATTTGTCCTGAAATTCGTAACGAATTCAACTTCATCCACTTCGATTTGCTCATCTCTGGTGAGAACTGTAGGGTTTAAATAGATAGATTAGATTAGACTGATAGGTAGATAGGTAGATAGATACTGTAGATACCGTAGATAGATAGATCGACATATAGACAGAGTATTCCAGAATGTATCTGCTCTTACTGTAAAGAACCCTTTCCTATTGTATTTTCATGATGGGAGCACTGCCACTTTGAAAAAATTTCATGATGGCTTCTATTAACCTTGTCCATTGTTTTCAGATAAAATGCTAGGATGGTATGATTTAAAAAAATAAACTATGAAACAAATGACCAAACCTTCCACATTGCACTCCTTTTGTCATTACAACCTTGTGTAGTTAAAAGGGTTCCTTTTAATTAACAGGTCATTAATGTTAGTTTGTTAGATTGGCAGGTGTTACGTCCATTCTAGTGATTGCAGCTGGCTAGGCCCAGGCAGATTTGTATGTATGATTATTTATGGGATGTGATACTATTATGCCAGTGATCTGTGCCCACTGCTTTCACACCTCCCTCGGGTCCCCTGTGCTGTTTTTTCGTCTGGTGGTGCCCACCGACATCCTACTGTACCGGATTTAACCCTTTGCCTATCCTGACCCTTGGACTGATTTTGGATTGTACAAACTGTCTGCCCTGACCTCAGCTCATTGATTTTGCCTGAAACCTTGGTCCTTTGCTACGGTGTCTGTTGACCCCTGTAGGTTAGGAGACTCTGAACTAAGACTAGTCTAGGGGGTAGAGTTCTGGTGGTTCCCCTGCATCATCCATCCTGGTGGTTCCCCTGCAGAGTCCAAGTCCCTATATAGGGGTTAAAGAGTGAAGACCAGGGGGCTGCCAGGAAAGCGCCCTTAGGAGTAGCTCCAAGCCAGATCAGTTCAGTAGGCACAGAGGATCCACAGGTTCTTCTGTAACAGATACTTGCTTTATTCCACTGATTGATGGGGTTCCTAGAGGTTGATCATCCAACAATCATACACTTATGGCATGTGGTGTCAAAGTCTCCACTGGTGGCATATCTGTCTCAGAAGTCAGTAGGGTTTTTAGGTGTTTTTCCCCTATAATTGAATTGCATCTTATAGTAGTTACTCCAGCAATCTCAGCGATGACTGCAATACTTAGTAATATGACCATCTACCGCATGATACACTCAATTTCTCAGAATATTAATTTAGTGACGTGAGTTTTAGATACGGAGCTGTTCAGGTTTCCAGTCTTTTGTTTGAAAGTTATTGCATGCCAGACTAAATAGCAGATAAGCCGTGTATTTTAGAGATTGTCGGAGCTGAAAATACGCTATAATGGCAAATTCCTTTAGTAATGCGCGACAGCGAACTTTACATTCAGTGGCAGTATCAGCTCTGCTCTGTTTACATTACTGCTATATACTGTGACAATATCAGTTGGAGGGTGATGTAATATGATATAATGTAATGTCACATGATTGTGGCTCGTCAGGGACAAATATTAATTTCACAATGACAAAGTTTTATGCATATATGATAAACATATGAAAAATGTAAACTTTTTTTTACCCAGGTCTTTGACTGTAACAGAGCATATACATCTAGAGGAGTGAAGGTTTCACCATATATACCACTATAGATGAAGATTCTTTACTGTAAGAGCAGTGACAAACATTTTTTACAGCACATCCTAATGTGCAGGGGTGCACTCTGTAGCCACAGAATGTATGAACTAATACTATACTCACTCTATAAATGAATATGAGGCACATAGCAAATATATTGTGCTCAAACTCATTGTGCCCATCCACCACGGTAAGGTGACCTCTTTTGGATGGGAAGCTACACTAAATTCTACCTCTTCTGGTGCCAAGCAGCCTCCAATGAATTTAGGAAAGGGAGGCTCCACATATATACTGAACCCACTCTTTATGCTGCCTACTTATTTTCTAAGTACCTCACATTTATTCATATATTGAGTATCATATTGGTTTATATATTCTGTGTATGCAGAGTGCTGTTGTGTTTGATCTTGTTTTTTTAGCCATGGCAACGTGGACCTGAGCATTGGGACGTGCTGGCTGACTTTGTTTTTTTGTCTTTGCCATGTGCTTTGGAGCTGTGACTGTCTCCATTTTGGTTGTAGACTCCTGACTAACCCACCTTTCCCACAGGCTGACTTTAATTAGTGCTGTACAAAGCTGAAGCCTGCTCTCCCTATATTCATTGGTGACCAGCTGGTACTGGGAGAAGTAGCATACAGAGTGGGTTCAGTATATACAGCATGTAGAGCTTGCCTTCCTTAAATTCATTGGAGATCGGTTGGCACCAGAAGAGGTAGCATTTAGCGTAGATTCCAAACCAAAAGAGGTCACCTTGCTGTGGTGGATGGGCACAAATGATTTTGATCAAAATATATTTGCTAAATACCTCTGGTTTATTCATATATGGATTATTGTATTAGTTCATAAATTCTGTGTTTGCTAAGTACTGTACCATTGTGTTTGATTATGCAAGAGCAGTGAGACAAACCTTATGCCACATGAAGTTGTGTTTTCATAGCGTTGTGTATTCTACTGTTATCACTGTTGTTGTCTCATCATAGCAGCTTCTTGGAGATAATGTAAAATTATCCTCTTTTCCCCTAATTGCATCAGGGTTATATTTGCACTCTGCCCATGAAGTGCTTGCTGCTGCACAGGCACAGTCAGTGGCCTCTCCTGGTGCTTCAACTGAATCTGTGGCTCTCCAGCATCCTCCTCACAATATGGCATAATATATGTAACTATAGCTTCTTATTGATGTAATTTAGCCACATTTGGCTATGTATCACCTTTGCAAGTTATCAAGGGCAACATAGTTTCAAGAGATATAGGCTGCAAGTAGTGATTTCCACACAAGATGGGGTAAAGAACTGGATAGAGTTGAGCGAACACCTGGCAGTTCGGGTTCGGCCAAACTTCACAAAAAAGTTTGGGTTCGGGATCTGAACTTAACCCGAACTTGACCCACAAACCCGAACCCCATTGAAGTCAATAGGAACCCAAACTTTTGGGCACTAAAATGGCTGTACAATAGCCCTGGAAAGGGCTAGAGGGCTGCACAAGGCAGCAAAATGTAGTTAAATGCCCTGCAAACAAATGTGGATAGGGAAATGACTTAAAATAACATAAAATACAGAAAAATAATAAATAAACGTTCTAAACCTAAGCCCAAGTTAGTGACAGTGGCACCTGCCATCCAGCAAACAGAGGATGTACATCTGGCACCGTCACCAAGCATCTCCCCCGAATCCCATGGAAGTGTTCAGCTATCAGCTGTCCATCTCCCAAACACTGGGAGAAAGAGAAATAGAAAGAGGAAGTACCCCCCCTACCCACCCGCGATCCCTGGCTCTGAATGCCTTGATTTCAAAATTCCTGGTCCTTTGAAATGCTGTCATTCTGTCTGATTGACAGTTTTAAAAACCTTATGGCGGTGGCTATTCCACAGTACGTGGATCCTAGCCGCCACTACTTTTGCAGGCGAGCCATCCCTTCTCTGCACAATCAAGTGGCGGACAAAATCAAGTGTGCACTGCGCAACGCCATCTATGGCAAGATCCACAAAACAACTGATACATGGACCAGTAAGCACGGGCAGTTATAACTCTCTTAACAGCACACTGGGTAAATGCAGTGGCGGCTGGGCCTGAGGCGCATAGCCTTTTTGTGAATGTCCTTCCGCCCCTGAGGATTGCAGGGCATTTCTCTTTGCCTCCTGTTACCTCCTCCTCTTCCTACTCGGCTTCCTCCTCCTCTACCACCTCCTCATCCGCTCAGCGTATCACCTTCACCACCCACAGCAGCGCAGCCAGGGGGAAACGACAGCAGGCTGTTTTAAAACCTGTGTGTTTGTGGGACAAACCCCATACCGCGCAGGAGCTGTGGACAGGCATGGAACAACAGTCGGACGATTGGTTGGTGCCACTGAGCCTCCAGCCCGGCCTGGTGTTGTGCGCTAATGGGCGAAATATAATAGTTTGACACACATCCCCTGCCTGACACATGTGCTGAATTTGGGGTGCAGAAATTCCTGAACATCAGAGAGTGAAAATCAATTCAGTTAATCGAACACACACAAGCCCCCCCCCCCCCCCTTTCGCTCAAACTATTAACAAATTTACTTGAAAACATATTAAAATAACTTTAATGCAGCTAAACTAACTATATTAACAAAACCAACAAAACTGTATGGGTCATACCATAACAATACCATAACCTGCTAACCCCTATACTATACAGTATTATAGTTATTTTTTTTGCACTTGCACTTTACTTACCAGCATGAATTTTTGCGCTTTCCCTACATCACCAGTCCAGTATTAATTTTAAATGCTTTTAATCATGTGAGTCCTGTGTTATGTCAATCATGTCCTCCATGTCATTTGAATAATAAAGTATTGTGATTCTATTATATATAACCCTTGTTTGGAGTTATTGTTATGGTATGACCCATACAGCTTTGTTGGTTTTGTTTGCACTTGCATGTGTGGGTTGTTTGAACGATAGGGACATTATATTGGTTTCTAACTATATAAACAAACAAAACTATACACAGACGATACACCTCCCTCAAAGAGGATAGCTTGTCCTTGTCTCTGGGAAGCCTGGCAGACATGAGCGACTACGTGCTGCAGTGCCTGCTTAACGACCGCCCAGTTACTGCCACATTCTAACTTGTGCTGATTACTGGGTGGCCATCCTGCTGCATCCCTGTTACAATTACAACGTGCCGTCCTTAATTCCTTAATGGAGTGTAATAGGAAGATGCGCCCGCCAGTAGACACGCTGCTGATGGCATTCACACCTGACACCGGGGACTCAGTGGAAGCACAAGGTGAAGGCAGAGGAGGAGGTCACCAACGCAGCTGGGTCACCACCAGCACCTCAGAAGGCAGGGTTAGCATGGGCAAAATGTGGAAAAGCTTTGTCATCACACCACAACAACCAGCACCACCAGCAGATCTGGAACATTTTAGCAGGAGGCAGCATCATGGTGGAACAGTACACGTACTGACTGATGGGTCTGCCCAGGGGCGGAGCAACAGCTGAAGCAGGGGAAGCTACTGCTTTGGGGCCCTGATCTAGAAGGGACCCATCCAGGAGGAAGAGGAGGAGTAAAGGACTTTGTCAGGGCTCCCTCAACAGTATTATTCAATGAAATTATATACAGTGGCAGTACAGACAGTGTAGAAAGCGAATGGAACAGCTGCCGGGCCTGGTCTGAGAGAGCGATCTTTAGTAGCCCCAGGAATGGCGGCATGAAAGGAAGGGGTTGCGCAAAAATTACTGGGGGAGGGGGGCCCCAGTCAAATATTTGCTGTGGTGTCCAATCATTTCTAGCTACGCCACTGGGTCTGCCCCATTCAACTTCTGGGTCTTCAAATTGGGCACATGTCCTGAGCTTGCCCTTTACACCTTGGAGGTGCTGGCCTACCCTGCAGCCAGTGTATTGTCTGAACGTGTGTTTAGCATGGCTGGGGGCATTATCACAGACAAGCGCAGCCGCCTGTCCGCAGACAATGTGGGCAAGATTTCGTTTATTAAAAAGAACCAGGCATGGATCCCACAGGACTTGTTTGTACCTTATGCATAATATACAAGTATACCGGCCTCACCAAACCATTGTTATACTACCGTGCACTTACACTATGTTTTATTTTTTATATTTTCCCAATTTTTGGGGTCTACAGCAATTTATTTAAAAAAAATATATATTTAAAAACATGTTGTTGGCGACTACCTTTGGCTTCACAGCCCAAAAAGGCTTTATGTCATGCAAGAATGTAACCGCCAATTGTAAGTTTCCTAACAGTTAGGCAGTGCAGGGGTTTGTACCCGGCAAAAATGGTAATATTTCACCAAACAATTTAAAAGAGGATTATTCACATTTTCCGTCACTGTCACCTACAGTATGCAGTGCAGGGTTACTTGACAGCAAATAATTGGAATATGTCAACCCCTTAACTCCCATTCTGTCACTGACACATATGCAGTGCAGGCCGCAAAGGTAATTCCTGGCCCTAAAAAAATATGATTTTATCACCACCCATGGAAAACATAGATTTCAGTGGTATATTTTGGGGTGTAGGACCTCTAGGCCTTAGATCTGTTATTGCAACAAACTACAGAAATGCAGTACAGTATGTCACTGCTAAATTTTAAAATACATTTTTGTGCGTTGTATACCAAACTGCTCTGTGTAACCACAATACGGGTTTATTTAACACAAAATACACTAATGCGGTATTTTACTGCTGAAATTTAAACGTAGGTATTTGTGCAGTTTATTGAAAACTGCTCTGTTGACCAAGAATACCTATTTTTTTCCCCAAAAAAACTGTTTCAGTGCAGAAATTTAAAATAGGTATATGTACGCTGTATGCAAAACTGCTCTGTGAAGAAAGAATACGGCTTTTTGTCAAAAAAATCTAAAAAAATGCACTATTTCAGTGCTGAAATTTGAAATACGCATTTGGACAATGTATCTAAAACTTCTTTGTGGACCAGGAATACTGCTTTTTTCTCCCAAAAATACACTGCTCTATTTCACTGCAGAAATGTAAAATATGTATTAGTACGCTGTATGCACATATGCTTTGTGGACCAACAACACAGCTTTTTTCCCCAAAATTCACAAATGCACTATTTAACGGCTGGAAATTAAACATAGGTGTTTGTACGCTGTATGCACAACTGCTTCGTGAACCAAAAACGTGGCTTTTTTTTCCCTAAAACACGCTAATGCACTATTTCAGTGCTGAGATTTAAAATAGGTATTTGTACGCTGTATGCACCACTGCTTTGTGGACCTGGAATACCGCTTTTTTTCCCCAAAAATACACTGATGCACTATTTCACTGCAGAAATGTAAAATAGGTATTTGTACGCTGTATGCACACCTGCTTTGTGGACCAAGAACACGTCTTTTTTCCCCAAAATTCACAAATACACTATTTAAGGCTGGAAATTAAACGTATGTATTTGTACACGGTATGCACAACTGCTTTGTGAAATAAGAACACAGCTTTTTTTCCCCATAAAATATACTAATGCATTTTTTCACTGCAGAAATGTAAAATAGGTATTTGGGCGTTGTATTTTAAACTGCTTTGTGGACCAGGAAGGAATACCACTTTTTTTCCCAAAAATACACTGATACACTATTCCACTGCAGAAATGTAAAATATGTATTTGTATGCTGTATGAACAACTGCTTTGTGGACCAATAACACGGCTTTTTATCCCAAAATTCACAAATGCACTATTTAACGGCTGGAAATTAAATGTAGGTATTTGTACGCTGTATGCACAACTGTTTTGTGAACCAAGAACACGGCTTTTTTCCCCAAAATTCACAAATGCACTATTTAACAGCTGGAAATTAAACGTAGGTATTTGTACGCTGTATGCACAACTGCTTTGTGGACCAATAACACGGCTTTTTATCCCAAAATTCACAAATGCACTATTTAACGGCTGGAAATTAAATGTAGGTATTTGTACGCTGTATGCACAACTGTTTTGTGAACCAAGAACACGGCTTTTTTCCCCAAAATTCACAAATGCACTATTTAACAGCTGGAAATTAAACGTAGGTATTTGTACGCTGTATGCACAACTGCTTTGTGAACCAAGAACACAGCCTTTTCTCCCTAAAACACAGTAATCCACTATATCAGTGCTGAAATTTAAAATAGGTATTTGTACGCTGTATGCACAACTGCTTTGAAGTAATGAAGTGCTACATTTTTCAAGTTGCTCAAAGTTTCCTGAGACTGGAGAAAATGGTTGGCACAGCTGAACATTACAATAGCTTTATATGCAGATAGAGTGCTCTAATATATTCGTGATTGCGCAAATCGGCAATTAATAATGCAAATATTTTGGCGCAATACGTGACACTTCACATTTTAGCTGGTCTGACTACATATTAGTGATTGGTGCACTAAGTATTGTTGTGAATTTGTGTCATCACAGCACTATGTCTGTATCATGTATGTATGGACAGCAGAACCTATCACACTACCTAACACCCTGCACTGGAAGCTATCAGCTACACTAAATCACTATCTAATCTACACTGACTATCTCCCACTAACTATCTGTATTATATATATAAGATAACTAACTAACTAACTAACTAACTAACTAACTAACTATCTAATGTAATGTGACACAGCAAAGCACAGAACACAGCAATAACACTGCTGTCTCTCTCACAACTGCAAAAAACAGCGGAAAATGGCTGCTGGGGAGGTTCTTATATAGTAAGGGGTAGGCAACTTTCCTATTGGTTGCTAGGGATGTTGCTAAGCTCAGACAAAGACATTGCAGCCTTCTCATTGGCCCACAAGCAAGAAGCTAGGGAGGGATCGAGGGTTCAGATGAAAAAAATCCAGAATATTCAAAAACACGAAAATATATCACTATATTCTAAATATTCGCGAATTCTCGAAGCCGCGATATTCACGATAAAAATTTGCGATTCGAATATTCGCACTACTTGAGAGCTGGCCAATGGTTTGAATACCATTCTGTATTATGTCATAAGCTTGGCACTCACAAGAGTCCAGGAAGCTGGAAAGAGGTTTGATGTGGTCCTCCTCACACTGTACTGCCAATGAGTGCAACGTTTCTGGTAAGATGCAGACTGATGCAACAGCTTACTGTAGAATTTTTGGATCAACTTAAATTGGTTGTCAAGTTTAGTAAAAACTGGTTTAGTAGAAGCTGGCAGAAGAAACGTTAATATTACCACTACTCCTCATGATAAAACCTCCACAAAAAAGGTATGTTTCTACTGTACTTCACAGCCCCTAGCTAGTGCTGTCAGCAGTTTACCATAGTCAAAACTGCTGACAGGTTCCCTTTAATATAGAGGGTCCTGTGTTCAGAATCCTTACCTCTTGGTCAGCAGTTGCATAAAGCATCTGGAAGACCTGTCTTGTTCTGCATAACACAGACAACACAGTGATATGAATGGACTTTGTGTAATGCCCATTTTTTTCCTGTGATGGCACTGCAGCAAAGTTAAACCATTACCGCCTGGTTTCCACACAGATCAGAGCTGATCACTGGGGATCCCAGCAGCAGGGCTGGGACAAGGTCCACCACCAACAGAGGCTGAGCTGCCCAAGTGCGCCCCCCCCCCCACCCCCTCAACTTGTGGAGTCTTTACTAAATACTGTTGTAATCACACATAAATATGCACAGTTTAATGTATCAATTAATGACGCACTGTTATGGAGGATCTGTGGATGACACTGTTATGGAGGATCTGTGGATGACACTGTTATGGGGCGGATCTATGGATGAAACTGTTATGGGGGATCTATGGATGAAACTGTTATGGGGGATCTATGGATGAAACTGTTATGGGGGATCTATGGATGACACTGTTATGGGGTAATCTGTGGATGACACTGTTATGGGGTAATCTGTGGATGACACTGTTATGGGGTAATCTGTGGATGACACTGTTATGGGGTAATCTGTGGATGACACTGTTATGGGGATCTGTGGATGACACTGTTATGGGGGATCTGTGGATGACAATGCTATGGGGATCTGTGGATGACACACTTATGGGGATCTGTGGACGACACTGTTATGGGAGATCTATGGATGACAGTGTTATGGGGATCTATGGATGACAGTGTTATGGGGGATCTATGGATGATACTGTTATGGAGGATCTGTGGATAGCACAATGTTATGGAGGTCTGTGGATTGCACTGTTATGGGGGATCTGTGGATTGCACAATGTTATGGGGGATCTGTGGATGACACTGTTATGGGGATCTGTGGATGACACTGTTATGGGGGATCTGTGGATGACAGTGCTATGGGGGATCTGTGGATGACAGTGCTATGGGGATCTGTGGATGACAGTGCTATGGGGGATCTGTGGATGACACACTGTTATGGGGGATCTGTGGATGACACTGTTATGGGGGATCTGTGGATGACACACTGTTATGGGGGATCTGTGGATGGCACTGTTATGGGGATCTGTGGATGACGCACTGTTATGGGGGATCTGTGGATGACGCACTGTTATGGGGGATCTGTGGATGACACACTGTTATGGGGGATCTGTGGCTGGCACTGTTATGGGGGATCTGTGGATGACACACTGTTATGGGGGATCTGTGGATGACACACTGTTATGGGGGATCTGTGGATGACACACTGTTATGGGGGATCTGTGGATGACACACTGTTATGGGGGATCTGTGGATGACGCATTGTTATGGGGGATCTGTGGATGGCACTGTTATGGATTGTGACTCACAATGGATATTGGGGGCCAGCAAATTACAAGGAAGGCGGGGGTGGGGATGATTGATAACATACATATCTAAATGGCTGGGGGGTGAGGGCTTGACTTGAGCCATCTACTGATCAGAGCATTAGAATAGCAGGAATAAATAACATCTAAATGTCTGGTGGGGTAGATGGGGGTAGGACAAGGGCTGATGGGGAAGGGGGACTGGGTTAGATAATCTATACTGACATACATTTGACACACACATATATACTGACATACATATGACACACACATACATACTGACATACATATGACACACACATATATACAGACATACATATGACACACACATATATACAGACATACATATGACACACATACATACTGACATACATATGACACACACATATATACTGACATACAAATGACACACATATATACATATGACGCACACATATATACAGACATACATATGACACACACATACATACTGACATACATATGACACACACATACATACTGACATACATATGACACACACATACATACTGACATACATATGACGCACACATATATACTGACATACATATGACACAGACACATATATACTGACATACATATGACACAGACACATATATACTGACATACATATGACACAGACACATATATACTGACATACATTTGACACACACATACATACTGACATACATATGACACACACATATATACAGACATACATATGACACACACATACATACTGACATACATATGACACACATATATACTGACATACATATGACACACATATATACAGACATACATATGACACACATACATACTGACATACATATGACACACACATACATACTGACATACATATGACACACACATACTGACATACATATGACGCACACATATATACAGACATACATATGACACACATACATACTGACATACATATGACACACACATATATACAGACATACATATGACACACACATACATACTGACATACATATGACACACACATATATACAGACATGCATATGACACACACATACATACTGACATACATATGACACACACATACATACTGACATACATATGACGCACACATATATACAGACATACATATGACACACACATATATACAGGCATACATATGACACAGACACATACATACTGACATACATATGACACACACATATATACTGACATACATATGACACACACATATATACTGACATACATATGACACACATACATATATACAGACATACATATGACACACATACATACAGACATACATATGACACACATACATACATATATACAGACATACATATGACACACACACATATATACAGACAAACATATGACACACACACATATACAGACATACATATGGCACACATACATAAAATCACACAATATGCACATTACATTACTGCCATTCCCTTTAACCCCTTACATTTTCTGCACATACAGTCTCTGGTGACTTGGAGGGAGAGGCAGGATGCAGAGTATTCCTCCTCCTCCTCCTTCTCTGTCCCGACGCTGCTCTTCTCTCTGTGCTGGGGGAGGGGGTTGTGAATCTCTGGTGCACACACAGGCAGGAAGTCAGGGGCTGGGGAAGGTACGGAGCTGCAGCACACTGCACTAGACTGAGGGAGGGAGGAAGAACACCACTAGGGGGCGCAGGACCGGCTGTTACAGCAGCAGAGCGCAGAAATGGATGCTCTGCTGCTAATACAGCTACACGGCAGCAGCAGGGACTTGGTGAGAGAAGCCTGAGCCTGCGCCCTGAGGCTTGAGCGCCCTGAGGCTGGAGCCTCCTCAGCCTCTGTGTCGGCCCGGCCCTGCCCAGCAGTGGGACACTTTGTGTTCAGCTGATTATCAAGGGACCCTTTTAACAAGTAGGGATTGTCCTATGCGGAGAACCTTAGTTTGTCATACCTGAGTTTGATCAGGTTTTAACTAAATTTAGGCTTTGGATGAATATGAAGAGGACACATAGATGTCAGTAGCTGGAGTCTATAACAGGATTTTTGTGGATATGGAGCATACAATCAGTCAGTAAGGCTTTTACTTTTGCATGATATGATGATATTCTGGTCTCTTCCAGAAACAGCACCACTGGTGGCCGTTTGTGGCATTCCAGCTTACCACATTTAAGTAAATGGGTGCCCTACCAGACACCACCTATGGAAATGAGTGGTGCTGTTTCTGGACTCAAGAAAAGTAAAACATTTTGAGATAAAAAATTGTTGCTATAGTCCGGTGAGGTCATCTGATAGGATCTGATATATTGAGTTTTACATCACCAGTTGGAATAAACCCAATAATACAAAGCACAGACTGGTATTCAGCAGCGCAATAATACTTTATTGTAAACTTCTCATTGACGAGACCATAGTGGTCAGACACTTCATTTTCACAGTCTCGACCCTTCAAAGTCATAACAAATAAATAATTAATTAATTCAGGAAAGTAGTAAGAACATCGTCTTCATGCATGAGGAGAGCAAGACGAGAAGGCCTGGGATGTTTGTAGTGTTGGGTTGTTACTACTGTTGGCTTCGGCAGCCGAGATTTTGTAGGTAGACATCACCACCACCACACTGGGTCTGTTTGCTTCCTTTTTTCAATCCGCAGCAAATCTAACAGAAGAAAAAAATAGTGGGCAACATGTGACATAAATGTTGGAATGTATAAAACATCAGGATTTATTGTGGTCCCATGGTAAATTGAAGGGGCTTCCCTCAAACTGTTTCCATAACTCCAATAAACTTTAATGGGGATAACTGTGTGGCTGTCTCCATTTGATCTCCTCCTGTCTCCGACCAGAAGAGATTGGAGAGGTTCCAACTAATATGAGATATGGATATGCCATAAATACTGTATCTAGAATGGGAAAAACCCTTCAAAGGGGTGCAACGTGGAACCACAATAAACCTCAATGGGGATAATTGCTAGGCCGTGCTTTTATTTGAACGCCCCCTGTGTCCGGCCATAATAGGTCAGAGAGGTTCCAACTTATGTGAGATACAGGTATGCCATAAATGTCTAAAATGGGAAGATCTTCAAAAGGGGTACAACGTGGAACCACAATAAATGTCAATAGGTAGACTTGTTCTTGTGTCTCTATTTGATCTCCTTCTGTATCCATCCACAAAAGGTTGGAGAGGTTCCAACCTACTGTATGTGAGATATGGATATGCCATAAATGTCTAAAATGGAATTTTTTTTCAAAGGGGTATAATATGGAACAATAATAAACCTCATTGGGGATAACCGTTTGGCCATGTCTCTATTTAATCTTCTCCTGTATCTGGCCACAAGAGGTCGGAGAGGTTCCAACATATTTGAGATATGGATATGCTATAAATGTCAAAAATGTGAAAACCCTTTACAGGTGTACAACATGGAACTACAATAAACCTTAAAGGGGATGATCGCTTGGCCATGTTTACATTTGATATCCTCCTGTATCTGGCTACAAGAGGTCGGAGGGGTTCCAGCATATATAATATATGGATATGCCATAAATCTCTAAAATTGGAAGACTCTTTAAAAAGGGTACAACGTGGAACGACAATAAATGGACCTCCTTCTGTATCAGTCCGCAAAAGGACGGAGAGCTTCCAGCATATATGAGATATGGATAGCCCGCTAATGTCTAAAATGGGATAACCCTTCAAAGGGGTACCACATTAACCCCCTTAAAGGGATTTTTGGGACTTTGAAAATGGCCCAGCAGTAGGAGATGCAATGAAATACTAATATCCCCCGATGCTCCATCACTCCATGGTCCCAGTCAGTCTTTATTTATTTGGTCCGCAGTAATGACATCACATACATCCACATGACTTCTGCAGCCAATCATTTGCCTCAGTGGTCTCATGTTATACAGTTCTGTATATGCAAGCTTCACTGCTGGGGCCTGTCATTGGCTGCTGGGGCCATGTGGACGTAAGTTGCGTCATCAAAGTAAACAAAGATCAGTGGTTGCATCAGAAGTGGAGCGGTGGGGGCTTAACAGGTGAGTAACGATTATTATTTTTTATTTTTCAGATTTCCCGGTGTTAAGCTACATTTTTTAACTCATGGAAAACTCTTTTAAGATGGGTGGATCTCGCCCATCCTCACACATTCATTCGGATGGCTGCCTTGTAGTGCAAATAAAGAGGGGCATTCATTCCCCTTGTTGCAGGGGGAAAGGAGATACCGACCGCTTCTGCCAACATTTTAAAAAGCCAAAATTGGGACAATTAAGCCCAACCTCCAATAAGTGCCTCCTAAACAGTTGGGATCGCCTCTCAAAAATACCACTCTACAGGGGAGTTTTCATAAATCCCACCCTTTCGAGATCCATATTTCCAATTTGTCTAGCCAAAACTGGGACTGTTGGCAAGTATGCTGGATAAACATTTTAGTCTTTTCTTTGGGGCCCCCTCTCCTCTATGTCCACCACTATCTCAGGGTAAAGGTGGATGTAGCTTAAAGGGGTTGTCCAGCTTGAGGTCAGTCGTTGTTTGCCTTGTACTCATGACCTTGTCCATGTGGAAGTTTACAGGACAGGGACTGGCAGACCAATAAAAGGACCCAGAGAGCCAGAACGGAGAGGCGAGGAGCAGGTGAGGATGTTTTTTTTTTTTTTTTTTTTTCAATAGGTACAACGGCATGTTACTGACAGTAAAAAAAAAGTATGAAAAGGTGAATAACCCCTTTAAAGTACTATAGCTGCCCTCTTCTGGAATCTGTACATCATTGGGAAGATAGGGTAGTTCACACAATACCTGTATAGATTTTATGTACATGTCACTCACCATTCCGATATAGCTTAACAGAACGAGGACCAGAGCAATACTGAGCAGGACTAAGGCAGCGATCTCCCAGGCACAAACATCATTACGGCCTGAAAGAAAAAGCATATTAATAGTAAGAGTGAGCAAACTATCTATCTATCTATCTATCTATCTAAAAAGAAAGGGTCCACGGCACCTCCAGTGACAAGTGTCTTTTATTTACACCAACGTGACGTTTCGGTCCGCGCAATGGAACCTTTCTATATCAATCTATCTATTTATGTCATATCTATCTATCTGTCTATCTATCTATCTATCTATCTATCTATCTATCGGTCTATCTATCTATCTATCTATCTATCTATCTATCTATCTATTTATGTCATATCTATCTATCTATCTATCTATCTATCTATCTATCTATCTCATATCTATTTATCTAATCTGTGTATCTATCTATCTATCTATCTATCTATCTATCTATATCCTATCTATCTATCTATCTATCTATCTATCTATCTATATATCTATCATCCATCATCTATCTATCTATCTATCTATCTATCTCATATCTATCTATCTTATGGATCTTCTGTTTTAATGCACGTTCCACAGAAATACCTTGATTTCTACAATTCAATTAAAATCTAGCACACCTGCAGGTTTGTGTAAATGTATGATAACTTTTATGGGGAGGGATGCGTCTTACTTACTTCGATCACAATTGCACAAGCCTCCTGCAAATGGGGAAATGGAAAGGAGATTATTAGAAATGAATACATGTATTAATATCCATCAAAACATGTGAGTTTTTGTAATGAAACCATAGTAACATAGTAACATAGTAACATAGTAACATAGTAAATTAGGCCGAAAAAAGACATTTGTCCATCCAGTTCGGCCGGTTATCCTGCTAGTTGATCCAGAGGAAGACAAAAAAAAAAACGGTGAAGTAGGTGCCAATTTCAAATTAATTTAAAGTGAATCTGTCATCATGGTCTTGGACTACTATCTGCAGTATTAGGACTGCTTGGCATTGTCGTTACTGAATTCCGTTATAGCGTTCTGTTATAACAGTTATACCGGAATATAACGGAGTTCTAGGACGGAATGCAAAACGGAAACCTTCAAGAGACATTCCATTTTGCTCCATCCTAATACATGTGAGTTGAGTGGGGAATGGGGGGCAGTAGGACAATAAAAATTCTTATCGGCAGTGCCACCCACATTATACCGCAGATAATAGTCCAAGACCTTGCTGGCAGATTCTGTTTAGTTCAACATGAGATTTGAAACTGTAAACAGCGCCACCCCGTTTATGGCCACACCAGGTATTGCAAACCAGTTCAGTTTGAGTAGATACAACGTCACACACAGTCCTGGCCAAGAGTACAAAACAATCCAGGTCATGAATAAGATATGTAAAAAAAAAAAAAAATACAAGAAAATGAAACATAAAAAATAGGATCAATATTAAGAATGGAAAAAAAACCCTAAAAAATTCTAAACTTCACCTAAGTTTGACGACAAGATTGGAGAGAACAAGAAATCCTCAAATCCTGCTTACAAACCTCTGTACTGTTCAAAAACACACCTGGAGACTCAGCTCAGCGACATCTGGCAAACTCATATCTATTGCATCTGATCTACTCAGCTCTGCTACATCTACATATTTTTCTGAGAAATGCAAAGACTCCAGCATAGTTCTACCTTTGGTTACTCAAGTTCTTCATTGCCAAGAACCTACCTGTGATTTGAAGGCAGATCAGGAGAGCTATGGGGAGGTAGGAAGCCATTTTGAAGCGATCAGCGTTCGATGCTTTCTATTTGATGGTAACTTTTTTAAAGAGCTTATAAAGCTGTAGCCTCATATATATCAGGTCACACCTCTCCTGGGATCACAGATAAACAGGTTCCTCATCTTCCTGATTTCCAAACAGCTGCTCTTCGATGGTCATAGGAACGTGAGATATGATAACATGACATTCCTGACATTGTCCCCTGTCCTATAATCATCGCCCCACATTCCCAGCATGCTTTTCACAGTGATGCATCCCATTCGATAATGCGCTCCATTGTCACTCTGCCATAGGAAAATTGATATTGTCCTGGTATCAATGAAACTCTTGGCATTCAATGTAATTACAGCGTGCTGATGGTGATAGTCCGTGATGACTAATCACAGATTAGTCAGGTTAATAATCCTATGAATATTAACATAAACAAATATTTCCTATCTCTTCCTAAAAGAGTAAAACCTGTGGAACAGAAATGGAATCCAACATTCGTGGTCCAGAAAATCTCGAATATCAAGAGCAAACTAGAGGACACCTAAAAAAGTGCTAGATACCTAAGTATGCTTCGAGAAGAATCAGTGAAAACCCTTAGATGAAGAAATAGCCTCCTTGCAGATGTTGCCTTCTGTGAAATTGAACCCATAGTGCAAAAAAGCATTACTGTAAAGTGAACCATTTGTTTACCGTTCCTTGCCGGCTGAGAAACTGTGCCCGTGCTAACCCCTGATGGACCAGTCTTTGCTAAGCAGCCGTGAATAAGTAGCTATCCTTCTCCTGAAATGTTGAGCTTCTTTCTGCCTTCATATCAAACGTCCTTCACCTGCCGAGCCATCGTCCCTCCCCTAAGGAGCTAGGGCCAGATTTATCATTAGCTAAAGTCACTTTAATGGAGTGAAAAAGTCGCAAAAATTGCGCAATCGGTAAAATTGCGCATTTTTTTGCGACTTTTTCAAGCTCTGCACTAAGCTCTCCAGTTTTGTGAAAGTGGGCGTGTTGTCTTATGTAAATGAATCTCTAGACAGATTTACTATTGCAACCATTTAAAAAGTCGCAAAGTCACAAAAAAGTCGCAAAAAAATGCGCAATTTCACTCCAGGGGGGACCATGCTTATCTTATGCGACTTTTTAATAGAACATGCGACTTTTTTGTAAAGACGTGCGACTTTTGTAAAGCCGCTTACTGAAGGATAAACTGCTACCGTCAATCCACATTTATCACAGTATTAAAGGACCATTAATAAATCTGACTAACTAAAAGTGACTTTGGGCAGATGTAAAAGTGGAGTAAGATGTAAGTGTAATGATAAATCTGGCCCCTAGGGTTTTAACTTAGAGCCACTGTGCCACAAACTACTCTGCATGTTGAACTTCTGTCTTCACCTGAGCACATATATTTGCTAAGCTAGGTTTTAATGTAGAGCCACAGTGCCGCCGCAAGGTGCCCTGACATGTTGAGCTCCTGTTTTTCCATTGCTATTCCATTATCCTCCCTGCTTATCCACTGTGATTCCCCTGCTGAACCATGTTATTTTCTCATGTTAAGCCATAGTCCTGAAAACCACAAGCTGTCATTTTCGATTGCTAATACCGGCTACTCTCCTGCATACCTGCTGTCATTCCCTACTGATCACTGTACTTCACTGCTTTTCCATTGTTTTTACTTGAATTCTTGTTTTCCTCTGCAGCTCTCCTGTCCACCCCTGAGTATTCACTGCCACTCCCCTGCTGATCTCCTCTCCACCCCGAGTATTCACTGCCACTCCCCTGCTGATCTCCTCTCCACCCCCGAGTATTCACTGCCACTCCCCTGCTGATCTCCTCTCCACCCCTGAGTATTCACTACCACTCCCCTGCAGATCTCTTCTCCACCCCTGGGTATTCACTGCCACTCCCCTGCTGATCTCCTCTCCACCCCGGGTATTCACTGCCACTCCCCTGCTGATCTCCTCTCCATCCCTGAGTATTCACTACCACTCCCCTGCTGATCTCCTCTCCACCCCTGGGTATTCACTGCCAATACACTTCCCACCAATTTTCTTTCCTATATTGATTTGATTTTTTTCCTGCAGAACCATTGTTTTTCTTAGCTGAGCCACACCCCTACCACCCTTCTTCCCCTGCTTCCCTAGGGTCTATTTCTATAGATCCCCAGTGCTGCCACAAATAAGTCATGGTTGTGTTCATATTAAGCCAATGCCGCTCTCCTTTGCTACCAATCCACTGATCTCCCTCTGTCGATACACTTTGCACCACTCTTCTTCTAAGAATATATTTTATTTTAAATATGAATTTACAATTAGATTTTTTAGTCAAGTTTGACCAGTTTAGGATTGTGAAATGCTTCTTTGCTTTTACTGGTCTAATGCTAGGCATTCACTGCTGTGTTGGTTGGTGAAATCGGTGTTCCAGAACATGGTTTGAGTCCCTGGACCGCTTGTTTCCACCTCCAACCTTTCGGCCCGTTATGTGCATTCTTGGATAGTGGTGCTCCACTCTATTGCCACGTGTATAATTGGTAAGGAGAATTGATTATACTTAGTTTGTTTAGAGGAGCGTGGGTCCTTGGATTGACTATAGTGGGTTTACATTATGGATGAATCAAACATTGGATCAATCCCCAGAAGAGTGGAGAGTAATGACAGGGGTCGATAGATTTACTTTCTCTATTATATGGTTTATATCTGGATTCTGGTGCTATTCTGTAATAGTTTACTACTTGGGGATACTACCTGGTACTGCATAGCATACAGTATGTGTCTTACCAGCTATTTGCAATGTTTTATGGATATTTGTAACAGCCGCTCCAATCTGGAACCCGCCTATGCGTGGGTGGATGTTTGCCATGTATTATTTTAACTGCAGTTTTAAATTGATATATAATAAAGATGATTTTTTTATCTTTACATTGGTTGTATGGTGTTATTACCTTCTCACTGTGAAATATAGGACCCTTTTAAAACATAACTTTTACTTGATATTTACAATAAAAAAACAACATCATTGTTAGTGAAATAAACCAACACCAATAATAAAGTAGCCACTTTGTGGCAGAAACAGAGAAGTGGTCCAGGGTGTAAGATGCTCGGACTCACCGATATCTAGGTGGCATTAGCTGTCATATTATCTTTGAGACCTAATTAGGGTGAATCTAGGGTGTTTTAGGTTAGGTACGGGACAGGGAGATCCCAACTTCAGGGATTGTCCCTGGGCCGAGGACTAGTTAGGGTGGACTAGGGATAGTACTTCCACCCTGGCGAGTCCGAGCATCTTACACCCTGGACCACTTCTCTGTTTCTGCCACAAAGTGGCTACTTTATTATTGGTGTTGGTTTATTTCAGTAACAATGATGTTGTTTGTTTGATTTGTTATTGTAAATATCAAGTAAAAGTTATGTTTTAAAAGGGTCCTATATTTCACAGTGAGAAGGTGATATTTAAAGTCAGGATACCTCCCTATCAATATTATAATCAGTGACAAATAGATGTGTTTTGCTTGTATGGTGTTATTAGTTTATTCTTTGGGAACTTTCAAAAGGCAATCAGGCAGGGCTGAGAAAGAAAGGACGGATGGCCCGGTGAGGGACTAAGTGAGAAAAAGATTGCCTCGTAATAGCTAATGATATCTGTCAGACAGCTACTTCCTGTTATGGGAAAGGAAAGAGTTAACTTACTAAAGACAGAACACACCAAGTTATATGTAAGGGGGCTGTTGACAGAAGTCATGATTGTCATTGAAAATCTGGTTTGACTGCCATAATCTGGAGGTTTTTCATGTACAGACTTATTTTTGATATCTTGGTTAGACATGGTTTGACAGATCAGTGGGGGTAAAGTATCGGGGAACTCGAAAAAGGATAGATGATGCATTGCTTAGTAGTGAAAACCTTCATCTAACTCATCTAACATTCTGGTTCTTTTGATTTAGCACAGGGATGCCCAACCTGCTGCTCTCCAGCTGTTGTAAAACTACAACTCCCACAATGCCCTGCTGTAGGCTGTTAGCTGTAGGCTGTCCAGGCATGTTGGGAGATGTAGTTTTACAACATCTGGAGGGCCACAGGTTGGGAATCCCTGATTTAGCATATAAAACAGTTAAGCATTTGAACATTATTCAAGGTCACCCCCCACCCCCCCCCCCCACCCCGAGGAGCAAATAGTCACATCCATTAGATATTTCGCCCTTCTAACAGCCATTCTTTATATTAAATGATGAATTATTGTCCACTCCGCTATTTTAACATCACTATATCAGCTTAGTATGATGTTATGTCCTTTAAGCTACATATTTCTTTATGGCTATAAAGTTTGGCATTATTATGTTTAACATAGTAACATAGTATATTAGACCGAAAAAAGACATTTGTCCACCCAGTTCGGCCTGTTTTCTACAAGTTGATCCAGAGGAAGGCAAAAAACCCCTGTGAGGCAGAAGCCAATTTTCCTGACTTATGGGGAAAAAAATTCCTTCCCGACTCCAATCAGCCAATCAGAATAACTCCCTGGATCAAAGACCCCTCGCTAGTAGCTGTAGCCTGTAATATTATTACCCTCCAGAAATACATCCAGGCCCCTCTTGAATTCCTTTATTGTACTCACCACCTCCTCAGGCAGAGATTTCCATAGTCTCACTGCTCTTACCGCGAAGAATCCTTTTCTATGTTTGTGTAGAAACCTTCTTTCCTCCAGACACAGAGGATGACCCCCTCGTCACAGTCCTGGGGATAAATAGATGATGGGAGAGATCTCTGTACTGACCCCTGATATATTTATACATAGTTATTAGATCTCCCCTCAGTCGTCTTTTTTCAAAAGTGAATAACCCTAATTTTGATAACCTTTCAGGGTACTGTAGATCCCTCATTCCAGTTATTACTTTAGTTGCCCTCCTCTGAACCCTCTCCAGCTCTGCTATGTCTGCCTTGTTCACAGGAGCCCAGAACTGTACACAGTACTCCATGTGTGGTCTGACCAGTGATGTGTAAAGTGGTAGGACTATGTTCTCATCACGGGCGTCTTTGCCCCTTTTGATGCAACCCATTATCTTATTGGCCTTGGCAGTAGCTGCCTGACACTGGTGTTTGCAGCTTAATTTGCTGTTTATTAAAATTCCTAGATCCTTTTCCATGTCAGTGTTACCGAGTGTCTTACTATTTAATATTTACGGGTGACTTGCATTATTCCTTCCCATGTGCATAACTTTACATTTGTCAGTGTTAAACCTCATCTGCCATTTTTCTGCCCAAGCCTCCAATCTATCCAGATCCCTCTGTAGCAGAAAACTGTCCTCTTCAGTGTTAATTACTTTACACAGTTTAGTGTCATCTGCAAAAATAGATATTTTACTGTGCAAGCCTTCTACAAGATCATTAATAAATATATTAAAGAGAATAGGGCCCAATACTGACCCCTGAGGTACCCCACTAGTGACAGTGACCCCTCCAGTACTGACCCCTGAGGTACCCCACTAGTGACAGTGACCCCTCTAATACTGACCCCTGAGGTACCCCACTAGTGACAGTGACCCAGTCTGAGTATCTACCGTTAATAACCACCCTCTGTTTTCTGTCACTCAGCCAGTTACTTACCCACTTACAGACATTTTCTACAAGTCCGAGCATCCTCATTTTATATACTTTTATATGTTTAATGTTAAATATTTCATACATTGGAGGTGATAGGACCCAGTTCTTCCAGAATTGGATCCCAACCAATCAGGGATATTTGATTTATCCTACAGATATACTACCAATGTCTACGACTGCAAATATATCAGGTATTTACATATATCTAGACATATTCTGTTACATTTTTGTCATGCATTACCTTTTGAATTATAAAATTGACGTGGCAAATTATAATCTATTTTCTGTTTCCTGACTACAATGTACACAGTAATTACAACTGGCAATTTTGTAAGCATGACAGATTTTTTTCAGGCTTTTTGTGGAAACCTTATTTTTTACTTAGAATTTTTGCAATAACTGAAGATCACCAGAAGATGGCACCCACAACCAGCAAACCAATGCTGATATTATCTCTGGAAGTGATAATTTACATTCAGATCATTGAAGTGTGCTTACATCACTGACACTGACGTGATTAAGTGAAGTCCTATGTAAGGAGAAACTTTCGGAAAATACCAGGAAATAACTTTTCCTAATATCACCTGCAGGATTGAACTCTTTCTGTATTATAAATAATTATGTATCTTAATCTATCTACACGGTGGATATTGCGCTCCTCCACCTTGCGTTTGAGGATGCTCCACAGATGGTCAATAGGGTTTAGGTCTGGAGACATGTTTGGTCAGTCCAGCACCTTTACCCTCAGTTTCTTTAGCAAGGTGATGGTGGTCTTGGAGGTGTTTGGGGTAGGTTGTTATCAGGTTGGAATACTGCCCTGCGGCCCAGTTTCCTAAGGGAAGAGATCATGCTCTGCTTCAGTATGTCACAGTACATGTTGGCATTCATGGCTCCCTCAATAACCTGTAGCTCCCCGCAGCCGGCAGCACTCATGCAGCCCCAAACCATGACACTCCCACCACCATCCTTGACTGTAGGCAAAAGACACTTGTCTTTGTACTCCTCACCTGGTCGCCGCCACACAGGCTTGGCACCATCTGAACCAAATAAGTTTATCTTGGTCTCATCAGACCACAGGACATGGTTCCAGTAATCCATGTCCTTAGTCTGCTTGTCTTCAGCAAACTGTTTGCAGGCATGAACGACAGCCATGCAGACAATTGGTCTACTTGACTGTCGTTCATGCCCGCAAACAGTTTGCTGAAGATGTAGTGTGCCGGGTATGGTGTGAGCACTTACAGGCTGATCAACCCCCCTCTTTAATCTCTGCAGCAATGCTGGCAGCATTTTCATATGTCTATTTTGAAAAGACAATCTCTGGATATGACGAGCACTCAACCTCTTTGGTTGGCCATGGCGAGGCCTGTTCTGAATTAAACCTGTCTTGTTAAGCCACTGTATGGTGTTGGCCATCGTGCTGCAGCTCAATTTCGGGGTGTTGGCAATGTTCTTATAGCCTCGGCCATCTTTATGTAGAGCAACAATTCTTTTTTTCAGATCCTCAGAAAGTTCTTTGCCATGAGGTGCCATGTTGAATTTCCAGTGACAAATATGAGAGAGTGTGAGAGCGATGACACCAAATTTAACACACCTGGTCCCCATTCACACCTGAAACCTTGTACCACTGAGTCACATGACACTGGGGAGGGAAAATGGCTAATTGGACACAATTTGGCCATTTTCACTTAGGGGTGTACTCTCTTTTGTTGCCAGCAAAAGGTGCCGTGACAACACATTGTCCCATGAAAAGGTGCCGTGACAACACATTTCCTTCTGTAAAGCACCTGAAAATGTTCCTGGAAGAGACAAAGGTGTAATGAAGGTGCCACCTTTGTCTGGGTGGTGGACAACGGAACTGTGGAGCTGCTTGTGCTTGTCATTGGATTAAACAATCCTCACTACTGGTGGTCTGTCTGGGCCACCCAGAGCCTGTTCACCATGTGTGCAAAACCTCACATAACTAGTGTTCCCACCACCTCCAAACAACCAGGTCAGAACAACCTAGATGGTGGGCACTTTGTTGAAATGACTACCCTGTTTCTCGCGGTCTAATTATGTGGCCCCTCTCAAAATCTGTCAACTGGGCAAAATGTCTTCAAGTGCATCGTATGCCCATGTCTATCAGTCAATGATCTCTCATCAAGAGGTACAGTACCCAAAAGTAGCCTCTGAGAGTGTTCACAGGGCAGCAGGAGAAGCACTTTTACAACTTCTTATGGCACGATTCAGTGTCCAATAAGACCACATCAGTAATAATTGACATATCTGCCTGAGACATAACTGCATGCCAAGTTTTGAGGCAATCTGACTCTATTACTATATGTATGAAGCTTGTTATTTGGTCATTGTATTTTAACATTATTTTAGCACTCTATTATGTGGCGCTGCTACTTAGGCACTCTATATTATTTCTGCAGTGCATGGCAGCGGTGGTACTGTATGACATTATTATTTAGGAAGCTTATTGTATGTGTTATTGGGCAATGTATGGCACTGATATTTGGACACCATATTGTATGCAGTGTATAGGGAGGGACTGTTTGTATAGTTACAGGAAGCTTATGAATTAAAGGGGTTGTCCAAGTCATTTAAAATCTCGGGCAACCCCTGCAGCTGGGTTAATAACAAATGAATAAATGCTCAGCTGTTTTCTCCACTATTTCTTCTGCACTCTGGTCCTACCCAAAGGTATACAAATTAGTTTACATGGCAAATCAGAAAAGAGCGGATACTGTGTGTAATGCTAGCAGAATTTAGAAATGCTAATTTGCATATAAGCTTCCTAGAAATTGAGAGAAGTCTTGCCCGACGTACAAAATTTATTTCTAATTTTTTGTCTTCCTTTATAATAAACAGCATGTCAAACAGTACCCTCCAAGGCCATTCACCCAATCCATGCAATTTTCTTTATAGACATACCGCTTGTCAGGTCCTTCTGGATGGAGAACTGGTTGTATGTCTCATTGTAATATTACCCTTGTGGGGTATGCTGGTTCTCAGATCCTTATGCATAACATTGGCCTGTACACCTCATTTGTGCGGTATGTTTGTTTGGAGCTGGTCTAGTAGATGCAGTAGGCATTGATTTATTAGTGGGAGAAGGGGGATTTGGCATTGGCGCGGTTCTCATGTTTTGGGGTGTGATGTTGAATAGGGAAAGGAGAGTTTATATCATATTTGGGGGTATGATGAAGAGTCTTACTCTTATGTAGAATAGTGAGCAGGTGTGGTTATTCATATTTGGGGTTGCAATGGTTAATAGAAAGGGGGTGGTGTTATTGAGGACGATGAGAGCGTGATGATCATTTGTCTTATTTAGTTGGATGGATAATTATAGTACGTTGTATATTCTAATGAAATAAAAAGTGTTGTTAAAAGGGTTGTCCTATCATAGACAATGGGGTCATATCGCTAGGATATGCCTCCATTGTCTGATAGGTGCAGGTCCCATCTTTGGGACACCTTCCTATGCTGAGAACAGATCGGGGAAAGGAGGTGGAGGGCGCACTGCGCATATGCAGCCGCCCTTCATTTATTTCTATGGGGCCGCCGAAAATAGCCGAGTGCTGGCTCGGCTATTTCCATCGGCCCCATAGAAATGAATGGCCACGCAAGTGCGGTGCGCTCCTATTCACTTGTATAGGTAGAGCGCTTGGCGGTGGCCAGAACCTGGGAAACCCGGGGTCCTCCAGCCACCCCTCTCCCCGCTCCGTTCTCGGCATGGGTGCAGGTCCCAAAGGTTGGACCCACACCTATCAGACAAAGGTGGCATATTCTAGCCGTATGCTACCATTGTCTGTGATGGGAATACCCCCTTTAACCTGTTGCCGACCGCCTCACGCAGGATTGCGTCCTGCGGGCGGTCGGTTCATTCCTCCTTGACGCGCGTTTGAGCCCGCTGGAACGCAAATGGAACGCACCGCCGGGCTCAGGAGAAGTGAGTCACCAGCCTGCCAGCCAATGATCAGCGCTGGCAGGCTGGTGATTTTCAAAATCACCTATGGAAATAGGTGATTTAAGTTTTATTTACAAATATATAGTATTTATAAGGGATCTGTGCCATGTGCTGGGTCCTTTTCAACGGTTGGCCCCAGCACAGAGCCCAGATCCCAAGTAAGTGCACCAATCACTACACATAAGGCCCTGATCACCCCCCCCCCATCACCCTAATTAACCCCTTGATCACCTGTCAATACATAGTGAAAGGGAAAAAAGTGATCAGTGTCACTTTTGTGAACTGTCACTTTTTTTTTTCCACCAGTATTGAATGCTAGGTTTAGGTTAGTTTAGGTCCCTTTGGTAGGTAGTTAGCGTTAGCGCCCAGCCCACCGCACCGCAGTCACTGATTCGCTGATTAGCGTAGCGCTAATCAGCGTTTGTACTTTTATAGTATCTGTAAGTGATCAGAACTGATCACGGTCAGATATATAATAGTACTACTGTCACTTTAGTTCACCCTCCACCCCAAACGCAGTGTTTGCCCGATCAGACCTGATCGGTCGCCCACACCTGCGTTCACCCACGCCCGCCCCGCCGCAGTAACAAAAAAATTTTTTTTTTGTATCACTGCACAATCACTTCATAGCGCTGCGGCTGATAAAAAATCAGTTTTGATATTTTTTATCAATCGCAGCGGCTTCTGTACTTCGCTACACTCCCATTTGTAAGACAGGCTTGCTTTTTTCTTGGGTAGTCTCAGGGAATACCCCTAAATTTAGACGCCCAAATGTCAAACAAGGGGTATTCCTCTGAAGAGGCCTACAGGATTCTGACCCAGTCGGATGAGGAATGGGAACCCTCATCTGACGAATCCAGCGGGTCAGAATACGAACCTGTAGAAAGCAGTGGCAGTCTGACCCAAAGTTCGGACGAGGAGGTTGAGGTCCCTGATACCACAAGGCGTACCCGGCCCCGTGTTGCTAGACCGCAGGTTGCGCAGGATCCGCTTCAAGGGCAGCAGAGTGGGGCTGGCGCTGCCGGATTACGTGGTGAGGCATACACCATCAGCGCAGCCCGTCCTGGACCTAGTACCAGCACTGCCGTACAACATGGTGAAGTGGCGAGCACCAGAAGGGCAGTTGAAGCTGGTACGGTGGCACGTGCAGTAGTTTCCCCGTCGCAGCCACCGCAAAGACAGGCCCGTAGAGCCCCTAGAGTCCCTGAGGTGCTGGCAAATCCTGATTGGCAGCCCCCAACTTCAGCCGCACCAGTAGTTCCCCTTTCACCGCCCAGTCAGGAGTTCGGGTGGAGACAGCTCAGATAGGATCGGCGCTGGGGTTTTTTGAGCTGTTCTTCACTGCGGAGCTCTATGACTTAGTCGTGGCAGAAACAAATCGGTATTCCACTCAATTTATAAACGCCAACCCGGGAAGCTCTTATGCCCAGCCTTTCCGGTGGAAACCAGTCCAAGTTTCCGAACTTAGAACTTTTCTGGGCCTTCTCCTCAACATGGGCATTACAAAAAAACATGAATTGCGGTCATATTGGTCCACGAACCCAATTCATCACATGCCCATGTACTCTGCTGCCATGTCCAGGACACGTTTTGAGACCATCCTGCGTTTCCTGCACTTTAGTGACAACACCACCTCCCGTCCCAGAGGCCACCCAGCTTTTGACCGGCTCCACAAAATTCGGCCCCTCATAGGCCATTTCAACCTGAAATTTGCAGATTTGTATACCCCTGCACAAAACATCTGCGTAGACGAGTCCCTAATACATTTAACCGGGCGCCTTGGCTTCAAGCAGTACATCCCAAGCAAGCGCGCCCGGTATGGGGTCAAATTGTATAAGCTCTGTGAAAGGGCCACAGGCTATACGCACAAATTTCAGATCTATGAGGGAAAAGATCAGACCCTGGAGCCGGTCGGTTGCCCTGACTACCTGGGGAGCAGTGGGAAGATAGTCTGGGACTTGGTGTCACCCTTATTCGGCAAGGGGTACCATCTTTATGTGGACAACTTTTACACAAGTGTGGCCCTCTTCAAGCATTTGTTCCTAGAACAGATTGGCTGCTGTGGCACCGTGCGACCTAGTCGCCGGGGCTTCCCCCAACGGCTCATTACCACCAGACTTGCAAGGGGGCAGAGGGCTGCATTGTGTAACGAAGAACTGCTCGCGGTGAAATGGAGAGACAAGCGTGACGTTTACATGCTCTCCTCCATTCACGCAGACACGACAGTCCAAATTTATTTCAATTGGCTGCCTATAATAGTTATGTTCTCTACAGTAAGGCTGGGAGAACAGGATCCTTCCTCAAATTTCAGGAAGAGATAGTTTCGGAACTCCTGTATCCAGGAGGTTCCGTGGCCCCATTCACCAGTGTAGTTAGCCGTCTACACGAGCGGCACTTCCCCAGCGTTGTGCCTGGTACCTCAACCCAACCGCCACCCCGAAAAAGATGTCGTGTCTGTAGCAGGAGTGGAATAAGGCGTGACACCCGTTATTTCTGTCCTGACTGTCCTGACCACCCTGCCCTATGCCTAGGGGAGTGTTTCCGGAAGTACCACACTCAGGTACACTTAGGGACCTAGGGACAGCACATCACAGGTAGTTTTTACAATCAGGCTCAAGGGTCTCTAAGGATACTAGGTTTTGAGAGACCCTAACACATAGGGACGGTGCTGCTGTGCTACTGCAGAAGTGTGAAACGGTAGAAACCTCTCCTTTCACTTGGGATAACGTGTATAGTGTACTTCTCACCATCTCTGTGTGATTTACACTTTACACATTGTCCCATGAGGTTTCTGCTAGGAAAATAAAGAGTGAAATGGTTAAAAAAAAGAAAAAAAATTAAACAGGGAGCAAGAAAAAAAAATCTTGAGTTAGTTCAGGTTTTAAAAGTTCAGTTTTTTTTCATGTTCAGGTTTTATTCATGTTTTATAAAGTTTATAACGTTCAAGTTTATGTGCCTTCTGCCTGTTTTTTCTTCTTTTTTTTTTTTTTTTCCCCTAACCACCCTTTATTTTCCAGGTAGATCAACGGACCAACCGATGAAAACGCCACAGCACTGATGTGAATTCTGAGAGAAGCATTGCGCTGCTGTCAGAAGACACGTGAAGTCGGTGTATGCGGCGCTGCAAGACGAGAATTCTCCTCTGCAGGACAGGTACGTTTGCCCAGGCATATTAGCTGAGGAGAGGTGTTGGAGTTCATATGCTTTGGCAAACACTTTGTATCAAAAATCTGGCAAAGATGTCTTCCTCCACAACGATCGTTTGATCGATGTGAATGGAGAAATCACGTTTGCCAGGACATAGGAGCTGAGTGGGTATGGATTTTTTTTGCATATTTTTTGGCAGAGATTTTTTCATCCACATTGATCGATGCGAATGAGGAAATCTGTGCCGTTCATTTTTTCTTCCAGCCCAGAGGCTGAACGGAAAAAAAATCTCATTACCCGTATGCTCAATATAAGGAGAATAGCAGAAACTCCTAATGCTGGCCATACATGTAATGATTGCGGAGACCCTCAAATGCCAGGGCAGTACAAAAACCTCACATGTGACCCCATTTTGGAAAGAAGACACCCCAAGGTATTCGCTGAGGGGCATATTGAGTCCATGAAAGATTGAATTTTTTGTCACAAGTTATCGGAAAGGGAGACTTTGTGTGAAAAAACAAAAAAAATCAAATTCCGCTAACTTGTGCCAAAAAAAATCTTGTATGAACTCACCATGCCCCTCACAGAATACCTTGGGGTGTCTTCTTTCTAAAATGGGGTCACATGTGGGGTATTTATACTGCCCTGGCATTTTAGGGGCCCTAAAGCGTGAGAAGAAAATGCATAAAAATGCCATCCTAAAAGGTACTCATTGGAATTGGGGCCCCTTTGTGCATCTTGGCTGCAAAAGTGCCACACATGTGGTATCGCCATACTCAGGAGAAGTAGGAAATGTGTTTTGTGGTATATTTTTACATATACCCATGCTGGGTGAGAGAAATATCTCTGTAAACTGACAACTTTGTATAAAAAATGGAAAAAGTTGTCATTTACAGAGATATTTTCACACCCAGTATGGGTATATGTAAAATACACCCAAACACATTGCCCTACTTCTCCAGTACGGCGATACTGCATGTGTGGCACTTTGCAGCCAAGATGCAAGGGCCCTAAATCCAATGAGTACCTTTAGGATTTCACAGGACATTTCTACTCATTTGGATTCCAAACCGCTTCTCACGCTTTAGGGGCCCCTAAAATGCCGGGACAGTAAAAATACTCCAAATACCTTAGGGTGTCTACTTTCTGGAATGGGGTCACTTGTGGGGTATTTTTACTGTCCCGGCATTTTAGGGGCCCCTAAAGCGTGAGAAGGAGTTTGGAATCCAAATGCGTAAAAATGCCCTGTGAAATCCTAAAGGTACTCATTGGTTTTAGGGCCCCTTTGCGCATCTTGGCTGCAAAAAAGTGTCACTCATGTGGTATCGCCGTACTCAGGAGAAGTAGGGCAATGACTTTTGGGGTGTATTTTTATATATACCCATACTTTGTGTGAGAAATACCGCTGTAAACGACAACTTTTTAATTTTTTTTATACAAAGTTGTCAATTTACAGTGATATTTCTCTCACCCAGCATGGGTATATGTAAAAATACAACTCAAAACACATTGCCCTACTTCTCCTGAGTACGGCGATACCACATGTGTGCCACTTTTTTGCAGCCAAGATGCAAAGGGGCCCTAATTCCAATGAGTACCTTTAGGATTTCACAGGGCATTTTTACGCATTTGGATTCTCACGCTTTAGGGCCCCTAAAATGCCAGGGCAGTAAAAATACCCCACAAGTGACCCCATTTCGGAAAGTAGACACCCTAAGGTATTCGCTGATGGGCATAGTGAGTTCATGGAAGTTTTTATTTTTTGTCACAAGTTTGCGGAAAATGAAATTTTTTGAAAAAAACAAAAACAAAAACATTTCCGCTAACTTGTGACAAAAAATAAAAAACTTACATGAACTTACTATGCCCCTCAGTGAATACCTTAGGGTGTCTACTTTCCGAAATGGGGTAATTTATGGGGTGTTTCTACTGTCTGGGCATTGTAGTACGTCAGGAAACAGGACAGGTGCTCAGAAAGTCAAAGTGCGGAAATTCACTTTTTTGCACCATAGTTTGTAAAAGCTATAACTTTTACCCAAACCAATAAATATACACTTATTGCATTTTTTTTTATCAAAGACATGTAGAACAATACATTTTGAGAAAATTTTGTAGAGAAATGTAGTTTTATTTGACAAATTTTCAAACAGAAAGTGAAAAATGTCATTTTTTTGCAAAAATTTCGGTAATTTTTGATTAATAGCAAAAAAAGTAAAAATGTCAGCAGCAATGAAATAGCACCAAATGAAAGCTCTATTAGTGAGAAGAAAAGGAGGTAAAATTCATTTGGGTGGTAAGTTGTATGACGGAGCAATAAACGGTGAAAGTAGTGTAGTGCAGAATTGTAAAAAGTGGCCTGGTCATTAAGGGTGTTTAAGCTAGGGGGGCTGAAGCGGTTAATTGATTAGTTTGAAAAATTGATACATATATATCTTTTTACACACGTCTTATAGGCTGAAAAATACAGAATTTTACTTTACAAATTGTATAAAGTTTATTATAAAGTTAAATATAAAACATTCTTCTTCTAGTTGCACAGAAAAAAGGAGGTGACCGGTTTTCTTTAACTGCGAATTCAGTGTCGCCCCAGCTTCACAAGTGCCACTTGTCGTACATCACATCTATATTTTTCCACCCTAAGCAGATGTTTTATGAGAGACAAGCAGTAAATCCACAGTGAACTTTGCCAGATACAAAGGAAAAATTTAGTCTAAAATATCTTCAACTTTCAATTTTAATGTGTTGAAAGCCCCAAGGGAATCAAGATCCCATCTCTGTAGAATATTCTTGATGTTCCTCATCCTCCTTCATCAGTTTCATTGTCTTCGTCGCAGTTCCTCATCCTCCTTCATCAGTTTCATTGTCTTCGTCGCAGTTCCTCATCCTCCTTCATCAGTTTCATTGTCTTCGTCGCAAAGCAATCTGGATTGTTAAGAGAATAAATAAAGTATAAGTTGAAAGGGATCAAGGCCAAGAAAACAGCTCATAAGGATAGGTCATCAATATGTATGGCAGGACAACCCCTTTAAGAATCAGAAACTCCTTCACTCAAAGATACATTTTTCCTAGATCTGTTTTCCAATTCTTCTCTACCCAGAAGTCAAAGGTATTACTAGTTTTTATGCAGCTCTCAATAACAGTAATGACAGTCTGAAGAACAAATGCCTGCTGAAACGGGAATCTGACCTGCTGGGAAGATCTTAACAATCAGAGGATTTGCAAATTGAATTTAATTGGACAAATGACACATCTAAAGGAACGTATCATTGAGAACTTTCACACAAAATAATACTAAGGTGGCATCTTCACCCAATAAAAATGAACAATACTAACTCTACCTACCTAGAATGATATTAGAACTCTGGAGTTCATACTTCCATTCATGGTGGTCATTAGTGTTGAGCGAATCGAACTATCTGAAGTGGGTTTCGAAAGGAATTTCAGGAAAAATGTGATTTGCCCCAAAGCGGAATTTCCTTGCGTTTTGTGATAATGAATCAGTTTTTCGTAAAATGATGGCTGAAAGTAAAAATAATAATACTCACCTCATCCACTTGATAGCCTTCTGCTCCTGTCATGATTGAAGAAAACCTGCCAAAGGACCTGCGGCAAGCTTTATGACCATGTGATCATGCTGGCTGCGGGTGGTGTTGTCATCAGTGATGATATCACCTTGCACCCAGAGTGATCACGTGGTGAGGTCATCACGCTCGCTGCAGGTCCTTTGGCAGGTTTTCTTCAATCAAGACGGGAGTGATTGGCCTCTCCGCAAGCAAGTGGATGAGGTGAGTATAATTTTTTTAAACCTCTGATTGACCCCTGAAAGGCTAAATGTGAGTCACAGATGCTGCGATCAGCGTTGAACGTGGCATCTGAAGGGTTAAATGATGGGGGTGACACCTGCTCCATACAATGGAAAGTGATTTATGACTAAGTAGTTCGTATCTAATCTCTTGTCATAATTTGCCACCATCTTGATTAAAGATCCCACACGAAATCCGTGTGCAGTGAAGTATGACGTCATCACAGGCCGGGTGAGATTTCACGCTGGATCATCAATCAAGATGGGGGCAGCCGGCTCTTCGCGATCAAATTGATGAGTTAAGTATGATTTAATTTCTTTTTTTTTAAATTTTACACTGTAATATCAATTTTAGATGCCGCAATCAGCAATGAACGTGGCATCTAAGGGATACAATGATGGGGAGTGGCACAATCGTTGTTCCCTGTAATTGCATCCACTACTTACAAAGAAATGTGCTTCATAATAAAGTAATTCATCGAATTTTCCAATACTTTGCTCATCACGAAATATAACTGTATACTCCACAAACATTTTAAATCTCTTTCAAGTATATTTTTATAAAAATTTCTGCTGTTTCACAAATCAGCATGTCCAGCAGCCTCCATGCCTTTTCAGTTTCCCCTTTCATTTTTCCTTGTCCCCTACACCCCCTGTAATCTAATGTTCACCGCTATAAATATCTTATTCCTTAACACCTTCATTAATTTATATATTAAATACATATGGTGCAAATATTGACTTTATATCAATTTATACTTATTGCAATCAAACTAGATTGCTCCCCCCATATTTCTCTTATCCACAGTTCTTTCCTATCCCTCCCCTATTTCTAAACGAGTACAATAATAATAATCACACATCAAATATTTTTTTATGAAAATTCTTTATTGTAAAAAATCTAAATTCCAAAAATGTGCAATTTTTTTATTAATTATAACTTCTGTTACTCCATGTTTATAATTCATAAATATAAATAAAAACACTGTTCAAAAAATAAACAAATATGGTAAAATCAGTAGGATAGCCAGATGAAGCTAGTTTCACACTGGCGCTAAAATGTTCCCCCAGGCTGTTCCGGTAAAGGAGCAGCCTGCTTGAGTTTATCGTATTCAGCATAGCCGGATACTACTACTTTCTCCTTCGGAGCCCTTTCACTATAATGGGAACCAGTGGGGATCTGGCCTGTTTCCGGAATTAGTACTGGGATTTGGATGGACAAAATATGCTTTTTGCAGCGGTATTTGTCTGGCTGAATCTCGGCACTAATGCTTTAATAATTAATAAGTGTAATAGTAGTAGATAATGTATGCAGAATACTGACAGTTCAAGGAGTATAATGCTGATAGTGGTCATTGAGGAGTGCCCCATTATAATTTTTTCTATTGGGCCCCTCTGTGAATTGTAACAACCACAGTAACAATAGGGTCTGCAAAATTTGGTGTTTGATATTTTAAATATTGTTTTTAAAAGAAAATAAATCTGAAAATAAAAAAAAACTCAAAATGTTTTTTATTCTAGTGACAAATGTTGTTACTTACCACAAGAGCAAAGGCAAAGAACATCAAGACTAGAACCGCACCCACAAGTGCCAGACATACTATAGCCCATGTTGGGACATGATCTTCAATTATAAAGAGGGAAAGACAATTACGTTACATGGTGTCACAGTTCAGTAAAATACATATTTTAGCTTAATAGTGAGTAAAGTTCTGTGCAGGGAGGAGTCTTATAAAGAAGGGTGGAATGTAGACTTGTCTGGCTCATACCAGAAACGGGTGTTGTCCATTTGCATCACTCATATCCAAGCTCAAACCAATGAACCTAAATCTGTAATCACATTTTTGCTTTTTTTGATGTATTTTAAGTAATGTGGTTTTATCTCTACTGGTGCCATCCATAAACAATCTTATACATTAGTATTGTAGATACAGTATTTAGTATATATTTAGTATATATTGCACATGTAGTCTAAGAGTGACCCTGGGCTATTAGTGATTATTGGTCACTCACCAACCACCATACTTTTCAGTAGAGTAACCCAATGCCTATGTTCAGAAATGTTTGTATCACTAATTTTGCTTTTTTCCAGTCCACACACTTACATGGTAAGATATCTGACTCTTAGCCATGGGAACCTTGGGCAGTAGCCTACAGCCTGAATAGTCCCTCCTTCCATGGTGAATAATTGTATCCTGTAGTTCTCCTAGCTGAGCCATGCACAAAAAGCAAACTCTGGAACATATTCAGAAGATAGACAGCCTTGCACTTATCCACAGTGCATTAACATGCCTGTCAGCTCTGTTTGTTTGTGATTGCACGGTCAACTCATAGTAGTTAATGGCCGACCATGTGACTGTGAAGAAAGAGCTAAGTGTGGCTGCAAGGAGAAAAATTGGCATGGTGATTTTATATCTCTTATAATGGGGATCAAATGAGCACATTCTTTGTACAGTCCTCTGGAATATGGCAGAATATGTTAGTGGCAATTACAATTTATGAGAAGAAAGTGAAGAAAAAAAGAAAAAGGAATAGAAGATGAAGTTTTGAATTAAGAAGATTAAGTTCCAAAATAGGAGAAGCACGAGAATAAAATCGAGTAACAGTAGAAGAAGGAGCAGCAGAAGAAGGTGTAGAAGAACGAATATTTGAAGAAGGAGTAAAAGAACAAGGTGTAGAAGAACGAATAGTAGAAAAATGGTGTAGAAGAACAAGAATGTGTAGAAGAAGGAATATTAGAAGAGTTAGTAGAAGAACACAACGGTAAAGAAGAAGGAATAATTTAAGGAGGAGAAGAAGAAGGAGAATGTGTAGAAGAAGAAAAGAGGAGTAGTAGAAAAAGAAGTAGTAGCAGAAAATGTAGAAAAAGGAATAGCAGAAGAAGGAGTAGAAGAATGAGAAGGCGTAGAAGAAGAAAAGTAGTAGAAGACAGAATAGAAGAACAGGAAGGCAAAGAACATGAAATGTAGAAGAAGCAGAAAAAAATACTGCAGGAGTAGTAGAAAAGGGGTGAGAATTATTATTAGTATAAAAAGTAGGAAAAGAAAAGGCCAGGTACTAGGCCAGGTACTAATTTAATAATAATATGGAGTAGAAGAAGAACTAACGTAGAAGAAGGAGTAGTAAAAGAAAAGGTAGTAGAGTAACAATACTATGAAGGAGTACAAGAAGAAGAAGAAGAAGAAGAAGAAGAAAAAGCAGCAGAAGAAGGAGTACAAGAAAATGTCACTTTTGACACCTGACTCAGTATCAAAAACAAAGAGGTCCCAGGAAGGATTTCAAGGAATGAGGTCCTCCTTTGTGCATTAAAATCAATAGGAATAGTTGCAAAATCTCAATAAATGTGGTTATGACATGCCTGACTGATAAACATTTTTCTAGACGTCCTCTGAATTTTTGTTGATTTTGAATTATTTTTCATACGAGTGTGAATTGGTTGGTGGGTTTCATAAGAACATGTATGTAGCACACCTTTCTTCATTTTATGGCATTGCGATGGTGGCAGGATGACTTCTTTGTTGTTTAAGGTTCAAGCATATAAGGATTTTTTACACCTACCTTGAGAATAACAAAGACACCCTGCAATACAGAAAGAAGTGAAGTTACTAATTACAATGTACAGTCGTTAGAACAAACTTTGGAGATCACATAAGGCATAAACACATTCAGGTATGTGACTGCCGAACTATCTATAGTGTGATAGGGCTATAATAAGGCTAGGTGTTTCCAGCTGGCTATGTGTTCAGCAATTATATGCAGTCTGACAACAAAATATAAACCTTTATGGCTGTTGGGCTAGTAGGTGTAAAGAGACAACGCAAAACTGAGGCCCTCTCTGGTGCCAGGTGCTAATTTCCAAAAAGAGTGCTTGGAGGAGCAATGTTTGGGGTCTAAAGTAGATGCCCCCCCCCCCACTCATTGTTCCAAGATACCCTACGTAGCACTGCAGTGACTTGATCCCTCAGCATTACCTATTCTGATGCTGCAGACCTAGGCCTCTCTTTGCTTTTGGGATGTTGCCATTCATGATTACACCTTTTAAAGGACTTATCTGAAGAACTGATACCTATTAAATCCCTGGTAATACAGTTTTCCTAGTATAGTTTTGGAGTGATTCAGAGTTACTACTTTTATCCCAGTGCTGCACTTTGTCCCTCCAATACCCTGCACAGCCACTACTATGTACAAGGCATGCAGTGGAGACAATGGAGAGGCTTGGCTGAGTACTATAGACCCTTAAAGGGGTTGTCCAGGTTCAGAGTTCACCCAGCCAGCACCCTTGATTTTAGCATCGGAGCATCTCATGCTCTGATGCGCTTCCTTGCCCTGCGCTAGATCGTGCAGGGCAAGGGCTCTTTTGTTTACAATAACATACTGCCGGGAAGTGTTTGGTGATGTCAACGGCTCTGATGAGTGTGCTTTAGCGCTTCTCTAGCCGTTCTACAGGCTATGGTAGCGCTAAAGCCCACCCATCAGTGTCGGTGATGTCACCGGGCTTCCTGGCAGCCCCATGGAGAGCTTGGTTCGTCACCGGAACTCCGGAAAATGCCTTTGCCCTGCGCAATTTAGCGCAGAGCAAAGGAGAGCATCTGAGCATGAACTGCTCCGATGGTCAAGTCAGGGGGGCTGCCTGGGTGAAAATGGAGGTATGTCTAAGGTTCAGCTCTGAACCTGGACAACCCCTTTAATGCGTGAGAACACCAAGAGCTGAACCTCCATCAATCCAATGATAATAGACCAAGGATATTTTGAATCCAGAAAAAACACTTGGCTATAAATCGGACTAGTTTTAATCTCCCTGGTATAGGTGTTAATTGTTCACACCTTGAATTCAGTAGGTTGCTCAGCAGTTTTTCATTTCTGTCCTTCATTGTTTAGCTATCATTTAACAGTCCCAATGTTTCTTCAATGATTGGGCAGGGCGCTTAAGATACAGTATGTCCTACCTGGTTATTACAAAAGTGGGCTACAAAGTCAGTGTTTCTTTGCTCATCATGAACTCTGTCCTATTGCAGCCTGCTCTCGCCACTAGACGATAAATGGCACTTGCCAACATGGTATTGCTCAATGCTGCAACTGCATTGTATTAAACCCCAGGGCCCCCAGGCGACAATTGCTAAAATTCTGATGTTAGGGAAGTGTCTGTGCATATTACTAGTTAAACAAGTTCAAATATGATCAGATAAAACCAGGACAACACACACATTAATTTTATACAGGAAAATTTTTTTTGAATTGAAGAATCACTTTTAAGATCTGAGGTCTCCTACTCAATAGGGTCCATGGCTACGGTCTAGTTGCACATCCACATTCCATGCATAAGACATTTCTGAAGACTTATGCTTGGCACAGATCCTAAATATTCTTGATGAGATAAATCTTATGACCATACAGGATTACAAGATTATGGGGGAGATTTATCATAGCCCGGTGGCATAGTCATAAATTAGGTGAGTCAGCCTCTGGCTGGTTTAGATTGCCGTGTTTTTCTATTCTAGAAAACTTGTGTAGAAGATGATAAAAGTGGTGGGTCTTTCAGCCCTCCCTACCTATCTTCACCACACCCACTTTTTGGGAAAATGCAGAGAACAGTTGAAAAATGCTACTTGCACAAAAATGTTCACGTAAATAAAGTTGAAATGCACAGTTTGTAACTTTTTCAAGCCACAAATCCTCATGATAAATGTGGCCTAAAGATTGTAACAATTTACCCCCCAATTGGGGTATTAATGGACCTAGGGAAACAGTACTTTATTTGTTAAAAATAGATGGATGCACAATTCTTCCCTACAATGTATAAAATAAATGGCTACCGACTAATAAAAATTCTAAATTATTCAAAAAAATCACCATACGTTGCTTGTTAGGGTAACCATTCCACACATAGTATGGATTTGACTGATGGCGAATCAGAATTTGCTTCTATCGACTAAGTACAGCAAATAATTCAGACAGCTGAACTCTATGAAATATGGGCTCCCAAAAATATCAAACACTAAAACTTAAACTGACCCAAATGTGCCAATTATTCGGACCCAACCTTCTCTTAAATGGCCAACAATGTATCTTAGTGTATGGGACTCACCAGTACATTGTAGAGAGACGATCAGAAGAAGCAGGAGGTAGGACATTTTGGAAGTTCTGCTTTCACTGCCGACATTGTCTCTGAAAATTGTTTATATATGAGTGATGGCACCACACCTACTTTACCTAATGGGAACCGGTTCTATGCCCTGAATTCACCCATCAACACAGAAATTGCAATCTGACAAGATGTTTAGAGGATACAGTCATCTTTATGCAGACTTATGCTGTTACATTCCAATACATTTTTTGAAAATTTTATTTGGAAATAAAACCTATTCTTTTAATAGGAATGCCCAAAAACTAAGCTTCTATGTTCAGCAGATTAGCAGAGGCTTCTGGGAAACTTTGGGAACTGACTTTCCATTTCAACCACATTCAAGGGAGATGGGTGCACATGTGTGCACCTTCTGCCCTGAAGTCTATCGATGCTATGGAGACAGTTAAGCCACAATCACATAGTTGTAGATTCTCTAAGCCATAACCTGTTTGGTGTTGCCTAGACTGAGCAGAGTCTAAAGGATCCCCTGGTCTTCGAATGCAACCCCCACAAGAAGTTACAGACTTGACTTGCAGGAGGATCCTCAGCACCATGAAATAATCATGGAGTGGTGACAGAAAAGATGACGCAGAAGTAGCATAGTCAGGAACAGATGCAAGAGTCATCACCAGAGGGGCAGTCAGGACTCAAAAGGCCAGATGATGATAGTCAGGAATGGAACCATAGGTCAGAGCAGGAGCAGAACAAGAACTGGATAAACAATCCAATGGGAAAGAAAATATGCAGGAACAAGACTAAGGACAGAATCAAAGTCAATTAACAACGTGACATTTGTGACTTTGGCATGGGTGTAGGAAGTTGTTTTT